>JAWWEW010000001.1:72823693-72871525 GCA_035583185.1 Anabacerthia variegaticeps | reverse complement strand
ACTACCCTGTGAATAAAATTCTCTTTGCTTCCTGCCCACTCTGCGTGTGTGGTCCTTCTTGCTACATCTCGGGACCCCGAGGGCCACGTGAGAGAGGGATAAGGGGTGGAGAGCATCCCCTTCAGCTACCGCATTGTAGAAGGTACCAGTCCTGCTTGTCAAATTTTGAGATGGAGGAGGAACCTTCCTCCTGGTGCATGCAGTGACCTGCTTCCAGCCTTCATCTTTAACAGACCCATGACCAACAGTCCTTTGACTAATTACCCTGCAGGGTTCTGAGTCCACCTGCTTCTCTATTACAGTGGTGGTTTGAGATACCTAGTGGGGTTTTATGAAAAGTAGGTTTCACTTGAGTAACCTGATCTCCTTCTATGACAAGGTGAGCTGCTTAGTGGATGAAAGAAATGCTTATGTGTGTTGTCTGCCTAGACTATGATAAAGCCTTTTGCAACATTTCCCACAGCATATCCAGTGGCATGGAGTAGGAGGTGATGGTTGTGATATGTGAAGGTTGAGGTAGATATCCTTTTTTTTCTTTCAAGATTAACTTCTTTGCTGAGGTTAAATTGCAATTGTGGAAGTAAAACTAGCATTAATAGTGCTAACACAGTAGACACAAGAAGGCAATGTGCTGAGAGGTATTATGACTGAGCACCACTGGAATCTAAAGATCCAAATATGGTTAATTGGCACACATGCTTTATGTGATGAAACACTATGTTCCATATAAACTTTTGTCTTCATTTTTTGGTACATCACACTAAAAACATATAAGAAAATTCACAGGCAGCTTTAATTTTTCAGAATATTTTTGACATCTATAACTTGTTTAACTTATTTCCTTAGGAGGAATTTTTCCAGGTAGTTTTACTTAGTTTAAGATTCCATAGTTGATGCTGATCACTATACTCACTTTTCTGTCAAGTGTATCGCATTCTGTATCTGATTATACTTTTATCATTTTGGGAATCTTCTGCACTTACTTTGCAGTCTAAAACAGATGACTCACTCAACAGACACACCATACCAAGTAAAATGAATATGTGAAAACCCTTTTTGAATGGTAAACAAATAAAACCCAACCAACCAAAAACCCCATCCAAATATAATGTAGCCTGTTATGTTGGAAAAACTAGGAATGTAAGAAGTTTTAGAATAATGAAACCTACATGAAGGAAAGAATTTTTCTGAAAACCAAGTAGAAAGTGCTAGGAAAGACTTTTCTACTTACTGATTGAATGAAAATCATATGGATTTTACAAAAAGATTATTTCTACATTGACAAATTAAACATGACAACAACCAGTTGAGTTGGAATGCTCTGAAAAAGATCAGTAAATATCTTTGACCAGTGCCAAACAGTCTCACCAGCAATAACAAAACAGGATTCAAAGAATGTCACAGACCAGAAACTATATCCAGTAGAAAACACAACCAAGGTCACCCTATTAAGGAGGGAGAATTTAGTTTTTCAGACAAGACCTGTGGCATATCAGCTGTCTGAGATGCCAAAGGATTAGCCTTTTTTATTGAAGAATACAGAACCAGCCACAGGGACCCATTAACTGAACTTCTGTTCTTCATTACTGTGGCAGACCAGACATAAGCACATTTTGTCTCAAATATTTGGACTGTTGCGACAGGAAAGTTACCATCAGAAGAGAGGGTTTCATGGAGCTCTCTTCTGAGCCAACTTCCTTCTCTTCCCTGAAACTCCTATTCAGCCCCACCTACCCCTGGAGAAGGTAGCAGGAAGGAGGACTCACTCAAAAGAAGTGGATGTGCATGTGCATAGGTGGCGTAAGAAGTCTAGTTTACATAAGAAGCAAGCACCAGGTTAACTATAAAAGGAAGTAGATTGGTCCGCCTCTCTTTCTCACTACTTCATCTCCAGGCCATCCCCATGGCAAGACCAACATGGGATCCTGGGACTGGTAATCATCTTTTCTCTGTCTTTTCTGCCTCTATTTCTCTCCTCCCTTGCTATGTCGGAGTAAACCCAGACTCTCATGTTCTACCCCTGCATTCTGTGTTGAAGTTTGTTTTTGGGATGGGGGGCTTGTGGAAGTATCTTGCAGTTTTTTGGCCAGAATCTTTGTGAAATTTGGTCCTGGAGTTGAGAGCTTACTGAGGTGTACTGTAAAAATTAAGCCAACACTTTTGAGAAGTGTATTGTGAAATTTAAGGGCTTGTTAGAAAACACTTTTTGAGCCTAAATAGTAGACTAGTTTCCAGAGTCAAGGTGACTATACAAAAAAATCATAAGAGCTCCCTGACACAGGATCTGGTGCCATTGTTCAGCCCGAAGAGAACTGATAGTGAACATCATGTCTGCTGCTGATGGGCCATGATAACTAGGTTCTCATGCAAAGCATTCAGGATTTAATTCAGAGTTGCGAACTCCTCCAGGATGAGAAAGCCTCCCACCCATCGTGCTCCCAAGTGTGGGATCTTCAAAATGGAGATAAGTGTGTGCTCCGAGACCCTGCCAGAAGGAGCATTCAAGAACTGCCAAAGTGGAGATGAAGAGAGGTAACTGTTATAGATCAAGTCATAGCTAGTTAACAGGATATATATTTGAATCTGGCAAGCTAACTCCTTTGTACTTCCCTTCTATATGTATGTGCATGACTAACTATGAATCCAGGGTGATTTATTGGTGGTTTGTGCTATGGAAGATTTATCATGTCCCCCTATCTTCTTTCTTCCGGAAAGGATTTCTTCAACATGCCCCTACCACCCACTTCTCCCCACCAATTTACCAAGATTATGTTTTCCAGACCTCACAGTATTTATTTTGCTCTCCCATTTTTTTGCTTCTAATACTCTCTGTAAATGACAATTATTATTGTGTAGTGTTCCTTCAGGGTCCACAGCAATGCTATGTAGAAGGGAGAAACCGTTTTTCATTAGCACTTTACTGTATTACCTCTCCAAATACTATTCCAGGGTTTTTCTTTGTTTTCACATGTTGTCTAATATTCATCCTTTTACCAGTCTAGTCATCAAACCTGTTTTGTATGCACTGTTCCCAAGGCAGTTTTTTTCATATTCTGTAAATAAACATTTAATTTCATTTTAGAGCTATCACTTGCTCTTATATTATTTGGTGCCTTCAGTTTGTCGGTAAAATTTTGATTTTTCACAGCATTCTCAAAAGTGCTGATTTTTTTTTTTTTGCTTGAAAACCTTGATTTTTTTTTTTATTTTTTTTTTTTTAAATCTTAAATATATGTCTCTGGCATTATTCAGTTTGAAAAATCTAAGTAAATGTGACTGGGGCAGGCCCCACTGGAGCTCTCTTTGAGATTCTCCTTCAGCTACCCAGAAAAATTTGAGATCTCAAAGACTATATATTAATACAGTGGTGATTACACATCTTCCTTTCAAATTACATGTTTATGAGATCTTCATTTAGAAAAGGTTAAAAATTCAAGCATACCAAAGGAATCATAGTATTCTTACTGGTTCATTATGAATCAAAATTAGGAAATATCTTTTGCAAAATAAACATTCTAATTGGAGAAGTGAAAAAAGGAGCGTAGACAGCAGTAACAAGAAATGAATCCTTTAAAGAATAGCCCATTTAAACTGAAATAAAACAGTAAAATATGTATATCATCTTCTCCTGCATTAGAAAAATAAAAACAAAATAGATTTTCAAGGACATACATAAGATGTCTTTAAATATAAATCTCAAGTTTACTGCTTGCCACATCTATGCCATAAAACTAGTCATGGAAGCTTAGTTCCAGAGCAAACATTTAACATTAATCTCACATTTTTACGGAAGTTGCTGAAATAAAGCTTTAAAAATTAAGCACAAAGTTTTCCACTGGTCCAAAGCAAGAAATATGTTTGTCTTCAGAGTTAAATATTTAGCATATACACAAATATTTGGGGAGATGAAAAAGTAAGCTCTAGTTATGCTCAATTTCTTTTAAAGATATAATCCAATGCAAGGATCATGATACAGTTTAAAGGGAAGCAGGTACTATAAATGGTAAAATTTGGGTGGCTTTTCCCTTAGTTTGCAAAAAGTATAATACAATGTCAAGAACATCATAGAAAAGCAAATCCCTAACTGTGTCCTTAGACTCAAATACAAAAATTATTTTTTTTTCCTACAAATTCATTAATATACATAATTACTGCAATTAATATAAGGACTTTAAGCTAAAAAAATAAACAATTTTACATTCGCTGTAGTGCCTTAATGTAATTGATTTGAAAAAAAATGCTTAAAGGTCTTACTGAAAAGCAGATATTAAAATAAGATAGATAACAGCAACAAATAATTCTAATGTTTAACAACCAGTCCTTGCAAAAATCACATTTTTCTAAATAATACATTGGGTTTAATGCAATTAATGTTACATGACTTTTGTTTTTCCCAAAGGGAATGTGAATATGTTGTCAGAGTCCAACAGTATATGACCAGGTTCTTTTAGATATTTCACACAAGGAATAACATCAAATTTGCCTATTTGAAGATACTGATATTTCCCTTGATTTAGTAGACTGATACAGTAATGTAGTAAAACCACAACATAAACACCACCTGGCAATTGCAGTATGCAGTTAGGTCACAATATAAACATGATTCCCATGACCAGTCTCTAGATGCTCCCAATCACGTCACTGGGCAGCCCCACTCACTGGGAAGGAATTTTGTGGGTCACTGATTTTTGTTTACCTCAGATCTGGCTGAGCTTTGTGTACCTTTCTCCCATGTTGCTCTCTCTCAATCAGACATTCACAGCTTCTCTTGATTCACTCAGTAAAGGGTGTTTACACAAACAGGTGATCCACCCAACTGACAAAGATGCATTTATCTGAAGCAATAGTCCTCTGTTCACCCTCTGGTCCCCTTTATGTTGAGATATGTTCATCTTTCTTTACAACAGCTGTGCTCACTCCCTGTATTCTACTCTGAGCTTCACAACTACATACCTGTGCTCATCTCCTGAGTCTCCTTCCATGGTGGGGGTTTTTGGATCACTCACATGCACACACGCACACACTTATGTGTATGAAAAGTAAATACAATTTTGACAGGATTTTGGTGTTATCAGAGATTTATAGAATGAATTTGCCCTATTGAAGAGTGTGAATCTTGTAAGTCTAAGACTGACACAATGAATTGGATATTATTGTTACTGAAATGAGGAAAAATGTTGAGTTTCTTTCAACTGGGTATAGGAAATTTTTGTTTATCTGTCAGACTGATAAACCTAAAATCGGAGCTACACTATTTTAGTATGTTGGATATTAAAGCTTATGAATGGTATAAATTAATGTGATTGGAAATTATTCCGCTTTCCACCGCTTTGCATGAGTCTTTTCCTTCCCTCTCTCTCGATTATATGAAGTGATAAAAAAGATGCCTAAAATTTAATTAGATTTAAATTAGCTCCTGGTTTAAGTACCCTGTGTTATGCATTACAGACAGCTTGCTAAGTTTTATGTCATTTGAAACATGCTGTCATTAGCTGCCAACCAAACACTTCTTTTTGCAACTCATGTAGTCAAAATTTTCAGCTACATCTGCCTACATGAAAGCAGGTTTTGCCATTGTACTTTGGGTTAAAAGGAAAATTAATTGTCTCTCATAGAATCAAGAAAGTTACATGCTTTTCTGTACTGTTGTAGTTATCTCTTGGTTATCAATTAATTTAAATAAGATCTAAAGGTGTTAGTCCTCTGGACTGTGATGATAAGTCTTGCAGCACAGTGGCAAGTGAAGAAAATGGGTATGATGGGTTGACTTTGACTGGAGGCCAGGTACTCACCGAGCCACTGTATCCCTTCCTCTCCTTAATAGGACAGGGGAAGAAATTGCAATTAAAAACTCATGGGTCAAATTAAGGACAGAAATATCACTCACCAGTTACTGCCACAAGCAAAATAGACTCAACTTAGAGAAATTAATATAATTTATTGCAATTAATAACAAAGAAGGACAGTGAGAAATAAAAGCAAGGAAAGTACTGATGAAAAAATGCACACATTAGCAAATTATAAATAATCGTTATGGATTATTTTATTTTTTTTTAGTTAATAATTTTTTACTGTACCCCCATTATCATAGAGTGTGCAAGCATACTGGCCTGCCTGCCTCTTTCCCTCTCTTTTATTCAATCCATTCCTTCCTTTCCTCCTTCCCTGTTATTAAAGATGAATCTATGTTAATTTTTTCATAATGCATATAATCTATAAAAGGGTCAAAGGAAATTTCTCTACCTTGGGTTAATTCAGAAATTTTTAAGGTTGTCTAACTGTCGAAAGAGGCAATTTATATTTCATACTTTAATTTACATTTTAATTCAAAACAGAATACATTGTTAAATATTGTTAACTTGTGCAAAATCTAATTTTGATTTATGGAACACTTTTAGTAAATCCCAGCTGCTGTTTATCTTGTCTGCAGTCAATGAAATACTTTTGTCAGTATGGTCCCAAAGTCAAATTAACATAAGTTCTCTCTGTAGTTATTAAGCAAGAGAAAGAAAGAGGGAGAGAAGAAACCTTCAGGATTCCCAAGGTAAATATCTTTCCATCTGGAAAGGCAGCCTAGACTACCATCCTAAACATAAACTAACTAAACATGTTAACGATAGGTGAAATTAAAGACAGTCAATTTAATAGATAGATTTTCTTTGGAGCCCCCAGTTTGTTCTGAATATAAAATTCAGATCTGTTTAATGCCACCCAGATTCAATAATTACCTGGAGAAATAATCTGGGGGGAGAAAAAAAAAAAGTGTAACAATGTATTGTCCATGATGGAAATAGAGATTATAAAGCAAAATAATATCTTGACATTTATAAAAGTAACATTTGAGATGCATATAAAGAATAATGACCTGTTCAAGACAGTTATTTGATGAAGAAGTAACTGCTTAAGAGGAGATCCTCGATACCTAGTTAAATCCAAATTATATTAAAGATGAAATATTAAATGAAAGAATTTCTACTAAATGGTTAGCAAAGCCATAAATACCTAAAAGCTCTATCATTCACAATTTTCATTGTATAATTCTATTTCAAGGTTTGATAAATATCAATAAGTATGAGTAAGATGTGAATTTTCTTTCTGAAAAAATAATTGCTCTTAACAATTTTTCTCAATGTTTTTATAAATAACGTAACTGTCTTCTGCTGTAATGCAAACAGATTGAAACACTGAAAGTCTATTATTGTATACAGTTATCATGCATTAAAATAATGTTTCAAAATCACTTAACATATAAAATATATGAGTAATTTATATTTTAGTATAATTAAAACCAAATCTCTGTCATGGTAAACGTCCTTCAGGTAGTTATGGGTCATTATTAGATCTTGCCTTAGGCTTCTCTGTGCAAGATTGAAGAAGACCAGCTCTCTCAATCTCTGTTTTTATTCAGGTCCCCTAGGCTCCAGACCATCTTGGTAGCCTTCTCCACTTTCTCCACATTTGTTTTGATCTGGGGGATCCAAAACTGGATACAGTGTTCCAGGTGCAACCTCACCAAGTCTGAGCAGAGGGGAATTTAAATTTTCTTTATTCTGCTCAAAATACTTCCCCTATGTAGAGGGGCAAGATTTATGTTATATGAGACAAAAGCACACTGCTAGCTCATATTCAACTTAATGTTCATTGTGTTACTTTTCTTCTTTCCATCAGCACACCTTTTTAGCCAGGTGCTTCCCAGATTCCCCTGCTAGTATGTACCCTTGTTCCCTTTCAGATGCAGACCTTTGCATTTCTAATTCTTGAACTCCATGAAGTTTCTATCAACCCAATGCTCAAGTTTATCAGTCTCTCTGCTCCAAGCTCAAGGTCTTAGTTTAAATTCTTAATGTTAAGGTGAATTCAAGAAGAAGTCCCTGTATAGAGAAATCACAAAATCCTGATCTGAAATAAATTTCTTGGTAATTTTAGCAGAATGCATAGTAAATGACCCTGGCCTACACCCATTACCCACCATTTCTTTGTATAGTCATGAGGAAGGGTATTCGTACAGATACCAAAGCAGAATGAAGAAGACCTATCAGAAGTATTGAGTAGACTTGAAAAGAAGTATGTCCTACAAACTCATCAGAAGTCTGTGATGCAATCAGAATATAAGACTATGGATACTGCATGTCTGCCTACAAGGCCACTGATTTTAAAGTTCAGTCTGCCTTTATGTTTCTTATTATCATTGTCTTGCATCATTGCCTGTTTCATAGGCCTTTTTGATGTTTGTCCAATTGCAAGTTATGGAAAGAGTCACTACTGCTTCTTATATCCATGACAACCAAAACAAATGATGTTTGTTTTCCTCAGGCACACCTATAAAATGAGAATCCTCATATTATAGTTCCCAGCTGATCTATACCCTTAAAGACATGAAGTGACATGTTTTGAAAGTACTTGTAAAGCAGATAGGTTGTAACATTTCTCATACATGCCACACAGTAGTGTTTCCTTGGGATTTAAGATTAATTTTCTTCACAGCACTTTGAAATATCTTTTCTAGAAACTGCAGAGAAGGTATGCCGATTTGAAAGGCAGAAGAGAAGAACAGAAGGTTCTTTGGAAATCTGAACATTAGTTATAGTGAAAACTACAATAAACTCTTTGGAGAAAAAGATTAATCTCTTAATTCTTAGATGATCAGATAATAGAAATAATGTCTATTGTTTGACATATGCTCTGTACACTGTTCAGGAAAATATCAATGAGGACAAACCAGAACAAAATGTTCAATATTCCAGGATTAAAATTTTTTCCTTAAGCTGACAGTAGTTATACTGGATTAATCAACTTTCTTCATAGCACCAGTGTGCAGTTAGGTTTTACATTTGTAACAAAAATAGTGTTGACAATACATCAGTATTTTAACTACTGCTGAAGAATGCTTACACAGCATCCAGGACTTTGTTTCTCACCCTCCCTCCACAGTGAGTAAGCTGAAGGTGCACATGATGCTGGAAGGAAACATCCAGGACAGTGGACGCCAACTAACCAGAGGCATAGCCATATCATATGGCTCCATGCTCAGCTATAAAAGCTCAGGAGGAAGGGAACACGTTCAGGACTATGGCATTTGTGCCTGCTATACATGCTGAAGCCCTGCTTTCCAGGTGGTGGCTGGACATCTGCCTGCTGACAAGAAGTAGTGAATTAATTCTTTCTTTGATTTGCTTGTGTGTGAAACTTTGCCTCACTTATTAAACTATCTTTATCTCAACCTGGGAGTTTTCAGCTCATGTCCTCCTAGAGGAGTCTTCACTCTAGCTGGGGAAGTGAGTGAGCAACTGTCTGGGTGCTTGGCCTTTGGCTGGGGTTGACCCACTACAGTAGTTCAGGAATACAGTTTATTTAAAATGTGCCATATTTAAATGTGTTGAATTAGGTATAATATAATAATGCATTAAAAAATCCAATACTATAGAATAGATGAAATACCTATTTCTAGAAAATTTTATTTGATGCAAAATTCAGTGGAAGGACTGCTGAAGAAGCTTTCTAATAATTACTGAAAACAGACTTTAATAGATCCAATATAAAATGTAATTGCTTTAGGGTATGTATTTCAGGGCTGAAATTAAGGAGTCTATAAAGTGATTTTATGTGATTTTAAGAGGTATTTAAATTCAGTGGGTTTTTTTTAACTGAAAGTTGGGTATTTTCTTATTATCTCAGTTTACTCATTACAATTCCTTAACTGATATGCATTCTTTCTGTCTGTAATTTCTTTTTCATATGATTTAACATATTTCATTTTTTGTGTCTCACTTCTATCAATTCAATTTCCTATCCCTACTTTTTTAAAAATATAAAGGTTTCCCACCATTAAACTTTCTCTTTTTGTGTCATTACTTTTATATTTAAATCCTAACTGCTACTAGTTAACAAAAATAATAGAGTACAAAATAAGCATTGAATCATCAATGAGGAGCTTCAGGCATTAAGAATTAAATCCACACAACAGCAAAAGTAAAATATGGAACCACTTAAGGTAATTTGAAAAGAACAAAGTATTCGTAATGGTGTTTTTAAGTATTGTTTCCATGTTAATATGATAACAATAGAAAGGAATTATATAGTACAGAGAAATATGTGCAATTGTGGTGTCTACACACTGGATTACGAGATGGATTGTGATGCCAAGTGTCTTATTTTAAGCTGTTTTTAAACTCATGATTGCCTGTCAAGGGCAATTACATGTACCATTGTTCCTCAGATGTACAGTACAGTCAGGGTTGAGAGATTAACATCTCATTGTCTGAAACCAGAACCATTGTCTCAGAGAAGAAATAAACACTTGCCAAAGTTTTTGAAAGAATATGAACGGTATACTTCTATTGCTCCAACTGATAAGGCTTTATTTGTGTATTTATTAGTTGCATTTACAAATTACACATTTGAGTTTAGGTGAATGGAATTATTTATTATTTTTTAGCACATTAAGGTGTAACAGGGAAAAAATTGCAACCTTTCCTCACTGAATTCCAGCGCTATTAGTTCCTACTTCAATTAAAGCTGAAATTCACATCATCTGAGGTCATTATTTGGCATGATTGGAAGAGGGATCAGGAGCAGAGGTAGTGGTTTCCTGTATCATTTTAGTAACAAGGAATAATATTGGTAAGAATAGGCAGTCCATCAGGTCAATGAGTGGCTTTGAGGTTGATGTAAATGGAAACATACTGGGGGTTTTTGGCCATGGAATGAGCTACTCAACACCTGGTCTACTGATACAAGAGGGGAAAAAGAGTTCTAGTACAGAAGCTAGTACAGCTCATTAATTGAGCTTTAAACTAGTTTTAAAGGGGGGAAGGGGCAAATCTAGGCTTACCAGTGATGAATGATGGGATGGTGTGCCAAAACTTGAGGAAATGAGCACTCACAGGATCCCTCAATCTGCCTCAGGACATGTTGGCTACAAGGTACCACACCTGAAATGTTTCTACACCAATGCATGCAGCTTGAGAAACAAAAAAAAGAGAAGCTCAAAAGCTTGGCCCAGTCCCAGAGATTTGACATCACTGGCATAAGTGAAACCTGGTGGGATGAGACCTGCGACTGGAGTGCCCTGTTGGATGGTTACAGGCTCTGCAGGAGAAATTAAAAGGGCAGAAGAGGTGAGGGAGTGGAAGTGTATGCAACAGAAGAGTTAGAATTACACAATGACAGAGTTGAGAGCCTTTGGACAAGAATCAAGGGAAAAACAAATAGCGTGGATGTCATTGTGGCAGTCTACTATTGACCTCCAGCCAGGACACTGATGAATTACTCTTTGAGGAACTGAAGGACACTTTCAAGCCCTTGATCTTACTGGGGACTTCAGTTTGCCAGACATTAACTGGAAGCATCACACAGCTGGTACAACCCAGGCCAGAATATTCCTGAAAACACTGGATGACAACTTTATGGAGCAGGTCCTAAAGGAGCTGACTCATAAAGATGCCCGGCTTGATCTGCTGTTTGTAAACAGAGTGGATCTCGTGAGTGAAGTGGATATTGGTGGCCATCTTGGCCACAGTGACCACAAGGTGATTGAGTTTAAAATCTCTGTTGACAGAAGAAAAAGTGCCAGCAAAACCTCAGCTCTGGACATGAGGAGAGCAGACTTCAGGCTGCTCGCGGAATTAGGAAGTAAGGTCCACTGGTAAAAATGTTTTTGCAAGTGCTGCAGTCCACAGTGCTGGTCACTTTTGAAACATCACCTCCTAAGGGCACAGGAGCAGGCAATTCCCAAATGTAGAAAGCAAAACAGGTGAGGTAGAAGGCCAGCTTCACTGAGCAAGGATCTCTTGGAAATACGGCAAAAAAGGAAGGTGTGTGTCCACTGGAAGCACAGTCAAGTAACATTGGAAGAATATAGTAATGCTGCTTGCCACTGCAAGAAAATTTGTGCAGCCAAAACACAAGTGGAGCCAAAGCTGGCCAAAAATGTGGGGGACAATAAAAAGAGGTTTTAGGTTTTTTTTCAAATAGATTAATTGCAAAACCAGTATAGAAATAACATCATATAGAAATAACAGGATGAGGATGATCACCCCACAGACAGAGGCAAGGCAGAGGTGTTAAGTGCTTTCTGTACCTCCATATTCAACACAGATGATGGACTGAGGGGGTCTCCGTGCCCTGAGCTGGAGGACCATGACTGTGAGAACGATCAACTTCCAGTCAACCCTGAACTTGTGTAGAATCTGCTGCTCCAGCTGGATCACTTCAGATCTATTGGGCCAGATGGGATGCATTTGAGAATCCTCAAAGAGCTGGTTGATGTCATCACAAATGCTCTCTCCCTTCAAATCTATTTGGCCTGATGGGATGCATCCAAGAATCTTCAAAAAGATGGTTGGTGTAATTGTGAAAGCTAGCTCAATGATTTTTGAGTGGTCCTGGGAATCCAGAGAGGTCCCAGCTGACTGGAAGCTGGTAAATGTTGTCCCAGTTTTCAAGAAGAGCAAGAGAGAAGCCCCTGGAAACTACAAGCCTGTCAGTCCCACTTCAATGTCTGGTAAAGTTATGGAGAAGATTACTCTGGGAAGTACTGAAAAGAACCTGAAAACAACATTGTCATCAGTCACAGCCAGTATGGCTTCATGGGAGGAGCATTCTGCTTATCAAAACTGATTTTCTTTTATGACAAGGTAACTCACCTAGCTGATCAAGGGAAGCCAGCTGATGTAATCTTTCCAGATTTCAGTAAAATTTTCAATACTGTCTCTGACAGGATTCTTCTGGACAGAATATCTAGGACACACCTGGATAAACACAGCATGTGGTGGGTGAGCAATTGGCTCACAGGTCAAGCACAGAGGGCAATAGTGAAAGGGGGAACATCAGAGTGGTGACCTGTCACTAGTGGGGTTCCACAGGGCTCCATCTTGGGCCCTGTGCTCTTCAGCATCTTCATAAATGACTTGGACACAGGACTGGAAGGGTTACTAAGCAAGTTTTTAGATGACAGAAAACTGGGAGGAGCTGTTGACTCTCTGGAAGGCAAGGAGGCCCTGCAGAGAGACCTGGACAGATCAGAGGACTGGGCAATCACCAACCCTATGGAGTTCAACAAGGGGAAGTGCTGCATTCAACACATGGGATGGGACAACCCTGGATGTTTGTACAGACTGTGGAATGACATGCTGGTAAGCAGTGCCACGCAAAGGGAGCTGGAAGTCCTGGCTGATGGCAAGTAGAATATGAGTCAGCAGTGCCCTGGCAGCCTGGAGGGGCAATTGTGTCCTGGGGGGCATCAGGCAAAGCATCGCCAGCTGGTCGAGGGAGAGGGTTGTCCCTCTTACCTTTGCACTGGGGCAGTTTCACCTTGAACATTGTGTGCAGTTTTGGGTGCCACAATATAAGAAAGATATTGAGCTCTTAGAGAGTGTCCAAAGGAGGGCAACGAAGCTGGTGAAGGGCTTTGAGGGGAAGCCGTATGAGGAGTGGCTGACGGCACTTGGTCTGTTCAGCCTGGAGGAGACTGAGGGGAGACCTCATTGCAGTTACAACTTCCTCATGAGGGGAAGAGGAGGGACAGACACTGATTGCTTGTCTGTGGAGACCAGTGACAGGCCTTGAGGGAGTGGCCTGAAGTTCTGTCAGGAGAGGTTTAGGAAACACAGTAGAAAAAGGTTCTTCATCCAGAGGGTGGTTGGGCACTGGAACAGGCTTCCCAGAGGAGTGGTCACAGCACCAAGCCTGACAGCACTCTAGAAACATTTGGATGACGCTCTCAGGCACATGGTGTGATTCTGGGGATGGTCCTATGCAGGGCCAGGAGTTGGACTCCATGATCCTTGTGGGTCCCTTCCAACTCAGCATGTTCTTTGATTTTGTGATTACCTACTGTTTTCACCACTTGCTTGCCAGAGGAGAATAAGTTACAGATTAATGAGATCCATTAATAGTTTACTCACTCACTGTGCCCAAAGGTACTGCTAAATATCTGAATTTTCCCTGTTATCCCACTTCTACATGTCTTCTACCCTTATGCCTCTCCTCAGATGCATTTCCACACCATCACAATTTGAAAGAAAGAGACACACAGGGCTTAGTTTCAGCTGGCCATGTTGATTCACAGGATCTGGCACAATTGGACAAGTTTATCTGAAATCCCAGTTTTTGTCTCAGATTGCTTCTCATCTGTAAGAAGTCTGCTTCTATATATTGTACATGTCCACGTGTGTGGACATGCAGAAGCATATACACATGCATACATATCACAGAATCACATATTGAGTAAGGTTGTAAGGGACCACAGTGGGTCATCTGGTCCAACCTGCCTACTGAAGCAGGGTTATCCTAGAGCACATTGCACAGGATTGCATCCAGATGGTTCTTGACTATATCCAGTGAGGGAGATTCTACAACTTCTCTGGGCAATCTGTTCCAGTGCGAAGTAATTTGAAGGTTATTGGTTTATGTTGCTTAAAATTAATGCAATATCAAAATTTATATACTCACTGTTTTCATATATTTTTAGTTTATTCAAAGTTATAATGAGAAAAAATAATGAGTAAGAAGAACAGTCAGTCAGCTGCACAAAGAAAGCTCCTGTGGACCTCATTACACTGCCTGCACTCAACACAATCAAACACACACATGAGTGCTAGTCACCTTTTATTATACTCGTAAAGAGGAATACGGGCTCGTAAAAAGTGTAGCTGGCAACTTTATAAAAACATAAAAGCTTGTTTTTAGTGGTTCCTTCATAGCTATCTAACAAAGCAGTTTAAAAAAAAAAAATAGCTACCAGATAGTTTCTAACAAGTGCCTAATTTGGCACTGTGAAATGAGTATTTTCACTCTGTAGGATTTCATATAGAGGGAGACTGTCCTCTCCTACTTACTGTTCAAATTAAAGAAAAAAATAATAATAAAAAAAAAATATTGAGTTGTTTAATGTATTCTAAACATAAAGGATTAGAACTGTGTAAATAATAGAAAAGTCATCTTTAGACAGATTCATTCAATTTCCACTAGACATTTTTGTACATTTTATCATTCATTTTCTGGATAGTCCTATGAAAATACCCTGTTCTTACAAATATTTAAGGAATTAATATTTTCATTAAAAGTATTCATTTTTCATGAGGGCAGATGCACTATTTTTTTCATATGTTGCTTATCGTCCATTTGCATATTTAAGACTTCAGTTATGCAATCATAAAAAAGAAAAAAAACAAAAACATTATATGTCACCTAGGTGAGGTCTCCTTCAGTGAAATGGCAGTAAGGAATAACCATAGATGTTTAACACTCACAGACTACATTTTACTTCATTTTTCCATGGCAACCATTTGTAGCTAAATAATACATTTGTATAAATCTTTACTCATTCACAGATAATCTGTTATCATAAAAATAGCTTATTTGTCAAAGAGCTTATTGGCAAATAGCCTTGACAATTTCTGACTTTGCTCTGCCTTTAATCATGAAAAACTTCTAAAGGTTGACTGTCAGAATTCACCCTACTTTTACTATATAAAATCTTGTGTATTTCAAGTGAATTGCATTAAAACCCAAACCAAACCAAAACAAAAAAACCCATGAAGATCCCTGCACAAACTCAAACTTATATCTACTGGTTTTAATTACTCTCTGATCTCTAATAAACTCTGACAAAATTATTTACAGTCAGATCTGTTAGTATTATAGGTGCGTCACCAGCTTCTATCATCATTTACAGAAGTATTCTTTCTGTAGCATGTTGTTATTCCTCATCACCACTAGGAAGTGAAAAAAGAAACTAGATGATGTAAATGTCAGAGGTAAATTTTATCCTTCCATTTTCCATAGAAATGTAATGTCCTGATATAGGCATTAGTGCAGTATGAACAAAGGAAACAAAAAACAACAACAAAAGTTCTGTTTTGAGGGCTTTCTGTACCTTACCATACTGGGAAATTTTGGAAACAGCTCCTGGTTATGTCAAATCATTTTGATTTTTCAAGGAGTGAACTCATTTAAAGGAATTCTTTCCCCAGATGGTAGTGTGCATTAGGTATGGTTGTTGAAGAGATGAATCATCTTGAATGATTATCTTTTATCCAGAGGTTGAAAAGGCCTGAGGAAATTTTTAGCACACACAATCCAACTACACAAGACCATTTCAAGTGTTATCCTTCTTCCACAATTTTTCATTCAAGTGCTACCTTCAAATTCTCAACTGCCAAACCATCATTAGCTTTAGCACCCTGATGGATTTATGGAGCAGTTTTTGTAAAGCTAAACCAAAATATTCAAAGCTTGAACCTGTTCAAAAAGATTACTTTCTACTTCTGAAGTACAAGTAGAGTATAACAAGAGTGGTTGTTGATGTTATTTAGTTCTTTTCTAATCCAGAGAACCTCTGATATTATAAATATGAACTCTCCCAGTAGAGACATAGTATCTGCTGTCTGAAGGTGTTAATCTACTGATTTAGTTGCATTACTTCACTAAAACATGCAAAATTAATTAGGTAACTTTTTTTTTTTTTTATTTTTAACAAAGCAACTTTCAGGCCCGGAGATTTGCCACTAATTTATGCCTTTTAAGTCAGTCAATTCAGCTGCCTTCAGGGTTTGCTTTTCCAGAACATACTTCCTTAACTACCTCACACTGCATTGAGAGTCTACCTTGCAACCTTTGGTAAAATAAAGGTATATACTATGCCTACTGCTCTCAGCTCATTCACAGAGACAATCAGTTCATCATCAAAGGCACTGAGCTTGGTCAAGCATGATTTTATCTTGGTAAATTCACGTTGATTGTTTCTGATGACCTTCTTGCTCTTTCCGTACTTGAAAGGATATTCCAAGAGGACATGGTCCATGTCCTTTCCAAGGAGAAAGGAAAGATTTCTTTCAAAGCATATAGCATCTTGAGTCCTCCTTCTTGTCTATCTGAACTTTTTTTTTTTTTTTTTTTAAATCTCCAAGGGTCTCTTTTTGTCTTAGGGATTTTTTTGTACAAAGTGAGGAAAAGAAAGCAGATGGGGAATAGGGTCAATAGTTGTTACTACACAACAGATTTTTCTTTCTTCAAAAAAGAAAAAAATACATAATAATGGCTATGAGAATAGGATTTAGTATCAGTTGTATATGAAAATAAGTATGTTTGTTCTACAAGATTTGCAAAGTGTAAAAGGAGAAATTATTTGGATGAAGACATACAAATATGTGTATAGATTATGACCTGGAACAAAAGAATAATCATAACATAGAATCAAAAATAGAAATTCAAAACTGAAAAAACTGCACAGAGATGACATGGAATTGAAAATACATGTTTGTCTAGAGACTGGTAAAATTCAGTAAGAAATTAATGGAATTTTTTTTTCTTTCTTCACACACATGAATCTATATATAGCAGTCATATAAATGTGTGAATATTCACTGTTCTTCAAGGTGAGATGAGAACTAGTTTATTAATGGATATCACTTTTTTTCTAGAATGTGGAAAATAAGCAACAATCAGGAATGTGAACAAGGGTGATATAAATTATGAGTTTCAGCACTAAAACCTCTCTTGTTGTTTTCTGCTGTACTACTGTAGAAACAAACCAGTAAATTCTCACTCCAGTGAATTATTGGCTTTCATAAACATATCTTATTGTCATGTCACTGACAACCTAAAGTTTGGTGAAATAGAAATCTTGATGGTACTCTAAAACATGATATATGAGATGATACACGAGTTTCTAAGTGTAAACTAGACCTAGAGGTTCCTCCTTAAAATGCAGACTCTCAATAAAACCTTTGAAAAATGCTAAGCACTTTAGGACAGAATGTCTTACTGTGGTTTGCTTCACTGATGGTGCTGTTACTGATGGTGCAGTTTGCAGACTACAACTGTAAAGGTTTTATATACTTATGGAGCCTTTGGAGTTTCTTTTGCAAAAGGTACCAGACAATGTATTTAAATAGGCCATTCAGTTTAAATACATATAGGCTCATAATATCACTAAGGTTGGAAAACACCTCTAAGATCGTCAAATCCAACCCTGTGCACTGCTAAGCCATATTCCCTAGTGCCACATCTACACTCATTTTAAACACTTCTGGGCATGGCAATCCTACCACTTCCCTGGGAAGCCTATTCCAATGCCTGACCACCCTTTTAGTGGAAAAACAAATTCCTAATATCTGTCCATTTAATGAGATATTGACATACAGGGAAGTACAAGGTCATATTTCTTCCTTGGTTTTAGTTTGTTTGTTTGTTTGTTTTTGGCTTTTTTTGCTGTTGTTTTTTGTTGGGTTTTTTGGTGGCAGCAAGATCTTTTAAACAAAATTATACTCTCTGGCTTCTGTTGGAGGTAACTAGGAGAAGGAACTAGGAAGATTTATAATACAAATTGTCTTCATAGTTATTTTGCAGTAGTTTATACACACAACAACTGTACAGATAATTAATTTAATTCAGATTCTACTATGATTTTACATTGGCTGTAGTCTATGCATGTTTGTGTTCAGTGCTTCTGGTCTCCTTGTAAGTATTCTTACAAGAACAAGTAAATGTCAGGAAAAAGCAGAAACTTGAACTCTGGAAAATAATGCTCCTGCTCACAGTGATCATAGTTCATTCATTTCCTTGAACTGTGACATCAATTAAGCAGTCTTAAAATTTGTTCAGAAATTTTTGCATTCTTTGAAGAAATTTACATGAATAACCCAGTGTCCCTACACCATAGTTGTGAATGTTGTATGATGGTACAAGATACAAATAAATATAATTTGGGAGTTTACTAAGAAAGCTCACAAGTTACTACTAGTGTCAGAAGATGCTGGTAAAATCTTAGTGATTTTTCCAACGGCAGCTGTGTCTCTCTTGACACAGTTTTATATGGTATTGTAGATCTACAAAACCAGAAGGAATCTACTTCATCTAGTAGTGCAATATATTTCTATTCTATTCTGAAAAAGTGTCTCCTAAGTTGATTTAGAAAGATCACAAAACAGATTGTGTCAACTGTGCATAATAATGAAAGGAAAATCATAATAGTTTTAAACTGACAACATATTAAAATTAATACAATAATGTGAGGAGATCAGTTAAGATGATAACTAGATTTAAAGAATACTTCATACATGGAATGAAGTTTTCCTAGAGTAAGGTTAATGGTGTTGATAAAAAAATCTTCACATCACTAACAATTTTAGTGTTCAAAGAGATTTAAGATGAGGTATAAAAAAGTAGGATAGTTTTTCAAATGTTTATGTTAAATGAAAAAGAAAAGCAATATCAAAACTACTCAAAAAGCGCTTGAAGTTTTAAGGAATAACTTGTAGCTGTGCTTGGGCAAAGCTTGCACCTTGAAATGGGAATTCAACAATGATTCAATTATTACAAAGACATTATCTCTCCTTTTTTTTTTTCCTTTTCTTTTTTCTTTTTTTTTTTTTTTTCCCCTAATAAGAATTAATTAATCATGGGCAAATTCCCTTTTGGTAGCATTTTTGAAAGATCTTTGATGTCCTAATTCACAATAGCCAATGTGAGAGAGATAGTTTAAGACTCAGTGTTTTGAAAAGATTAATTATTTAATGAGTTGTTAGAAAACACTGCATGAGACAGTGAAAGAAAACATCAATGTGCCTATATTTTTATAATATGATGGAAGTAGAGCAGGACAAGTGGGAGCAGCAGTAGAATTTCTCTCTTAAGAATCTATATTAAAATCTGTATTAAGAATCAAATAGCATTCATGTTTGAATTAATGTAATTAGACCTTACTGTTGATTTTGACATTCTGTTCATTTTCAGCTTGTACAAGGCAGCTGTGATAAACAGATCCAAAGGAATTCTGAAGATAGACAGAGTTTCTGCCACTACAGAAACTGACAAAATTTTAACTGCAATATTATCAAAGTTCATGAAGAAAATATTTGTTCAGTTTTCTACTTTTATACTGAGGACCAATGTTGTCAATCATCTGTTTAAGAGAATGAGTCATAATCTCTACCTTGACCAGTTGTTATCAGGAGTATGATTGATTTATTTAATTAGATAATTTTAGAAAATAAGATATTTCCTTACAGCTTGCACTGATAATATTGAAATAATGTCTAGATATCTCAGTGTGGGATTGGTCCAATGTGTTTAGTCCAATGCATATATGTGAAGGAAAGAAAGAGAGACCATTGTCACGACTTAAATATGTGTGAAACTGATACTCTAAGAGAAAAACATTGTATGTGACCTCAATATCTAAATGCAATTTGGAACATACTTTGTAGAAGATATTATTCAGTGCAGGTGAGTAGTGTCAGCTCAAGGACTTTCAGCACTGCAGAGAAATACAAAATTTGCTGCCCTCAGTGGTCAGAGTGTAGCTGGACTTCTTTTTTTTGGATAGAAAAGAATTGGGAAATCTTGGAGTGAATACAGAGAAATTGTCAAGAGTACAGAGAAGCAGACAAGGAAGGCCAAAGTCCATCTGGAATAAATCTGGCCAAAGATGGCAAGAACTAGAAGGACTTCTTCAAATACAACAGTAACAAAAGAAAAAAAAGATAATGTGGGCTTGTCCCTAACTGGAGGAGGGGCTCTGATAACAGAGGAATCAGAGAAGGCAGTTACTGAACACTTTTTTTGGTTTGGTCTTCACTGACAAGATTAGACCTCAGGAGTCTCTGACCCAGGAGACCAAGGTAAAGGAATGTTGGGAGGAAGACTTTCCTTTGGTCAAGAAGGATTGGGTTAGAGAAATTTGACATCTCCAAGTCCATGGGCCCTGATGGGATGTATTCACAAGTGGTAATGGAGCTGGCAGACACCATAATGAGGCCACATTTGATCATCTTTGAAAGGTTGTGGTGATCAGGACAGTGACTGAGGACTGGAAGTAGAGCAAATATCCCCCCAGTCTTCAAAAAGGACAAGAAGACGGACCCAAGGAACTCTTGGCCAGTCAGCCTCATCTCAGTCCTTGGAAAGGTGATGGAGCACCTAATTCTGAAGGCCATTTCTATCTACATGGATGACATGAAGATGATAAGGAGTGGTCAGCATGGACTCACTAAAAGTAAATCTTGCTTCACCAACCTGATTGTGTTCTGTGATGAAACATCTACCTAGAGGGATGAGGGGACAACAGTGGATATTGTCCACCTCAACTTCAACAAGGATTTCAGCAGTCTCTAACAACACCACTATAGGCAAACTCAGGAGGTGTGGACTCAATGAGTGGACAGTGAGGTGGATTGAGAACTGGCTGAATGGCAGGTCCCAGAGGGTAATCAGTGGCACAGGATCTAGTTGGAGATCTGTCACTAGTGGTGGGCCTCAAGATTATATATTGGGCCCAGTATTGTTTAATTTATTCAACAATGACTTGGATGAAAGGGTAGATGCCTCCTCATCAAGTTTGCTGATAAAGCAAAGCTGGGAGAAGTGGCTGATACCCCACAGTACAGTCCTTCAGGAGGACCTCAACTAACTAGAGAGATGGGAAGAACCTACTGCAATTCAGTAAAAGCAAATGCAGGGTCCTGCACCTGAGTGTCATTGTTTAGGATTCATACTCCACAATTCAATGTCCCCACCAAAACTCCCAAACCAGACACCTCTTGCTTGCTTCCCACTTCCCCTTCCCCTTTCTGCTCCAGTGTGATGGAGAATCGGTGGCATAAAGGGGAAAATCATGGGCTGAAACAAGAACAGTTTACTGGGATAAGAAAATTACCAGTATCAGCAACAATATTAATAACAAAAGTGTACAAAATAGAGGGTAATTCACATGCAAAATGCTCACCAAACCTGAGACAATTAACAAAGCCAGACAATGCCACATGTTTTTTCAAACGTAAACTATGCCCTTCTTCTGAGAAGACAGAGAGCACACCTTGAAGAACCCTGCACCTGACAATGATGTGAGGTGGTATTGAATAGCACTAAGGTCCTTGCTGAAACTAGGGAACTGAGGAAGAATAACCCCAAATACAGGCTGGGGCCAAGCTGCTAGAAAGCAGCTTTGAGGAGAACCTGGGGGTCCTGTTGTACAGTACGTTGTCAATGACCAGAAGTGTGCCCTTGTGGCCAAGGCGGCCAATGGTATCCTGGGGTGCATTAGGAAGAGCATTGCCAGCAGGTGGAGGGAGGTGATCCTGCCCCTCTACTCAGCCCTAGTGAGGCCTCATCTGGAGTGCTGTGTCCAGATCTGGGTTCCTCAGCACAAGAGAGACATGGAGCTCTTGTAGTGGGTCTAACGGAGGGCTACAAAGATGATCAAGGATCTGGTCCATCTCTCTTATAAGGAAAGGCTGTGGAAGCTGAGCCTGTTCAGACTTGAGAAGAGTGAGAAGGGGCTTCATCAATGTCTATAAGTATCTGAAGGGACATTGTCAAGAGAATGGACCAGGCTCTTATCAGAGGTGCCAAGCAATTGAGCAAGAGACAAGGGACAGAAACTGATGCACAGGAAGTTCCACCTGAATATGAGGAAGAACTCCTTTACTGTGCAGTTGACTGAGCACTGGAACAAGTTGCGCAGAGAGGTTGTGGAGTCTCCCTCACTGGAGATGTTCAAGAACCATCTGGACGCAATCCTCTGAAATGTACTCTAGAATAACCCTGGTTGAGTAAGGAGGTTGGACCAAAAGATCCACTGTGGTCCCTTCCAACTTTATCCATTCTGTGATTCTGTGAAATGCTCTGAAATGCTCACAGACATTAAATGAAGAACTTCCAAATGCAATGTTTATTTAGAAGTTACTAAACACCCCACCCCACTGCACCCCCAGACAAATACAGATAAATTAATTAAAAAATGTGTTAACTTCTATTGAAAAACAGATCATCACTATTTTCCAAAGGAATTGTACTCAACAGATCAACACAGATCGAAAGAGAAAAAAATCAAAAGAAAATTAATTTTCTATAGTTACAGAACCATATACACTTGGAAAATGTTAGCAGCTGCTTTGATGCAGGGGATTTTATAGCTGCCTAATTCTCAAAGTAACAGAATCCTTATAATCCTTAAAATATGCTGCAGATATTTTTGGCAAAGTTGCTCATTTTGAAAGAGTAGATTATTTTAAGTGGCAAAAAAATTTCATATTGACTAGTCAGTATGATTTTATGACCAGAAAATAAAGATCAGATCTTTTGAAAGAGTCTTCCAAAAAAAACCCCAAAATAAAACATTAATAATAGAAAAAAAGAAAAAAACAACCAAACCCCAAACCAACCAACCAAAAGAAACTAAGAAACAAACAAATAAAATCAAAACCAGATTTAGAATTCCCAAAAAATCAACATGAATTCATGTGAGAGAAACACTGTAGTGTTTACCTTATTTAACCTGAGGACATAATATGTACTAAGAAAAAGATGTTTCCAAAATAGTTGATGTGAGATTATTTGAGTAATCGTTAAAAGATGCAGAAGGACCCCATTCATCTATTCCCCCACAATTTAAAAGCCCCTGTGTAATACAGATATTTCTCAATGTCAAGTCTGTCTGAACCATGGCTATTCAACTGTATGGTATTAAAATATATCCATATAGCTCAATTGCAGCCTCTCAGGGCTTCAGCTGCCAACTTAGATGAAAAATTACTTGTAACCGGAATCAAATATGAAGATGTCATTGAAAAACATAGACCTGTGTTCAGATTATTTGATACCAATTTTAAGGAGTTTATTTTCATGTTGGGACAGAGAACTAAGGGAAGAGCAAATCTGTTTATTTGAAAGGCATTCTAACCCAACAAAAATAGGAAAGTGCTATTTTCTGGTCTACTCTCTTCTCCACACCAGGAAAGTTACTTTGCCAAACATAGATATGGTGATTAGATATAATAAGATGGAATAGATGGACCTATCTAGAAGTTATGGTGAACAGCTATTGACTTACTTATTTACCGAATTTGAAAATAACAGAGGCTAAAAATTGCCTGGAATTGCAAGAGCAGAGTCTTGGTCTTAGAAAGACTGGTGACATTAATGCTGCTTGAGTGGTCTGGGTTTCAAGGCTCTCCTAAGATGAGGAATCAAACACTTGTAAGTGCCTTTGAAGAGATCCCTGGAAGTTGCCCCAGAGAATTATGCTGGCTATCTGCTCTTTCTGTGTCATGTAAGATCTGGTGTAGCTCAGTTAAAACACAGTGGAAGAGCTTCCTAGAGCTAAGATTCCAGCAAGAACTACAGTAAGTGTTTTAGCCAGGAAGTCACTCTTCAATTCACTACATTTTGTGTAGATGCATTTGTGAGTTGTAGCGATATACAGAAAAAGAAACAAACAAAATGAAAAAAAAAAACACAAAAAACCAAACTAAGCCAAAACTCCCAAACAATGAAAAATATTAAAAAAAAAACCCAATATAAATGGTTTGTATATATTCTGTTTTATTTCTCTTTGTTCACTTGATTTGTTCTTATTGCTGTTTTAACCTATTTTATTTCTATTACCAATGCACTATATGTAGCTGTGACACAATATTGCTGAAACCATTCCTGACTCCTAATGAAAGAGAATAAATAGTAATTAACTTCCCTTCCATCTCCTGCCCTTCCCCTTCGTCTTTCCCCTTCCCCTTTTTCTTTTGCCTTTTGTGTGTTTTAAGGAGAATGTATCCTTCTCTAGACAGGTGTAGTCTCTCAACTGTTACATAAACTGAGAATGAACAATATTAGCCATGTATTTATTCAAGATGAAGACAGTCTTGGAACAACAACAACAACAAAATCCCAACCAGTAATGAAGGTAATGGTAACTATTGTCTACATCTGCTTATTTTCCTATGCATAATATTTATATATTATGTATACACATGGAGATATATATGCTATTTATCATTTGTATACATATATGCATCTTACACATATATGTAGAATGTGTACATGCAGTATGTATATATATTACATGTATGATGCATAGTCTGCATATACACTATAGGCATAATAGAAGTGTATTTCTCCTTTATATGTTAAATTGTCTAATCTGCAAAAGCATTGAAATTATTTTGTATTACTTTAGTGAAGTTGCATAAATTTTAAATCAGCATGAAATTAGAAAGAACACTTTATAGTGAAAGACTGTAATGAAACAAAATTCTGTGTGAATATATATTCATTCTTTCCCTCAGTTCCACACCTGCTGTTCCTGTCTATCTTGATGTTTTTTCCTTTCTTTTAATCAGTCATTATTTCACATAACTTTATTTTATCATTTTACAGTTCTGTATGATCTATTTTTCATTGCCCCAACAACTTTCTTCATATTAGTAGTTTTATTAAAATTCTTTCCTATATCAGTATGTCCTAGTTACAGTGGCCAGGTGGTCCATCTTATCACCATGTGGTTGTAACCAAAATTGTGTATTCTACATCCTCTGTGTCACTTCTGATGAACTGCTAATAATGGACAGTTTTCAGCAGCTGCCCAGGGCACCCCTGACACCTCAGGCTACAAGATGGATGTTAAAGAACCCTGTGAGATAGCAGAGCATTCCTGTCTTCACAACAATGACTCAGCCATGATAACTCCGCTCCAGGGAGGCATCAGCACCTTCACACCCAGCCTGAGGGGTCATGTCTGCTAATGGGCTGTCAAAGATTCCAAAAATGTCTCATGACTTACAGAGTTAAATAACCCATTGTGAAACTCTCCACCCTGGAGGAGGTACTGGGCATTCCCACCTGCACCTGAGCGTATATAATCTTCAGGTTTTGGGACTTCTGGTACCACTCGTCAGATCCAGAGGAGGACCAGAACGTCAACAGGACTGCGACTGCCACTCTTGACCAGACTGCAACCACCATCTTCACCAACGGGTTTTCCTTTCCTTTTACTTTACCTTAAGGGGGACCACGTGGCACTCAACACAGGGGCTAATGAACACCATTCTGCTTGTGCCCCAGGGTGCTGGATTATATATCTGGTTTTTTGGGTTTTGTGGGTTAAGATTTTTTTTTTTTTCTGTATCATTGTATTTATTGTAACCTTTTTAGTAAATTGGAATTCTGACTTATAATCTCTTTTGAGTTGGGTTCACTTCTCCTGCTTGTTCACCTTTAAAACAGCACACGGTAGAAGCACACAAGACTAGCATAATTTCTAACAGAATCTCTCTTGAATGTCACTTTTTTATACCATCTCACTTTCACTTTTGTGGTGAGCTGACCCCAGCTAACAGCTAAGCATCCACCAGCTGCTCACCCACTCCTTTCTCCCAGAGGAAAGGAGGGGAAAACTGTAAGAGCAAAGGCAAGAAAAACTCATGGCTTGAGATGCAGACAGCTTAAAAGAAAAAAAGAAAGAAGAAAGAAAAACCCAAAAAAAACAGATGAAGAAGCAAGCACTTACCACCTCCTACCAGCAGAACAATGCCAACCTCTGGCTTTCTCAATGGGGGGCAGCAGAGTGAGAAACAGAGGTGGTCTTAATGCTGTGCAAGCACTGCTCTGCAACAGATAAACCACTGGTGTATTATCAAAACTGTTTTAGCTACAAATGAAAAACACAGCACAATATGAGCTGCTCTTAAGAAAATTAGTTTCACTCTAGTCAGACCTAGTACAACTTTTACCTCTAAACTTGGGGAAGGCATGGTTTCTTGCACTTGTATAAAACTTTTTGTGATACATCTCAGTACTTCATAGTAAGAATTCTGATTTACTACAATTTGATTCTAACAAGAATCAAAGAAGAATGGTTTCTCTTGGCATATTTTATTTATTTTGTTCCACTACTTTTGATGGAACTCACTGCCAAATTCTACCCCCTGGTTCACTATTATACAGTCCCCTGCTTCTCCTTTGACTCTTGATTCCTACTTCAGAGAAAATTGTGGCTCTTGACTACAGCAACAGTTCTGCCTCTGACACAGAAGCACTGTCTTTAATGTATATCTGACTTCTCATATGCTGTACAATGTTATGCAGTTTGTACTAGATGTCAGGAAACAAAACTGATTAGCTCTGTAACTGTATTGAGAAGCTTAGGTATTGCACAAGAATACAACTAAGAAGATGCCAGAACTCCTTATTCTCAGAGGAGCAGCCCTACAAAATATTACCTCATGAGTGCACATATGAGTCTTTCACCTTTTCCTGTGACTTCACATTTTTGAAGCTGTGTCACTGACCAGAAAAAAAGGTCTAGAAAAGATTCTCTGACTTTTATCAGTACAAATCTACAGCTTGAAGAATTGGGAAATTCTCAGGGAAATTTGGAGCTACATTTTTTTATAACTTATGAGGAGTAAATCAAAATAACATTGTTCCTCTTAAGTGAGTCTTTCAGTTCTTAGAATTATTGTTGTGTTACTAAAAATGTACAGCGCATAAATTTACACAGTTCCTCCTCTCACCTGAATAATGGCAACCTGAGAAAGGGCCGTAGGAGTGCTAATTGTCTGCATAAAAGTGAATTTAATCTAAAGCCATCTGACTCAAATCCATTCTTGATTTCCGGACAGATATTATAAGGTGCACTTACTTTATTTTCAAGACTTTTCAGTGCTTTGCAGTAGAGCTATACGAAATGCACTATCCATTAACATTAGCATGCTCTAACCTTAAATGAAAAGAGCTTCAGCAAATTAATGAATTATTCCATTCAACTGAAGGGAGGCACTGTAGTATGAAAGACTTTCAATTCTGTAATGCAAATTAGACAAAAGCAAACCAGATTTAAACATGCCTCTGAAACAGACAAGCTATGCTTTCCAAAATCTGTAGTGTATTTCAGTGTATTCTCATTGTCTTGATTATGAGAAGCAAAAATACTACATAGTCATGGGTGACAGCTTGAAACATCTCCTGTCCTCTTTTCAGACATATTTTGTTTTATTTTGTTTTGGTTTACTTTACTTTTTTTCTGTTTAGCAGTCTTTACCACAAGAGCCACATTCTTCCTTTCAATAGCAAGTGCTCTTTCATTTCCACACCTCTAAAATCTTAATATAGTCTCTCTCTCAGTCTGGCTTGCAGGCACTGATGGTCTATAAAAGTCATTCTGCTTCTGCCCTCCACACTTTTCTGTAGAAATTATTTCCTTGGGCAAGAAAAGGAGATGGCGAAGTTTGCTTATTATATTTACACCTAAATCCTGGTATGATTGATTTATGACCACACAGGCTTGTAATACAATATTTCTGTTGTAACAGGTAGTAACAGGCCATTATCTTTTTTAGCGAATTTACAAGGCCTCGGGGCTAGGGCAGTGATTGTAACATAAGGAAGAGAGATAGGAACAAAGTGTGTGCACAATGATTTTAACTGCATTATTATGTTTTGTTTTCTGTAAAAATTTGTTCTACATTTATAGTGATTCTTGAATTAGACTATTAGGATTTGTATTACAGTAACAATGAATTTTTTCAACCTATATATATGTGTAAGGTTTGCTTGCTATTTGTTCTAAAGGATGCTTTGAAACAGCACAGTTTTTCCAAGATTACTTAAAAAACTAACTGAAATACTGAACTTCTTGCTACAAAATATTTGTTCCTTTGTTTTACTCTTTTATTTCTTCCCCCTCCCCCCCCGCCCAGTTTCTTATGCTCAACAACCACATTTTCTACCATCTCATCTTTTCATTAGTTTCCCATAGAAACACCTTTCTCCTAGCAGTACTTTCTGAAAGCGTATTAGATGCCCTTGAAAGAGAGAGCATAGATGTCCCTCTCTCCAGGCCCCTCCTTCTGAGTAAAAGAAAATATTTTAACAGCATGAAGCTGTGTCAGACGAGGTCTAGATTGGATATTACGTAAATGTTTTTCACCCAGAGTGTGGCTGAACAGTGGACCAGGCTCCCCAGGAAAGTGGTAACAGCACCAAACCTGGCAGAGTTTAAGAAGCACTTGCAAAATGTTCTTAAGCATGTGGTGTGACTCTTGGGACTGTCCTATGAAGGGCAAGGAATTGGACTTTGGTGATCTCTGTGGGTCCATTTCAACTCAAAATATTCTAAGATTTTATGATTTTTCTTCAAAATTCCCAGTTTACAACATATACACAATTCCATGACATCTATGCATTACACCATTTTTCTTTCTTGAACCTGGAGTTCATTTTAAAGAAACATAACAAGCTTTGTTGGCAATACAAGTGGCTGTAAAATGAATTCCCAGGAATAGTTTATTTGGGTTTTGGTAGTGCAAGATCCTAGAAACGAGTACCAACCATGAAGCAATGACAAAAGCATGATCCTCTATGTCAGCCAGTAAACAGTGGCTACAGAAAACAGGTTCTGTATCCTTTTTCTTTTCTCTTGTAACATAATATTTCATTTCTTCAAAACAATTCAAGTTACTGCCTTACTTTCCTATACCTACCCTAATTCTGCCTTTACTAAGTAGTATCTGTACTTCTATCCAGTCTCAGCTTCCTAACACTTGTCAGTCTTTTGCATACTTCTGCCCCACTGATACCACAGAGCAGGCTTCAAATAAACATATGCAGTGATAGCATTATAGAAACCTTTGTCTTCCTGTTTAGAAATAGATGGAAGTCAATGTTATACTGTGCCTATGAACAGGCATGGCAGATAAAAGAAGTGGACTCAGTTATTGGGTCTCCTTGCAGGCAAACAAGGTGCTGAAGGATCCAAAAGCTAGCCCCCAGCTTTGCTTGTGGGCAGAAACTGATCACAGTTTCAAGCCAATATTTGATTCTGACTGCACGTTTTGAATCACAGGACCTCTTTTTCTTGCTCTGCCTTCCCTTAGCTGACAGCAGAGTCAACTCTTGACTCTACCACTGTTCACACTGAGGTTGTCCAAATACTGCTGGCATAACATGTATGAAAAATAGGGAACCTTGCCATCAAAATTGTGGAGTAATAATCATTGGCCATTGTGGCTCAGATCTAGAGTGATCAGGCTTCTAAATACCTACATATAAACTCAGAATAAACTAGGACTAGGAGGGAGGTATCTAAATACATACACAAGTTGTATCTTTGACCTAAAGGAAAAATACAAGGTTGGGCTCATTTTTCAATTTGAGGCAGCATGAGACAATAAAATCAGTGTTAGAATTGATTCTTTCTGGAAACAACACAAGTATTTAGAACGAGGAGGAAAACATTTCTCAAGTTAAATTTTTGGAGAAGATACACATGCTCTGTGAAAATCAGTGCAAAGGACTTCCAAGTGTGACCCATCAAGCTGTAAATTATCTGTATTATATTTTCATGAATATGTTGAATGAGGTACTTGAACACTTCCCAAATCACAAAGAGAATAAAGACTGTGAAGATTAGTTAACTTTTGTTTTATAATTCAGGATCAGCCATGGAATTAAGAAGTCTTTTAACTTGCAGTGATTTTGCTTTGCTAGAGAGACTATTTCAATGGCTTCACTTTTCCTTTAAAAATATTTATTAATTATATGAAATCTAATCTAAACAGTAGAAAAATTACTTGATAACCAACAACTGTAAAAAAAAAATAGTTTGAAATGTTACAGTAAACCCCAGAGTAATGTATTTAAAGGAGGCTGCCAAAAAGTCATGCATGCATATGAATGGCTAAACAATGATAATGTCAAATAAAATCTTAAAACAAAAGTTGTTTAGATACCCAAAGTGTGATTTAGAGCCTACATTCAGAAGCGTAATTTGCCAAAGCCAATTAAAATGTGATTAATGGTCCAGGAAACTCAGATACCTGTCCAAAAAACTATTGTGTCTCACACAATGAATTCTGCAAGATGAATTCTGAACATCACTGTCTTTAAGGAACCAAATATCAAAATATACATCCTGCTTAAGGCTACTTGGGATCCAGATACTAAGCCTGTCTAGGTTATTTAGTAGAGGTCACATAAGCTGGAAGCACAAAGGATGGGCTAAAAATTTAAAAGCTTCTTTTGAAAAATTGAGTTTCATATTCATTTGTGCCTATGAAAAATTGAAACTACCTTTCCCAGAAAGAAAAGGTACCTAAAAGCGAGGAAATATCTGTTGCTTCTTTATTCTGAATTGGAGCAATAGACAACATATTTCTAGGCAAGACGAAGTCCAGTTGTAACCTAATTAGAAAAGTCTTCATTCCCTTGGAGTTGTGATCCATGACTGTAATTCCCGTTTGCCTTGTTTCTCATTTCCCATTTCTGTTTTTATCCAGTGTAACATGAAATTCAAAAAAGTCTTGGAATTAAAAATTGAAGAGCAGATTGCAACAGCGTAGTGAAATGCTCCCCCTTTTCCTCCCCCCCTGGCCACGTGGTCCCTGAGATGTCCCGGGAAAGAGACACACAGAGACCGCAGGAGAGGATGCAGAGAGAGAGTTTATTCACATGATCAAGGGTATATAAGGGCCTTAGGGGAATTTGGTTATTACCAATAGAAATCTAGGGATAACAACCAACGGGGAAAGGGTTAACTAAAGGCTAATAGGGGGACTTCACATAGTCCTGCCAGAATGAATTCCTGCATACTAGGCTAGAGACATAAGAGTTTTCTCAAGGGGTTTTGGGAAGGAGAAAGGTGAAAAAAGAGGGGAAAAAAGAGAAGTAATTATTTTTACAATACAGCAAAACCTTCAGTTTTTAAGGCATTATGGCTGGTTTCTTCATTTTCTTCACAGGCCCATTTCTTGCATGATTTATTCCACTTCTGATATTGTAAGTCCACTGCCACAGCAGATTCCTTGGTGATTACAAAAATTCTAATCCATACGCTCAGCTTTTCCATTTGCATTTTATCCCTGCCCTTGCTTACTGCTGCTGCTCCATCATGGGGCTACCAGTGGTGACCAGCCCAGGCACCAGTGTAAGGTCTCAGGATGGAGGAGGAAGGGACTGTCTAACATTGCATGTTGCATACTTAGCAGCAGGTGAGTTGCTGGAGACTGTCTCCATTTTTATGGAGGAAGCCTAAAATAGTCTCTTAGAACCCAGAGGGACTTTGGAAAGGAAGCACAGCTCCAAATAAGGTGAGTAGGTATTAGAAAAAGCAACAATTGAGAATTATCTGTTAGGTTATTGTGAAAAAAAACCCCAACAAACAAACTCCACAAACCCAAATGCCACCATCTGGAACTTAGGACTGTTAAAATTATCATTTAACAGTAGTTTTTTTAGGTGCATATTTTTATTATACCCCCTTTGGCTCATAATAACATTTCAAGCATGACAGTCCTCCCTTTCTGACCTGCACGCCCTGCAGACCTAAATATACTCCGGCCAAGCTGCTGTGGGAAAATACAAACCCATCCAGGATACTCACAAGCTTATAGCTGGGGTATTTTCCTGATCTGCAAGGGATAAATACACAAATTTCCTCAGTAAGGTGTACTTAAAACCCAGTCTCATAATCCATTTTTGGGGAACTATTGTAAATATTGTGCAAGTATGTTGCCTCTTCTGTATTTTAATACTAAAATTTACTGAATGGAAATGAGAAAACTGTCACTGTGATTTCAAGGTGCACTAAGTTTTTTAGCTTTAGCTGCCAGAAGAGGACTCAAAATCTTTCAAAATACTATATTTCAAGTAGATTGAATACACTGACTATGTGACCCCAACCTAGATGCCTTTAAGATACAGGATATGTCAATGCTTTACTCAGTACTGGGAATTCAGTTTATGAAGATAGCTACCTGACTCCAGTTTTCTGCAGAGCTGAGTTAAGTGTTGAGAAGTCAACAAGATTAACTTTGAAAGACATTGAATGTATAATGCACACATTTCTAAGAAAAGAAACATCAGAAATTTGAAACTCATTAGTGCTTTCTTGCATATAGTAATGGACACAGCTGCAAAACTGCTATGGTAACTTTCTGGGTGACCAGCAATATTCAGTCTAGACCACTGAATCCCAAACTGATTTTATAATTTGCTTACATAACAGCAGGCAAATATATAAAATAATCTTGAAATTCCTACATGGGTAAAAGAGACCATTTTACAGACTTTCTGATCTCTCTATATATCTTTTTTTCATTAGCTAAAATAAGTGATTACTTGTGAGAGTATTAGCAAAAATATATACGATAGGTCTGAAATTCCTGTGAATTTTTGGTTTCACTTGTTTTACTTTTGCTTCATCTTTAGTTTTTATTTTATATTACTTTAACTAAAAGTTATTTTCTCTTGTTTGTTATTTTACTCACAAATCTGTACTTTTCCACAGAAATAAGAGCAGTTAATCAAGTAAACAAAACTTGTGAAATGATTGAGTTCTGATCAAGGTTAAATTAACTTCAAAGGAAAGTAATTAGCTAAAATTTTGAAGTGAAAGCAAACAAAACAAATAAAACCACTGCAAACCTTAACCTCATGAATGAATCCAGAAGTAACACAAAGTGTGCTTCAGAATTCATTGTCAAGAGTATAACTTATGAAGGTTGATTAAAAGCTGTTAGATTGTCCAGTTATAAACCTATATCCCATAAACAGACATTTTCCAAAACCATGGAAACAAATTTAAAATAAAAAAGACTAAAATTAAATTACTAATTAAATTAATATATTGTATCTCATTTTTTGTTTGTTGTTCATTCGGTTTTACATTTCACTTTTTTAGTACAAAGCACTGAGACAGAAATATAGGGAGAAGGAAAAATAAACACAAAGTTCTTCTCTTTGTTGAACATTTCAAAATAAATTGACAAAAATAATTGAAGTAATGGCATAGGTGGAAATACAGAGTTGAAAATGCTTTTTCAAAAGAAAATGAAATTAGTGTTATGAATAACAATTTGAAATGATCCTCAGCCATCGTCTGTTCACAGTCGAAATGCATAGATTTCAGTTACTTCTTTAACTTCATCATTGAGTCCTAAATATATATTTCACTGGGTCAAAGAGTGGAGTCTGTAGCAGGTATGTATCTAAGGAGGAGTAGGTTGCAGTGGGGATATGTGTGAGAAAAATCATGAGCTGCAGTGTGCCTGTTGAAATAGAGTCCAGGCTGCCTTGAGACAAAGGAAAACAACAGTGAAAAATATTCAATGTGCATCAGAATTTAACTGTACTACATCAAACTTGATCCAGTAAGAGAAGCAGCAAGGGCCCCTGCTCAAACATATCTAACAAAGACACCAACAGCTATTAGATGCTGGAGAGACATACTCTAGGAAGGCACTCCATGAAATTCCTGAAGGGACTGAAGCCTGTGGGAGACAGATGTGCAAGTGCAGGGCAACCCTGAGGGTTCACAGTCCATGGATGACCCATGATGGGTAACCCCAAGGGACTGTGGCCCATGGGTGACCCAGGCCAGTCAGGAACCCAATGAAATGGAGCAGCATAAATCATTAAAGGCAGAGATACCTACCACATCAACCTCCTGTGCCATGTAACACCTGGCTGAAGGAACTGGACAGACTGAGCATAAAACATGGTAAAAATATGTAAAATTGAAACAGGGAAGAGAAACAAATGTTTATGCAAAAGTGTGTGTGTGTGTGTGCACACATGTGCACAAACTGTGCTCTTTCATTTTTTGATGTGTGTTCTTTTCTTTCCCCTCAATATATTAAAAAATGATCAGCTGTTTGTGTTGGATTTCAACAGATTAAGATGGGTAAAATTCCCCAATTCTGAAGTTGTTTGTTTGGTTTTTTTCCCCTTGTAACAGAAATATTTAAGAAATACACCATTACTTCTGTGTGATATTTGCATACTATGACACTAATGTATATCTCAGTCTACAGCTTCTGTCTATCCTCACTTTATTAGCTTACATTAAATACAGAAGTATCTAAACAGCTTATTTAGAGATACAAGAAGAGAAATATACAGAATAAATATAACCCTTTACTTCCTTGTTTGAGGTAAATGTTTATTTTTAGTAAGTTAGCATTAACAAACAGGCAAGAAACCTTCAATGTAGAACTTATGTTCACACACTTGGTTATTTAACTAATGGTCCTAGAAAGGGAAAAGTGTTTGATTACTTTTTCTACTAAAACTGTTTCAAAAATAGAAGAACACAATTTTTAATTTTGCTGTAATACAGAATACTAAAAAGGTATTTATATTTAGTGTACTGCATTATAAGCAGAGCCACTCAGAAATTGTCAGTCCATTCGTTAACCAAAATGAATGAATAGATCATTAACAAGACATTACAAGACTGAATTCTATATTAATTTTTATGTTATTTAATCATATACTATGTGACATGCATAGGTCATGTAATTTTGAATATATTTTAATAGAGTTGTTGGCATGTTTTTACCCCAGCTGGTAACTAAGCACTATGCAGCTGCTTGCTCATTTTCTTTTGGTGAGAGTGAACTAGAAGAAAAAAGTGAAAAAAACTCATGGGTTAGACAGTTTATTAGGTAAAGTAAAAACCACAGACACAAGCAAAGCAAAACAAGGAATTGATTCACCACTTCCCATAGGCTGGCAGGTGTTCAACCATCCCCCCGAACGTCAGGCTAAATCACAAGTAATGGGGCCTTGGAAAGACAAATGCTATCACTTCAAATGTTCCCCCTTTTCTCTTTTTTCCCCCAGCTATTATTGCGGAACATGATGCTGTGTGGTATGGAATAATCCTTTGGTCAATTGGGGTCAGCCATCCCAGCTGTGTCCCCTCACAACTTTTTGCACACCTCCAGTTTACTCACTAGAGGGGTGGTGTGAGAAGCAGAAAATGCCTTGACTCTGCCTTTTAAACCAATTTTATTATACTATTTTTATTGTGAGTTTTATTTTGTATAATTAGAGCCTTCAGTGTGACTTCAGAATGAAGAATAATGGACGTATTTCAATTACATTAACATGGTGGAATTTTTGTGTGTGAACAGCTTGACTTTCTTTTGAGCTGCACTAGTAGTATTTTGTCGTGTCTGTATATGACAACAACAACAACAGAGTAACGTAAAGTACAGGCACAGCAGGAGGAGTCTGCCTTTACTGTTCTTCCTTCGTTGTGAAATATTCTTTCTGCTGCTCGACCTTGATTTTAACTGAGTGTAGGGAAAGAATCCTCAGAGAGTGTAGTAATGTCAAGAAAAAAGTCCATTTTTATGCAACAAAATTCTATCAGGTTTTTTTTTGTTGTTTGTTTGGTTGTTTTTGGGTGCTTTGTTTTTTTTCTTGGTTAGGTTTCAGTGGGTTTTTTTCTGTTTTTTGCTGTGTAGTTCTTTTGTCAGTGAAACTGCTAATAAGTGTTTAACCCTTGTTAAAGACAGGCAGTAACATCATTCAGCTAAGATCCTCACCACATGCTATTAAGAGTGGAATATTATGAAAGAGTCAAGTTTGTCAACTATCCTCATGAAAATCCAAAGCAGTTTAAACAACATTGTATAGAATAGGTTGTGACCATTCATGGCTTTGGCTTTAACAGTACTCTCTTGATTTTTGTGTTTATCCTGCTTCTGTTATGAACCAACTTTTCAGTTGACACTTTGGAGCAAAGAACAGAAAAGATCAATTTCAAGCTGCCTAGTGTATTCTTCTGATGAGTTGATGCTCTTTAAGCTAAAAGTGCATTAACAAATTTCAGCATGATCCCAGAGATGTACAAATTAGCTGGCAAATGAGCCCAGAGATGAACTAGGGCTCATTTTCTTCCTTTTCAAATCCTCTCACATTTTCACGATTTATACAAGTTGCCACCTTTCCTGGATTAGTAAGGCAAGCATTATTCAGTGATTCTTAAGAAATCTTCACTAAAAATACATATTTTGTATTTTACAGGATTATTAGTGTACTGCATAACACAGTTTTATAAAAGATTTTTAGTCATAACATTCAATGGAAGGCTGGCAATAACTATCTAAATGCCTTAAAAATCTTTCCCACTGTTCTTGTAAGATGTTGCTGTTGTATCAGAAAGCAAAGGTATGCTTATAAATACATATGCATATCAAGCAGATGGCAGTGAGTTAGATTGTGCTTGGTCAGTACCATATAGAAAAAAGTAATTTTAGCCACTTTTCAGGCTGTCACTAACCTAATTATTTACTTTTCTAATCCTTCTTCCCTTTTATTTAGAAACTGTAAGTGTTGAAACTTCATATTCTGTCTAGTTTTAAGGACAGCTTTCCTCCCTCTTCAGAAAAGGAGCTGTTCATTTATTTAACCCACACAGTGCTTTTCATCTGCATCCCAGCTTTTATCCTTGTTATATAAAGCTCTGTGTTTTATCCGTTTCTGAACATGTAACTTTTAAGAGTATATGCATATTTAGAAATATATTACATAATGGTAGATAAATGTATTTTATGGTAGTTGTGGATATCAGCTCTTGAAGAGCAAAGAGAAACCAAAGCAAGTCCAAACTTTTGCACCTTCTTTTCTGGAAAAAAACCAAACCAAACCAAACAAACAAAAAACCAAAACAAACAAAAAACCCCCACAAAACAAAACAAAAAAATTCTTTCCTTTATAGAAAATTCAGTATTGCCTTCTACGCACAGCAGATCATAAATAATAAGATCACTGATAAAGAAAATTAACTTTTTATAGATGGGAAAGATATAACTTATCATATCTGCTATAGTAACTACTATGACCATGACTGGTTTAGGCTTTCCCAGACAAGATTTGATAAGTTTATTTCAGGCAGAAGTAACAATATTGGATAATTCCACAAAATATACACATTGTATCAGTGACTGCTAGGCAAGACACAATTTCTGTGTGCAAGATTCATGTAAGTCGGGCTTATGTATGCTACCTTAAAACAAAAACGTTTCTGTTTGTGCCTAACAATGAAGAAAACTGAATAAAATTCTTTAATATATTTCAGGATTTTATAGAATATTTTAAATTTAAATGAAACAAGAAATACTCCCTGTCCTTCACTTGATAGCTTTCTCTAAATTTGAGATCTAGTAGGCCACAATTTTTTATGGATAGAAAATTAGGTCACAAAAATCTTAACATCTTTCCTTTATCCTCTTTTTCTACTCAGTTTCCCTACTGATGAAGATATTTTCACAGAAAAGACCTTACCTCTGTGTAATTATTAGAGGAAAATATTACTAAGGTAAGGGCTGAAATACAGTGTACTACCTAACTGGTAATGCATTTCAACTGAAAGTCTGTAAATATTGATTGAGAGATTCGTACTATTCAGCTTTTTAATTATTTGCTAACCTGATTGATAAAAATTGCACTTAGGAAAACTGTTTATGACACCAAAACTTGTGAGGTTAAAATTACCACTTGAAAATATGATGTCAGAAGTTTATCACAGTTTTTGGCAACTGCCCCCAAATCAATAGGATTAGATTCAATAAAGTACTTGAGAAGAGAAATGCAATATATAGCTATGAAATGAGGAAAAAATGGCTAAGCACAGTGTTGCAAAGAAAAAATGTGAATGTTATAAAGGACTAAAAGTAGTTTTGAAGAGAAACAAATCTCATTCTGAGGCAGAATAATAAAATTCTTATATGTAAGTCAAAAATAGTAATAGTAAATAACAATAATAAAAGAAAAATAGTTTTCTAGTATCTGACGTTGGTGAGACTGCAGCTGTAATAAAGTGTGTTTTATAAGAATGCAAAAAGAAGATTCTTAAATTAGTAAAGCATTCTTTTCTTCTCCTTTCCCCCCCATTTCCCTAATCATGAATATGTTCAGGAAGGAAGATACCTTATTATGGTGACTTTCATACACCAACTCTGAAGGAAGATATTAGAGGTCTGGAGGAAAGGAACAGAATTATTTGAGTAGAAGCTGAAGAAAACCAATGTACTTATTAAAAGAAGATCTAGAAAGACTCAAAGAAAGCAGAAAATTAGACTGGTCAAACAATTGTTTTTTTGAGCAATTTGGATGATTAAGATGTTATGGAGAAGGGAAAAAGAGCAAGTATTTTTTTAAATAGAAAGATCATGAAGTACTCTTAAGTTTTTGAGGTCTCCCTCTCTGGAGATTTCTAAGAATAAGTTAAACAAAACCTAAGTGTTCTTATCCTTCCTCAACAAATGATTGAATAGAGATTTCCTGAAATTATCTTCAAGACTTGTATATTTTTGGCTATATGATTATCATGGGTCATATAATATGTCAATTTGCATATGTTTGTATGTTAAACTATGAAAATACATCTGTTTTATGTGTGACTGCCTTGTAAGCTGCAAGGATTGTAAAGACAGTTAAATCTCATCTGATTTCAGAAGGGCTGGGGCACTTTTACTTTTTTTTTAGGTAACTTTTTTTGTCTTTCATTTACAGGCAAAGAAATAATAAACTCTTTTATGGATACTGAATTTTTCTATAGATTGATATTGAACTGGGGTATGTTAGTTGTAGGACTGAGTTTCTGAAAAACACAAACAGATTTTAGCATTAAAGGTTCCAGTGAAAATTAATATTTGCTCAAGTTATCCAAGACAACATTTGTGTGAAATAACTGTATGTCTTTACTACTTCTACCAAGAGTTCTTCCACTGAATGTATGGTTAGGGATAGATAACAAGGACAGGCAAGGAGAAGGCATAGTGCTTCAAGTAAAGGAGGGTTTGGATTGCACAATGCTTGCAGTTAGGGGTGACATGGTTGAGAGCCTCTGGGCTTAGACTAGGGGAAAAGCTGATAAAGTAGATATTGTTGAAGCTACTACTGTAGATCACCCATCCAGTATGATGACATCAATTCATTGTTGTAGCCAGGAAGGGGTGGGTCTCTTCTCCCAAGCAACTATCAGTGGGACAAAAGGGCACAGTCTTAAGCTCTGCGAGGGGAGATTCAAATTAGATACTGGGAAGAAAATTTTTACGGAGAGAGTAATCAGGAATTGGAGTAGGTTGCCCAGGGAAGTGGTTGATTCATTGTCCCTGGAGGTTTTTAAGGTGGTCCAGTAAGCACAATGGTTGGATCAAAGTCTGGACTTGATGATCTCAGAGGTCTTTTTCAACCTGGTTAATTCTATGATTCTCATTACTATATAAGGCATTAAGGGAAGTCTCTAGATCAGTTGCTCTTGGCCTTACGGATGACTTCAGCTTTGTAGATGTTAATTACAATTAGCATCACCTACAGCAGATGCAAGCAGGTCCAGGGAATTCCTGAAGCATGTTGAAGATAACTTTTTGATACAGATACTGAGGCAGCCAAATAGGAAAGGGATAACACCTGTTTGCAGCCAGTCACTAGTGATGTTCCCTAGGGCTCAATTTTCAATGTTTTTATCAGTGACCTGAATACAGGAGTTGAGTGCACACAAAATAATTTTGCTGACAATACTAAACTAGGAGGAGCTGTTGATTTCCTGGAGGGTAGAAAGGCCTTAGAGAGAGATTGCGATGGATCAGAGTGCTGGGAGATTACCAGTCATATGAAATTTAACAAGAACAAATACTGGCTTTTGCACCTCAAAATGTAATCCTGGATGAACACATAGGGTGGGGGACAAGAGGCTGTAGTCCAGATTTGCAGAAAGGGATCTGGTGGGGTGTGGTTGATGGCAAGGTCAGTGCAAGTCTACAATATGCCCTGGAGGCCAAAAGGGCCTGGGAGTCATTAGGCATAGCATAACTAAGTAACTGAATGGGTTGTCCAGCTGTACTCAGCACTGGTGCACCCTCACCTCAAATACTGTGTGCAGTTTTGGCCTTCTGAATGCAAAAAGGTTATAAAAATATTAGATTTTGTCCAAAGGACAATAAAAAAGACGGTGAAAAGACTAGAGGGCATGACTTAATGCAGAGTGGCTGAGCTTACTAAACTTGTTGAGCTTTGAGAAGGCTGAGAGGTGATTTCATTGCTGTCTACAACTTCCTCATGAGAGGGAGCAAAGAAGGAGGTGATGACCTCCTCTCTCTGGTGTCTGGTGATAGAACATAAGGGAATGGCTTACAGCTGCATCATTAACAGTTCAAATTGGATATTAGCAAAGAGTTCATTGAGAGGACGATTAAGCACTGAAACAACCTTCCCAGGAAAGAAGTCATAGCTCCAAGCATGTCACTGCTTAAGAAACATCTGGGGAATGCTCTTAGCTATATGACTTGGCTTTTAGCTTGCCCTGTGCAGAGTCAGGAGTTGAATGTGGTGACCCTCATGGGTGCCTTGGAATCCAGGATATCTTATAGCTCTCTGATTCTAAAAAAGATATCTCAGCATACTTTTATAGAAAAGGGAGATGAGCTCTTCTAAGGCATGACTCTTCTCATTCTAAATAAGATTTGTACATATGGTCATCCAAATGGTTTCTTAAAATTACCTGCACCTCCCCATTTACTATGATAGTATTTTAGAATTCCAGACAGCGACTTTACAGATGTATGAAGCTACGCTATTTGACCTTTATCCTTAGTCACTTAGCACTTCAGCACTGCTAAAAAACCTTCCAAAAGGAAAACAATGTTAAAAAATGTAATGCATCTGAAGTTCTAATCTCCTTTATTAAAGTCAAGGAGTTTGTACTTTTCTCTTAGGAATAGGACTTGAAAATAATCTGTGGTTTGACAATATTTTTCTTCTTATAAAAAGGAAACTCAATCATCCATTGATTGCACTTAAAAGTTGTTGGAAGGTTTTTCCATAAATTATAATTGTTTAGATGAAAAAGCTGATTTTGTTAATAGTTCACAATAAATGAGATAAAGGTAATATCCTAAATTTAGGTTGTAAGTAGTGCAATGAATGTCATAAACATGTTTTCTAGAAATTGTGTAAGAAACAGAGTAGGCTAGAAAGAGGCTAAAACAAACCAAAAAAACCTACAGCCTCTATTATTTTCTTTTCCTTTTCATCTATTCAATTAATTTTATTTCCTATCAGGGAGTGCATTACATTGACACATTCTGCAACTGCCTGCATGATGTGACAATGGGTCTTGTTGATATGAATACAAATACATAAACACACATGCCTTGAGCATATCTGTAGTTTCTTTTCCCTATTTAAAGAAATCTCCATAATTTTCCTTATCACCAGCTATGTATGCTTTTCTAATTTGAAATGTACATCAAATACTTGTGAGCAAAATGACATTTCATAAAAATAAGCAGATCTAATGTGATGTGAAGATTCTGAATGAAATCTAATGAAGCAGAAAAAGCCCAATAATGTTTCATTCATCTCCCAGATCTGAAAACATTTCTTAGTACTTTAAAAAGGAACAGTTTCCATCAATTGCACCAAAAAAAGTCAGCATATTCTTAATTATAAATATAAGTAAGGTAAGAAAAGTAGATGCCAAAGTGGGCCCTCTGTTGAATGGAGTGGAGTATCTAGTGACAAAAACACATGGCAAAGACTAAAGTATACAATGTTGACACGGTCCGCCAGGGTAGAAAGAAACGGTCCACACTCGAAGTGGGGGGTTGCAGAGTGGAACATTTATTAAAAGAGCATGGAACATTTATAAAGTCGGTTATGGAAGCTACTAGAAAAGAGGCAGAACTGTGACAAATAAGGATAATTAGGGGTTGTACAATACTACTCAGGGAGGTGCAATACTATCTAAGGAATTAGGGGGTAGGGTTAACCTTGGAGGGAAGTGACCAATACGTGAAAAGTAACTAGGGAAAGTCAGAGGAAACATCCAATAAAAACAACTGTACAAATATAAAGCTCTATTATCTATCTAATACAATTATATTCTAACTATTATAACATGAAAACTAATCAGTAATCTTGTTCTAAGCACTATTATGCCGACCACTCCATCCATTCCAGGAAGATATCTTCTCTGTTGTCCTGGTGTTCTCCTACACAGTGTTTTCTTCATCTTGATCTTTATTGGCAAGACTGGCTTTCAGGAGTCTCAGACCCCTGAAACATGAAGAAAAATGTGAATCAAAGAAGGTTTGCACTCAGTAGAGAATGACAAAGGTAGGGAACATTTAAACAAATTAGATGCACCTGCAAGTGCTGAGCAAGCTCCGTGATGTCATTGTGAGAGCATTCTTGATTGTCTTTGAAAGGTCATGGTAACTGGGAGAGGTTCCTGAGGGGTAGAAGAAAGTAAATTTCACTCCTTTCTTCTAGAAAGGAAGAAAGGCAAGAAATAAGATCCAGAATGACAGGAAAGTCAGTGTTGAAAAAGTAATAAGAGTTAATTGTCCTCAAAACTCTTTTTGATTCATGAAGCACAAAAAAGGTGATGGAGACCTGTCAGTACAGATTTATGAAAGTTAAGTCATGCTTAACCAACCTGATGGCTCCTATGATGAGATGACTGGCTTGCTCTGTGAACAGAGAGGAATTAATGTTCTTAATTTCAACTTCAATAAGACTCTCAACAGTATCCATATAATATCTTAACTTGTAAACTGATAAAGCACAGGGCAGATAAATTAAGAATGAGTTAGACTGAAAACTGTCTGAATTACTATGGGTAGTCAGCAGTGCTAAATCCAGGCCTACCACTTAGTGGCACATCCTAGAGGTTGATAATTCAGCAAATTATGTTCAACACCTTTATTAATGAGCTAGATGATAAGACATAGGATGATGGTTCCCTCAGGAACTTATCAGGCATCACAACAATGGGAGGAGTGATTGATGCAGCCCAATAGGTGTGCTGCCTTGACAGGTTGGAGAATCAACCACCAGAAATCTCATGAAACTAAACCAACAAAAATCTCATTAAATTCAATTGAAAATTAAGGAGTTAAAATGCAAAGTCCCGCCCTTGGGAAGGAGTAACCCTATGCACCATAGGGGGCTGAAGGCCTATCTACTGAAAAGTAGCCTAGTAGAGAAGGACCTAGCAGTCCTGGTGCACAGCAAATTCAAAATAAACCAATCAGTCAGCAAAGAAGGCAAAGGGCCCAGTCAGACAAACAAACTGACCTAGCCCTTTTTACATCTAATCAAGCCCTTTATTACCCCCTTCTGTCTATCTCCACTGTCTGTTCCCCTCTATTCACCTTTCTCCTGCACATTGTCTCATCAGTTGGCACAGTCCCACCACTCTCTTCTGACATCTTGGACTCTCAGGTTTGTTTCCTTATCAATTACAAAGTTTAGTTTGCTGCAGTTTCTTGATAACCCATCAGATTAGAGGGACTGTTGAGGTTTGTCTCATGTCACCTTTGTGTCTCTGTAGGTTTCTATTACCCCTTTTTCTTAATATGCCACTTGATAAGGTCTTCCATCAGGTAATCTTATTGAAAAAAAAAACATTCCCACATTCCACATACCCTTACCAATTAGTGTGACTGACCAGGCTTTGTTCTCCTTTTACTGCCTCCCTTATTGTTTGTAGATCAGGTTTGTGTTCTTGTGTGTTGATACTTATGGCATCCTCCTTTTCTTATTATCACCTTCTGCATTGAAAAGGACCAGATTAAGGGAACAGATGTTCTCTGTCCTTCCACTATATCCTGATGTTATTTTTTTTCAGGTCCATTTAAGTACAATACATATTATGAAAGCATTTTCTGTTTGTACCTTAATTCCCACAGGAAAGAAAATATGCACATGTTGAAAGGGACTGTGGTGTTCATGAGCCAGGTCCCTTGGTGACTGAGTGAGAAAGACTAAATACACGTACCATCATCTACCCCTAGGCTACATGGTCTCCAGAACAATGGAATTTTACTAGTAGCCTTCGCTAGTCTGAGCAAATGCCAGAAGGGATATTGAAAAATCTCTTCAGATTTATTATCTACTGGTTAGTTTTTCTATCAAAATAAAACTCACATAAAATCTTTGAGATTGTTTGTCTGGGTACCTTGTACTTTTCAGTGTAGTGAAATTTGGCCAGAGATGCAAAATAGGTTAGAATAGTCAAATCTGAGCTGAGTGTGAAGTGCTATAAAGCAATCTTCTTAAGACCTATGGTCCTACCAAAACTGAAGTAGTTCTAAGTATAGTCAGATATGATCTAAGGTAGTTGTCAACACCCCTCTATACTTCCTGGACAGAAAGTACATCTCTAGGATTGACTCATTTCACCTTAATTTGGATACTTAAAAATAAGCTGGTGTTTATGCCAAATATTAATTTCCCCCAACATAGAAGTATGCTTCTTGGCTGTGAGATTTTAAGAGGTATTTGCATCTGGTTTCCAACTTCAGCTGATCTGTCACCCTCTGTTGTATTTTTCAACACAGTATGAATGCTTCAGATAACCTAGGTTGTCTCAGATGGCACTAGATACTTATGCTGAGGAAGCAGAAACATCTTGAATCTCCCCATTGGCTAGAGGGATAGATAATGATAGCAGACAGAGAGGCTCATGTCTGCAGTTAGATAAGTTGAATTCAAACTTGATCCACTGGACAATAAAATCATAGATTCTGAAAACTTGGGATTGGAATGGACCTCTGGAGGTCACATAGTACAACCCCCTTCTCAAATTAGGGCCACCTTTAAAGTCAGATTAGAAACTGCTGAGATCCCGTTATTGAGAAATACATAAGTGTAGCAATGAGACTCTGAAGAAGAGGAGAAAACTAATCATAATGCTTTGAAAACAGGCTTTTACTCTGTTGTAAAATGGATTCTACCCTGTCCATGTGTTACCTTTCTTTTTCCCAGGCCCCCCTGGGAAAACCCTTATTAGTATGCAAGAATGTACCTGGGCAGGTTTATGTGAAAAGCCCCCTCATTGGTCTTTTGTTAACGCCTTCCCTATTTGCTGTTAACCCTCGGTTTTGATTGGTTGTGACTCACTTCCCCTAAAACCCCTTAAAAACCCTGACTGTGGGAATAAACTCTCTCTCTGCTTCCTCTCCAGCGGCCGTGTGTGTGTCTGTCCTGGGACATCTTGGAGACCACGTGGCAAGGAGGGAGAGGGGAAGGGGGAGCGATCCAACCACACTGTCATACATAAGTATGCATGGAAAAACTGAAGAGAAAACCTTTTCTAATGTCCTATTGTATATTTACAATATAAGACTGAATTCAGTTTCAAAAGAGATAAGACTGGATAATCATCTCAAATTGTAAGCATACTACTCTACTGTGATCAAAACACAATCAGAACACAAAGAATTATTAGAACGAGTATGAAGAAAGAAATATAAACACTGCAATGTCACTGAATAAATTAGAGAGACAGAAGAAATTCTTCTTGCTTAAGAAAAGAGAGAAATTAAGTTATTAGGATTTTTTCACCTCCACAAAGAGATGACTTAAGTAATATGATAGAATATTCTTTAAGCATTAAAATATAAATTATACTGATAGCATTTTAAACATTTCTGGGTTACACCTGATGTTGAATATCAGAATAAATTTATGCATTTATTTCATATTTCAATACATTAATTGGTGTAAAACTAAGCAGAAGAAACTACATTAAAAGGCAGACTTACATATATTACTCCTGAGGGAATTCTCAGAGATATATATATTGTTTACCACTGTGAGTGATCTCAGCATAATACAATAAATAAAACAAGTAATTTTATTTACTATTGATTGTTATTAATATCAATTATTTTATCCACAAGTTAGACTAAGGAAACATAAGCTCCACACTTTTTTTAAAGGCTACATAATAATGAAAAAATAAATCCAGCAGATGTTCTTCTAAATTAATGTGAATATTGTTATACAGAGAATACAGAACTAGAGTACAGGAAGGGATGTCATATGCTCTTGTAAGATACATCCAGTATACTTTCAAAACTCATCTATATCCACTACTCTATTATAGATAATCTTAGCAAAATTAAAAAGAACACAAAATATTCATGTTCATATTCATGTTTATTGATGTACTTTGCAGCATTTTAATCAATTTCCTGATACTTTTATTAGTGTTAATTAACTATTTATTAACTAACTAAATCTGAATCATCTTAAAGATAGAGTAAGATGAGGTTCTGAAAATGTGTCATTAAAAAGGGGAAAAAAAGGCAGTTAACAGAGCTACAGCAGTTGTCATAGGAGATATTGCAGTAAGGTACAAAGGGAGCCTGAATCTCCAGTCAAAATTGTGCAGTGTCTCCAACACCAATTAGAGTAGATATTCCTACCACAGCAGAGAACCCCACCTATACATAAATCCTTTGATGGGCTGCCATTCTTATCTCTGGCAGTGCGTGCTGCTCTGGAATTGTCCCAGCAGTGCCTGGTGCCTCTCTTCAGGGCCCAACCAGTGGCCTCTCTGTGTGACACATACCCTGGTTGAGGTGCTGAGTCACTTGCTGAAAGGATAGTAGGAAGAGGTGAGTGAGCCGTGAACCATGAGGGAGAAAGAACGGGAGATTTACAGGATCTTCAAAGAGCAGAGACAACAGCCCCAGCCTTTGCTCCAAAAAAAAAAAAAAAAGAACAGGAGGCTATGCCAAGAGGGAACAATAAATGGAGGTGCCCACAATGGAGGAGCCTAGAAACTTATGACTTCTGGCAACACAACAAAGCTCTTTCTTGTTCTGCAGATACTGAACAGTGTGATGCACTGGTAGTGGGTGAGGAAAATGACCTCTAGTTAGGCAGGCATCAGAGATACCTCAGCCTGAACCCACAAAGAGAAAGAGGGGTGACAGTCACTGGGAATGCCCTCTGATGGAGGATGAAGGCACCCACTTGTTGCCATTAACTGATGTTTCAGAGGGTTTCTTCTTGCCACTTTATTGCGTCTTGGATCACAGAGAGACTGGCAAGACTTGTGCAGTCCTCCAACCTTTGCTTCTCATCCATGTAGGCATCAATTCTACTGCCAGGGACAGCCGTTCACATACCAGGAATCATTACAGACTTCTGGGAACAGAAGAGATGCATAGGACAGTGAGTAGTAGGAATGGATCTGGACACCCAGGTGTTGGTCTCAGTCCTTCCAGTAAAGGCAAAAGGTTGAGGCAGAAGAGGATGCTCCAGCATATCAACACGCATTTGAGTGGCTGGTAACCCAGACAGGACTTTATCTACTATGACCTCAGGACCCTCTTTGAGGAAAAAGAGATGGTAAGCAATAGCGAGTCTCCAACTGGTGACCAATTGGTATTGTTGCCCGAAACACAGAAACACAAACCAACAGAGTGTCAGTTTATGCGGTGCTTTATTCAGGGCCCGGGAACCTGG
>JAWWEW010000001.1:72771377-72823593 GCA_035583185.1 Anabacerthia variegaticeps | reverse complement strand
ACTAATCCCTTTGATTATTGTCTCTCTGTCCTCAGCACATTCTCAACAGTTTCTGAATCCCCACAGCTGTTTCAAGTTACCCCTCCTTGGGCCTAGTTGAACAACTTAAACCTTAGCATAACTACTTTTACATTAGTATATTTGCAACAGTATCACTCAGGGATCAGTTCTGGGATCAGTATTGTTTAAAGCTTTTATTACACTATTTGGATGGTGTAATAGACTTCTTGCACAGTCAGTTTGCTTGCAATATTCAACTGAGTGAACCAGCCAATCAATACACTGCAGAGGAGAGCTGCAATTCAGAGGAACTTGACTAGGCTGGAAAAATTGGCCAGTAGGACCCTCCAGAACTTTAGCAAATCCAAGCAAACATCAAGTCTGGCACTTGAAACAGAATAACATCCTGCAACAGTGCAGACTGGGAGGCAGACAGCTAGAAAGTAACTTTGCAGAAAAGTGCAAAGGAGTGGGAGCACAGGTGCACAAGCTGAACATCAGCCAGCTACATGCCCCTCTGACAAAGGCCCACAGCATAAAATCCTGGGTTATATTGTGAAGAATGCTCCAGTAACTTGAGGGAGAATGATCGTTCCCTCTATTCAATGCTTATGAGACTGCACGTGGAGTGCTCTCTCCACTTCTGGACAATGTGAAATGCATGCACTAGGATGAGTCCAGCAGAAAGTTAGTGAGATACTTAGGCAGCCAGAGCATGTTATATAAGAAGAAGCCAAAAGAGTTGGGTTTGATTAGAAGTTTCAGAGAAAAGTGTCTTGTCTAAAATATCAGATGGATCAATATAAAGAAGATGGGGTCAGACTTTTCTGAGAATTACACTGTGAAAGGACAAGAAGCAACAAACACAAATTACTATGTCTCAATATAAGAAACTGAAGGTTGTACTAGGTGGCTTCTAGAGTCCCTTTCCAACATACATGCTTCTGTGATATGAGTCTTTGAAGAAATTCTTGTTGCATAGCCTCAGAACTAAATATATTCATATTTTACTCTTATTTACAATTTGCTTTATTTCAATCTCACCACTGTAGTGAACTGAAACTCATCTTTCTTGCTTGCTTCTTTCATTTTTTTTATTTTTTTTTTTTTTGTTCTATTGAAATGTGACCAAATGGGACAAAATCCTTATATCACTTCCATTTCCTTCTCAAGACTATGCCCAAAGTACCTTCCAAGAAATTTTCTGACACAATTATAGAGCAGAAGCCTTCTATGGTTAATATATCTTATCTTGTTATAGCAGAGAACAGAATCTGAATATTTTGTTTATGTGAAAGAGAATAAAAGACATGCTTATATAGCAGGGAACAGTTAGAATGTCTTCTTTCTAAACAGTTCTTTGTGAAATTTTACATCTTTTAATCTCTGCCTTATAGTCTAGTATCCTGCTATTTATTAAGTAGTACCTATATCTTTGCACAAATTTTATTTCAAGTTATGTTTTTTCTTTAAAAGTATTTACTATAAAACAATTTTATTTTTTTTTAACTCATGCACTTCTGAATTTAAACAGTAGTCATTTTCTTTAAGCTTTCTCTAAATAACTGATAGATTATATATCAAGGGTTTTACTTTTGGTATGTACTTGATGGATATCATGCAGAAGGATACATAAAGTGTTAATTCAAATTCTGTGCTGTTATATTCAAGAAATATTACATGACGTGTTTTGTACAAAGTTATCACAATTATTTACTAATTACTGGAACTTTTTTTGCTTATCATTTGAAGTGAACAGAGTTCAGGACTTTTCAGTTCAATGTAAAAGTACATAGTCATTCATTCACTGCCATATTAGAGCAGACTTATTGATGCTCATGGCTGCAAAGATTCTGATTTAAAGGCATGAAGTTATAATAATCTTTTAGTAAGCTGTTGATGCTCTGCTAGTGGTTGACTACAATTTAAAAATTCTTTTGTTCATGAATAAAAGAGCTTTGAAGTCCACAGGCAACCTGAAGACTGCACTGTAACAACTTGAGAACTATACAATTATATTTAAGGGGAAAAAAACCCCACTCTTTTAAAAGCATTTAGAATTTTAATAAAATCACTTCTCAGACATTCCCAGAATGCTCCTAAACATTAAATCAGTTGAAAGAGGGTGAGATCATTTTTTGAAGACCCCATCCTGTTCACAATCAGTGCAGCACTTCAGTTAAGTTTTAAGCTGTCAAACATGCAATGGAACAAGAAGAGGAGGATGGGTCTCTTGCTGTGTAAATGCTGCCATACTAACCCAGAGTTCTTCTGACTTTTCCTTTTGCTCAGTTAAGATTTAATTAATGCAAAGATGAAGAGCTTTTAAGAAATAAAAAAAAAAAAAAAAAATTAAAAAAAAATACTGTCTCCAGTATCTCCTGTCAATATAAGCCTTTACATGAAGGATCTATATACTTCAAAATTATCTCTTGCAATATTTATAAGATTATGAAATGGTTTGTGTTGGAAGGGACCTTAATGATCATCTAGATCCAGTTCCCTGCCATTGCAAGGGATACCTTCCACTAGATCATGCTGATGAAAGACCCAATCAACACTTTCAGAGTTGGGGCATCTAAAGCTTCACTGGGCAACCTGTTCCAGCATCCCTGCATGCTCACAGTAATGAATTTGTTCCTAATGTCTAATCTAAACCTGCTCTCTTTCAGTTTAAAGTCATTACCCCTTGTCCTGTCACTACAAGCCTTTGCAAATGTCCCTCTCCAGTTTTCTTGCAGGTCCCCTTTAAATACTGAAAGGCTATGATAAAATCTCCCTGGAACCTTCTCTTCTCCAGGCTGAACAACCCCAACTTTCTCAGCTGTTCCTCAGAGGGAAGGTGCTCCAGTCCCCCGATCATCTTGGTGGCCCTCCTCTGGACTATTTCCAACAATTCCATGCCCTTCATATGTTGAGGACCCCAGAACTGGATGAAGTCTTCCAAGTGGGGTCTCTCAAGTAGAGGGGAAGAATCTCCTCCCTCAACCTGCTGGTCACATTGCTTTTGATGCAGTTTAACTCTATTCTAGCACCTGTTTGCAGAATCAAAACCTGAACATTTGTTCATCTAGTAGCATACTGGTTAAGAGATGACACTACCCTGTTGTTTTCTTTTGCAACACAGAGTTAGTTTATGTATATAAACTGAAGATCAAAGCTCCTGTCTGGGAATTCATAGAAAATCCCTGACATGCTAAAAATTATATGATGGTTTCCTCAAGCCACAGCCATTCCCAGGTATTTTTATGCAGTACTCATTTAATACATTGTGGGATTTTTTTGTGGGTTGGGGTTTGATTGTGTGGCTTTTCAGCAGTTGTTTCTTTGCTTGTTTTGAAAGAACTATTTATAATTGTCAAATGCTCTCTTGTACTGCATAAATGTCCTGAATTGTTGACTTGAAATTCCTCAGTCCTCGAGTCAGGAAGATGTCTACCACCTAAATCTGAACAAGAGATGTAAGATTTAGAATTACAATACTGATGAGTTACACACCCCACGTTATGAGGATATGTCATTTGGTAGATAAAATGTCATTGATTGAAGGAGGAATAATTATACATGGAATTTCTCAAGATCTAACATATTAGGACACCTACACTGAGCAAATCAAAATAATGAAGGCAAGGGTAAATGCAGAATTCTTCCATTTGCCTGTGTTTGGTGCTTTATCTCAAGAGCAACATTTATTTACCTTTAAAAATAAAGTCATCTAGATCATTTGCAATGGCTCTATTAGAAGACTCCTTAACTTGGCAGCTATAAACCTTCTGCGATGTGTAATTTAATCCTCTTGATACAATGTAAGACCAGATACCAGTATTCTATTACTCTATATTGTTATTCTAGACTACTATTACCTACTATTTGTGGGTAACTCTTATCTTGAACTGTCAACTGCATTGGCACAGTGGATGTAACTTTCCAAGATCTCACCTTTCTGTTATGTTAAAAATCCTCTGACAGACTTTATGAAACTTCTCTTTCTTACTTCTATTAAATCCAGTATCTTTGTTGTATGATAGCAATTTTTGGAAAGTTTCAGTCTTAGTCTTTCTATCAGTAGTCCTCAAAGGCTTCTGAAGTGCTCATATGTCTTTTTGAAGTGGATTTAGTCTTTGAAATTGCATAATATATACATAAAAAGCTACTTTAGGACACAAAGGTAGTTGGAATTAAAACACACCAAGTGCGTCTACTCAAAACCTGTATAATCCTCTGTCAAACCCAGAGTTAACAATACTTTTACCTCAAGAGTTTCTCAGTCAAAGATGTTTTCTAGGTTTTTTCTAGTGAGTAAAGGATCCTTTAACTGCATATCTTAATTTGGTAGATATCCTCTGACTGCAAATTTCTTCAACAGTCTTTTCAAAGTCAACTACATCAAGAAGGTATCTTTCAAGTGTAGCTATTGTGAAAACAAACCAAAAACAAACAAACAAAATCAACACCCAAACAACCAAAAAAAACCCCAAAAAAAACCCTAACCAAACAAAAAAACCCCACCTAAAACCTTAACCCACAGATTTCAAGACATTCTCATTTAAGAATATTATGGTAGAACTGGTAAACTCCACCTCATATCACAGCATGCTGTCTAGGACACTTTCCTAGCAAACAGTATACTTGAATTTGAGTTTTTCTGTACTTTGGAAGAAGTTCATTAATAAATTAAATTCTTTCAAAAAGTCCAAACACAGTGAAGATGAACATTTCTCGTATGTGCCCTGAGGTATGTATCTTAATGTCAGTGGTAAATAGTATTTTGCTTTCCTTTTTGTTACTGGTATTTCTGTGGCAGTAGAGGAAGCTATTTCTAAATCTGAAGAAAAATAATTTCAGTTTTCCTTATTTGAAAGTGAAAACATCCCAATCTTACTGAAAATATAGGTGAAGAATATAAAATATTAGAATCAAGTAAAGAAGAATGCTTCTATTCTTGTTGGTGTTATTTTATTTCAACTTTTCATTCCTTGTTTCTTAGTTTTATCAGAGATGAATAATTAAGGAACAGATACAAAATGTTCTTTGCTTTGTTCAGAAATATCAGTAATTTTACAAGTGATTTTTTTTAATGATCTCTGGCACATTCTCTTTAGTAGGGCTTAATGTACACAGTTTCTGAATATAAACATGTGAAGGTAATTTAAAGTGTACCATGACTTATTTACCACAGGCAGGAAAAAGTCTGGACAGTCTGACTCAATGTAAATTTTATTTTGCTGAAAGAGTGGATGACTTAATATATTTCAGGTTTTCCCAGAGGTTCTCAGTAGTCTTTTGGGGCACTATTTTGAAAGGAAGTAATTTTCCCCAAATAATCCAGGTCTTGTATTCAGGGCATTACCTCCTTCAAGGTCATATTCAATTTCTTTATAAGAATTTCTGACCCTTCTCTCATAGTGAATGGGTCTCAGTTTTTAGACTAAGACTAAATAATTTTGAACCTAGTGCCATTTTGACTGCAATTTAAAAACAAACAAACAAACAAAAGCCCTCCACCCTCCATAAATAGACAATTCGACCTAGAAAAGCAAGTAAACAAGCATAAAGCACCATCTCATATACTGTATGAGTTACTTCTCAGGTTTTAACCCCAGCCAGTAACTAAGTGCCACATAGCTCTCTCCCCACCCCCAGCCTCTCTGATGCAGGCAAGAATTGGAAAGAAAAAGTAAACTTTGTGAATTGAAACAAGAACAGTTTAATAACTGAAACAAAATAAAATGTATTACTATAAAGAATATTATTAGTAGTAATAATGAAAAGGAGAGAGAAATAGGAATAAAACCCAAGAAAAACAAGTGATGCACAATACAATTGCTCACTACCCACTGACTGATTCCAAAAACATCCCTGAGCAGTGAAGAACAACACCCAGTTTATATACTTGCCATGATTTTCTATGGTATGGAGTATCACTTGGGCCAGTTCAGGTCAACTGTCCTGACCATACTCCCTCCCAGGTTTTTTGTGCACCTGTTTGTTGATATAAAATGGGAAACTGAAAAGTCCTTGACTTTGAGTAAACACTGCTTTGCAACAGCTGCAACATCAGTGTGTTTTCAATATTATCCTTTTGTTGAATCCAAAACAGAGCACTACACCAGCTACTAGGGAGAAAATTACCTCTATCCCAGTGAAAATGAGAACACTACTGCTGTTTCTTGTTGGTAAGCAAAACAGCATTTGATGTGCACACATCTATGATGCATTTCATCATCCCTGTGAGACACTGAAAGGGTTTATGGCTTAAACATTGTTAAAATCACTGAAGGAGTTTTTTCCACTGTAGCAAACTACAAAGAAGCAACTGCTCACTGAAGCCCACCTCTCCCTATATATGTCTAAGAATTTGGACAGTAGAGGGAACTTAGTATAAGATAGAGAATATGCTATCATCCCAGGAGAATTCACACGTGTAAGAGACTGGAATGCTAATGGATCAGACAATCGATTGCAAGCTGATGCTGTGCAAAGTAACCATGCAGGTGTTGAGGGTGTGCACACCTGGCACCTCAGGCTATAAGTTGAATTAGATAAAGGAGAGAGACAAATCCCATCAGGTGGGGCAATGTTTCTTTGTCCTTACACAAATGACTTAGCTGTGACAACTCTCCTCTAGGGAAGCACCCTGACAATTCAATATTTGACACATAGCTTAAAGATCTATCTATTTTGGCCATAATGGATTCACCTGTGCTTACATAACAGGCAGCTGTAATATCTTAAAAGCTGTCAAAGAGTTGTGAAATACCTTGTGATCCAGTATTACATTATCTATTGCAAAACTCCATGGCCCAGGGCAGGTATCAGGGACAATTCCACCTACCCTGGGCCCAATTAAAGACCACACTCAGACTTCCTTCAGTACTTGGTTTTTCTTTCCTTGCTGAATGGGACTTCTTTCATCACCACGGGATTTTCCCCTCATCATCCTGGACTTTCCTGAATGGATTCAGACCACAAGAAGAGGATAAATGGGACACTGTCGGAATCCATGGATTGGTGGTGATTAATCTGGCTCTCTGTTGCTCTCTTTCTCTCTCCCTTCTGTCTTTCCTTCTATTTCTTTCTATCTCTCTCTACCTCACATTTACTGTTAAATAAAAATCTGTACTATTGACTTCAGCATATGGTCTCATTTGCACCTAATTCAGGCATAACCATCTCTCTAATAATTTTAAAGCACCTGATCATAACAATCTCACAGCTCTTATCTGTTGCTATGGGTAGAGGGGGTGACAAAGTTCTTAGCTCTGGGTCTCAAAGACCTTCAGAGGCAACTGTATTAAGTAGACATAAGCAAGAGAAGCTTAAATTTATGCTTGAGGCCACATTAGTTTGAAAGTATGGTAAAAAAAAAAAAAAAAAGTATGTGTTATAAGGATGTTTTACAATTCCAAAGTGCAGGTTTGTGGTACTCTGGCTCCCCAGTCATATTCGTCAGTCATTTGAGTGAGTATTTAGGGCAAGGAATCTGTCCCATGTCAAATCATACAACAAAGGTAAGTGGCTTGTCATCAAGTTTGTATCTCTGATTTGTCCTTGTTTCTTGCTCTCTTTGATGCAGCATTATCAGAATGTGACAGGGCAATTTCTCTGTAGAGCAGGGAAAACTCAGGAGGGGTGCATCTGTGTGACTAAAAGATAAGCTTCTACAGTGGAAGAAAGCATGGAGGAGATGGTCACAGGTGATGTGCTCAGGATGCTCAGGGTAGGAATGACCACAAGTGTTGTAAAAAAGTGCTGAACTTACCTGAACACAAGGGGGACCAGAGGGTGGATGTATCAGTTGAATGAATCAGCTGGTTGTGTAAGCGGCCTTCCCTGATTTAATCAAAAAGTGTGCATGTCTTCCTGATTTAGTCAGACCGGCATGAGGGGAGTGGCTCCTAAAAACTGAGCAACTATCAAAATGAACCTTGCAAAGAGCAGTAGGCTTGAGCTGACTTCAACCTATGTAATCCTTCTCAGCAATTAGGAATGTCTAGCATTGTGGCAATGAACATACTGAGACTGGTAATGGTAATCATGCTTACATTATTATCCAGCTGTATATTACAACTGCTGTATTGTGCTTGTGCTGTGATATCATGTTAACATTATGCTAAATCAAAATCCTGTGTAATGTTAATTATCTTCAAGAAGGTAAATCTTATATTAAAAGATTAAACCTTCCCCATCTTAAAAACCTAAATGAACCTGGTCAGAGAGTACTGGACTGACAGTCTGCTACCAATGCCAGGGCAGTGCATGAAGTGATATACTTCTCAGCCTCTCAGTTATCTTGGGATAAGTTCTAAGATCAATATTTTCAAGGCTGTAAGAGATTTCTATAGATAAGATTACCAACAGTCAGTGGGAGAACTGGGACTACAATATCGAATTTTTTCCATACCTTTCATCAGTGTAACATCTGATTTCAACCAGAAAGGAGGTTTCAAAACTAAAGAAAAGCTCTGACTTCTAATGGTTGATATAATGGTTGATCAAAGTGGTTCTTCACAGGACATCTTTTTGATTCCAATACCTCTGGCCAAATGGTGACATCAAAAAGAATGTTGACATCCTGGAATAAAGAGACTCCATCCTTTATGGCATATAAAAAAAAAAGTGTTCTGGAAGCATGGATTTCAAAGAAGTAGAATAATGAGAGTGAGTTTATTTCTTCATGTGACACTAATTGATAAATAATTGATCTAGTAGGCTCATGTTGAAGAGATAAAGACATTAAAAATACAAAACCCACAGGAAAAGCCTCTAGGATTTTAAGAAAATTACTGAAAGAGATAAACAAGAGAACTAATCAGATCTTGTAAATATAACTGTTTATAATAATGTTTTCAGTATAGCGAAAAAGGCATAACAAGAGCCAAGACAGAGAAATGCAGACCAAAAATAAGTGAAGACTAGAACAGGTGATTAACAGTTGGTGCAAAGGAAAACTACAGCCAGCAATGCTGCTACACAAAAGTGTTGGAAAATGGTTAAAATAGCTGATCAGCTATGCCAAAAACACACCTTCCTAGAGCAAGTAAACTGTGGCATGCAAAGCTTCAGACATACTGTAATTTGCCTCTGAATACTTACATTCAAATAGTACAGTTCTGAGAGTCTCCACTGTATGACTTCCGGTCCAAAGAGAGAGATGAATTAAATAAAATTAATTATGTTAATATGAAGTGTGAATGAAATTCTAAATTTTATTATACCCAGGAGGTAGCATTAAATTATATGGTTTTTTTCTCATCATATCTTTATGCTTTTGGAAATGCATAGTAGAAATGCATTATTTCACATCATATTAGTAAGGTATGTTTTTGTGCTTTTAGTTATCTTCCTTTAAGCACCTAATAATTGCAAAAAATTTCAAAAGGGACTTCTGTACAGGCTAGATCATCCAACCTGAACTTTCTGCCATGGGCAGAGAGCATCTTTCACTATATCAGGTTGATCCAAACTGACTCTGAATACATCCAAGGACGGGGAACCCATAACTTCTCTGGGCAACTTGTTCCAGTGTCTTACCATCCACATTTTAAAAAAATTTCTTCCTCATGCCCAATGTAAAGCTAACCTCTTTCAGTTTAAAACTGTTATCTCTTGCCTTGTCACTACAGGTATTGGTAAAAAGTGCTTTCCATCTTTCTTATAAGCCTCCTTTAAATGTTGAAAGGCTACAATAATGTCTAGACCCTTTTCTTCTCCAGGCTAAACCCTCACAATTTCCTCAGCCTTTCCTAATAGTTGTAGTGTTCCTGTCCTCTGATGATGTTTGTGACCATCCTCTAGACCTGCTCTAATAGCTCCTGGCCTTTCTTTCTCTGGGGCCTGTAAGGCCCCAAGCTCTTTTCATGAGCACATCGAAGAGATTTTGCACTAAGAAAATACAGCATCCCAAAAATCTGCTTGATGGAGTTTTTTAAAAGGGCCTTCAGTTCTTTTTATGCCATGAGGCCACACAGGGGAAAACACTACAAAGCTTCTCATGGGGTCAAAATAACACACTTTTACTGGCAAACTTTGGAAAATAAGGGAACTTGGCAAACATTTAAACCTAATATTCAATCAACATAAACCATTTCACAAAGCACTGAGGTAGCAAATTCCAACCCATCCAGGTCTAATCTATCCAAATAACAAGAAAAGGAAATTAGGAGAAGAGAAAAAAGTAAAGAAAGAAAGAGAGAATTACAGCTACCACCATAGATCCAGTGTAAATTCAGCTACCAGAAGTCAAAGAACAGTAGGGCTATGAATGACGGAATGATGAAGGCAGAATGATGTCCAGAGGGCATGGTATGGGGTTCTGCTCCTGGTGTGCCAGTGACTGACAGCCACACTAAAGGCTCTCAAGGAAATGGGATTATGGGGGGGGGGTGCAGAGAACCATTCCACCTTGGCACAACCAGATCTGTCTCCTCCTACACATGCAGAGTTGTTTCAAGACAGTAGTAACTTTAATAACTTTTTTCAGTCCCTCACAGTGCCCACAGAGATGGACACAGTACTCTAGGTGGAGTCTCTGCACAGGATACTCTACCTAGGTAGGGATAGAGCAGCTCAAACTCTGTCTTGTTTACAAGTTATCAGTGATGGCTTGACCAGGGAGGATCTGCTGTTCAGTGGAGCAAGGAGAGTCATCTGATGAGTGGTAAGATTGAGTGTAGCACTCTGGCCCCAGGGGTGAGGGTTCATGGGCTCAGCTAGGAGTTTTACTCTCTCTCTCTCTCTCTCTCTATATATATATATATATATGATTTTTTAATACCTCAAGATACAGTCAAGAGAATGAGCTACAAACTTGTTCCCAAGATGTATCTTTATTTATTTAGGGGAGAAAATGAGGGAACTTGGCAAAGGTTCAAAAAGGCCACTACATAAACTACACAAAGTGTTCCACCACAATACCAAGCACATACAAACACACAACACTTAATTCAGGATGTAATTCCTCCAGCTCCAAGCCACCCAAAGCATCAAGAAAGGAGCAATGAAAGAGAAGCAGAGGAAGTAAGAAGAAAGAAGGAGAAAGAGGGAGTGACAGATCATAAAGCTACCACTGAAACCTTGTGGAAGACCAGCTCTTACATGTCCAGGTGGCAGGGCTGTGACACATGGCACCCCAAATCCTCTGGTTTTATCTGTTCTGGTCTCTATGACCAAACCTTCCCAGGTGGGCCCTCTGACCCCCAGCCATTCTGGGATCCCAGACCAAGGTGAGGGCAGTGTTCTCACTTTCGTCCCTGCCAATTGTCCCTGACAATATGAGTTGTGTCAGGGGCTTCATGAACTGTGGGATGTTATAGTTTTCCAGGGTTGTTTGTGACTGGCAGCCACTCTGGAGCTTCCCTGTGTGGGCTCCAGGGGCTGCCATGAGGGATATGATGCTATGCCACCTCTGAGAGGTTTCCCCATCCCTTCCCCCTCCACAAACACATGCACCACCCACAAGGTGGTTCTGACCTAATAGTTACTGATCTCGTGTCTAACATGAGCAAGAAGGGCCTGCTGTTTTTAGTGTTGAAGAATGCTGAGACCAGCTTGATCAAACTGTCAGACATGAGGACATACAAGACAGATGCTTCCTGACTGATGCTGGGAGCAGAAAGGATGTGAGGGCCCTGATATGCAACTGAATTAGAAATGTAGAGCAGAAGAAACCAAAGAACTGATACCCCCTTTTTAAGCCCAAAGTGTATTTTGCTGAGTAATCCTCTCACCACATAACCTAAAAAACATATAGGACTGACAGTCAACCACTTTATACAGTAAAAGGCCAGAGTCACTTTTGCAGAGGGTGGACTTCTAGCTTGTTTTGCTAAGGTGTATGAAGATCTTTCCCCTGAATGGGAGCACCCCTCAAGGTTATTCCTCAAGGCTGAGTGAAAGAGATTTGCCCACAGAAATTGGTATGGGTGAGTAATATCAATCTCTACTTAATAATTGTTTTGCTAGCTTTAACATAATTGCCTCACTATAATTGCTTAATATAATTGCTTCAATATTGCTTCAAAACCAGTGCACTATCTTAGTAGCTAGCTATGCATACTTTGTAGCAAATAATTCTGATTAAGGCATTTTTGTCTAATCATTATCTTTATTATAATCAATTAAAATAAATAATTTAGTTTATTAATACAAATATATTTGGTTTGTCATCCTTACTCCTGCAGAACAAAGTTGTATGAAGTTTCAATTGCACCTGTATAATCCTTTAGACATAAATTGTTTACTAACTCAAGGGTTAGGATTGCATCCAGGCACACTTAGATTGACCTCTGAGAAGGCATTTAGAAAGCAAAGGGGTCCTTTCTGCAACTGTGACACAATGGGAGGGCTTCTCTAATAATTTTTTCTGAAGCTCCCATTCTTCCTATAACAGTTTCACAGGAGCAGAGCAGAGGCAGAGAATGATCTCCCTGGACCTGCTGCCTACACTTGTTTTTATTCAACTCAATTGAGTTTATGGCTGCAAGCACACATTATTGGCTCATGTCCAAAACGCCCAGTGGAAATACAGATTTGTGTTTTCCTTGAGTAGTAGAAAAAATGTATTATAATTCTCAGTGTAATGGATTTTTCTTAAAAGAGTGTTTGGAATGTGACAGGTTTCTGCTGGGTCATTTGGCCAATGCCTCAGCATTAGGGGTGGAAGTATTTTATTGTTTCTAAGCCAGGTCTCACACAGTGGTGTAAACTGGCTTTGACTCTCTCTCTGAGGCTGATTGTTTACCTGCCCTTGGCAATCTTTTCCAGCATTCATCTGCTATAACTGAAGGATTTCTTTTCTCACCCTATTATTTCCTAGTCAATGCTGATTTTCTAGGGTGAAGTTTCAAACAAGTGTTCTTTGTTTTCAGCTCACTCTCTCATCAAAATGAAAATATGGCTTATCTGGTATCTGAATGACATCTATTTATTGGAAAAAAACAAACAAACACAAAGCGAAACAAAACCAAACTGCATTAACTTGTTTTTCTTTGTAATAGATGTTGTTTTACTTTGGATTTGTGTTTTTGTTGTTGTTTGGAGGCTTTTTGATCATAAAGCATTTGTCTTCTAAAAAGGTAGACGCCAATTTTCAAACTCTGCCCTAGTAAGCATGTAATTCAAGTTAATGTGGCTACTCCCCAATAGGTCACTCCAGGGAGAAACTCAGGCAACCAATAAAGGCTTTCAACTAAAGAACATTGTTCTTTGCAGGAGCCAGAACTAAACTCAGCATTATAATGGTACTTTATGAAAATTAAAAATGTTACATTAGAAATATCACCTACTCTAAAACAGAGTTCTTCCCAAAACACTATTTTTAGCAACAAAGTTATTCCTTCTGCTTCCTCTCCCACTCCCTGTCATCTCAGTTCTTTTTAATAATGGGCTTGTTCATTTATTTTAAGAAAAAAGAAGTTACCTTATAGCTAAATATTCTAGAAATGAATATGCTTTTTCTACAGGAGATGTTATTATCATCTATAAAGCATATTTGTTTTCTGTGGCTTAAAGTAAAGCTTTCTCCATCGCTAGTACAAAGGTTGTCTCCTAAGTAATTGGCTTCAGTCATACTATTTCATCACTGCCCAAATTTTATACCTGTTATTTTCTCTTCCATCAATCTCTAAATGTCAAAACTCAAATTGGTTACTGTCTCTACTGCTTTCAGACAAGATAGCTCCATTTAATCATGTCTCCCTAGAAGGAGAGATGTTTCTAGAACAGAGAGACAAACTGGAAAAAAATTAAGAAAAAAGGTATCAATCTTTCAAGGTAGAAACCATAGGATCCTAATATTTAGGCAGAACAGTCAACAAGATCCTACTTTTCCAGGTCTTTCCACAGTACTTTATGATATGAGAATATGCCAGAACATTAATGAAAGATAGTTGATGAGCAAGAATCCTTGCTGCAGTCACTCTGGTATTTCCAAACTATTCTAAATTAAATCTGTGTGAAAGTAAAGAGGATGCTGGCTTGATGTTTCAAAAATAAGAAAGCTTTGTGAGAAATAATCATTTGAAACCTGACAGCTGCATATTATTTGCACCCTGTGAATCTATGATTATCACCATTAGCTAGAATATGTTATTAACTTACTTATTAGGATGACTCTTTACATTTTAGGGGAACAAGCAAATTGCCTTTTTTATAGTTTTATGTCAATATGAACTATTACAGATATCAGCAGAATGAAAAATAAAAAAAAAAAACTAGATATCTTTTAGAAGCTGTGTGTTGATAGATATGGATACTGCATATAAAGGCTCATAAAACACTGAAGGTGTAGAAAAAAACAATCTGAGAATAAATCAGTATGACACAAATTATATGTGAATAAAGTCAGTGTCAGTTGAAAAGGGGAGATTTTCTCTAATCGTTTGTGCCTGATTAGTCTGTCAGCACCCCAGGAAAGCCAAAATCCTTCTGTCCTACCAGTCTGTCAATGTCCTGTTACGGGGACCCTTCACTGAGCAGTTCATTAGTCTGGAGGGTGATTAGACTGACTTGTTCAGGGTCACGTGCCAAACAGAGGAACCCCATCTCAGGTTTCCATATCTTTACCCACTGCCAGTGACTGCCAGTGTCCTTGAAGGACTCACATTAGCAGCTTACAGAATAACACTCTTATTAACAAAACTGTGACAGCTTAAGGTTAGAGAATTGCTGGTGGTAGTGTCTGACTGCAAAAATATATTCAAATCAATATACTAACAGCTCTAATCCCCCATAAAAGCTAACTCAAGATAATCATTCAGCATGCCCAAACTACAGTTCTTATGCAATAGACATCACTATGGGGGAGAAGACTGGTTTATCGTATTGACAGATCCCAGAAGTTACAAGGGAGTCTTCCCCTCTCTTCTGCCCATTCTTAACTCACTTTTGTACTGTACCTATAGGTTTAGGTGGAGCTTGAGTAGCTTTAGTATTACATCTTACTCAGTGAGTGATATTCGTATCCTGGGGGAGGGTATCTCAATATAGTATCTGAGATAACCTTGGAATGGGAAATGCATCAGCCCAAGGAGAGGGATAGCTTAGGAATAATACACTGTGTAAGAAGAAGCAAAAAGTTCAAGGAAGGTCCTGTCATCTCAGGGATGGTCATTCATGACTGAAGCATTATGCAAAGCATGTAACAGACGAGGAAATACACAAAAAAAAGCCAAATAAAATCCAAACTAAAACATATCAGAATGAGTTATTTGCATGTGACTCCATGTAATAAATGAGTCACAGCTTTCTAAATGTGTTGAGCAAGAATCGACTAAACACATTAAAACAAACAGCACAGCCTTCTATGCAGAACAAATACCATTCAGAACATCTCCATTTGTCATTAAAGAAAAATTAAAAGTACCTTTTTCTACACAGGTAAATTTTATAGATCAAAGAAACACAGCAAAAAAATCTCATCTCTATAACCTTATCATATTTACTGAAAGGTAAAGCAACTCAAAATACGTCATTTTTAATACTTTAGTTGATCTTAATTTGAAGAAAATTAGCACAATTTATGGTAAAGTGCTTGGACAATGAAGACATATATAGAATAATGTGGTCATGAATAATCAATAATCAAATAGACAACTAACTGAAGGTTTCCTCACAGAAATCAGAAAATTGGTTCTGGGTAGGAAGGAAAGGTAGATAGGCAAACAGAATTGATTAAATCAGTTTTTAGTCCCTTTCTTTCTCAGGCCTTTGACTTTCTGAAGAATTTTCGACATATATATAAGTTCACCGTGATTTCTTGCTTTGTCACCTTCCATTAAACATATAGGAAATACTAATAGACTGATTGTTAAACCAGTGAAACAGTATATAAAAGGTGGATACCTATACCTTGTGCTTGTAAATAAACTCTAAGTGATAAATATCCATCTGCTAAGGGCTTATGGATATGTGTTTATATGTAAAGTTTGTCACATATGTTTGGATTTAGGAGACCTCTGGTTAACAAAATCTAAGTTAGGAAGGACTGTGGTGGACTGGGCTTCCTTTACTTATGTACCCAAAGATTCTAATATGTGTATGTGTGTGTGTGTGTGTGTGTATACACACACACATATATATATATATATATATAAATAATTTGAGGTTATGGCACTTGAACAGTAAGCTGCTTTTAACTTTTATTGAGACTTACAACCAGTCTGAGCATTTTCCTGCATCTTCCCTTTATAGAAAACCTCTCTTTAATATCCTCTTTCCTTTCTTTTTACTTTTGATAGCATAACCACTGAAGCTGTATCAGAACTTGCTAGTTTTCTGTTTACAGCAAAGTGGGTTGATTGAAGATGTAAAGTATGTGAGAAAGAAGTAAAATCTGGTATAAGGTTCTGATGGTTCAGGCTACTGAAAATGAAGAATGACTATATAGTATGAATAGTAATTCAAGGAGAAGTTTTAATACACTAAAAATATTTCTAATATATCCTAAATATATGGCTTGTTTGGAAATCTGTATATCATCTAATCCTCACTATCACTCCTATCACCCTGAAATATTCAATGAACCACAGGGATTTTTACAGTAAGAAGCAAATTAAGGAGAAGTAAACCACCTTCCTTTCCTTGATTTTGTCACATTGATTATTCTGTTTCTTCAAGTCCTTACAAAATTTTATCTACATTCAGTAGGTAGATGTCTACTATTTTGATGGTTTGTGGATCACACTACACTGCATCAGTTACCACGGCAGGTGAAATACAAGGAAAACTGCAAAATTAAAACCCAGATGTGGAGGAGGGGTTTTTATGTGTTTTATTTTTTTCTTCATTATTAAATTGCCATAGCGTATGCCTAAACAGGTAGTTTTCTAAAACAATGTTGTGTATTAAAATCTGAAGGATTAGATAAAAACAAAGTTGTGATCTAAATGTAGGATTTGATTTGAGAAAGGGAAAACTGTTGGTTTAGGTTAACAATAAGCCAAACACAACCTTGAAATGTGTTTACTAAACCATCAGATTTACGCTGTGTGATGAATGAGATGAATTTGCCCTGTAATTCAGACTTGTCAAGAAACATCAGGGTATTGAGAGACTGGGACGTTTAATAGAGTCCTCATTTCCCCATGGATAAGTAACTCTCACCCTGTTTCTGAGTGTTTTATTTTCTTGGTTTTGTTGGTTTGTTGTTGATGTTTCATTATTTTGTTCAGTTGATTGATGAGTTTCAAATATTGATTCCTACTGTTTCTCTCCGACTCTCCCCAGCTGGAGGCAGAAGACAAGAGAAGAAAACTAACTCCCTTGGGACAGGTAAATCACACAAAATAGATTAAAGAAGTGACAGAATTTATATAAGGATCTGTAATCTATCTCCAGCTTCATTATTTTCAAAGGAATGATAGTACACAAAAGTCAAATAATAACAATAAAACATTTCAGTATATATACTTTACATGAATATATACACACACGTTAAAACTCAGGGCTAATAGAATCCTGAAATGACAGCAATAAGAGCCCAAAACTCATCAATATAGATTTCAGATACATATTGTGGCTGGTACACATAACTTTAAATTTAAACTTCATCTCAGTAACATATTGGTTGGTTTTTTGTCCTTTTTCAGTAGTTCTTCACAATTAGTATCCAGAGACATACCTATAAACTTATTGTATTTATAAACTAGAATTTTTAACTAATTTTTATTTTTTTATGCTCAGTGAAACTAATAAATATTAAAGCAGTTGCCTTCCATAGCACAAAAATGGTATAATTTCATATAAAAAGTTTTCAATAATAGTTGCTATAGTAATTATAGTCACCATCTGGCGCAAAACCATTCACATTAGATTGAGATAAGCTTTTCCAACATGAGTGATATACATGACTCCATTTTGTGATGCATATTTTGGTAGTTACAAAACAAATGGTGACTATATGCCAGCTTATCTTTCCGATGAAAAAGTGTTGTCTTTTGATCAGTTGGCTTTATGTCAGATAGTTAATATACTCCAAAACCTAATGAAAACAGAACATTTAGTCAGAAATAAGTTCATTGCACTGACTGACAGCTCATCTTCCAAAGATGGGATTTGAAACTAAAATTTAAAACTTTGTTGAATCCTGAAACTCATAGAACCTCCTCTATATGTGGTATTTTATTATGTGTCTTCTTCCCCACATTTATTTATTTCTATATATCAAAAGCTTCAAGACACAAATCGTTCTCTTTTTCTTAGGCTGCACAACTCCTCTCTCTCTCTGCTCCTTGATTTTCAGTCTTTCTCTCTCTCCTCCCTTCCAATTCAAATAACTCTCTGGCCAACTGCCACTCTTTTCAAAGAACGCCCAGTTTATGCATATTTAACTAAACAGATAATTTTTTCTCAATTTGTCTTTAGACCAAAGTAAAGAGTTGTGTACCTAAATCTTGCCACATTCTCCCCAGTTATAATTGTTGGTCCAGTAAAAGATACTGTCTTTACCTGTTAGACCAAAATAGTTTTAACATAGTATCAGACTAAACTCCATGAAGTTCAGTACAGTTTTAAAGTGTAAACACTGGTTAGAAAATATGTCTCCATTTCCATATGTAAACAGATCTAAATAAAGCATTATCTAATCAAGTCTTAGAAAAGCATGTTAAAATATGACAGCAACAGTGAACATTTATGGCAATTATCTTATACGGGTATTCAAAATGAACAAAATTTTTCTGAATCTTGCAATTTTTAAAGAAGAAAATGTTCTATCTGTAAAGATAAGTTTTCCCTCAGAACTTGTTATATACTTTCATGAAAAGTGTCATAGAGATTTTCCCATTACTAATTTTTGAAAGGGTAAATATGCATCCAAAATTTAAAGATCAATTCTTGGAAATTAATGTTTGATTTAAACTACTGATAAAATCTATTTATTATACCAAAAGGTTAAACACTGAGTTTTCCTCAGTACTCTTTCTGACTATGATTTTTTCAAACTTAATATTTTATTTTATTTTTTTTTTTGTAAATCAAGATGATAGATGACAAATTAATAAACTCAAATTTGGTATTGGGTCATTAGCTAATATTTGCAATGCACTTAGAAAAAGTCAAGTATCCCACATGTACCATGCACTTAGAAACTCCTTCTGACTGAACAATTCACAAATTCCTTACAAATTCCCATTCATCTACTTTCTTATTTGTTCCTCAGTTCCAAGTCTTACATGGAATACTATAGCTATTTTGTTGTATTAAAGGAAAGGATTATTTAAGAAAGAAAAGAATTGTTAAATAACAAGTTAGAGACCTGTATGTGAACAAGTGCTCTGGAAGTTTCATAAGCAAGCTTATAAAAAACCCCAAAACATAAGTTTGGGTTTTTTTCTGATTCTTATTGCCAGTATTGTCAAGAATAATTGAAAGGTAGAGGCCTTTGCTTACAAGAAGAAGGACATTTCTTGGGAGATGGCAAGAACTGTGCTTTTCTTCAGCACAGGCTTGTGTACATATTCACTTGCAAAATGGACAAGTTGGCAAGAAATTTCCATGAAGCCCATGCAGATGTCCCATATAATCTCCAACCATTTCCATCTATTCTTAAACTAATGTAATTCACATTTCAGATTATGTCTGGTATAAGGGTCTTCTTGAAAAGTCCTACACTCCATTTACTACAAAACTATTACTTTCAGACACAGCAGTTATGCAGTGGGATATCAGTATCCATCATCCAAGCATGTGCAGGTCAGACAGAGAATGTTTAGTTTCAGACGCTTTTCTTTTGTTCTTGTTTTTTTTTGTAACCATTTATTAGTTAGCATATAGGATTTTTTAAAGCAATTTCTGAAATGCTTCAGACTTCTAAGCATTGAAAAATAAACCTATGGACATTCTTCCATTTTCATTCAGTCAGTTCAGAAACCCAGGCATTCGTAAATTAAGAAATGTTATGGTGAGGTAACTTTTTGCGGTTAATCCACTTTATTTCCTGGATCACCTTTACAATTATTACTGCACGGAGTAAACTTCTCCAACCAAAGAGAAATATAAAATATATAGATGATAAATTAATTTCATTTCTGTTTCCTTAATGAAGTCCTAGAAAGAATATTACATTTTCCAAATATACATGTTTGCTATTACAATTATTATATAGTACTGAGGTGTATTTGACACTTCATGAGCCAAAACAGTTCTGAAAGAAACTTATGTGTTATTCAGTATTCTCTAAGAATTTAAATAATGGCATTTTTCAAAATATAGAGTTTTTTATGAATTATAGAGAACATTTTTTTTTTTTCCATTTCAAACCAGAAAGACAAATTTCCAAATTCAAACTTGAATGTAAAATACACTTATTGGAATGGAAGAAGTAGGGGAAAAAAACCCTGAGGCTTCAGTTGCAATTTGAATCTTACAGTTTTTGGGAAAACGAAAAACTATATCAAACCAAAACCTTAAATAGATATTCTATTAATAGCTGTCTAACCTCTAGCTTTAAGTGAGTCTTTTTACAGGGTTTTTACTGATCCCATGAACTCATTCATTTCCCTCAGTAATTAAAACAAACTATCTCTTTTATGTAGGTTTCTAAAAAGTTACATCAAAGGAGCAGTTTAGTTTGAAGTCTACACACCTCTTGCTGTTACATAAAATAATTCTGGAGCACTAAAGATAAAAAAGCTTCCAATCATTCAAGTACAATAAATGCAGAGACATTTTTGAATCACTTTATTTATTCTGGATGTTGGCCAAATTAACTGGTAATTCTAAAAAAACCCTCAGCTGCCAATTCAGACTAATTAGAAGTGGCAACATATCACTCTAAATTACAATCATAGCACAAGGTGTTACAGTTTGTAAACTCAAGCTTGGTCTGGTATTTATTTTTATAAATGCAAGTTTGTTTTGTTTTTTTTTTAAATGAGAAGAAATTTAATTATGGAAAATCAAACTTCATTCCAAGCACTTAATTTATTAAAAAAAAAAAAAAAATCCAGTTTACATTTGTATGGGTACTTTCAAAACTCTTTTGTCATTTCTGCTTTATTCTGTAAGAAAAAGAGAGACAAGAGAAAGAGTTACAGCTACTCCCAGGCTATAGTGACCCTTAGAGGCTGAATATCTGCATAGTAATGCAATAGAAGAAAACAGTAAAAACAATAAAAAACCTCCATAAGTACATCTGGCATTTTCACTAAATTATAACTTGCCAAGAACATTAAATCATAGCACGGTGTATTCTTTTATCAAAACTGTAAGTTAATAGAATTGTAACTTTTTTATTATTATTATTATTTTATTCCTCTTAAAGTTATAGTTTGCAATTTGTTGGCACTCTGGTGACCAGGCAGGTAAGATGTAACTTCGCATGTGTAAATGTTGAATCTTGTATTTTTGGCAATTATGTCAAAGATATTTTTAACAGTTAGTTTATAGAATATAATTTGTGAGGTTAAGGATGACATTCTGGAAAATTATGAGTTCTGAAGAAATCCCACATGATGAAACATTTGGAAAAAACCTCATATTTTGTAATTTCTTTTCAAAAATGATAAAATTTAATTTCATGGATTTTAAAACATCAAAAACCTATATCCATACTGAATGAAATTTCAATCAATAAAAACTATTGATGGCCAGGCATTGGAATAGGCTGCCTGGGGAAGTGGTGGAATCACCATCCCTGGAAGTAATCAAGATGCATGTGGATATGGCACATGGTGATATGGTTTAGTGATGAAAGTGCTAGTGCTAGGTTGATGGTTGGACTCAATGATCTTAGAAGTCTTTTCCAACCTTAATGATTCTATGATTCTTTTGTCTTAAAATATTTTAGAGGAAAAGTAAAATTGATGAAAAATATTTAGAAATCCTCTTTACTACAAACAGAAGCTCAGAAAATCAAGACTTTATTTAATTTTCTTAGATTATGTATTCCCAATGGAATTTGTTTGTTTGTTTGCCTATGGTGACTGATCCTGAATAAAACTACCAGTGGCAGCTCATGCCACGTGGCAGCACTTACCTGAGTATGGGATATTTTAGGGACAGAAAGGTGTCCAGTTGCCTCTGCTTGCTGAGCTGTACCAGATGACCCTACTTTAGTTGGGACCTGGAGTAAGAGATCCTTAAAGTTGCCATATTTATGAGGCAGCTTTCTTCTCTCCTTGTGATAAATTCTTTGTGGAACAGAGAAGACCTCAAGGACCTTTGTTTAGAAAAGAAGTGAAAATGAAGAATGCTTCTATAGTCTAGGAACACTCTCAAGAGTATACACTTGCTAAAATTACTGATTAGTATACTTGCATGGGTTATGCTCCCTGCCCCCAGTAGTGCTTATGTATTTTACATGACTAATTAAACAAATTTAAGAAGCAGTCCTAGAAAAAAGGGTCAGAATCCTATTGCACCACTCTTATGTAAGTATCCCACATAACAGGCTACAGAGTAATTTTCCCCTTGCCTCACTGTAATTACGATTGAATTCTATTCTGTGCGCTGGCAGTGGAGAGTGGAAAGCAGCTGAAGACTGGAATGCTTGATGATTATTTCTTAGCAATTCAAGTGCTTGAGTGCCCTCCAGCTGAAGATGACAAGTAGGTGATAGAGAAGCTCATGTTTCGAGCTGTTTTGTGCCACCTGGACTTTACTAAGATTGTGTAGCTCCCTTTACATGGTAAGTAATATTAAGTTCAGGCAAATGAACTTTGAAGGTTATATGCAGTTTTTATATTATGTATTCCTTTTGTCCAGCAAGAGTCAGAATTGGTGAATGTAAATTTTCATATTCAGCTACAGCAACACAATTTCAGTATAAATAATAATAATAATAAAAAATCTCCAGAGTATTCTACATATATCAGATTTGATTGAAGAAAACAAATATTGATGTTGTCAAAATGTATCTATGTGGTCATGCAGGGTATGGAAGTGATAGGTAGTCTTTCAAAGAGGTATGTCATTTTAAATATGCTTTTTATTTTCCTCATTAACTATGTACTTGGCTAGACATAAATATTTTGAAAATGTGTATAATTAATTCGAATGACAGGAATTGCTTCTTTGGAATCAGCCTAGTCAAGTGAATCAATATAGAGTTAGTTTGGAAATTATTCAAGTAACTGGTGAAATTAAATGGTTGCATATATATATTTCTATACACACACACACACACATATGCACACATAGTTGTGCAAGAGGGGACTGTTAAAACTATAGTAATCATTCTACTTAGCAGGCATGCTGTTTTCCATAGCATGTTGATAAGGTTTAGTACCCAAAATGTTTTTGACACCTTATTCCTCTTTTTACCCTGTTTGAATTAGTAACTCAGATAACAAAACCTGAAGAGGATAGAAAGGTATATGTCAGGGAAGCCAAGAATCCAAATTGTCAGAACAGCGGTAGGAACATATGTTAATTAATCTGTTGTTAATCTGTTCCCACAACAGTCAACATAGGTAGAGTGAGGTCCAGATGAGATAAGAATTAAACAGTACACAGAAAATATACTCATGCCATCTCAGTCTAATCTTGTATGTACTTTTATGGAAAGGCTATGTCCTAACTGGATTTGAAAGACGAGAAGACCATATGGATCAGTTCAACAAGGATAGCTTGTAAGTAATATGACAAAAAGAAGGAACTTTATTGTAAAAACTGATATGATGCTGCTCATTTATTTATACCTGACATTTAAAATGATTAATTTTCACTTACTTTCTTTTTCTTATTTAATTATTGGTATACTAGATTTGAAATGGCAATTCATGGATTTTCAGAGCTATGTGTGTCTCAGCCCAACATAGTGTATAAAAAAACAAGCAAACAGAGAGAACTTTGAAGAGAGCAAAGAAATTGAGCTGATTTTAACCCATGCAGTCTTTTCCAATGACTGGGGATGCTCAGTTGTGACAGAGAGCATGTAGGGACTGGTAATGGGAATCAGGTTTGTATTGTGATACAACTATACATTGAAATTGCTGTATTTTGCTTACATTTGGAATTCAGTATATTGTTGAATCACTTCTCAAAATCAAAACTACATGTAATGTAAATTATCTTCAAAGAAATAAATTTAAAATTAAAACATTTCACATTCCTAATGTGAAAAATCTAAAAGAATCAGAGTATTGAACTATGACACCCAGAGGTTATATTTTGAAATAAATCCAGTAGTATGAAATTATTGCATTTTAAATTATCATTTTATTAAAGCCAATGTTGACTATGTTGAAGGAAATGTAGGAATTATGGCAAAAATAGTTAAACCATGCAGTTCAAGAAATTAAAGTTAAATTACTATGCGGACAGAAAAAAAAAATATTTACTTAAGGATAAATTTAAAATATATGTTTAAAAGTCTCATCTAAACCCAGAATTGCTCATTTTACAGGTGTTGTTTCAGCAAAGGAGTTACCCCATGTCTGACCTGCTAACAGAAAGAACGTTTCCAAATGGATTTTAAATAAAAAATTGTCAGCATTGAGGTTAGGTACATTGCAAGATAATTTTTGGTTTCTCTGCATGGTAGTTCTTGACTTCTGAGAAAGGTTTGCTGAACTCCTTCTATAATCAGCAGGGGTAAGTCATGAACATAAAGAAAATGTTTTCTGGTTTAAGGTCACTGTGTAAAATAGGCCAATTGATTGAAATTTATATAATCTTTAACACATGCTGGTATGTCCAGCTACCCAGAATGTTCTTTTATTTCTTCACAGTGCTCAGTATTTTTAAAAACTGTTTTACACAGTCCTGATTAACCTCATCTTCCCTTATTATTTGATTAATATCAGCCCACTGAATCAAGAACTTTTATGGTAATAGAAAATTATTAGCATATAGTTTGACCTCATGTGAACTAGAATTTCACCATGCAGCTAATTCTATAACATTGAGGTCACGTATAATCTATTTTCATAATAGTGACCCATAACAGATCATGTAGCATAATTTACAGTCCTACACAAATTGGTCCAAGATTAATATATATTTGATATTATTGTAAAAGATGTATTCAATAATACATGATATTATTGTACATAGTATATATATTTCTATATTTAGTTATACACACATACATGTATGTTTCAGTAAATACAATGGAACACTTCTGCAGCTTTTACTTCTGCAATTGCAAGCACAGGCAATAAACCATGCAACAATTTAATTTAATTTCATGTTGGTTGGCAATAGGACTTCATAAATATCTGAAAGAAGAGAATAATCAGCATACTGAATGACAACTATTATGTAAAATATTCTTCTGTCTGATGTCTGATTACGTAGCTGAACAAATTGGAGAGCTTAAATATTTTTCTCTTCACATTACAGAGGTTTTTACCTTTCATTCATTCATTCAAAAAAAAAAAAAAAAACACACCAAAAAACCCCCCAAGAACGTATCGATAACATGTACACAATAGGGTTTTCTTCTATGAACACAAAATTTGGAAAACTATCAAGCAATTAATAGTTGTTTTGAGACTTTTTTTTTTCTTGTGATTTTCTATGATGAAAGTGTAATTTGTTATTTGATTTCCGTGATGACAGGTTCTGATATCTGTATAATTTTTTTGTTTAACTTCACTTTTCATTTTGAAATAACATATTTCTTAAATGCTGAAAAGAATTTATATGTTTCAAATAAATGAAACACTTTTTTCAGAATAAAATAGTACATTCTGCTCAGAAAGGATTTGTCTGATTCTTCAATTCAGTGAAAAATGATGCTATTTTAGTTAGCACTATTATAGTTGTTTTTATAACTTAAAATTAATTTTGAAATCACTTATTTTCTTATCTTTACTTAGAATATAATATATTCTTCCTTGGATTTATGTCTATTTAAATTGAATATAGTGAAATAGTGGGGGTGATTTTATCTCCTCCCCTGGCATAAGACATGATGATTCTTTACTTGTTTTGCAGAATGGAAAGCTCAAAAGGAAAAGAGAGCTGCAGAGAGAACTCCTTAAACTCTTTTTTACATTTCCACTTTTCTGCAGTAAGCAAAGCTTGCATAAAGTACTGTAAAGATGTATCCTAAGTTAAAACTAATATTTGAAGAACTTTGGAATAGTCCTATGCTTTTCAAGTCAAAGTGTGGACGTAATTCTGCAACATAATATCTGTACAATTAAAATTTGTTATATATATTTGGATTTATCTGAATAACATTGAAAAACATTTTTGGTTTGTATGTATCTGTGATATGCCTTTTCTGGCACAAATATAAACATTTCAAAAGAAAAGGAATGTGGAATTTTCCAAAGGTTGATTCATAGTAACAGCATAACTCAGTTACTCAGATTATATTGTCGAACTAGTCATACCTGCTAATATTTCACACCCCATACCCATTAACAAGTATCTTTAGCACTGCATATTTTTGGTGTGAGTCTAAAAAATTGTGATTTGGTGCTCAGAGGAAGCAAGAACCCTAAATCCATATGTCTTCCAAGGAGGGCAAGTTCTAAGGCAGAAAGCATTGCTTGTGATGAAATGTCATTTTTCAAAAATCCCTGAATGTGGTTGATGTCAAATTTCTTTTGTGAATTTAAACTATTCACAAAATTATTCAGACCATTTTATTCACATATATCCTATTATTTGTGAGAGAAAAAACATAGCAAGTTATAGGAACTGGACTCAGTTTTTAAATGTCTTCCTGTTCAGAAATTTTAATAATTTAGCATGTGTACAAGCACAGAGTGTAATCATGTTCTAGTCCCTTTGGTCCTCTTTAAGGTAGCATTCATCTTAAAAATAGTGGTATTACTACATATTTGTGCATTTGTTTTTCCTGATTTTTCCCTATTTAATAATATGTTATTATCTTATTCCTCTTGATGACATCTGTTAATTTCATTTAGCTGTGCAATGTGATTACATTTACCCAATTTCTTAATTATTACATTGTGAATAATTAATACTTTTATATTCCGTTTCATTGCCAGGAAAACATTTATCTAAATTACACTGAAAACCTTTTTGTGTAATCAGCCTAACACATAACTGTTTCCTCTTTTCAAATTAATCTTAACTGTTAATTTTAAAAGTTACTTTTACAAGATTCTATTGTTCCAGCAGTTCCTTTATTAAGCCCTGCTGTGGCCAGATTTGTCCAAATAAGAACACATAGTCTCCGCCTTAACTCTTTTGCAGGCAGCAGGAAAAAAGAAAAGAAGTCAGCAACTAAAATTACATGATTTGTAGACTCAAGTCCTTCTTGTGAGAACTGTGCACTTAACAGTGATTGCCCTTCTCAGCCTATCGTTTCACTGCGTGTCTTTTGTGACCTATCGAATAACCTCTTTACTTGACTATGTTTATTCTACAGCTGATAATCAAGTCTTGAAGAATTTCTTTCTAAAACATATTGAAATTTTCAGTAGTTACTAATGATGTTATATCTTCCCTTCACCTTTAGTATTTATAAGTTTACCTTCAGGAAAGAGGAACTATGCTCAACAGTCACGGTCAGTTGTTTTCTGAGAAGCAAATCAATCTAAAAGATTGAGTTTGATCCCAAGAGGCCAGGCACCAGTGATAAATCCATATTTCTGAGACTCATTAGTCTGATTCAACTGCTTTGAGAGCTTTCATAGGGCTGCTTCAGTGGACAAAATGATAGAAATACAAATTCTGCTTGTATTCACTTGTTGGAATATGGAGTACAATTTAATCAGTTAAAATGCAAGATCTTATTTTGCTTTCTTGACTGTGAAAGCCCTGGAAATTTATGAAATTGCACTGCAAATCTGGCAAGCTACTACTGTAATGAGATGAATTGTCTATACAGGTAGAGAGAAAAAAATCACAGCCCTATGCATTCTGTAATTGTTAAGTGGGACACAGGAAACCATGTAAATTAATAAACTTATAGTCTTAGAATCTATTTCTAGAATATATATTTTTGCTTGTTGTTCAGTATCTGTCTCATCATTACTGAGCTAATATCTAAACAGGGAAAATCATTGGTGGAGGTTCTATAAGTATGATCTGTGTTCATTTTCAGCAAATCTACAAAAAAAGAACCTCACCTGTCACAGAGTAGTCTTTGCAATCAGTTGTATAATTGTTATTACTGCGATTCCTGCAGACTGTTTCCATTGCCTCAATTATAGCAAAACTATTTTCTTCAGTTAATCTTGTTTGTGATTAAAAAATATAAATAAAAGATTCTGAAATATATCAGCAAAATAACAACCATGTCTAAAACGCAAATTAAGATACATTATTGTTTCAGAGAGTACTGTGAAAAGACTGAGAAAAATTAAATACAATGGAACAAATGAAGAAAAAATACTTTTGGGGTTTGGGATTAAGAATTTTACGTATTGAATGAGTGGTATTTCTCAGTAGCCATGGTGTTGGTATAAAATACCTGTTTGGGACAGGGAATATAATAAATGCAATAGCTTTTACTACATTTTTTCTAGAACTGTGACCACAGAACAATTGAACAAGGCTCAGTTTGTAGTTAGCAGAGAAAGAGAAGGGCACAGAATGGAAGGAAGAGAAATAAAGCTTAAAAGATCCGGAAGGAAGGAGTGTTAGAGCTATGATTACTCACCAGAAACCCAGATTCTAAGATCAGATGACATTCCCTTTTCTAAATGTTTTAGTGTTACACAAATGAAATAAAATTAGGGTAGTAATGAGTCTTTGTCTTACAGAGATGCAAAAAGAAATAGTTTTTAGAATAAAACTGCACTTTCAATGTAACAGGGACTGGAACATGCTCCTAGTGTCTTCAAGTGCATCTCTAAAACATTTGAGGTAGTGACATACATGGACTCATGCAACACTCTTGTTTGGTAAGTAATAAAGCTGGATGATCCCCAAGTGAGGAGCAGATTTATTAAAACAAACAACAAACAAACAAAACACAAACAAACAAAACCCCAACTAAAACAAAACAAAGAAAAAAGGGCAACAAATTATTTTCTTTCCTGTATTGACACAATTCAAACTGTTCACACTTCCAGTCTTGCCCAAGACAATATGACTTCTAGAACTAGCTTTCCTTTGATTCTTCCTATGTGGCACAATAAAGTGTTAATTCTCCAAACATATGATGGAATGCTGAAAGATAAACACACACTGAAGGCCCCAGGCCACTAAAAAAAGTTTCAGATAAATTGTTTATCTCAGTTGTACTTCCAAGCCCCTTTAGAGGTTTGCCCATTTCTAATTTACCATAAGAGTTGTGGGAAAATAATCCTTGCTACTGGCAAAACTCATCAAAGTCATGTTTTGCCAGGAAAAATAAGGCCTTTTTGAGGAAGGGGAGGGTGCTGGTCATGGTGGGAATGGGAAAAAAATTAACGCAGAATCCCCAAAATTAGCAGAATGTGGAATTAGTATTAAGATCTACAGTTTTATGGCATGAAAGGACTTTTGCTGTTCTGCATGGAACGTGTCTGTTAAATTTTGCCATTATCATAATGTTTTTGAGTGTGTATATGATGCTATGATACTTGAAGTTGTGTCCTTTATTTAAATATATTAAGATTGTAAACTGGTTTGAATAGGTGATAGAAAGATGTTTTTCCTCTTCTTTGAAGGAAGGGTATGATATAATGTACCTCATCCCAATCCACTACAGTTCTTTCATGATCTTTGAGTTTTGAAGTCAGCTTTCAGATTTTTCTTTTCTGTGCAAATAAAATAAATACAGAAGTAGTAATTTTGCTGACTTTTAATTTTCTTCTTTATAAATCATTGTCATAGAATGACATTCCCCCTGTATTTATAAAGGCTTGAGAAGGAAAATTGAATACTCTTTTTGGAAACTCTAAGTGTAATACATTGTGTTAAAAATGCAAGTCTACCAGAACAGTATTTGGGTTTCAAAATAGTAAACATTCATAACAAAGAATTTTGGGATTTGGACTGTTAAGGCATATTAGGAGTGTCTGCCTCCTCCAGTGCTTTCAAGTCAAGACTCCCACCTTCATGATTACTGGAGCCCAATCTGGTATCTGGAATCCCCATCCAGGCTGAGAGACACAGCTGATTGTGTGTTTTTTTGCTTGCAGGGAGACAGAGAGTGAAATTGCACAGGCAAAAAAATAGTCAAGAAAACAAGACTTATATAATTAAAAGACAGCATAGACTGGGAGTGTACCAACAGGCCCTTTTTACATGCAACTGGCCCCTTTTATGCTCTCTGCTCTTTGTCTTCCCACACACGTTCCTCCCTGACCTCACGTAATGTCTCCTTTTGCCCATCTTTGAACCTTACCCTAAACATCCCATTTCAGACATTCCACAGACCCCACTGAAACAACTCCTAATACCCTTTGTTGTTTTTGTTTCCCCATGTTCAAGCCACCTTCAAGGCCGTGTCTGGGTAGTTTCTTTATATTGCATGCATTAGTGCCTGAAGAAGTCTGATCTTCATTATTGTCACTGTTATCATTTCTTTTAAGTGTGTGTATACATATGTCAATTATAAATTTCTTTGTTACTTATTTCTCTTCTACTGAATAGTCCTAAATCAAGTAGCTTAAACAAACACAAGACCTCAGTTTCCACATTCTCTTGCACAAAACATTAGCTTGGTTGTATAAATAAACTAATAAAGTAAGACCAAATCCTTGATCAAATATGCTGTTCAGGTTTTCCATCTCCAAGTCCATGAATATGTCACTCAGTTAACAATTTCTGTGATTAAAGGAGTTTTCCTTACTTTTCTTATTTTTTTTTATTTTTTTTTTTTTAGTATTTAAAGATTTTTTTAATAAGGATAATAAAAATGAGTGCTTTTGTTTCATGTGATTTTTCTTCTTTTACCTTCTAAATTCAGATAGATAGTATTAAAGGTACTAGTTACAAGGACCTTGAGATTGCTGTTTGTTCATGTACAATTTTCAATCTACCCTCCAGTAAAACTAGAATTCTATGAGCTCCTGGGAAGCTGTTAAACTGTGAGAAGTTGATCACAGCACTTGGAGGTGGAAAACCTGAACAGCGTACTTGATCAAGGATTTGTCTTTACTTTATTAGTTTGCAAAAAAATATTTACAGCTGCTCACACATTCAGAGTCTTTTTTATGTCTTTTTTTTTTTTTTAATATTAATTCATTTGAAGCAGTGGCAACATTATTTTGTTCTTTCCATTATCATTTGCTGATTTGCTTTGCTGCTGCTCTACATGCTCTCTGATTAACTAATTTTAATAGTACTCTTCTATGTGTTTGTTGAAATGTTTAGTGGTCTAATGTTAGTCTATCGTTATCCTATTATGACAGAACAATCCTCATTACTGCTTAACTTGAGAAGGTGCTGAGGAATCTCTGTTATTAGTGATGAGAAAGTCTGTGACAATGTTCTCAACACATAAATTCTTGTGGCATTTAAGATATTTATGTTAGCCTTCTCCTTTTTCTTGAATAAATATATTTTTTAAAAAAATCTTTCAGGTGAGATAAAACATTTAGGGAATTTTAATCCCTGGATCCTGTCTCATTGATATATTATAAATATATTCAGTGCTACACCTGGATAGAATTCACCAGACCTGGGGGTTTATAGGATGGAAAGAAGCTTGGCAGAAAAGGACCTTGAGGATGCTGGTGGACATGAACAAAAGACAACAACATTCATTTGTTGCAAGGAAGGATAATGGTATTCAGGACCACATAAGGGCAATTGTTGCCAGTAGGTGGAGGGAGATGATCCTTTCCCTCTCTTCAGCACTGCTGAGGTCACATCTGGAGCACTGTGTCTAGTTCTGGGTTCCTCAGTACAAGGGAGACAATGATGTACTAGAGAGAATCCAAAAAAGGGCCACTAATGTGACTAAGGGTCTGGAACATCTCTCCTGTGAGGAAAGGCTGAGGAAGCTAGGACTGTTAAGCCTAAACACAATCAGAAAACAAGAAGAGATGGGCAAGCAGTAAGAAATGGAGTCACCTGTTGTTGGACTCAAGGTTTTTCAATTTTCTCTTTTATTTTAAAGAAAAAACACCAGACAAAGAGAGTATTATATAAAATGGGATGCTCAGGGAAACTGTGGAGTCTTTCTTCTTGGAGGTATTCAAAAGCTGTCTGAACATGGACCGGGGTAACTAGCTGTAGGTGGACCTGTTTTATCAAGAGAGGTTGGACCAGCTGACCTCAGAGGTCCCTTTCAACCTCGACCATTCTGTGATTCTTTGAACTCAGAATCTCTAGCTGAGCAGAGCTCAGCAAAAAAATTTTCCTGTTTGTTTGGAGGTAATATTAAAAATAGCTGGTATTCAGGCTAGAATTTAGCAGTATAAATGAGCATAGAGAGGACTCACTCAAAAATGAAAAAAAAAAATCATGTTTGGTCTTGAAATGCAAAACAATAGCAATTCTCTATTTAGAAAACACTGAAAGTATGCAAAGTCAGTAGACAAATCCTCTAAGCAAAACGATTGTTATTTTAATCAAAATTTTATTAATTTAGTATCACTTTTATGTCATAAGAAGTATACTGCTTTTAGTATGATGGTATGGATACTCTAATTATAGACAAGGACATTGAAACGGTATAGAAGTACAAACTAGAAGAGATCTCCAGTTTCTCAGAGATGCAGAAATTTAAGGGAACAGATATTTGACCACTAAAACAAGTTTTCCTGTATTATCAAGTTTGTGCTTGAGAAAGAGAAAGTTACTTTTGATGTTATAAAGTTTACTTACAAAAAAAGCTATTCATAGAATGTACTATTCATCCCTGGATGTGAAACATATTGTTTCCAATAATCCCAGTTGCAGTATAGTCTTTAAAAGATGTGCCTGATCTGGTTTGTGAAGCAGTACAGTTTCAATTATCCAATTGTTCCTTCGCTTTAGAAGGTGGCAGTATAGAAACTCAGCTCCAGTACCTGCGTCTGTTATGGAGTTAATCCATAATCCAGTGTTACTATCATTGGAATATTTAGTTGACTAATACATTTCCATAAAAGTCAAAACCACAGGAAAACAACACAGAAAACATGCTCTTCTCCCTCATCATCAGGTATTGCTTGCTATTTCCAATCGTCTTTTTTAGGCAGGCAAGTAGGGGCATCTAAAGAGTAATTTCAATTTCATTTAGAAGTGAGTCTTGGAACAGATATCTTGGAACAGATATGTTGTCCTCAGCTCATACTTTGGATGGAACTTACTGAGAAAAGAAATCCAAGTGTTTGCCTGGCACCTGAACAGCTGATGGATGTGCAGTTCAAAGTAAAATTGCTTTGAAATACTTATTGTGTGTATATCACGTCTTCCTTACCAGCTGTTTCACTTTGGAAGCCCAGGCCTATTTATCTGCATTACTTGTTACTGTAGACATATCCCCCGACTCCAGTTTAGTTTGGGCACACAGAGTAACTGTACATGTGCAACACAGATGGCAAATGAATATGAACAAATTACTCCAAACTGTAAGCATGTCAGACTTATTATGGATACCTGCAACATGTTCAGCAGGGCTGATCCGTCCATGGATATTGAACAACTGTTCAAACAGACAGAGCCTTTACTCCAGCTGGGATGGGTGTACTTCTAGTTAAGTAGTCAAAGTTTTTAGCTTTTAGCAAGACACTTTCTTATCAGAGAAATGAAGATAAATAAATAAAACGCTGTCAATTGTTGTAGTGGTTTAACACCAGCTGGCAACCAAGAACCATGCAGTCGATTGCTCACTTTCCCCCACAGTGGAATGGGAAAGAGAAAAGGAGAGTAAAAGTGAAAAAACTCATGTGTTGGGATGAAGACAGTTTAATATGGAAAGCAAAAGCCATGCACGCAAGCAAAACAAAACAAAGAATTCATTCATTTCTCATTGACAGACAGGTGTTCAGCCATCTCCAGGACAGCAGGGGTCCATCACATGTATCGGTGACTTGGGAAGAAAAATATCATCACTCCGAACATCCCCCAATTCCTCCTTCTTTGCCCAGCCTTGTACGCAGAGCATGATGTCATAAAGTATGGAATATCCCTTGGGTCAGTGTCTTGCCTGTGTCCCATCTCAAATTCTTTTGCGCTCCTAGCCTTCTGACTGGTAGCGTGGTGTGAAACACAGAGAAGGCCTTGATTGTGTGTCAGCGCTGCTCAGCAGTGATGAAAACATCTCTGTGTTATCAACACTGTTTTCAGCACAAATTCAAACCTCGACAGCTACAAAATTAACTCTATCCCAGTCAAACCCAGCATAACTGTTCCTGGAAAAATCTGACACATCCTTAAACAGAGATCACAAATTCGCATGTCTATTTCTTTGAAGTATATACTCTTTCCTGCACATAAGGATAAGAAGTAAATCTTGTAATAACATTAATGATATCACTTTTTTTTGTTTGTTTATTTTGGTTTTTTGTTTTTTTTGTTTTTTTTTTCTCTCCTGGAAGTACTCTTTTGAGCTTCATGGGATCAGAAATGTGAGATAATACCTGCCAAAGGTGGTTGCTGTTGCTGATCCTAAGTAATATCTTGGTGATTTGCCATTTTTGACATTTATCTTGATTGAACTTGATAACTTGACTATTCCAATTACATACAGAGTTGAAAAAATTAGAGTGGACATTTTTTCTAAACTATATGAAGTATGAATAGAAAATAATTCACAGGAAATGTAAATACTTATTGAATGTGAAATTCCATATTAAAAACTGGACATTTTTTCCATATGGATTTAAGATATCATTTAATAGAGCAAGTATTTTGGAAAAAAAAGTTGAAAAGACAAAAAAACAAAACATTGCTTTCTTATGATCTTATATTCAAAGACAGTAACTGATTTAGGTAAAAGTATTCTGATTATTCTGGAAGTCACAGGCTTACGAAATCACATAAAAATATTTCACTGAGATTAAGTAGAAATTCTTGGCTCATTAAGGAAGTAAATTAATTTTACTGAGACACACTGTCTGTATATACTACGAAGATACTTTTTTTTTCCATTTGCAGTGGATATTTAATTGTGATACATCAGTTTTAACAGTCTAGGATAGAAAAGGAAGAAATTTGGGAATATTATATGTCAGAGGTTTGAACTGACACCCAGTGTGGAAGGGCAGTTCACAGCATGATTGGCTGACATTTTCAGTCTCTAACTTGCCCTGACTTTCTTAGGTAAATTGGTAAACTAGGAAATGTCTGTTTCATTGTGGCTTTACAAATAAATCACAATTTTAGAACACAATCTCATGAAGACAAAGTTTTTTTCCTTAAATGACAATATGACTTCCTACATGAAAGGGAGGCATAAGAATTTTAGTTCTGTAGTCATGAAGTGTTGGTCTGAAGATGACCAAAGTGTTGCTGGCTTGGTTTTTGTTTGAGTTATTTTGTATTTTCCCCTGCCCCTAGCCCACCCCCACTTCAGTAGTACAGATATATTCAAACAGCTCATAAAAGCCACACAATAGAGATTTACATTGGTTTTACAATGGATTTTCAGTCAGATCCTGGAAGGGTGATGAAAATCATAAAAAAGACCAAAGAAATTAAGATAGTCGCAATTAAAGGGAGAGCGAAAGTAACAGAATGAGCCAGCATTTTGCAATCTGCACATAACTTACAGATCCTCTCTAATTTCTACTCACCTCAGACCTGTAGAACAAGATACTTGCAAATAATTATAAAATAAGACTTCTTTCAGCTGGGATTTGAGAAGGCTTTTCAAGAAAAATCCTATTGTGAAGAGTAGAAAGTCATGGGGGAAAAAACCCCTCAAACTGAATATGTTTTTCCTGAGTCTTCTCCGATGAATTGTTCACTCAGTTTTCACTTGCGTTTTGGGGGTTTCCCCCAAACAAAGCACCATAATTTGGGTTAAAAGGACAAATATTTGATATGCTAGGCTTACTTACTATCCTAGGCCATCAAGTAAAAGCCACAGTCATTGTGGATCTTGTCTTACATTTTTCTGTTTACAATCCTGTTAAAAGAAATAGTCTTGAATATAGTTCTGTAAACTGACTGCATGTTGTAGATAGCTTCATTTCTGTGTGAGCAGTCATTAAGCATCATAGAATAGAAATATAGAATCATTAAGTTGGAAAAGACTGCCAAGATCACCAAATCCAACCTACGATGAAATATCATCACACCTACTGAAGCATAACTTAAGAATAACTAACATAAGCTAACTAAAACATAGCTATGAAAAACTAACAATGATAAGAAAAAAAGAATAATGTTATGTCTGCTGCAGAGAGAATGAGCCTTTCAGGTCCCACTAACAATGGCCTTAAAGGAAAAACAAAACAGAAAAACCTGTACACTGTACCTATTTATCACAACGGTAACCTTCCCAACCCCACAAAATCCATCTGGGCAACCTTCTGTGTTAACAGGATTAAAAAAAAAGCAAAACAAAACAAAAACAAAAAAAAAACAACAAGCAAACAAAAACAAATAAAACCCACAAAAAAATCCACAAAACCCCCCCAACAACAAAACAGAACCCCAAAACCCAACAAATTAACAATAACAACGGCAACAATAACCCCTCAAAAAAAAAAAAACAAAACAAAACAAAAAAAACAAACCCAAACAAACAAACAAACAAACAAAACAAGAAAGCAAAAAAACCCCAAACATCTTTGTGACTTTGAAGTTGAAACACACAGGGTTTGTAACATTTTGGTTGTAATGATCTGTGGCTTCTAACATCTTAACATTGAAAATCAATGTAAGTAGTAGAGGCATCTCAGACAGCATCAACTTGTAGGAATGGTTTCATTAAAACAAGCACTTTGTAATTCACACAAACGTTACCATTTAATAGTTAAAATTTGATTTTCTTCAGAATTTTATTTCTCTCTGAAAGGAAGTAAGTTTATTATATCTTTATCCCCTCCAAATATATTTGGATGGTATAATCTCTTCTCTACTTCTTAACTTTTCAAAGTTCAAAACTGACAAAATCATTGCAATAGTTAAAAAAGTGTCAATAAACCTTACAGCTACAGAGTAGCATACACAAATGTCACCTTTCACTAACACTGAGTTTCGATTCCACTATGAAAGCCAAAAAAGATTTTATTTATTGCTCTCTACACATCAATTTTTCCTTTAATTTTTGAGGCCTTTTGTTCTCACACATCCCTATTTTCTAAAGAAAGCAATTAATTTTGGTCTGCTTTACCACCTTAAACTAAGATTTTTATAACTGTTACTAAGATTTTTATAACTGTTACTAAGATTTTTATAACTGTTTTCATAAATAACATTTCTGTGATGCTTTTCCTCCCATTGCTCACCTTGCAATTTTTCCTTCAGCATTATTTAAATAGTGTTTAAGTGAAAGTCTTTGTTACTCTATGAATGCTTGACAGTGAATTTAGGTCTGATTTAAAAATGGTAAAGGATAGATAATTAACTATGGGTTACAGAGTGAATGTAGTGGGCAGATATTTTGCAAAACCTTACCATGCTTTTAGCTACAGTGTTTTTTCTACAATCCAGTCTGGTTTGGTATCTAACTAGGACGTGAATGAATCTGAGAGGTCAACAGAAGACACTGCGTCTCCCAAAAATGCTACCATTCAAGGTAAGTACAAAGCAGGTACAACAAATTTGAGATCTTAATGAATAATACATTATTATTTTTGCACATCAGTTATGCACATTTTTAGAAACTTTGCTGAACTTTGTTCTATGTGTTTGATTCCAAGAATCAGACATCCCACAAGTGGACTTTTGTACTTTACCAAGAGCATAATATAGTACTTGGCATACAAAGATCAATCTTATGAAGATGAAATGTCCATGTGAAGATGAAATATCACCTCTTACTGCAAGCAGCTGGAGACTTAAAACACTTCCAAGTTCTTCATAGCATTATCCTGTTATAACCTTTAATAGTGAAATACTTTCAGGATATAGAAAAATGATCTGAAAGGTATGCTGAGTCTTCGAGTTTGTGTGAGGAGTGTACTTTTATCTGTTATTTGTAATAACAACAACTATTATCCATCTAATTGAGCAATCTAAAACTGCTAAATTAATTTGGTAGTAAATGGATTATTTAATAGCTATTTTCATAGTGTTGGAACACTGTCATCAGTAAATAATGAATTTTTGCCTGAAAATTATGGATAAAAGCACAAACAGTGTTTGTGAGCTGACATCTTAAGTACCTAATGTTAATTGCAATTTAAAAATAATACTGTTATATGTTATATATAAATATACTCACATACACAGACATAAATATATGTATAATTTATCTATATGTATTTATATATACATATATAGTACATATTATATATGTGTAACTATTATACACATATATATGTATAATATATGCAACATACATATGTATTTGTATATATATAAACGAAATTCCCAGGAAATAATATTACATTCTCAGCCAATGCCTGGACTTTTATTGAATGCAGCTCTTTTCTGATTTAAGTAGTTTTTTTCTGATTTTATAAAGCAAGATAATTCATGAACTATATTCTTCAAATAATTAATGCTACAGATCCTACAAGAATGCAGGAATGTGCATGATATTTTCTGCCTCAGTTGTACAGAAAACTAAGACTTTTTTTTTATTATTATTTTTTTTTTTTTTATTTCACCAGAATATTTTCAACACAGAACTCCAGAGAATGTTCTTGTATAATGAAGGATAGACTTCACTGAAGCACAAAGAAGCCTTTCTCCTTAGGGTAACTTTCCTTGGAGACATTCCCCAAGTGCGTCTAGAGTCTCTTTAAAACCACTTGGTACATTTCTCTAACTTAACTCTCATAAAAGCAGAAGAAACATAATTTGTAAAATTCTAATCTAGCACTGGTATGTTTAATGAGCTGATTTGTTAAATGAGATGGGATGGTTCAAGGTTGTTAGTTTCAATTGTTACATCAAACAAAATTGACACAAACATGTTTTATCTCATTTTGCTAGTTTGTTTCTCTTCATTGCAAAAACTTTAATATTTGACTAGATAGTAAAAAATTGTAAAATTTCAGCATTTTGGTAGAGGTAATAAAAGACTTTTACTTAAAGCCTTTTGTTTAGTAATGTGAAGGAATAACTCATTTTGCTTATTATTAAATATAGTTGCAAAAAAAAAAAAAAAAAAAAAGTTGTGGTTTTCATATGAAAGCTGGGCATATGTAACATTAAATAGTTATATCCAGGAGACTTCCATGAGTTTCGGGGAAAGTATTTTTTCCCAGTATTTTGCACATAGCATGAATAAATCCATCATAAACTAACAAAGGTGCCTGAGAGTTTTGCAAAATACTGTGAGCCTGGTTCCAGATTCTGTGAGAACTACAATGTTCTTCATGTGAAAAATTAGAGTTTAGTAAATAGAGGAAACCTGTATCTCTCTGTCCTAAAAGTAAAGACTAAAATGATCCAGCTACCAAAATTTTCAGGTGGAAACATACCTAGACATCTTCAGCTGTGCAACAGAGTAAAATGTGTAGATCCCCTGGATTTACTGAGTTGTCTGTGTATCTCATGTCTAACCATACTTAGATGTAAAGTTTTTGAATGGTTTGTGATTTTTTTATAATCTGGACTGGCAGGTGTTCAATTCTACACACTTACATGAATGTGTGCTCTGTTCACTCTCTTGTTTGAAAGTGATACTCAACCAGGTCATTTAGTGTGAATAGAAAAATAATTCTACATATGCTGCCACAGACACAATTATTGAGGATTCAGGAAATGGGTGTCCTCGAACCTATGCTCCATGAAAATTCATAAACATTGGGTAGCCTCTGCAGCCATGTGTGGTTTGTGCTTCACAGAGCCCAGCAGAAAACATAAAGGATTCCTAGTACTATATTTAAAAAACATAGGAGCTTTATTTTAAAAACAGAGGGAACTGTAGGTGTTAAGTTAAATCTCTTGGCACCCAGTTAACCAAGAGTTCACTAGTTCATAAACACTAGGCTACACAGCCTCTTTTTCCTGCATCTCCTTTTAATGCAGAACCACTGTGAAGGCAAGATGCAAGGCTCACAGGCTTGGCAAAACAGTAGGAAAGAAGAAAAATAGTAAAATTCAGTTTAAAACTAGTTCTTTCTTACAGTAATTGAACAATTCAAACAAGGGAATATAATTCTAAGTACGCTTTTAGAGTTTGAAGCCCAGGTCAGGGACAAAGTCAAATCAGGAGCTTAAATGCTCTGAAAAATAGATAATGGATTGCAAGGCTTCTGAACTGGAGCACACAGAAGTCAGTGTATTGCTTAAATCAGAAAAAGGACTGTACTAGAGCTTGGAACATCATCATATGTAAAAGTTCAGAAACGTGTCTCAAGACTGTACTAGTCCATGCAGAAGAGAAGCCTTCAGTCAACCCTTCCATCTGAAGCATATATACTAATGTGATTTGGACATTTCAGACAAGTTCATTTAAAAGGAAAAAACTTTTGCCTTGTCTTGCCTTATAATTGGTCACCACTAAAAAATTTCTCGTATAACTACCAAGCAGCAAACAGAAACATATTTTTTTTGTTATTAGAAAGTGTTCTTGACATAATCAGAAGCTCAAATGTGGCTTGCAAATATGGATAACTGTTTTTGAAAGAAATTCAAGAGTAAATTTTGACATTTGGTCATCTTGCTGAAAACAATGTCTATGGACTGTGACAGTTCTTTCTCAATGATAATTTTTGTTCAAATAAAGATTAAAGAATAAAAAAAATAGAATCTTCCGCAATAATCTTCTCAAATTCCAAATATGTAGCTTCTGGTTATATGTGAGCTACAAAGACTGAATAACTTCATATACAAAAACTTGACAAATATCTGTATCACAATTGTACAAAAAAACACTTGAAAACTTTGATCTTCACTAGGATGATAAAATACAGTTCAACTGATAGTTCCTAAAATGCCAGAAATTTCAACATCTTTAATTCACATATTCGTTATAGTAACTGATATACTTACAAGTGAAACAGTCATAGTCTAAGTCATGATCAATGGGATCTGTTAACTTTCTCAGCCCTTCCAGGTGTTGAATTACAGTTAGAACAAAATAAACCAAGTGAAAGATCTGTTTTATATGTTCAGAGCAAAGCATAGCACAGCATATTTTCTGTTTAGTGCAACAAATTATTCATAGCCCTAAGCACCTTCTAAATGTCAAAACACAAGTAAAATTTTAAAAGTCAACAAAATAATATTCCAGTGATACACTGAATCATGGAAGTGCTATGAATGTTTTATAAAAGATAATATACAGAACAAAACCAAAAGCGATTACTCAGTCATTTCAAACCTTTTAAATTAAGGTAATAGATTATTTCTCTCCTGTTTTCTAAGCAAAGATTCAAGTCTCAGGCACATTGATATTTACTGGTCAGGAAATGGTTGAGAACTATGGAAAGAGCTTCCATAGCAACTAAGCACTTACCTGTTCCACTCCAAGTGCTGTTAGGTTTATCTAACCTATTTGTGAAAACACCTAATAGCAAGCACCTCATAAACGGTTGTAGCACACTCTTTTATCTTCTTGGTAAGACAAAATAGAAGCCATGTAACTTTTATGAGACACCACTTAACCATATTCTGAAAGACATCTGAAAACTTACAGTTAAGAAACTTAAATAAGAACTGATTAATTATCATTTTGTAAGGAGTCTTGCTAAATAAAACACCCAGAGATATAATTTTTTCCCTTGTTTGTTGTATTTGTTCACTAATTTGTGTTTGATACCCACTGTCACACTTAAATTTCTGTTACAGGCGAAAAATGAAGACACCATATACACAAAGGTAAGAATCATTGTCAATTTAACTAAAAAAAAAAAAAATTATTAATTGAATCCAAATACACTACGCAGTTGTCATTACTGTTTTTATAACAGCATTCAAATTTTGTAGTCCAAACTATTGAGTCATCACACTACAGTCTCATTGAAAATGCTTTTTTTTGAAAGATCTGTTGGTGTCTATCCTTGTACTCTGGAGTTACTCTCACCCTTCCTATGCTTGGCAGTTCTTGTTCCCCAGAGAGAAGTGGGTTTTAACCTGCCCCAGGTCTTTCACTGAGAGGAACATGATGTTCATGATGGGAGTTTCCTTCTCCTTGGCCTTTGTGTCCTCCCAGGTTTTGTTTTCTTTCCCTGTGTCCCCCATAGGCTCCTGGGGGTTGCACACGAGAGGCAGAAGGTGGCCCCATGCCCTGTGATGAAAAGGGCTGTTGCTGCCCCCACCCTGCTGGAGCGACAGTCCTGTGAGTGTAGGGCTGGAGAGCTTGCTCCAACTGGCTCCAAGCAGGAAAGGCTACCTGGTTCCCAGAGGGAAACCTACCTTGTGCCTCCAGTGCAATACTTGTATGTACAGACTGCTACATAGTCTCACTTGCATAAGACACATTCACCATTCACGCATTTTCAGCACCTTTGGAAGGGTGTATGCCAATCACCCCCACCATCATCTGTACTATCCCTCCATTCCTCATGGAATTTCCCCCCCGCCTTATTGCTTTCTTTTTCCTTCATCTAGCCAGTTTTGCTATCTGATTTTTTTTTCCAATGTTTTTCTTTAGATGCTGCAATAATAACCATTTTTTTTTATTATTTTTATTTAAGTTTCTCTCTAAGGAAAAATGATACAAAAAGCCCAGCTGTTTATCAGTTTAGGTGGTAGCTGTCACGGTCATGGGACTATTGTACATAGGCCTAGGGAATGACTGAGTGATCTATCCTCCGGAGCACAAGATTAATCTCATCCTGACTTTTCATTATTTAAACTTTATCTACATTTTCACCATGGGTGCTGTGTGGAATTTCTACTCTGCATGGGCTTTTTAATCCTCCACATCATTGTCCATAATATTTACTCTAACAAAAATAGTTCATCTTATTTATACAGTCTGTGTCCTTCTAATCTTTTTCTTCTTTTCCATCTCCAGTTTTTTAGAGTCAACTTTTAAAGTATTCCCATGTCTCCACTTGAAGAAATGTGCTGATTTTGGTTGGGATAGAGTTATTTTTCCTCAAAGTAGCTGGTACGGGTGCTATGTCTTGGATTTTTGCTGTGTCGATAGTACAGAGATATTTTTTGTCATTGCTGAGCAGTGCTTACACAGAGTCAAGAAGGTCTTTTCTACTTCTTATATCACCCCACCAGTGAGGAGTCTCAGAGTGCACAAGAAGCTGAGAGGGGACACAGCTGAGATATCTGACCTCAACTGATCAAAGGGATGTTCCAAACCATATGGCAGCATGCTCTCTGCATATAAAGCTGGGGAAAGAAGGAGGGGAAAGACATTTGGATGATGATGTTTGTCTTCCTAAGTAATCACTATACATGATGGAATCCTGCTCACCTGGAGATGACTGAACATCTGCTTGCCCATGGAAAGTAGTGAATAAATTCTTTGTTTTGCTTTGCTTTCATGTACAGCTTTTGCTTTACCTATTAAACTGCCTTTATCTCGACTCATGATTTTTCTCACGTTCCCTATTCTCTCTCCCATCCTAATATGGGAGGAGTGAACAATCAGCTGCATAGTGTTTAGATGGGGTTAAATCATGACAAGGACTTAACATATTTATAATTACTGTAAAGTATTAAATAATAAGTGGTGAGGTGTTGTTTTTTTTTTTAAATTATTATTGTAGAGCATTAAAATGAGAAATTCTTTATCTTCACACACAGGCAGAAGTGCTAACACTGGAGTATATTACCACTCATGTCTATGTCAGACATATTGTTATAAAAACTCTCAGAAGTTTTAATGTCTGTCTGCTATCATAAAACCTTTCTCTAATTCTCAAATGAAGAAAGAGAAGGCAACATTCTAACAGTGCCTTGAAAACAGCAAAATTAAGCCATGCATAACTCAGATTACAGTTCTAATTTGGAAAATGAGAGTGATTTTAAGTTTTCTGTGATTCTTATACATTTTAATTTGAGAACTTCAACAAAAATATTAAAGGCAATCTTAGTGAGGAAACTCCATCTTATTGAGAAAGGAAACAAAAAAAATGTTCCTTTGGATGAATGCATATTTCATAAAGGTTGAATTAACTTATCAATTGCATAGAAGAGTTTGAGATACTAAAATCTATATGAGATTAAAGCAATAATAATGTGCTATGCAGTAAACACTGTCTTTCATAATAATAGCTCAACCCCCTTCTAGCACTCTATTTGGTGAAATACAGTACCATCTTAATATAGTAAGTAGTGGTGTACTGTTGAATTTATCAACAATGTTGAAAGCTAAGAAAGAGTTCATTGAGTGGATCATCCTTCCACTAAACCTTTAATCTGTTTGTTATAGATTCCTTTTGTAAGATTTTATAGCTTCAAAGTTAAAAGTAGGTTTATATTGCAAGAATTATATTTTGTTTTTTAAGAAAAATATGTTAATTTATAAAGTGAAAAGCAGTGTTTTAATTCTAAACCCTATGCACACATTTCAGGAAGGCTCAAATATAAAGTTAAAAGATATTAGAGAAGTCAAAAAAATTGAATTTATTTTCTATTACCAACCTTTCTCATTAGAACAGATTTTTGAACAATTATTCTAATGAATGTAATTCACATATTGTTTCTGAAGAATTTCATCAGTTGCCTGAAATAATAATCAGACAATGATAATCCCATTAACATTGTACTGGTAGTTGTGGTACCTTGAGCTAGGGAAATGTGACATATTGTCATATACATTCCACTTCAAGCATTAAAAAGACCTTGAACAGGATGGTCCTAGAGGTCTATTCCAACCCTAATGACTCTCTGATTCTATGTTTCTAAGATTATGTCATTCAGTGTAGCCATGGTAAAATTGTCTCATTTTAACTTTGATTATTATAACTCTTTACTGAAAAAAATATTGTATCTTCATAAGTTTCAGAGATATTGCTTATGTTGTAGAACTAAACACAGACTCAACCTCCCCCCCTCCCCCGCCTCAGTCTCTCATGCAACAACCTTTGTTATAAGTTAATTTTAATGCCAACTCTGCTGGAATCATCTCCCTGCTGCTATGACATTGCTTTAATCTAACATCCTCTTTAAATCAGTGGAGTGCTGGGGTATGTGAGAGAAATCTGGTAGCACAAATTGTGTTCATCCTGTTCAAGAGATCAGTTCTTTCATCTGAGTTAACCAAGCTTAATTCAACACCTCTCTGATAAAGTCCCCTGCTGTCTGAACATGTAGAGGGTGCTGGGGGAGGCTTTTCAACATTACATGGCTGGTATTTTAAAATAGACTTTTTCACCCTCTAGCATCAAAATGCATCAGCAGTGCCTGACCATTAAAACATAATTGATGAAATAGTGCCAGTATTTAAAATATCTCTAGCTTAATCTTAACGTGACAGAAATGGTGCTATTGACCTACAGTAATCTCAGATGTGTGCTGGTTTTCAAGAAGTTCACAATACCTTTTCAAACACCACAGTATGAGGTGCTTCAAAGACAGATATAAATTCATCCTTTATTTAAACCAGCAACTCAAAAGTGTAGAACATTATTCTTCCACTTTTTTTTTTTTTTCTCCCTGGAATATGCTAAAGCAAAACCTAGATTTTCAGGAAACCAAACTTATTTACAAGCTTAAAAGAAGAAGCCAATATAACTACTTTCACAGTAACTTAAAAGAAATTTAGTGGGTATTGAAACTCTGGTCTCTGAACAGAATGTTTTAAACAGAAAGAAGAATGGCTAAATTTGTGTCTGAGGGAATATAGATGAATATACTGCTTTGTACCTAGGCTGTAAACTAAGCATAATACATCTATAATACTTCAAGGGACTAGCTTGCTTTCTGAAATATTAGATTTAGTGATTATCTTTCATGTTAGTTCAGAAAAATACCCAACACATCTGTAACAGATGATATTGAGTTGCTAATGAAAAATAGGCAGTCAAATGCAGTGTGAAAAGAGTTAGCTTAGCTGCAAAATCCTTGACTCTATCTCTGCCAACTAAACAAATGCATCATGTATAAAGGTCTGTAAGCAGACCTAAGAAAATACATTTATTGTCAGCATTCGGTTTATCTCTAATTTCAGAACAATCTCTAACTTGACAAGTTTTCAAGTTTTTTACTTATTAACACCAGCATAATTTTGCTTTGCATAATGGCAAAAATCAACAAATGTAAAAGAAACACCTAACTATTTTTAAAGACTGGTGAGATTATTTCCCCCCCCCCCCCCAACGTTTCACAGCTGTTAGTTACAATACACTACACTTATTTTTTATTTTTTTTTAAATTTAAAATCTCACTATTTTTCTAAATACTACCTTTAGAAGGGGCAGTAGGGCAGTACTTCAGATAATAGGTAAAAAGTTATTTTATTCTTGTAATACAAAGAACAGTAGTGCTTTTGAAGTTGTTATAAATTTAATTGATGTCTGAATAACTACTCCTTCAAAGGCTTTTCTACTCCAACTTCTTGAATAGCCTTTTGCATAGTCTTCTTCCAGACATCTGAAGGGGAATTTTGACTGGCAACTGTTCAGCAGGGGTAATTTATGACAAAGAACTTATCTAGCATGGAGGGCAAGAAGGCCCAACCGCAGAAGGAATAAACTGACTGGAGATAGGAATGCCAGAGACAGAAATGTTATATAAGGCAGTGTATCCCTTGGTGACAAGATAAAAAACACCCACAACACTTACAACTATCTTGTTATTTTGATGACCTAAAAACAAAATTATTTTTTTTTTTAAAAAAAAGTTCTGTTTAGGGTCTTGATGCATAAATAGATGTCTGGATTAATTAATTATTTTATTTATTTATTTATTTATTAACCTTCTTTTTTCCTAGGCTGACAGGAGCTTAGGCAAACTACAACTACATTACATGACCACTCTCATACTCATTTTGGTTTTAATAATGTTCTTCAACTGAGAAATTAAAAATCCCATGATTCAGTACCTATTTAGGAAACCAGATATAGATCAAAGTTTCCTCACCTTGATACAAGGATGCATTTTTTATTTGAATTTGGGGAACAATATTGAAGGTGGAGAACCTGCAGCCCGTGGGGAAGGAGCTTATTGATGTGTCTTCACTGAATAGTCAATGGTACAGAATAAGTTATGCTTGTTGCTTCTTATGAAATGTTTAATTTCACAGAATACATTTTTTTCCACTATTCTCTGATTATAATCTGCAAGAAAGGCTGACATGAATTATCAAACCAATATATTGTTGAAATGAGCCAGCAAGAACAAATCATTGTCCCTAGCAGAATGAGTTAATGCCTTTTTGACAAGGCAGACAGCTCCTTTTGAATTCAGCCTATCAGTTAGGAAGACATTCTCCACTGAGCTTCACAGTCTCTTTCCTGCCTCTGCTGCTTCCTGTCCTACCTTTCCTCTCTATTCTCTCTCTCCGAATTCCCTCTTTTCTTCTATTTTGTTTTTCCTGGCCTCAAATTTTCCTTAAAGTAGGCTTTGTTTAATGAAACTGGGCACCTAAAATGCTGAAGTCAACAGTCTGTATCTTCTCACCCTTTCAATGTCTTTCTTCTTCATGCAACAGAAAAAATATATGCTTGTCATAAGACTATGAAAACCACTGGTTCAGGTAAGGGAAAGAAAAGCTCTTAAAAATTAGTGTTAATTTAAGCTCTTAATTTTCAGAATACGTAAATTTTTATGTTTGTTAATACATATTTTAAATAACTTTATCCTCATTTGTTTGCCTAAGGAAAAAAAGAGGAGGTGTAGGAGAGAAAGGTGAATCTTCCTGTGTAATTTGATGAAACCAAAATTAACAGTCCAGTATTGTGGCAATAAAAGACATTGTAATATCTCTGAGTTCCTATATTCTCTGCCTATATTCTACATCCCAGTCTTATGAACTTTTTATTTCTAAATCACTACAAAAATTGAAATAAATTATGTTCAACAAGTGACTTGTATATAAACATCTCCAAGGAAACCAAAAGGCAATAATTTGTTATGGAAACCGCAATCATCCAATTAAGTAGATGTTTCATATGTTCTACCATGTATTTTAACCTCTAAACAAAAATAAAGTAATTGTCAAGAAATGCAGGTGTATAAATTTAGACCATAATGTTCAGATTTAAAGAAATCAGACTTCATACAACTGCATTTGCATTTACTTCACTAAAACAAAAATGGAACTACTGTGTTTTGATGGCACGTGATGAGTATTTATGTCATCCTTGAACCTGTGCTCAAATAAGGAAAATATACCTGATCCTCAGTTATTCATTTCTCCTCCATGTTTCCCATTGTCTTGATTTAAGTAATGTTTTTTTGGGTTTTTTTCCTGACCGTGACCAGATGCTTTTTTTAGGTGTTTAATTCTGTTCAGGCATTACGTGGAGAACCTAGAGAGTATATTCACACAGCTTATAGGCATATAAAAGGATAAGTGTCTAGAATTATGAAAATGTTGTTCAGCCCTAGTTAAAGCTTCTACAACCTACTGGTAATTGAATGCTTAAACTAACTTTAGAGGCAGCAGATAACCACAACATATTTTGCACTCTCCTACTGCCTTTTAAATCTCTGGTCCTGTGATTCATCATAATCCTTTTTTTTTTTTCCCCCCCCCCATTGCTCAGTGCTCAGGGATGGGAGGTTGTCTCTTGGGAAAGACCTTCAAATATTCTCAGTGTGATTTTAAATGGAAATTGCCTCACACACAGAAGGTGCAGTCAGGAGTAGATGTGAAATGGTCATTAAAAATCTGACAATAGCAAAACTAACTTCAGTAAGATGCATATGCAAAGTAAGTTCACAAGACCACATACACCTACTGCAAATATCACATATCATGTAACGACCTAATTTGTAGTTATGCCATGCTTTCTGTTCTCAAGTATCTTGGCTGAAGAGAAGTAAAAAATCTGAACACAGAGAAAACTGGAGCAACCTTGCTTTGACTTTAAATCAAGCCCTGGGTTTCCGGGGAATTGTGGAGAAACTATCCAACATCTAATTTGGATTTCCTTCTTTGGTTTCTCTTTTATAGACAGAAATCCATTAGGGATCTCACTACATGCAGAAGCTTTATTTTAAAAAGGCATGGTTCACCCATGATGCTGATATTTTGAATTTTAGTTCTGTAAGAACTCTCAGATGTCTACCCTCTGGTTCCAGAAATTCATATTACTTGAATTTTTCATACTACTCATCAGTTTTCATTTACTGCACTTCAGCTTCCTTTGTTGCTGTGTTCCCATTGTCTGTGAGGAGTATCTGCAAAAGGAACTTGGAATTAAACTGAACAGAAAAATATAGGTAGGTGCCATTTGCCTGGGGACAGAGAACCATTAGTTATCTGAAACTTCCTATACAGCATGTTTAAATGGCTAGACATCTCATAACAAGACTAATAGAAGACTGACCAGGGAAATGTCTGTTACCTATTTACAGGGAGATGTTGATGGTCACTCTGTACACAGCTGGCATATCTGAGCTTTGTGTAAAAGCTGAAGCACTATGTCTATTGCTGTGGACAAATGTAACACAACACATATATGAAGCCAATGACTGTTAGTGCATTTGACGTTTTAATGGTGAAATAGTTGGAATTACCTAATTCAGAAAAAAAACTCCCTACAAGTTAAATTTACTATAAATATAATCTAGTATCTACACATTTTCTCTGTTTATTAAGTTCACCTTCCAATGTTCCTTTGAGTCCAAAGTCTGACAGCACCATTTCCCTTGACAAGAACCTGCCTGTGGCAATTACAACAAGCTTCTAGCATCCTGTGGCCCTCACTGCAAGACAGAAGACAACAGTAGCGGGATTTTCTTGTCTTTTCTGCTGGGGTACCACTTTAAAGTCAGTGAGTGTGTTTGTCTGCTGCCCTGGAGGCTCCTTCTGGCAGCCCTTGCCCGGATGGCAGCACTGCCCGAACCAGTACCAGATTCTACCAGGCAGTGACAGTCATGTGAGTGTGGAGAGGTTCTCCAATTCATAACAACAGATAGAATGAGAGATAATTTAGGTCTTGTTCATTTGTTCCTCACCCATCAATCTGGCTTAATAAATAACTAATTAAACTCAGGTTTGAAGCTGTGATGCCCTCTGAAGTTCTTTTATATTCCCAGGATCTTGAACTATAGGGCATATATAGCTTCAACACGATGAATGTTTTACCACCTGTTTCAAAGGTACTCAAAATCATGTACATGTCTAACATACAGAAGTTCCTGGAAGGTTTAAAAGGAAAAGCTTCCAATTTCTGAATATGTCTAGAATTTAGGTGTGCCTTGAGAGAGTTTCAGTACAAAATTCTTTATTCTGTAATTAATATCTGACCAATCAAAGATCTCTGCTATAAAACAATACTTTTCCAAACTTGTTGCTACTGTCATAAGAATTGAGATGAACATGGCTGAAATAATAACCAGCATACAATAATTTTAACTAATGATGATTTATGTGTGTGGAATGCGAATGAATAAATTTATCAAAGCCAGGTTGCTCAGCTTATCTATTATACTGCTGGACATTCGCATATTGCTGATGGATAAGGTGTTCTTCCATCCCTTTTTTTGTCTTTTTTAAATAATGGGTTACAAATCTGGAAAAAAATAATTTGAAGCTCATTTGTTGGACAAGAAACCAGCATGTTTCAAACAGAATATAGCCAGAACAGATCAAACTCTATAGTGATATTTAGAGTTATTATATAGCCAGATAGTAAAATAAAATAGTGTTTTGTGAATCACAAATAAGTTTAAAAGAGCAAAGAAGGAAACCATATTTTTTGTTATTTAAAGTGTCTCCATTAGATACAATAAGTCTATCTAGTAAATCATAAGGCGCATGTAAAAAAAGTTGTGCTAGAAATTATTATCAACCTGAAAATATTGATGTTAATGAGACAGTTTCTTCCAGAGCTACAGGATTTTTTCATTACGACTGCTAATTAAAAGCACTAGTGTTCTAAAGTTCAGATCTACAAGATACCTTATATTTCTATTGCAACTTGAATCTAGGTAAAAGGCACTGGTATTATTTACCTGATACATTGATTTATTAAGCATAGATCATCAAACTAAATATTTTTTCTTATTGAGTGAAACATGACATTTCTATAGTTTTTTAGTTCTAAAGGTTCATCAAAGTTATGTATATAGAAGCCAGATGCTCTTGTGTTACATTGCATAGCTATATTGCCTAATTTAAATAAAAAATCATCTGTGTCTATTTAATCATATTTCCAGTTGTCTGTTAATCCAATGATACTAGATTTTCTGAGAAATCAGATTATCAATAATTTTTTCACCTTTTTGAAGTCCATGGAGAAACTCCAGTTGACCTAATAAGATTAAAAAATTCACACTACCTCTTTTTTTACCTTGAGATATTTCAGGGTCAATGTTAGTAAAACATAGGGAAATCTTTGGATTGAATGATACAATTTATTTTTTTTTTTTTCCTCAGGAGAAAAGATAATAATATTATATGATTCAGAAAACACATTTTACTGTGAGGATGACCAAGCATTGGCACAGAATACCCATAGAGGCTGTGGAGTTTCTCTCCTTGGAATTATTCAAAAGCTGTCTAGACATGGTTCTGAAAAATCAGTGGTTCTGCTTGAGAATGTTGGGCTAAATGACATCCAGACATCCCTTTACCATGAACCGTTTCATGATTCTGTGATAATTCATGGATGGCTTCACACTTAAGAAATTTAAGGTGTATTTTATACAGAATACAGTTGTTAATAAGGTGTTTAAATACCCCTATTGTTCCTGTTCATACGCTGTCTCTTCTAAGCTTAGACATTCAGATGTCTGTTGCATAATTAAAATCTCTCAAAGATCACAAAAAAGGTGTATCCTGAGTAGTCTGATCCAAGAGGTTATTGCTGTACCTATCTAGTGCAGTCAAAAAACACTGAATGTAATACAAAACCCAAAAAGCTAGTGAGATGTAATTAAAGTTTGAATGATGAGTGAATTAATATGTGAATTTTTCATTTTATGCTGTTTCTCAGAACTACTTTGTAGATCTGGCAATGTCCTAGTGATAGTGATGCTATAACTAATAGGAAAGAGGGGTCCAGGAAAGCTGGCTAATATCTAAGGATCACTTCCTCCAAACTCAGGAGCAATGCATCTCAACAAAGAGAAAATCAAGCTAAAACACCAGGAGGTCTACATGTACTGCCAAAGAACTCCAAGACGAACTCAAACGCTAAAAGGAAGCGTACCAAGGGTGAAAGCATGAACAGGTAGCCCGGGAGGAAGACCAAAAGGTTGTCCTGATACCTGAAGTCCTGCAAAACAGACACTCTGCACAACATTAATGGAGATAAGAAAGAAAATACCTTTAATGTGG
>JAWWEW010000001.1:72726007-72771277 GCA_035583185.1 Anabacerthia variegaticeps | reverse complement strand
ACTTTTACAGCTCTAAAAATCTATAAAATACACACTAAAAAATACATAAAAATACATAAAAATTCTTAGGCATCAGTCCAAACAGCCAGGGATCAGGTTAGGAAAATTAAAGTCCCGGTAGAAATAAATGACATCAAGGGCTATAAGAAGAGCTTCTGTAAGTATATGGGTGATAAAAGGAAGACTATAAAAAATGTGGACACTACAGAAGGAAAAGTGAGACCTGGCTACCTGGGTTATGGAGAAGGTTGAGTTACTCAATTACTTTTTTGCCTCATTCTTCACTGGTAAATGCTGCAGCTACGGCACCCAAATTGCACAAAGCAAAGGTGGGGACTACGTGAATGAAGAATCATCCACTGTAGAAGAAGATCAGGTTTAAGAATACTTAAAGAACCTGAAGGTGAACAGTCCATGTAATCCAATGAGGTGCTTTGATAGGTTCTGAGGGAACCAGCAGACTAAAGGACTGACTATCTATAATGTTTGAAAAGTTGTGGGAGACTGATGAAGTTTCCACTGACCAGAAAAGGGGAAACACAACTCCCAGTTTTTAAAAAGGTAAAAAAAAAGAAGACCTGCATCCTCTGGTTTAAAGTATAAGGGTGAAAAAGGGAAGAGCAACTAACATCATCTGCCTGGATTTGTACAAAACACTTAACGCTGTCCTACATAACATCCTTGTCTCTAAACAGGAAAGACATGGGTTTAACAGATGAACCACTCAGCAGATAAGGAATTGGCTGGATGGTTGCTCTCTCTTGGAAGTGTGGTCAACAGCTCAATGTCCAATTGGAGACTGGTGACTAGTGGTATGCCTCAAGAATTGCTATTGAGACTGTCCCTGTTTAACATCTCTGTCAGTGACATGGACAGTGGGATTGAGTGCACCCACAGCAAGATTGCCAGTGGCACTTGCCTGTGTGGAGCAGTTGACATACTGAAGGGAAGGGATACCATCTAGAGAGACCTTGAGAGGTGAGCCTATGCAAATCTCACAAGGTTCAACAGGGTCATGTGCAAGCTCTGGCACCTGATTCAGGGCAACCTCAAGCACAACTACAGGCTGGGTGAAGAACAGACTGAAAGCAGATCTGACAAGAAGGACTTGGAGTTTGTGGTGGATGAGCAGGTCAACATGACTAAGCAACATATTTTGCATATGATAAAATTAACCATATCCTGGTCTTCATCAAAAGAATCATGGCCAGCAGATCAAGGGAGATATCTCCACTCTGTACTTGTGAGACCCCACCTAAAGTACTGCGTCCAGTTCTGGGGCCTCCAACATAAGAAGAACAGGGATTTGTTGGTTTGAGTCCAGAAGAGGGTCACTAAGTGGATCAAACAGCTGGAACACCTCTCCTATGAAGACAGGGTGAGAGTTGGGATTGTTCAGGCTGGAGAAAAGTAAGGAAGCTCTGAGGAGACCTTATAACAGCCTTTCAGTACGTAAATGGGGTCGACAAGTAAGGTGAAGAGGGACTTTTGAGAAGGGAATGTAGTGACAGGACTAAATATAAATATACTAAATATAGAAGAAATTCTTTGGGGAAAAAATGCCAAAAATAATTCAAAAGATGCCTTATTATATTAATCAACAACCTCAAAGTAAAACAACTGCTTTTGGAAACCCTTGTTTGTTTGGATTTTTTTATTTTCATATTTGTCTGCAGTGAAAGCACTACATTTGGAAGGAATTTGTTTAAGGCTTATTGTTTTGTACAGGCAGTGGTAATAACTGATACTGAGTAAGAAGTAACCATTGCTACAGTATGTTGGTAATGAATGTCAGTCCAGTCAGTATTAGTCTGACAGTGAAAACAAATCTTATTTGAAGGACTTTAAACATTTACATCAGTATTATCTCTAATTCCCTAGCTGTTTTACACATATATAATTATATTTTCAGTTGAAACAGATTTTCTTATTTGCTAAATGCTTGGATAGTCACCTATTGTCCAAACAAATGGATAGAAGAGATGACATGACACAAGCAGTGTCAAATCTCAATACTAAGGTAATTTCTCAATACAGTATCTCTGCTAATACATCTTCTGAGCTATAGAGAAGTCCTTTATTCATGCTGCCCTGTCTTATTGGTTTTGCAGCCTGTTTTAGAAATATTACACTACATGACTGTGTCGATACCTTTTGCACCTTTTCTGACAGGACTCAGATGGACAGAGCTTTGAGGCCGTTTGACCTTATTATGACAGGCATATAAAGGCAGGGTAACAGGTTCCTGTAGATACATCCACCTTGGGGTAGATTAGAGTGAAACAACCATGAATAACAAGTGTATGTATAATGTACATTTTTAGAACAATTTGGTTGCAATTTAACAGAGGTATATAGCCATGCTTTTATTATCTATAGTAATATGACAATATAAAAATATGAAAATGTCACTCAAGAAAATATGTAAGGAAAAGAAAGAGAGTTCATTGGACTAATTTATGGTCAGGCTCAGGTGGGAATTCCCCCTGGCGGGAGAGGTTCTAACACTGCAGATCATGTGTATTCCTCTGGCAGAAAGCCCCAGAAAAATGTCTGGGAGTGTGAGGACACAATCCAGCGAATACAAGAAATGGAAACAATTAAGGGAAAAGGAGAACAAGAACAGGGATAAGAAGCGGAGCTCACCAAGGGAAACTGCACCAGAGAACTAATGGAGTTCCCTCATGATGTGACGAGTTATCCCCAGTTAAATAGTTATTTTAGAGTAGATAGAGTTTTTATGTATTAGATTAGGAATAATTACATTTTAATTGTTTAATTGTCCTTACTGGTCAGTTCTCCCCCAGTTACTGTTCTCCCATTGGTTGCTGTTTTCCCTTTTATCCCATTGGCTGGTCTGTGGTGCAGTGCAGCTGCACCATATATGGCTAACCACTCCCTTACCTCCCCTTATTAGGTGTAGCCCTGCCCCTCTTTTCCTTTCTTGTCATGGACCACCCTAACTCCTCCCCTTACCACGCCCACCTTCTAGACCCTTCTAGCTAGCCCCTATAAAAGACCTCTTCCATGTTTAGCAAGTGGCTGTTTTATTTCCAACCCATGCTTGTGTGGAGTGGTTCATCCCTCGTCCCAGTAGGTCTGTGGCATGGGGGCACTTCAATAATTGTTGGAGGTCACAGATGGTATCTGTCTCATAAGCTGAGGTAATAGGTGTATGAGTAGTTACTTCCTTTCCCACAGTTTGTCACAGTGGGGATTTTGGTCTGGATGTATTAACCAGGATGTGCTAACCAGGTCTCGCCTCTGCCAGGCCTGGAATTAGAGTCTTCATGTCTCAAATGCCTCCCTTCTGTCCTTATCTCAAATTTCCGCTGTGGTGACATCTTATGGTAAGTTCCTTCTGTGACCTTGACAGTGTTTGAGACAGGCAACTGTACTCTTTAAGTCCTTACAGACCTGTATTATTTATTTTGTTGTATACTTTTGTAACAGCTATATCAGACAGGGTCAAAAAACAAAACTGAGTCAAGACACAAATTTAAGTAAAATATAAACTGTAATATATTATTTTAAAATTTAAAAATCTCAGGGTATATAGGTAAGACAGTATGGAAAAAATAGATTATAAATTACTCTCCATTAATACAAGATGTCCTACTAAGTCAGAACTTTCCTCCAGTTTTGGTTTTATTAAATTCAATCATTGTATCATACCACAGTCGTCTTTTATCATTAGGAAACAATTTTTTATTCATCTGTGAGCTCTGACTGTTCATGTTATCTAACTCTCTTTATATCAACTTCTTTGGTTTCAGGTGTCTACTCTTGTCTGTGATCTTTTAACCTGCCATATTTTACAGGACACTGTAATGGAAACTGCCCTACTTAATGATGTCTAAGAATTCTCCAGGAAATAAGCAATTTCCTGTTCTTCAGGTGTTCATGCTTTCTCAAAGAAAACAGCAGCGGAAAGGAAAGGAAAAAGAGAAGGAAAAACCCTTCAAACTAAACCAGACAGTCCAATGCAATTCTATTCCAGACATCATGTTTACTATTCTTTCTCCCTGAAAATGGAAATGCACACTTTTTCTGCTCTGTGGTGATGTCTAATTTTCTTTTTTTTTTTTTTAATTTTTCAAACTCGGTATAAAGAGCTGAAATTCTATTTTATTTCTTTGCTTAAGCATCTAAATATTTTAGCTTCATCTTATTGACCAAAACCTGTTCATTGTGTAAAACACAGTTCTTTTACTATCTGTATTGCTGATCAATCAATTTTAGTACTTTCTCACAGTACTTCTGCCAGCTCTGTGACACTATTTTTGCACTGATATATTTTCTAATTAAAAAAAAAAGGCAAACTTAGTTACTAATGAAAATTTAAAGCATTTCATTTTTTTTCCAGAAAACCACTTGTCTCATTTTAAATATTTGATTTACAATACTTCTAATATTATTTTATTCATATCGATAGAGTGACACTAGACAGTCTATTGTTTTGGTACGTTAATATTACATAGTATTGAAAGCATGTTCCTGAGACTTGTTCTGTTCAGCCAAGAGCTGACTGACCTTTCACCATGGTATTTAGCTCTCTAATTGTAATTGACAGAACAATTTCCTCATTTCCATTATGTCACAGAAGACTAGGTATGGACAATTTGTTATTTGAAACATGATTGCAACACCTTTACTTGTAATTGGCAAGACCACCTTAGTAAAATTTATCCCAGTGAAATAGATCTGGCAGATATATTTGTTAGTGAGAAGCATTCACTCTCATGCATAAGCACATGCAAATCTATTTTAAAAAGAGTCCTTAAGTTCCCACGCATCAGAAAACATCTGGATATTCCTGTAGCTTCAGGTCAAAAACTCAGTGGATCGAGATTCATCCAACTAAGGGCATTTTGCACTAATATATGGCGACAGAGACACAGAGTTCTTCTCTTTTAGGTGTGAACTCTAACTTCAATTATGTATTCAAATAAATGTAGGCAATTTTTAATGCAATAAGATTAATATAGGATTTTGAAGTAATCTTTATATATGTTGTTTAAAATTGTGGCAGGATAAGTAAGCATGTTACTTTCAAAAAACAAAAAAAAGAATTTTTTTTTGAAACACAGTTGTAGCCTTTATCAAAATCTTCCAAAATTCTGGTCCCATTATTACGGTATTATAACAGTGTAAGACCTAATTGTCATTGGGGAAAGTAAATGTGCTCAGCACCAAAACATTTTTATATTTAATTTTAAGTAATATTCCCTCTGTCTTACAGGAGGGAGAAAATATTAAGCAAGGCCTCACAGGAATCCTAGATCTGTGGTATGTGGTCTTGTGTCTGGGCTGTAGGGTCCCCTCTGTTATATCTTAGTTGCTCCTGAAGTCAGTATGGGACTGGTTCTGTATCGGAGCTTGTTTGTGATCTCTCTTTGGGTCTCAAACAATGGAAGACACAGTCAGTAGAAATCAACTCATCACAATTTCCACAAGAAAGCAAAAATTGGCACCTTGATCCTGTGGTCATTCCTTGTCCTGATGTCATTTTGAATGATTGTTATTTGACTCTAGACTGAGATATTCTCATTCTTTGGGTTGAGGAAGCCCTGCACAAGAAATGGTCAAGGAGGTAAATGGTTTGGAAACTTCTCTTTGCTCGAGAAACCTGTTGTGGTTAACAGAAATATGTGTTGAGATAATGTGTGAGAACAACAGACTCCTTGTTTTTCAATCAGCAGCAGTTTCTCAGCTAAACTAGATAAGAAGCATTCCTTTTCTTCTTATAATGAAGAATTCTGATAATGCATAAATTGGAGGGGTTTGATACATTGGTAACTCGAGGTACTAATGAATTTAAAAATATCCAGTGCTTTAAATTCTAATGGGAAAATAACAGTAATTTGAATTTTCCTCTGGATCTATTTTTGTCATTATATCCTTAGTTCTGTTGAGGAAGAGGAGAAATAGAGATAATCATGAATTAACCTTGTGTAAATTATCTTTATTAATATCTCTGAAATAAACTTTTGCTATAGAATTTGTTCCTCCTTTTGTCACCAGTTAAAGAAAGCAAACACATCAAACTAATTCTAGTTGAAATTATCACAATAAAGCACTGCCAGCAGGTTGAGGGAGGTGATCGGTCCCCTCTATTCAGTACTGGTGAGGCCACACCTGGAGGACTGTGCCCATGTCTGGGCTCCTCAGTACAGGAGGAAAATCAATATGTTGGAGAGAGTCTAGAGAAGAGTCATAAAGGGAATTAAGAGACAGGAGAGGAGTACAAGGAAAGGATGAGAGAGCTGAGACTCTTTAGCCTGGAGAAGGCTCAGGGGTGCAAAGATGATGAAGCCACATTTTCAGTCCTGGTCAGTGATAGAACAAGAGGCAATGGTCACAAACTAAAATACAGTCACTCCCTCTGAACATCAGGAAACATTTAGTTTACTGTGAGTGTGACTGAGCATGGGAACAGGTTGTCTAGACAGACTGTGCAGTCTCCCCCTTGGAGATATTCAATAGCCATCTGGATATAGTTTTAGGCAGTCTGCTCTAGGTCATCCTGCTTGAGTCGGAAATGTTAGGCCAGATGATCTTCAGAAGTTTCTTCCAGCCCCAACTGTTCTGTGATTCTGTGAAAGATATTGAAAACATATAACATAAATTATGTTGGTGAAAATAAGTTGACAGGAATAATACTTCTAGGTTCAATCCCATCCTGCTTGAATGTCTAGGCTATAAAACATAATACACATTCTCAACCTCAGTATTAAATGTTATGATTGCATGAAACTATAATCATATGATTCCCATGTGAGTAATGCATAGGATACATAGTGCTCCTGGAATGCAATACAAATACATATTTAGTTACTTTCTTTTCTGTAATATGTATATTTCTTTTCTCACAGATGTTTGTGGTGGAAATGAAAAAAAAAAAAAAGTATTAGCAAAAGAAAGACTTTCTTTCTTTTTAAGATTATTGAATTAGATACAAAAGAATGTAATATAAGCACATTTGATAAATATTTTTTTTTCTGAGGGTGATGAATCAACATCTACATAAATACTTATTAGTTGTATATTCTATATATTGAAAATATTCAATAAAAGACATCAAGACTCAAATTTATAGACATGGTGATGGCTCATGACTGTCACTAATTTTAACTAGTGAGATACTTTGAACATGAGAATTTCTGTATGAAAATTCTACGTGACCAGGAATAACATCAGAGCTTCTCTGCTTTCATTTTCATGCTGAGATTTGTGGGTGTCTAATGGCTTTTACTTCACACTCTCTAAACCTCTTATCTGCACAGATGAAGACTGTAGTACTACTTATTTGAAAAATGGGTTGTTGAGAACAATTCAGCATTTAGATGCTATGGTCAGAGCAGCTTAGTAGCATTCTAAAGGAGATATTAATTATTTGAAGATTAATAATTTTCAATTTAATGAATAATTTGGATCACATATAAAGATCCTTGGAGCCCTCTGAAGAAGGAAAAAAAAAAATGCAAAAAAAGTTTTCATTCAATTAATGTAGCTTGGGTGTGCATAAAAACTAGTATGGAGTCATGCAATTAAAAAATAAATGAAAATGTACACATTAAGATGGCATCAAACTAATTCACTTGACTTTAATTCTGAAATTTCATGGATACTATGTACAGTTCCAGTGCAGAGTATCCAAAAAAATTAGGAACTGTAATTGCTAAGCACCTAGAACTGCAATATTTCACAGTTCAAAAATTAGGATGATTTCAAACCCCAATTTTAAGGAAAAAAATATGCCTCATATTGTTTTATATTTTTCAAATTTTATTTGCCATTTCATAAAAAAAAAAAAAAAAGTCTTATTTTGATTTTCAAAGTTAATCAGCAAGACTATTTTATTAAAATAGGATGACTGGCTTATGTATTAACATACATAATCAACATGCATAATTTAATTGTATGGGTTGCCAGCTAGATGTAAACACCTGCAGTGATTCTTGAAGTTTTCAGTAGATTTTCTGTTTGGTTTGGGGGTTTGTGTGTGTGTGTGTGTTATCTGCCTCTTGCAAAGGGCAATGAAAAGCTTTTATTTTCAAGGTGGAATAAGGAAGTCATAAAGTCATAAAGTGTCGTGTTTGTTAACAGTGTTTTCCGTAACACAAAGCGGTTTGGGTTTTATGGCATCCTGTATAGCCTTTAATATTTTACAGTGGAATAGTTAGAGCAAAAAATAAAAGATGGGTCTGACCATTGCAATAGCTTGTATGTCCTACATGGAAGTAGATACCTTTTTCTGAGGGCTGGTTTCAAAGGCTGTATCTTCCATTATGTCAGTAGCCTGCGTATTAGCTACCAGGGTGAGATTAAACAAGAATTTTTCTAATTGATTTAGAGGAGAAGTTTTTTTCTATAACCCATTCAAAGGATATAAAATATAAAATGTATTTAGAATACTTGCTATGACAGGTAAAACAATAAGTGGGAGAATTGAACCAATAAAAACACAAGTTGTAGTCCATATCTTTTCAGATTTTGGAACTACATCTTCCAACAAAAAATTACTTCAAAGAACAAAAATAAAGATTTCTTTGAATGTCTCTAATGTCTTCATAGTACCTCTAGGAAGTTGAATAAAATATCAGGATCTGTATTTAAATTTATACACTAAGTCAGTCCTGAGGAAACAGAATTGGTAGATGCACCAGGAAGCATGTCCAGCATTAATTATAATGATATCTCACAATTTACTCACCCAAACTTTACAAGTGATTTGAGACATTCTAATTTTGTTCTGCCTTGAAGCAGTTTCATTTTAGTCAATAAATTCCATGAGATTCCCTAATCTAGGGCTCAAATTCAATCTTAATTACCAGGCTGATGTGATAGATGACAAAATTTCAACTTTTCTGAAGTGTCATATACTATGTGAAACCCTGCTTTGAATTCTACATGGTGAAAAATCCCTTAAAACTCAATTACAACTTGACTTTTGAGTTACCCTTTCGCTCTGGCACTAAAGTCATAAGTTTAATGGTACATACTTGCTCACTGGAAAAGAATGTTTAAATGCTGATCTACCCACTTATAATGTCTCTTTTTATCTTTTCTGCTCTTCATTCTTTTTGTGGCTGTATGTATATCTTAACATGAATATTAATTAACTATGCTATATGTTTTTTCTCCAAAAATAGCAAAATACTATATATACTTTGCAAAGAAGTATACACTAATTACTGAAGCTCAATTACCAATAGAACAGTAAGACATAGCTTTCAAAGACCATTTTATTTAACACCAAGTAACAACAATAAGCATACGGTACAATTTAGATAATTTTTTTCTATAGTAATTAAGTTGTATAGTAAGTTGAATTTATACCAGATTCTGGTTCTTTTCTATCAATATTTCAATGATCATCCTGTTTTCTATTATTTTTATTTTTTTTTTCTGTTTTGTTACCTAATGCCACACTAAAAATATTTCCTTGTATCTTTTCAAGGACTTCATCATAATCAGTCCACCTTATCTTGCATTTCTTTTCACATGTTTAAGTGGTCTTCAGTTTATTTTTTTTTTAAATTTATTTTCATTCTAATTTATGTGACTCTAAATTAGTTCAAGATGTGTAATGCATTTTTTGTTAAGATTTCAGATATTCATTATTTTTTTTCCCTTAAATATTCCTGACACAAGTATCTTGGGGACATCATTAACATCTAAATAACAGTGCCCGATGCTCATTCTTTTAAATATTTCTTATTTATGATATGCTGATTAAGCTTTTAGGAATCTTCATCTACATCTGTAGTTATATTTGAGCTGTATAGAGATGAATTGTTAAAACATAACTATTTAATAAAAGGCAATTGATGAAAACAGCAAAATAAACCAGGCTATTTATTAAAATAAGGGAAAGTTGCAGCACATCACATTTCTTCCTTTGGAAAAATGGTCTTTGTTTTACAGAATTTTAAAAGTGTGCTGATTTTTAACTGTGACCAGTAGTATTTTGAGTTTCTGTCTAATATCTGCTGCTTCATTAGCACAAAATTTTATTTACTTTGCAACTTCATTGTAATTGCTGTCCAATATTATAAATCTCTCTCTTTTTTTTTTTTTTTAATCTGAATTAACATTTTGTTCTTACTAATGTCCTCAACTTCTCCAAATTAAGGATATGTTATGATTTCCATTAGCTAAATCTAGCCCTTAGCGTTATACCCTTGAAGGCACCCCAGGGAACCACTATTTATTCTGTAAATTGAGATATTGTTTTCCTTTTGCTACAGACTTCTAGCTGCATTTCAGTCCCTGTGACATTATCTGCACACATATAACTTAAATTAATTTTGATTCTGCCACTTTGGAGAGAGAAGGCTTTTAAAGTTAAATGTTTGGGGATTTGAAATACGGCTTACAGATTCCAGAACTACCGTTTTCAGTTCTCTGCGGTTCTCCAGAGATCTAAAGTCATCCTAGGCACTCTAAAACATTATTTTCAACCACCTCAGGAGTTAGAGAAATAATTCTTCTGCTCTTTCTTATCTTGGTCATGCATGTTGCTCTACAAATATTTTCTCTGAAGAACAGGTATTTCACTCTCTCTGATTTGTGGTTGATACAGCTATGTTGTCAGTGCAGATAACACACATCGCATTCCTGAATCTAATTCCAGAGGTCATTAACACCAAAGCCTAAGAATGGTTGTATTACTGTAGGGGCTGCCTGGGTATCCAGTATGGACAGAACCATGTGCATGAAATTACTTAGTTAATAACAAAGTCCAGATTTTACATAAACATCATAAACAACTGAAAAAAGCCTCTCTCTTGCTTTAAAATTTTCTCATCTAATGATATTAGGCATATGCTTAGTTCAGCTGTGTATTTTGACAAGCATCTTCCCTTTTAAACAATAATTTATTTTCCTAATGCAGAACAGAGATTCCATGGCAACAAGACAGTTTGAAGCAGAAAAGACATAGGCAGAAAACACACAGGGTCTGGTTTCAGAAAGTCTGAAAATTAATAGGTAGAAGCACAGCATTTGTAAAACATGGTCTAAAGAATTTTATTTTGTTTAAAACAGCATATAAAAATGCAACCGTTCTCCAAATGTCAGTGGGTCAACTCACATTCAACAAAATATAAAGTCTTGCAATTTGCATTATTATTAAAGCTTTTATTACTACGTTATTAAGAAAACACAAAAATACTTATAATGTCTCTACTTGAATGTAAAATACTAGCTAAAAGAACAGGGTTGAAATCCCAGTCTCACTGAAATCAGAGATGCCTTTATTCATTGTTGTTCTGTATGATGATGATGGACCTGACTTGCTGTTCTCTAAATATGCCTGACATCCTGAATATGTTGCTACTTTTGTATTTGTCTTGTTCTTTGCATGTCTCTGTACTTTTAATTTCTCTCTTCACTATTCTTGTGTTGTGCTTTAACCCCAGCCAGCAGCCAAGCTCCACACAGCTGTTCACTTGTTCCCCTACGAGAGATACTGAAGAGGGAATTGTAAGGGTGTGAGATGATGGATACAGTTAAAACTAGAGGAGATTCAGAATTCTAGGGTAAAAAGCAGATGCAACTTCTTGTCTGGACTGTGGTCAACATGCTGCCTAATACAACGATAATCATCTGCTCAGAGAAACAGAACAGAGTGTGGAACAAAGTGGAGACTACATGGCCTCCCTCCATTCAAATCCCAGCAATATGGGGGAACTTTGTGTTATTGAGGCCATATAGTACCTGTCTGCCATGGGAGAATCAAGATGTTCTGCTGCTGAAGCTAACAACCATGTCAAACCCCTTCCTCAAGTGTCGAGCTATGACCACCACCCACCTTCCATTAGGTATGACAATAGAACTTTACACCAATTGGAAATAAAAGGTATTTATTAATAGAGCCACTTGAACTCCACCCAAATATAAAGAAAAAAAGTATAAAAGTAAATTGGGGATAGGGGTAAAGTGGGAGAAACCTCCACTGAAACTGCTGGGATCAGTTGATGGGCTAGTCCACCTTCTTCCCCATCAGAGAGATGCCTTGGGTCAGAAATATACTCTGCATGTTAAATGCTGTTTTTAGGACCAGAGCTTTTGTTTGTTTTTATCCCATAGCATATTAGTAAACTGCTTCATATTAGAGCTTGTGTTTGCTTAGTATATGTATCACTAGATTGCTTTAAAACATATTTTTGCAGTAGACACTACTACCAACAACCTTTGAACCTTATTAATCTGTCATAATTTATATTAATGAAGAGTGTTACTCCATGAACTGTTAAAGTGAGTCCTTGCAGTTGCTGGCAGCAGATAACACCTTTGAAAGACCCATTGAGGGGCTTTCGTTCTGTTGAGCCCCCTTCCTAAAAGGGTGGTTGAAGTACCTCCCAACCTTGTGATTCTGCTGGTAAAAGGTCTCATTACAAGATGAAGACAGACTGTCAGACACCAGGATCTCAGCTTTCCTAGGGGTACCAACAGGCAAAAATCTAAACTCCTACCTTTCACGTGACAAACTGTAAAAGCCAGAAAACTCATGGGTTGAGATAAAAACAAGGAAAACAAAAACAAAAAACAAAAGGAGAAGCAAAAGTTGTGCACAAAAGCAGATCAAAACAAACAATTAATTCATTGCTTCCCACTGGCAGACAGGATTTCAGCCACCTCCATCACATGTAACAGTTACTTGTGAAGACAAATGCCATCTCCAAATGTCCCCCCTTTCCTCATTTTTCCTCCCACTTTATGCACTGAGCATGATGTCATATGTCCTGGAATATCCCTTTGGTCAGTTTGGGTCAGATGTTCTGACTGTGTCTCCTCCCAACCTTCCATTCACCCGCAAGTTCCTTGCCAGCGTGACAGTACAAAAAGCAAAAAAAGTCTTGGTTCAGTGTAATAACAGTAACTCAACAATAACAAAAACATCTCTGTGTTCATCACTGTGTTCAGCACAAATCCAAAACACAGCCCTGTACTAGACACTGTGAAGAAAATTAACTTTATCCAAGCCAAAACCAGCACAGTTTATCATTAACTCAATCTTAACCAGCCAAGTTTGCCTCTTATGGCGAGAGAGTTCACAGAAATGTTTTACACGCTCTGACTCTTGTGCAGATTATCAGTATCTCAAAAGTCAGATTTAGGATAAAAGTCATCAGTTTTGTACTGGGCTTCATTAATTATGAAACAGAAGTTTGTGCCAAAATTTGAAAGAGTATTTTCCTTTTTGGTTTGTTTTTTTTTTTTTTTTTTTTTGAAATATTAAGAGGAAATAGTTTCTAGGAAACAGTAAGAAAAACTAATATATATGTCTATGTGTGTATATATATATATAAATATACATATATATATATACACACATATATAGATAGACCTCAACATTTATACATGTTTTTAGATTTTTTCCAAAGTGAAAAATAATTAATACAACCTCTAATAATTAATTATTGTCAAATTAAATGTTATCCTGATTGTGATGGATTGGCACAAGCCAACAGCTAAGTACCCACACAGCTGCTTGTTCATTAGCCCCTGCCCAACAGGACACATGAGAAAACTTGTGAGTTGATGCAAAGATAGTTAATGGATAAAGGAAATTTAAATAAGAGAAAAAAGGGGGGAGGGGGGGAAGAAAAGGAAATTACACAGGGAATTACCAACCATATAAGTAGATTGATGCCCTGAGAGTCTCTGAACAGTTGTTACCTCTAGAGACAACCCCCTGTCTCCCTTCCTCTTCTTCCTCTGCTTTAGGTTTTATTGCTGAGCATGACATCATATGTTATGGAATATCCCTTGGGAAATTCAGATCGCTGTCCCAGCTCTGTCCCCTCCTAACTTGTTACCCCCAGCCATCTCTCTAAGCAAGACAGAAAACTTCAATACTGAGCAAGAATTATTCATCAGTATTTCAAACATTTGTGTGATCAACACTTTTATAGACACAAATACAGAGCACTATACAAGCCACCATGAAGAAAGTTAACTCCACCCCAGCCAGACACAGTGCACTTATAATTGCTTTTCTTTGAAAGCAAAAAGCAAATGGGCTAAAAAATGATACTATAGCTAAAGTGCTAATTTAGTTTGTATATTTTCACTAATCTTGTTTCTATTCCCTCCATATCTCTGACAAGTAGGATTATTGGGTTTGGGTTCAGGTGCTCTTTGTGTGATGATATTTTGTTTTAAAGAACATGCAGCCTTTATTTTTAATCAAAATTTCATTTCTTAGATAACATTTAAAAGCACAGTCACACCCTCATTCATTTATACCTTTGACTTATGTAGACTACTCAACAACACATCTTTATTATTAATATTGAGAGAACTCTTGTTGTGTTCTTAGAAGTAACAAAATAGTCCAGAAAAGTACTTCAGAACCCCAACCAGGTAGCATCACTTCTGTACTCTGACTTAAATGTGTTGCAGTGTATATCACTCTCAAGAAACAGAATTGAATCCAACACTCTACTATTAAATATTATTTCAAATGTTTTTATTTTTATGCCTGTAAGACTGTAAACTAAAAGTCAATACTGTGGAAAGCTTTTGTTATTGCATATGAAATATACAAAAAAGCTGAAGTGCTGAGATGAATTGATAATTTCTAGTTTTTACATAATACAAAAATTAAACTAATAGAATCATAATATTGCTTTACACATATGAATGAAATTGCATCTAGAAAACATAAAACTTCTACAAATTAAATATTTGAAGACTGCTATGAAAAACAATTTATGAAAAAAAAAAACCAAAAAAAAAACTAAAAAACCAAACAGAATAACTACCAGGAAAAAAAAAAAAGTCAATCCTGACCCCCTTAAAATTGTATAGATATCAGTCTTCCATAAGAAACACTTTAGCAGTCAGGTCTCAATCAGAGCAGATCAGACCAGGTTTCTCAGAGTGGTATGAACTTTGGTCTTGACAACTTTCAAGGATGGAGACTGCAAGGAATCTCTGGACAGACTCTTCAGCTGCTTGATTATACCCATAGAGAACAGATTCTGGTTTAACTGACTCTCATAAACTTTCACCTTATGTTCTTTCTCTCTTTTCTTGTCTCAGAAAAAAATGCATAAAACAACCTTTGACTCTCTAGATAAAAATAAATAAATAAATAAATAAATTCAGCAATGAAGTTAGTTTCTCATGGATTATTACTGTTACCATGCCAGTCCATGGTCCTTTCTCTTCTGAGTAGATGAAGCACAGCATAACTCATAAGAAAATAAGAGACCTTCATAGAAAATGCAATGAGATTATAGAAACTAAAAAAATGAATGATGCCGTTATCCATGAGGATTAATAAGATTTTGCGGATTGACTTTAGCTCCATATTAACATAATTTTCAATTCAGAAGTCTGAATTAATGAATGTCAACATGAAGCTTACCTAAGGTGCAATTGTACTTGAGGATGATATATTCAATTAATGAGCTAGTTGCTGAAACACATACATGTAGTGCCATTTTTGGCGATATGGGTTATTCTGTCTGATTTCTCTGTCTGGTTTCTCTGTCAGTACAGAAGGGGAAGATACGCAGTGATTCCGTTGACAAATGACAAGGTGACCGTGTAATTACTAGCAAGTCACAAAACGTTATGAGGAGATGATGAAGTAGATTACAGGTCATGATTTCAAACTCTGAGTAGCAGATCTGATTTTTCCAAAGATAAAACTCAGCTAAACTGACTAAAAAATTTAAATTTAAACAATAATTGTTTCCATTTACATTATTCTTTTGAATTTTAATCTTTAAAATGTCCTAATTTTTATACTCTGGATGTTAACAACACATTCATTGTTGCTGTCAGGGACTTCTGAGACTGAAGTCCACCTATGTAGGCCTTACTTGCCCTGACAAACTTCATCTGAAAATATCTTTTGCTCAGGAGCCTAGTAGCCCCAGACATCTAGAGCACCAGTGTAGGTATAAAATATATGACACAGGATCTGTGATGGACTCTCATGGTCCTGAAGCAAGAGCTGAACATAGAAATTATATCCTAGAATGCATCAAGAACCTATCTATAGACAACTGTATAGAGTCTTGGTGTATGCAGTGTCAGAGACTACAAGTGAGTTAGCTGTGTAAACTCCCACAGAGATGAGTTAATCAATACTCTCAATTGACTCACCTCACCCTAAAATAAACAGTTATTTTGAAACAAATGTGTAGCTCTCTACTGACTTTACTGACTATGAGATCAATTCATTTGTCACACATACACTTGTAGTGTTATTTGAAACTCTAGGTTATCTGAGAATTCTGCATGAGGCTTTCAGTATTGACAGCATTTACAGAGACCCAGGGCCTTCTGAAACAGACAGGCAAGAAGGTATAAGAACTTAAATGGAACTGTACTCCTATACTTACAACATTGAGTTCTTCTAGAACTTTATAAGTCATAATAGTAACTTTGATGCCTTAGAGTGTGATACACTATGGACACGATTTTAGTCAGCCACCTGGCATCCAATTTCCGCTCTACAAAGCACAGGCATCCCATATGTCTTGTGGACTAGTTGAATGTACAGTGAAGTGGATTGAGAACTGGCTAAATAGCAGGTCCCAGGAAGTCGTAATCAGTGGCACAGGGTCTAGTCAAAGGCCTGTCACTAGTAATATCCAGTATTGTTTGAGTTATTCACCAGTGACTAGAATGAAGGGGTTAGATGCCCCCTCAGTAAGTTTGCTGATGACACAAAACTGGTCAATACCACAGAGTGTGGTGCAGCCCTTCAGAAGAGCCTCAACAGGCTGGAGAGAGTGGCAGAGAAGAACCATTTGAAATTTGTCAAAGGCAAATGCAGGGTCCTGGACCTGGGGAAGAATAACCCCATGCACCAGTAGAGGTTGGGGACCATCCTGCTGGAAAGCAGCTCTGAGGAGAACGCCCTGGGAGTCTTGATGGACAAGAAGCTGCCCAAAAGACAATGGCTTGTCCTTGTGGAACAAGAAAGACAATGGTATCTTGGGGTAAATTCGAAAGAGCATTGCCAGCAGGTTGAGGGAGGTGATCCTGCCACACTACACAGCCCTAGTGAGGCCTCATCTGAAATGCTGTGTCCAGTTCTGAGCTTTTCAATGGGAGAGAGAGATGGAGCACCTGGAGCTGGTCCAGTGGAGGGCTATGGAGATGATTAAGGGACTGGAGCATCTCTCTTATGAGGAAAGGCTGAGAGGGAACCTCACCAATGTCTATAAGTATCTGAAGGGAGGGTCTCAAGAGAATGGACCAGGCCTTTCTCGGTGTTGTCAAGCAATAGGACAAGAGGCAGCGGGCAGAAACTGATGCACAGGAAGTTCTGTCTCAATGTGAGGAAGAATTTCTTTACTGTACAGGTGACTGAGCAGTAGAAGAGGTTGCCCAGAGAGGTTGTAGAGTCTCCCACTGAAGGTATTCAACAACCACCTGAACACAATCCTGTGCAATGTGCTCTAGGATAACCCTGCTTGAGCAGGGAGGTTGGACCAGAACATCTACTGTAGTCCCTTCCAATCTGATCCATTCTGTGTTTCTGTGATTTACTCTGACTGTGTTAATTTAAATTGCTCACATGCAGTCCTCTCATAATATTTGAAATATCCTAGGGTATCTTAGCTACAATTCAACAGTCAATTCAGAAGATTGAAAACCTCTCTGAAGTCCAATGTATTAGCTTGTAGACCCACACAGATGATGTGAATTGTTATGGGGTGGCAGGAAGCATCTCCTTTTGGATAACCAAATCTACTTCTGTATCTTCATCTGCTGCAAGAGGAGTTTAGAGATAGCTTATCTGCATATTCAAAGATTGTTGACACCTAAATTTATGTGTCTGAATCTAAGATTTAATCCCACACTTAAAGGTTTTTTTATTACTTTTTTTCTTATTACTCTCTATTAAAGATTTTTCCCTACCCTTTGTACCCTTCCCTACAAAAAGTATATTACAAGCATTATGAACCTGAACAATTATAATAAATAGCCCCAAACTTCGAATTTATGATTAATTATTAATATTATTATTAATGCTTTAATGATACCATGTATACATTAAAAATCAGCATTATATTCGCAGTGTACACATTCTCTGAGTTGTATCACAGTTGCTTCATTCTGCCATTAAGAGATGCAGAATGTTTCTGTGATTTTCTAACGAAAAAACATTTTCTCTTCTTGATATCTTGTAGCTTCCACTGGCGCTTCTTTGCCTTGGGTGCAACCTGTCAAGAGGAATTGCTTGACACACTTACTAACAGCAATAACAATATGCCTAATGTGATACAATTAGCACAATCTACTAGACTCATCCTGTGGCTGCTTCGGGAAAATTGACATTGAATTTTAGCTCATAACCATAAAGACTGTGTGAAACTTATTCAAAAGATCTGATTAGGGGTGGTGTTTTTTTTTTTTCTGATTTTGTTTGTTTGAGGTTTGTTTGTTTGTTTTTGTTTGGTTGTTTGGTTGGGGTTTTTTTTGTCTTTTTTTTTTTTTTTTTTAATGGGGATGGGAGCATGTGGGGTTTTTTTTAGAATACTTAATTCTGTTCATTATTTATCTTCCCCCTCCCTTGCCTCAGAAATTTTGAAAACAGAAGAAAATACTCTAAACAAAAGAAGACAATGGATTTTCAGAAAAAAAATATTAATGAGTAAAAACACTTTTAAGATTTGCATCTTGCTTGTTGATATTGGCTTTTTCACACACTCTTGAAACATATTTGCACTGGAAGGGACAAAACATTAAACACAGATATAGAAAACAAATAGAAATACTGAGTATCCAAGTAAAGACTTTGACATGGCATCTCTCACCTGTAACCACTTAGAGACAAATGCACATGATCTCAGATGATGTTTGAAAATGTATTACGGAGTAGGAAAGATATTTTGTGTACAGGAATGATTAATAATAAAGAGTCCATAAAGCAATAATGAAATCTGAAAAGTATGAGGCAGGGTATGAAAACAGGTAATTGTATGGATCAGAAATAAAGAAGATGGCTAAGCTTTATAGCCTGTTTTCCTATATAGGCAAGGTGCTCACTGAAAACAACTGAAACAACTGAAAAAAAAAAAAAAATGTTTGCTTCAATAACAGGAATAAAATTTAGGAATAGATGAGTGGTAAAGAAAAACGTTCATTATGCCATGATGTGATAGATTTTTACCAGATGAAACTAGAAAACACCACTGTAAAAGTCTATGTGGTCCAGGAGGAATCTCTGCTGTTTGAATCTGACATTTAAATGACAACTGTCCACAGCTCCATACTTAATACAAGTTGCTGGAAAGTGAGACAGTGGGAAAAAAAAAAAAAAAAAAGGCAGTGAAAGAAGGAACTATACCAAGAATTAAATACAAGTTGTTCAGGCATAATGTGCTTTGGAATTTGGTACTAGCTTGGTTTTGTGAAGATTTATTCCTGTGCTAAATTTAGACATAACCTAAAGATAAAGTTAACATAAAGATAAAGCCATTTTATCTAAAGTCCAAAGTCAAATTATTTTACCACAGCTGAACAGTACTGGAATAGAAAATGTTAAATTTCTTAAATGCATTAAGTTGTCTGTCAGTACTCAGCTTATTTGTAACTATTTATCTTATTTTAAACGTATTTATCAGTGAAATCTGCTTTAGTATTTCATTCACCTGCTCTCCTTCTTTTATATATGTGTATCATTTATTATTGTTGAATATCTTCTCTAAGTGTCCATAAACTTTATTTTTCTATAAAATTTTATGGGTTAGGAGGGATGAGATTTCAAAACTATGTATGTAAAAGCAAGTGATAAAATATAAATATACAGAGATCTCAATTTTTAACAGCATAAATAGATAGAGGAAACAAAATGTTCTGTTTGTGGTAAGGGAGAATAAGGAAAACTACATGAAAAATCAGTGTCATAGATGTCATTTTTCTAAATAATAAATATCTTAACGAGTGGGAAAATGACAATATATTTAAACTTTTAACACACAAAAGTAGGGAACAAAGTAAGATATTGCTATCTGTATTCTGGGGATTTGGTTTAGGAACTCAGAGAACTACTTCAGAGGTTGCCAGAATTCCATTAAAAATTATACTGCAGAAGTATCTCCTCTCTTTTGATACCCTGACTGTTAAAGAAAATTAAGGTATTAATGTAACAGTAGCAGACTTAAAATAATACATGTTTTCAATATCTTATCAAAATAAATTAAGTGTAAAAATAGAGCCAAACTATAGTTTATCGATTAGGAATAATTCATTTTATATTCTAAAGATTTGACTGTTGGTAAGACTATGTTTTCTTTACATTGAGTTTCAAAAAAAATCCATGCTGTTTCCTTTTATGCACCTGTTTGTGTTCTGCAGCCTTCAGAATTTTCTTCAGAAGACAGAAAAAATAATGTTGTTCCTGCCAGGGAGACTCTGAACTCAGAATCACAGACTTCTCCTGTGCCTGTATAACAAATCCGTAGTCTCTCTAAACACTGTCAGTGTGTCAATTCTTTTCATTCTGTTGCACTACATATTTCCAAAATTCTATCAGTTGTTTCTTTGGGTGTCCAGACAATCAGGGTGATGAAATATTTTAATTGCATTAATATCTACAAATAAAGGAACAAAGTAAGAGTTGCGTAATTTTTGTGTTTTGTGGAGTTTTTTTTGTTTGTTTTTGTAGTTTTTTAAATGTTAATGCAACTAATATATTTTCATTACAATTAGTCAAAATCATAAAATTTCAGCACTGATTGTTTAATAAATATATAGCATTCTATTTTCCTCATGAGGAATTCAGGGTTTCATTAGTTAATGACAACTTTGCTCTAATACAGTGTTTCTTCTAAAAAAACTCTAGGCTTATTTTAAATTGCTCAGTGACCATTTAATTCTTTCTGAAACATTTCTGATTTCAGAAGGAATCACTCAATTAATATGTCTTGAAAAAAAATCTGTAAGTAAAGCTTCTTTTCACAACATCACAAAAGATTCAGTGACATTAAAAAAACCCTGCAAAATATGGTTGTTTGTGTAGAAACACCTTAAGGGGACAGAATGGATATTACTGGAAAAATTTTTACTCACGCAGTGGTGAGTGAATCTTACAAATGGACTTGTGTCAAATATCAGAAAATGTGTAAGAAAATCATTAATGACAAGAGGTAAAGAACACTTCATATGTAATGAAAACAAAGATAATGTTTTGACAGCTCTGCTAATATGCAGATCTCATGGGGTAAAAAAAAAAAAAATATCTCTTCTAGAAATGAATGTGATGTTTATTCAAACAAATTGCCAACCTGACTTGAAATACATTTTTTTCTGCAATTTTAAATTAGTTTATAACGTAGAGCTCTTATAACATAGTGCATCTTATAAAGTGCCCTAATGCTTATATGAAAATACTTTAAAAAAAGATAACTAGATTAATACTATTAATAGCATTCCAAATCAATCTTTTGAGTGGGAACAAACTTAACCTTTACAGAAATTGCAGAGCATGGAGATTTATTGTGCATATACGTAAGTTAAAAGAACACAAAAAAACCCCAGACCCAACAAAAGCAAACAGGTGGAAAACACAGTATTAAGTTCAAGAGACTTTCCTATGGGCTAGCTGGGGCCACAGATTTCAATGATGTGGAACTTGCAATTAGATTACTATAGTGTTTCTCAAGCTTATGGACAAATATTTTAATTTACAGAAGTTCCATGTACTTATAAGCTCAACTGATTCCTACCCTTAAAATATTTTAAGGATTTTTCAGAACTGATTTATCTAAGATATTCATATAGATTGATGACCAGAAAATAGCCTGTGAGAATGAAAAAAAAAAAAAGTTTATATTAATATTTAAGTCTATTGGATGAAAATGATTTTGCACTTCTTCCATTCCTAATTCCTTCCCTTTAACAATATCAAAAGGTAAACAAAGAAACAAGATAGTAAGTGTTATCTGTTTCACTGAGGTTCCTTTGTGCCAAGTTTTGGTACAAATATTCAATATTTCATCAAGAAAAAAAGACATAGATTTATAAAATAAATTCCAATGTTTAATTTGCTCATAGAAGTTTGAAATTAAACTGATAATTTTAAGGAAAAATTATTTTAAATTCTGAACTATTTAAATTTTATCTTTATAATAGAAAAGTTGACTACTACTATATACAAAAATTTTTCCATGTCTTGATATGTCTTTTGCCTGAAAATAAACCCTAAACCCTGAGACTTACTGTATACAATATTCAAGTAAATTTTAATTTTTATTTATATAAATGGTTCACTGAAAATATCTATTCCATAGTAATGCACCAAATTATGATCTATGAACTGATCAACTCCAATTTTTAGAACTTTTATGTTTATACTTTTAACTTTTTCTCTCCTCATAAACCATTCATATGTCTATGATGCATTTTAAGTACTTTAGAAAATTTATTTTCTGCAAGTATCAATACTACTGAGCTGTTACTAACAGATGATGGAAATTTCAAGAAAATATAAATAAAATTGGAATCATACATGCACTTTTGAAATCACAAACTGGTTTTGTTAAAGAAATTTAAGTCAGAGCTGCATAAATATGAGGTGTCATACTATGACAAGGTGAAGCATTTGGATAGATGGAATAAGCAGTAAAAAGAAAAAAATAAAAAGGATTTTGTCATACTTTCTGTCAGTCATCTGAAGTTAAAGTCACATAGAACTGATAGTCCCTTATTTGTCCCTTCTATTATTCTCATTCATGTCACCTCCAAAGTCATTCAGAAGAGACTGCAGGAAGACAGCTGAGTTTCTTTTAATTCCTCCTCCTGGCATCAAAGGATTTTGTAAAGAGAGTGGAGGTTTCCCTCTTTTCTCATTGTCTGTGCTGTGGAAACTCATCTACGCACTACCTGTCAGTGAAGGTTGTAGGTGACTTAGACTGCATCTTAGCTCTTAACAATAGTATATAATACAAGGCATAGCAACACAGCGAGGCCAAAACACTACATGGCTTAGAAAGGCAGTTAGAAGACACAAAAAAAAAAAAAAAAAAAAAAAAAAAAAAAGAAAGGAAGATACAATCATTGTGAGAAAACTGTATTTATAGAAGACAGACAGGAACTAAATAGCAGATGAAGTTAATAGAAAAAGAAGAACAAAAAACCTGAAAAAGCTGGTCAGACTGGCTCTGGAGAAGGAATGAAAGGCTGCAAGAGGAAGGGAAAAGTGAATTTTGTTTGTCACACATTAAATAGAGTAAGCATTCCTCTATTTCCCTGTTTATTCAGTTCTATTACTGGCTGCAATGCAAATTTTGAAATTCACATTTATTATTTCTCTGTAAGGAGAGTCTTTGGACAAGCATGATAATCTTGTTTTCCTGACCACCATTTGACAACACAACTGTCACACTTAAAGACTCTGGCATCAGGGTAATCCCCTGAGTGCGCTGTGATGCAAAAATGAAGTTTGTGATGGCAACAATAGTTGGAAGACACACTATGACTATGCTTAAGTCCCTGCTTCACAGCATCACAGATTGCTTGAGATTGTAAAGCGCTACTGCAGGTTATCTTGCTCACATGCCCCTTCTTCGCCCTCCTGCCTCCCCAGTTGCTCAGGCACAACCAGCTAGAGCAGGTTGCCCAGGGCCTTGTCCAACTGGGTACTGTATATGTCCAAGGATGGAGAAACTGCAACTGTGCTTGGTGGCCTGTTCCACGGTTTGACCATACTCACAGTAAGACAGTGTGCTTTTGTATTCAGGTGGATATTTCATGTGTTTCAATTTGAGTCTTCCCTCACTACACAGCTGTGAAGAGTCAGATTTCCTTGTTTTTATTCCTACCGACCTTGTTGTAGCTGGGTTAGGGTGAATTTTCTTAGTAGCTGGTGCAGTGCTATGTTTTGGATTTAGTATGAGAATAATGTTGATAATAAACTGATGTTTTAGTTGTGGTTAACAAGTGCTTACCCTAAGTCAATGACTTTTCAGTTTCCCATGTTCTGCCAGTGAGGAGATGCACAAGAAGCTGTGAGAGATCATGGTCAGGGCAGCTGACCCAAACAGAGAAAACACCACAAAACATCATACTCAGTATATAAACTGGTGGGAGTTGGTTGAAATCCGTACTTTGCTGCTCAGGGTCAGGCAGGGCATTGATTAATGAGTGCTGAGCAATTGTATTATGCATCACTTGTTTTGCTTGGGGTTTATTCCGCTCTTTCTGTCTCCTTTTCATTCTTATTATGATTGATATTATTTATATTATTATTATGTTTTCCTCTATTTCAATTATTTAACTATTCTTATCTCAATACACAAGTTTTACCTTTTTTTTCATGATTCTACTCCTCATCTCACTGGAGCAGGGGTGTACCCAATGTTGGTGTTTCTGTTTGGTTTGTTTTATTTTTTGGGAGGGATGGTGTTTTTTTTGTTTGTTTTAAAAGTAGGCTTTTTTGGAGAATGATTCATTTGTTCATTTCCTGTCCTTTAAATTCCAAAGATAGCACTTGAGACTCTCTGAAGAACTTTGCAACTGGGATTCCTAGAGAGAACAAACTCCTGAAGTTACCTTGTTAGTGGCATATAACACTAAGTAAGGTGAGTAGTGAAAATAAACAGCACCTTTTTTCATTCTCATTATACAGGGGTGCAGTTTCCAACATCCTATGAATAGAGCTAACCATCTAGGTTTTTAATAACAAATTCCAGTAAAAAATTGAAAATGCAAGATACTGTTTTTCTTTTGTTACATTTTTAATAGCTCCTTTGTGCTATCAAATTCAGAGCAACTTCATTTTCAAAAGAGATAAAATCAGATGACTGGATACTCAATATCCTTGTCTGAGGTCCCTATAACTAGGAAGGTACTGGGTGACAAATTGGCAGATGAGTGGGTCTCAAACAGTTGTAGTAAATGGGGTTACATCAGGCTACCATCCAGTCCCTGTTGTGTTTCTCCAAGGCAAAATTTTAAATACAGCATCTTTAATGTTTTTATAAATTATCTGGATGTGGGAAAGAATGTACACTAAGGAAGTTTGTAGATAACAGTGATTTAGAAGAAGCTGTGGGAGTCCCTGGTGGGTAGAGAAGTGTTACAGGGAAATCTGGATAGACCGAAGAGCTGGGCAACAACCAAGCTTATGGATACTGTTTGTACATACAAACTGGGGGATGAGAGGTTGGAGAACAGTCCCAAGGAAAGACACCTGGAGTTTCTGGTCAACAGAAAGTTGATTATGAGTCAACACTGCATCTTGGCAGCCTAAAGAACCACCAATGTCCTATGGTGCATCAGGCACAGCATCGCCAGCCAGCCAAGGAATGTGATTGTTCTACTCTACTCTGCACTGGTGATGCCCTGCCTGAAGTACCGTGCGCAATTATAGGCACCTCAATTTAAGAGGAACACCAAGTTGTTAGAGTGTGGCTAGAGGATGGTGACCAAGATGGCAAAAGGTCTCAAGGGCAAGACTTAGGAGAAGCAACTGAGGTCACTTGACTTGTTTATCTTAAAGAAGAAAAGGTCGATGAAGGGCAATTTCATCACAGTCTTCCATTTGCTTAAGGAGGACATTAGATGGGGAGATGCTCATCTCCTCTCTCTGGTGATAAGCAATGGGACATAGAGAAGTTGAATGAACATGTGCTGGGGGAAGTCCAGACTGGACATTAGGAAAAGGTTCTTCACTAAAAGGGTAGTCAGTCGCTGGAACAGGCCTCCCAGGGAAATGGTCACAGCACAAAACCTGTCAGAGTTCAAGAAGTGTCTGGATGATGCTCCGAGTCATATTGTTTAGTTTTAGGTAGTCCTGCAAGAAGAAGGGAATTGGACTCAATGATCCTTTACCCATATACAAAACACCTTGAAAATTGTGTGGTCTAAGCTCATTTGAAAATCTTTTCAAAGCATTACAGTGAAAATACTTTTTAAGAGCAAGAGTCTATGTAAAATTGAAAACTGGCATGGAGAGTAATCATTACTTTAGTACAGACAGTCTTTGGAAATGTACACCACTTTGCTTCACTGCACAACTAGGTAAAAGATATAAGGGGTTCTGTGCTAATGATCTTTGGCGGTTGTGAATGAAGAATTTATTAGAGAATTACACCTATGGGTCAGAAAGATTACATATGTCACGTCATGTTGTAGTTGCACTTAATCCACCTTATCCTTTTGCATACGTTGTAACTGAAATCTTAACTCATGAATAATGCTGAGAAGAGTTCCAGTAAAATGAAATTTAGGCTGTCAAAATTTGTTGTCAAACTAGTGTAAGAATAGGGAAATACACCACAGAATATGTAATTCATTAAGTCAATGACAATCCAAATGAGTGAAAATGTCCATTCAATTATATTTTATGACATCATAGTAAAGATGAACCAAAACCACTCAAAATAAACCTAAAATAATTAAAAACTGAAGTAACTAAAATTGTGCAGGCATTGCTTTCTGCTACTGAAATACAATCAGAGCTTTTATTTCACAGAAAAGAGAAACTACAGAAGTAATTGTAAATCAAATCCACACAGCACAGTTTTCAACTATCTTTCTATCAAAAGATTGATGTGGATTTTGTTTGTGGCTCATGAACTTCAGTTCATATTTTTCAAACCTTTCAGTGTAATGATCACAAGGGTAATTTATAATCAGCTATATCATTCTTTTACCAAATGAGCTATTGAAACTCAGCATCTGTATGAAAGACTTTCATTCATCTAACTTCAGTTTTTTAATGCTCTTGAATACCAACAATGAAATGAGTTCAGATGCATCCCAGCCTGACAGGTTTTGGTTAGGGACCAGTGCACATAAGCTAAAGATTTAATTCAAGGATATATATAGCTCATTATAATTCATGTCTTTCTAAATAAAAATATCAGATCAATGATTTATTAATATCTAAATAGGAAAAAGTATTTTCATTTATTGAAATGTGAGAAAAAGCAATATTTTTAAAAAGTGAAAAGATGTGCAATTTGATCAAAATTAAGAAAGTTTTGAGTGGGGTTTTTTTTGCCTTTAGTATGCTGTTTGGTTTTAATCTTTAAAAGTTTAAGAGTTCTTGAATTTACCTAGAAGTTATTTTTAAATTTAGTATCAAATACTAATTATCTTAGGTCTATGTGTTTAAATTCCATCATGGAATTTTCATTTAAATCTCTTGTTAAATTATTACATTACGTACCAGAAATTGCAATTTATAAACAAAAAAACAAACAAACAAACAAACAAATATATATAACAATGAAAACCACTCTCACATTTGCTTTCAAGGAATTTATAGGATTATGAATCAGTTTTAAAGAGTTGCCATTGTAGTCAATTCTAATGAGATTTAGGGGTTTTTTTCTCTTTTCTTAATTTTTACATTTATTTTGAAATTAAGATTATGAAGCTTTTTGGTTTTTTTAAATGGTATTTTAAAAAATATTAAACAATAAATCTCCAAAAAATTAGGTAGCAAAAAAAAAAAAAAAAAAAAAGCAAGAACCATGGTAAGACCATAAACTAAATCCTAATTTAGTTAATTTAGTAAATATCAGTCTTTTGGTCTTTTAATTTTCATCTTTAGATTTGTTAAAAGAGCAATTTGGTCTAAAGATTATTTTATTCACTCAGAAAAAATAAAATATATTTCCCTTTCCATCGATTTCTTGCTATACTGGTCAGATATTTGCCTGATGTCATTGTCTGTGATGTCATAGACACAATGCTGTACTAGAAATTTCTAAGACAATGAAGACAACTGTAGACCATAAGGGAGTTAGGCACTTAAATTTACAAGACACCTCCCCACCCAGCCTGAACTCAATATGAAGCTCAGAATAAGATCTTGACAGACAGATAAAAATAGGCATGTCTTGAAATTCTGTTCCTCTTTATTGTATTCTGTTGAGGAATCTGATCTCCTTAAGCTTACAAAGGTGGCCAGAAGTTTTCTTTAGGTCCTGTGCCTTATATGCTGCACCACACCAGTGTGTTGGACACCTGAAGAAATTTTAAAAGGTATAGCAGTGTGACCAAATTAATATGTACCTAAATGACTAAGCAGTATGAAGGTAGATGAAGCTGACTGTAGAAAGTATTAAGTGTTGTGCATGGAGAATGGGAGGAGGAGGCCCTGAAGAAAAAGTCTCTATAGGCACATAAAGAAATGTGTCCTTCTAGTTGGCTGTTTCAACCCTGCAAAGACATCTAGAATTTCTGAGAGACAATTGAACAAAAGAAACAATTGCTTAGTACAATTAGGAAAGCAACCAAAAAAAATCCAAAATTGATGGAAAAAAGAATATAGAACATATATACATGTATACAACAAAACCAAGTTGTATATGAAAAACATAGAAAACACAGAGATCCAAATGTATAAATGTGCTTCAGCCACTTTAAGGATGAGAACAATTCCAACCCCCTTACCAAAAAAGAACACAGTTGAATAGGAAAAGTTTCAGATACTAGCAAGAATGATTGATAAAACTGAGATTTACATGTAGGATGTTGAATAGGCTATAGCTTCTAAGCCTAGGAAAAAGAAATAATAGCAAAGTTATAAGTCTAAAAGCTTGTAAGTGGTACAATCAAAACATCTGAGACATCTATTCACTATTTCTTCCAGCACAAAGCTATAAGCCACCAAGTCAAAGTCTGGGTTCAAAACAAGGAGATGGTGTCATTTCCTGAAAAGAAGATCTCTTTCTGCTTTGCAAAAGACTTTGTTTATGCTGGGAATTTAAATAAGCTCAAGGAGAAGATAGACTAATAGTTGGAAAAGAGATCCACTGTAGGTTTATCAACCAAAAAAACTAAACTTTAGAAAAGAGAACAGAAAACAGTCAGAAGCTGAAAAATTATTACTAGGAAAACACTGAGGATTGCCAAGTTTTTCTTTTTCTTGGACATCTATTTATGGACTCAGTTTGAAACAAAGTAGGATAGGTGAACAATATGTGTGAACCACAACTTAAAGTTTAATGCCATTCTTCCTTTCAATTCTTTCTTTGAATTGCAGGTGGAATAATTCTTTATCTTTCATCTCAGTATCATAGGCACAGTCATCTTGAAGATGAACATTTTTCCTGAATTCTTGTCTCTTGGCAACACTGTGAAGGATGAACTAGGTAATAGAAAGGGAATGTTAACCTTGTAGATTGATAAAGGTTGATACATTTGACAAGTAAGAATTCTAGACTTCCAATTCTATTACCCAGATGTATTTAACAATCTTAGAACCATAGATGGTAGGCTTACAGGAGAGATCATGGTACCTTTCCCATTCATTGAGCCACAGAAGGATAAGAAGCCCCTGTCTTATTCCTAATTAATATTGTATAGCATTTCTCAAAATCTATGGCTGAGGTTCCATAATTAATGTTTAAAGCTGCGTAGAGTAATAAGCTTAAAATTAAGAACCAGTACCCACTTAGTCCCCATTCAGAAATATACTTTACCAGTTAAGTTACAGAATCTGTTCCATTCTTTTGCCATATGATTTTTCAACTATTTTCTTTGACTGCAGTTAATTTACTAGCATGTGTCTTTCTCTTTTGTTCCTTTTGGTCTTTTTCCTGGGCACAGACTGTGTGTAGTCCCACAAAATTTACACGATATTCAACCTAGAAATGTCATTTTCTGAGTCAATGTTTTAAATTTTCGGTCAATATAGTTAGAATCTTCCACACTATTCATGCCATGTATAAAAAGAATGAAATTGTAAAAGCATTTTGTAAAAAGATGGTGACACATATGAGCCGGTTGCCAAGAGAAGCTGTGAATGTCTCATCCCTGAAAAAGTGTTCAAAGTCAGGTTGAGCAGGACTTCGAGCAAGCTTATTTCATAGAAGGTATTCCTGCCCACTGCAGGGGACACTGGCAATAAATTTTAAAGGTCCCTTTAAACCCTAAGCATCCTATGGTGCCACGATTCTGTGATTCTATTGTCTGACTGGGGTTTTCCTAATTAGCTGACACAGATGAGCCATGATACCGGGAGATAGTCAGTGTTCATAGTTCTTACTGAGGAAGTCAGTCTTTTAAAGAGCTAAATAGTGGAGGTTTCTTAGGGTACAAAAAGAAAAAAGGAAAAAAAAAACAAAGAAAAAAAAAGGTGGTATATGACAAGATAGAAGACATATATAACATATATTAGTGTATAAGTATATAAGAAAATGAAGTGTCAATTAGCTGTAGCATCTAGATAGAGAGAGGAAGAAACAAAGAAGAGAACAGACGATCATACAAGGGAGTTGTAAAATGATTCTTCACTGCTCATAAAATTGTGGGACTTCTGTGGACATTGCATATTTCTATGTTACCATGTGACAACAGAATAGACATATGGTAAACTTGATTATGAAAAAGAAAATATTTTCAGTAAGCATTGCTTTTAGAATAAGAAATTGTGAGTTCACAATACTTCTATGAACTTTTTCCCTAAATACAGGACTTGCTGAACACAAATAAAGAAAATGTGTCAAGATATATTTCTTAGACTCGTTTATGAAGATCGTTCATTGTTTTATTGAGCAGTAAATTCCAACTACATATTTGGCTATAATATTCAGAATTTGAAACCTACATTTTATTGAATACCCCAAGAAAAATCCAGAGGATGGAAAAAAAAAAATCTGACTAATAAAAACTCTTTTGCAGAAATAACTCTCAGTGGGTAGATTTTTCTCAGAATTTTCATTAAAGTCAGCCAGTAGTCCACCTCTGCAAAGAATAATAAAAAAAAAAAAGTAAATCTTCCAAACAGAAGTACAATTTGAGCCAGCATTTCCATCTGACTCTCTATGGGCTGCTCATGTCGTAAAAAGGGAGAACTTTAAATTGGAATTTATGAATAATTTTTGAGTAACAAGTGTCATGATGACTGTCACAATCTGCTTGTAAATATGTCAAGATAAGATACAAATGCTGAAGTTTAACGAGTTCCTACTTATCTCTTCCTAAAGACTTTTTCACATAACTCAAAAAAAAGCACAACACATTTATGATTTTATGTATTCGTATTTTACTTTGATGCATATAACCTAAGGTTAGTAGAAATATTTTCCAATTAATTCATTATCATTTCATAATGCAGACTAAAGATCAACCTATTTGTGCTTTCCTAGCAGAACAATTACTGTGCTGTTCATAGAAGTAACATACATATAGATTACTCTATAATTACTGAGGAATTATTCTCCTTAATTCTCATTGTAACATTTTTTCCACAAATGTATACCCAGTACTTTCTGTCTTGAGGAATACAGCAGTTCTCAAAACATTTAAAAAACCCACCACAACAAAAAACAAACAAAATACAAAAAATCGCAACACTCTCTAGAAGATTCTGAACATAAATTTCTATTGGAAGGAATGAACTCTAAGTGGCCAAAGTGCACAGTTCTGAGGCCAGAAAGCTGTGCAACCCCCTTCCATTGAATAGGAGGTCACTCTTGTTCACATCACCCTTTCTTTGGCAACTCAGTCCACCACTTACTCAGCTGATTTTGCATTCTCCTCCCCCTACTTTGTTCCTAATTAAGTCTTCCTTACCTGCTTGCCAAAAATGGTATTTCCCTACTTTAACAGGTGGATCCTAGGTCTCTTCCTAGCAGTCCTCCATCCTCAAAGGCTTTGCCATTATAGTAAAACCCAAACCTCTTTTGTTGACATGAACTGTGCAAACAGATGTTGACACTTCAGTATGTCTACTCCTCCTCAGCCTCTTCACTGGCAGCAACCAGCTCAAGAGGAAAACCAAGTTTGTTCCTTGTGCCTAGAGCCAATTAGCTTGACATGCTCCAGGACTTCCTTGGTGTTATTGTTGGTGCTCATATGGAAGAGTATCTGGGCATAAGGCCTAGTCTAAAGGCCAGACAAGTTTTGACAGTCTCCCCACAATGTCCTAAGTTGAAGCCTCTGGCAAGCAGAAAACGTTTTAGGCGACTGATCAGGTCAGCAGATATGGACCTAGATCTCCTAAAACAGGGACTTTCCCACTATTGCCACTCACCACTTCCTTCTAGGCTGCTGCTTGTCTGAAGCTTAGCTGGTTCAAATGCTCTGTTAGACACGTCCCAGTCTTTCACATGAATTCAGGGCATCGGACCTCATTTGCAGATGCAAATTTGCAGCTGATGCTTTTTGTAAGTGTTGATAGGTTGTTGTTTGTTTGTATTGTTTTGTTTTCATAAATAGTGATTGGTGTAACTTAAAAAACTCTCACCTGTTCACATTTAGGAAACTGTATCACATGTAGTTGCAGTTTAAGTTTTACACCTCTTGCTCCACTAATTTACCTATGACTGGTTTAGACTACACCCATTTTGTCCTTGAGCATCTCATTCATAGGAGTATATTTTTTTCAACACATAGGTAAGTAATATACAAATCTAACATCAAGGTAAATAACCACTAAATAACAGCTAATTGTTGAATCAGAGAATGTACTGAGTTGGAAGGGACCCATCAGGATCATCAACTTCAACTCCTGACCCTGCACACGACACCCCAAGATTCACACCACGTGCCTGAAAGCATTGTCCAAACACTTCTTGAACTCTGGCAGGTTTGGTGCTGTGATCACTTCCCTGGGCAGCCTGTTCCAGTGCTCAGCCACTCTCTGGGTGTAAAACTTCTTCCTGATATCTAACCTAAATAGGATATTTAGGCATTGTGATGTTCAAACTCAGAACTTCCTGCTTGTAGTTTTATGGTTTAATACATAGTATTAATCAGATATGTTATTACATTAATTTGTAATCATCAGTAATATAATTTTCAATCAATTATATATTTGCATTTAGCATAAATTGCAGAATTTAAGTAGCACGGGACTACAGGGTTAACCTGTTTGGGAAGAGATGTGTGAACTGCCAAATGACAGTCACATCTCATTCCAGACAGCTCAAATTGTTGCAAGTAGCCCATCATGCACCAAAACTGCAGTCCATCAGAGAAGCAAACAGCACCTGTACTGAAACATATAAGAGAAATAAATCTGAAACTACAAAGGGCTGGAGACACTGCATGTTTCTGGAAGTGCTGCTAGAGAGACATTCAAGGAGAAGATATCTGAAGCTAAAAGAGTCACATCTTCTTCTTCTTTTTTTTTTTTTTTTTTTTCCTCCCCTAGTTTATTCCCCTATCAAAGATTAAAAATAGATGATGCATTTGCTTGCTCAAAAATAGCAGTCACAGTACTCATCAGGATTCAATAACTTTTGAATTCAATTGTAAGTACCCTTTTAGGCTACCTGTTTCTCAGATAGCCTGAGAAGCTAATTTTTCTCAGTGTCTTACAGGACATGAAGAGCATGAGCAAAACAAAGGGTGCTCAGAAAATCATCTCCATGTGATTCTGTAATTCCTATTTGTTGTTTTATTTTCATTCATATGTCTCAAGTATTTCCCTTGATACTAAAGAAATTTACACGATATACTTGTATACATCATTTACACATTGTAGCAGCAAAATATTACAAGAAATTTACCATCTAAATATCTGAGATTACAAAATATGAATAGTTTTCATTCATTGATTGATGAATATCAGATTTAATAGTTTATCTTTTTTTCCCCTCCATTGTCAGCTCTCAATCTTTGTTTTAAAAACCTGTATTGCCAGACTGCATAAATTTAACAATTAACAGGCACAACAGTTCAAGAAGTTTCACAAATATGTAAAAAAGTGGTTTCTCTATTTCTCTGTCCCTTTATATACACTTCAGTGATTCACTCTTCCTTAGAGGTTTATGAAAAGGAAGGTGAGAACTTTTTTGGAAACAAGTTTTCACAGGGAAATGAAAAGAGATTTAGAATTAAAAGCCTGCAAAGAAAATTGTTTCAAAGGTAGAAGTTTCTCTATATTTGATGAAGTTACTTTAACCTATAATGAAATACTGTTACCACAAACAGTTTGAGATTCCTTAGTGGGGGATTAAAGAAAGGGGTTTTTTTTTGAAATTCAAATCGATACAGACTGTTCATCTTAATAGTTTACAAATTTGTGGATGTTAATTATATACTTAAGGGAAAAAAAAAAATGAAAAAAAATTCAACTTCTTTCTATTTCTCTGACTGTATTTGGCTTTCTACTATCAACTTTAGATTTCTACTCAACCACCAGTTTTCTAAACTACCTTTAACCTCATACATATTTTCCTCTATTGTATTTGTGTTTTTCTCTTCTCTTTTGAAAGGATTCTGTTGTGAATGCACACAAGACTGTCAAAGGAAACATACTATCCTATGTAAGTAAATTTTAATTTTTGTAGTAGCATCTTACATTTGGGAAAAGTAGGGAGTTTCTTTACCTGTCTATTAGCTTGTCTTTTCAGCTTGTCTATTTCCACGCCTACATTGTTCCCCACAAAATTAAGACTAGATGAAGATAAAAAACTCCTATCAAAATGCCATATCAAAAATTAACCCAAGAACTGGGCCTACACTGAAGTGAAATTAATTCTGAAATGAATGAAGTTCAAGAATATACAAATAAAGGAAGAAGAACCTTCTATATTGTTATAAAAAGACATATCTATCTTTAGATGTTACTTTGACAGACGCATTGGAGCTGCAACCTTAATTTTTTTAAACAGGAGTTTGAAAGTTCTAAAACTTTCCAAAGTTCTAAATGCATTCATCCACCTACAGAATATGAGATATTATTGACAAAAATCTTCTGAGGGGAACTCTGGATGTCCTCAGTTTGTTGGCTTCTCTTGAATTTTTACTCCAGGAAAAAAAAAACAAAAAAAAAACAAAAAAAAAAACAAAACAAAACAAAATAGAACAAGGACCTGTTGCCACATCACACCTAATGGCCTCCTAGTTGTGCATTATATAGTTTCTTCCTCACTGATAATTTCCTTTGCTGTATTAGAACACATAGTGACCAATATCTGTGATGGAATTCTTTCATTTCTGCTTTTTTTGACAACTGGATAATATCTCAGGTCTCTCTTCCATCAAACACTATCCAAGGGTCAGTGCTCCTCTATCACTGACAAACTGAATTTATTGTTAGTAGTGGATATGTCTCCAGAGTATTTAAATTCGAGTTTTTCATAAATTCACTTACTATCTTTGCCCTGTGATAATGATTTATAACAGATCACACAGATAATCAAAGGCTTTAGAGAACAAGTACTCTTCAGAGTTATAAACTCAGTGGTTTTGGGTCTACAGAAAGGTTTTGAAACTCCAGCTTTATGCTGTAGCAAGTACTGAATATATACTCCTGTGCTCTTATACTGCAAAGAGGTTGCTACTGCTGCTGCTATCACTAGCAGATGAACTGGAGGATGAAAGGAAGAGCAAAACCAGAAAGAAGCAGAGTGGTGGCAGCAGGTGCTGCTTCCCAGTTTTCCATCAGTTTTCATTGGCAGCAAGAATCTGCTCCCAGATGTTGTAGGGATTCTGGCACTTGCTGCTTAGGCAGCTGTCCCTTATTTTCTCAGGAGAGGAAAAAAATTACATTGTATAGAAAGGTCTGCTGAAAAACGGAATAAATTAATGCAATTTATAACTCCAATTGCCAGAAAATTATGGAATTCAAAGTAAAAAAAAAACCCACAAAACCTATAAAAACAAACAAAACCAAAAACAAACAACAAAAACCAACAAGCAAACAACAACAACAAAAGCATAAACCCCCCAAAAAACAACAACCCAGCAGTAGGAAGAAACATCTTGTGTCACCTAAACTGCTTCAGAAATAAAAATCCACTCAAGGACTAATGGACTAGCCCCAAATCACAGAAGTCTGTGGTAAAAATGGTGATAGAGCGTAACTCTCACATGGTTTTATTCTTGTATTTTGACTGTAAGCCTCTTTATTTTTCATGGTCTGTGAAGATACTAAGACTCTGTTATGAGCCTGAATATGAAAACAAAAAGCATAAATTAAAGACATAATATTTTCTGACAAAAAGAAAAAATAATTATTCACAAAAACTTTTCTCCATCTTTAGAATCATGTAAGGCCATGTTTCTTATGAACTTTCTAAATAGTAAAAATTTAGAAGCAATAAAATTTTATATTAAAAAAAGGAAATTAGGGCAATTTCAGTAGCATGGAATGACAGTAGTAGTAGCAATTGAATGACAGCTATTATCTTGTATGATAAGAAATGACCAGTGATCACAAGTCACAAATAAACTAGTAAACATGGCCTAAGGAGCCAATAGAGTTTTCAAAGAAGTACTCTCTTCCTGCAACAAATTGTGTTGCAGAGCATTGCAAGCTATACTGACAAATTATATATGGCATGAAGTAGTCTATATTTCAACAAATATAAAGTGAAAGTGCCCTAACATGTACCCAAAAGCCTGATATGATTTAGACCTTGTTTCTGTATTCTAAAGGTGTTAAATCATATTGGTAATAAACAAACAAAAAAAGTTCTTTATCAAAATCTGTAAATTTTGATTTAACTATGTTCAGCTAAGTGGATTTTACCACATATACATATATGAAATATGCTGTAGCAGAATGAAAAATAATTAAATGGTTAAATATTTACAAATATTTATTTGCATTTTAATAACGGTATAACAACAGTAAAATAGATGTGCAAGATTTGAGAGATCATAAATAATTTTGCCAGTGGAAACGTTTCAAAGTGAGTATAGTAATTACTTGAAAGTAACATTTGGAAACACTGTGATCTGTCAAAATATTGTTTTGAAGTGGTAAAAATTTACTTAAGAGAATTGCTGTTATGTAGCAAGTCAAAAAACTGAAGGAACCTTTGCATCCAGACAGAACATCAAATGCCACTACTGACAACAGCAGCAGAAAAGGCAAACTGAAGTGCTTTTATCACAGACTTGAACATCAGCTGCCATAATGCAGAAATAAAAGAGACTGTGCATAGCCTAGAAGGGGAATGTGTCATTTGGCAAGAACTGCAGATGCCAATTTGACTGGAAAGTCAAGTGGGGAATTTCTTCCAATTTTTTGAGCCCATCAGACACTGGCTTTTCTCCTACATATGTGTTCAGTACCTAGCGTATAATTCAGAAATTCCCTTGAAATCTATTTTTATCAGAAGCAGACTAGAATTTATGATACTTTTCAACATCCTTCCTTAAAATGGTTCCAATTTAGAGGATATTGTAAACAAAGAAAGCTTCAGAATAAAAAGCAAAAATGGCTGGTATGCTTTATTGTATGTAAGAAAATTAAAACCAAAGAATACACAATAGGACACAGGGATTTGCTGAACTCAATAAAACTCAACTGTCTTTATTTCTTAAAGCAATCTTTTCCCAACAAAGGTGGGTGTCATGGGCGCAAGTGTGCCAAGCTGGATAAACTTTTTGAGCAGGTTCTAATATTGCACGCAGAGCTGACCAGGCATTACACTATCCAGGAATCTAAGTGGGAGATGATGCATAATACTGTGTCAGTATTATGTGCTGACACAGGCAAAGTGATAGTGCTGCCTAAAGTCCTTGCAAGAGGAAGGTAAGTCAATTTCCAAAACTGAGCTGACAGGCTAGCGCAGTCTGAAACGGTTAATAGCTTAAACATTGTTATGATTACCAGAAGACTTGTGTCAAACTGCAAAGAAACAGTTGCTCATCCAGCAAAGCCTATCCATCCCTGAATATGTCTACTGGGAAAAGACCTTCAGATAAGAGAAGGGGTGCTATTGTCCAACCATTCCAGGTGCAGGCAGGTGTGCATACCTGAAGCTACAAATTGGATTTCCAAATAAAGGAAGAGGCTGATGAGAGGTAAGTCCTGGGAGGTAGGATAATCCTTTTTATCATGCCAATGTCCTCCCTTACTCTGATGTGAAAACCCCTCTGGTGGACCATCAAAGATTTTCAGATAGTAGCTTGGGCTATTCATCTCAGATGATGGACCACAATGGGCTATGAAAGATGTTGACATAATAGGCAGCTGTAATATCTTAAAAGGTGTCAAAGACTCATGACATGTCCTGTGACATCATCCATTGTAAAATTCCCTGCCCCATGGGAGGTACTAGATGGTCCCACCTGAGCCTGAGTGCATATAACTCATGAAATCTTTGAGTGTGGGGAGGCTTCCTTCATCTCCCAATGGATCAAGACCATCACTTTGACAGGACCATGACCACCACTTCAACAAATAGATAGAGAAGCTGCAACTACCACTTTTCATCGCTGGATTCAGTGGGTTCTGCTTTTAATCTTTCCTTCTCTTTCTCTTCCTTATACATTTTCTTAAGTGTTATTTTTATGCTCTAATATTGCTGTATTACTATAGATGATAGCAATCAAAATGGTTACATACCTGTTTTCCTTTGAAACTACATTTTTCTAAAGTAAACCCTACACTATATATTTTCAAATACCAATCCCTCAGAGTCGTTTCACTCTAATTCACCCCAAAGGATTTATTAACAAGAACCTGGGTTACAATTGTCTTCTGAGGCAGGTTGTAACACAGGCTTGGCTGATTTGCAAGACAAGGGAGACTAGAGTCTCATCTCTGTTCAAAGCAGAAGGAAGTCTACCTCCTGTTACCAACGTGCCCCTGCATAGCAGGTATGATGCTCTGGGGCTGGAAGGAGAAAACTTCACATTAATTACTCAAGACCAAGAAAAGGACAATGGTATGAAGTTGGCAGAATCAACCACTCATATGAGAATGACCACTGGAAAAAAAACACAAAAGGTGTTAGTAATTGGACACTCTCCCCTGAAAGGCCCCAAAGCCCTCATTTGCCATTTGGACAATCGCTCTAGACAAGTCTGCTGCCTACTGACACCTGAAGTAACAGTGTCATAAAGAGGCTACCAAGCTTGGTAAAGTTAGAGGATTATCATCTACTCCTATTCTTTTGTGTAGGGTCAAATGAGGCTGCAATGAGAAGATTGCAAAATATCTAAAGGGACTGCGTGCCCTTTAGAAAAAATTTGAAGGGATCAGGAGCATAAGTAGTATTCTTCTCTGTCCTCCCAGTTGAAGACTGGGACCCAGGAAGGAGATGATTGGATTAGGTGAACAACTGTCTGAGTAGCTGGCTCTATTCTCAAGGTTTTGAGTTATATGATCTTGTATGCACCTTTGAGAGACTGGGCATTTTCACACTGGATGGGGAGTATCTGACCAAGTGGTGTAAGAGCATTCTGGGTACCAAGATGGCTGAACTTATTAACAGAACTTTAAACTAAGATGGGAGGGGGCAGGGGATATACTTTTGAGTGTCAGGGACAAATCAGGAAACACCAACAATTAGAAAGCAGTGGAGACATGTTGGGAAAGACTCCTGCCACAAACAGACACAGAGACAGAGAATTATCCAGACTACACATCATGGATAAAGAAACCCCTAGAGACAAGACCACCACTGTGACAACTTCCAAAGGACCAGAGACTTTATAATTCAACATTACCTGTGTCTTTTATGTACGGGTTTTCCCCTATTTAGATTGTAACTCCTAGAACCCCTGCACACATGAAAAGACTTCCTTTTTTTCACGGGTATCCAGCCCCAGCCCCCCTCCCGACCTTATTGGATGTATCACCTGTCATTCCCCATTCCTGGGTCCCACTGGGAACCACACCACTCCACCACACCACTCCCCCTGAACCCTTACCCAATCACATTCTACCTCACAAACCCCACCCAAAGGGCTTAAATTCCCTTGAGTCAACTAATTAATGGCTTTTTCTATGATGTCACTTACCTCGTCATGCTACATCTTTTCACTCCTGACCACGTGGGGATTTTGCAATCCCCTCCAGACCCTAGAACGCCTGGGGAAGTAGAGGAGCCGGCTTCCCCTCACAGTTGTTAGAGATATACATGTGAATCATCCCAAAATAATTAGTGAAGGCTCCTCCCACTAGTGAAGGCTCCTCTATCAGTGAAGAGTTTGATAGGGCAGCTAAAAAGCAAAGGCATATAGGATGGAAAACAAGAAAGAGGAGCTGGATAGGACCATGCAATTACAGAACTATGACTTAATTGCTATCATGAAAACATGGTGGGCCAAATCAAGCAACTGGAACTGAAATATGATTAAATAAAATTTTAAAAAATTATTGTTTACTTGGTGTGGAAAGTTGAGGGAACAGCAATTTACTCATGTTGATGTCATAATTTTGACTTTTTATCTGATTAGAATACAGTTTTTCTTTATGTTAAATCCTGCACTTTAATGCATGTACTATATATGTGAATAAGGTCAGAAGACAATGAAAGCAGAAGAAATAATGCTTCTGTATATATGTTTCATCTTATTACACAGGAATTACCTGATGCATCTGTAGTATCAGACAAAAGGTCACAAATATTAAAGAATCAAAGCAAGGAGGAATAGATGGTGTTGTCATCACATAAACTTTCCTGAAATTCAAAACATTCAGCAGTAACTCAGTGCACACTATAGCTGACTTGACTGCTCTTTCCTGGATGTTGCTCACTAACTCATTTTGAACTTTTGAATTCCATGCACAAAGTCAAATAAAAGAAACATCATAGTGTTCTGCAACCTAAGAGAATTTCTTGAAGTCCTGCACATCAATATTTAAAAAAATAGAGAACCTATTAAAAAACAAACAAACAAACAAACAAACACTTGACTAGTATTGTTGTATCTTAGCCATATGGAAGAATAAAAAATTGCTAAAAAGTTCAGAACTTGAAGAAAATAAGAAAAAGGATGATATTCATTAAATAGTTTGTTAAACAGATTGAATTCAGCAACTCTACCCTAAAGCTAAATTCTGTGCAATATTTTACTATGGAAGTGTCAGGCTAAACTCCTTGAAAATGACTGAAAAATTTAGAAGTAGTGTTAAGTACATAAGAATCCTACAGACTCATGTAATAATAGTTGATTCTTAATGTAGAAATATTTTGAGATAACTTCATTTATAAGTGACTAAAAGGATTTTTCAGGTCATAGGGAGAAAGAAACAGTTATGTAGCAGGCAGGCTGTGTGCAGACATATGATGATCAGAGTCACAATGGCAGAAAATTCAATGTGTGATGACTATAAATGTTGCACCAGAGTCAGGGAAGAAGAGTCTACCTGAGATATTAATATCTCATTAGTATCCTAAGTGTCAGACATAGTCATCTATGTCACTGTGTTTTTCAGTTGCTCTTTTTAATAGCGTTAGCCATCTGTCAGCTGCCATGACATAAGATTTCCACCAACCCTAATTTGTTTCCTCATAAATCTGAATAGTTTCTGGAGCATCAAGTCACCTTTTGCAATACTTGACATGGTGCTGAAAGGTTCTCTTTATTTATTTGTTTCACCTGAAATCCTATTCCTGGGTTTCTCTTAAGAAATAATTTTACTTGACTGTATGGCTCATACTTCCGAATTTTTAAGTAAACCAAAAATAATGCATGGGTAGCACCTAATCTGTACTTTTTTCATAAAAGTGAAACCAAACAAATCAAAAAACCACTATGAGTTATCCAAAGATTAGAGAATTCCTCAAAGAATTTTAAGATGGTCACTCAGATTTCATTTCAACAACTTGTAGTTTTTCGCAGAGATATGTCACTGAGAACAGTTATAGGAGGACAGAAGGTTACCTCAGAATCCAATACTCTGCATGGAAGAACAGATATCATAGTGAACAGGTTTAAATACTTTTTTTTTTTTCCTTTTAAGTCATGCAGAGCACATCTGAAGAGTGGCTTTCTAATTTGAAAACAAATTGAGTGTTCCTTCTTCAGTGTCATTTGCTGTCCTAAGCATATGTTAAAAATTTTGTCTTTGCCAAAAAAAAAAAAAATCTCTTTAGAGGTTCATGTACAGTTTTCTGTAAGGCTAGGATTTCAAACAATACCAAATTTTCAACATAAGATCAATTCATTGGAAAATTCACAATTACTTCTAGGAATAGGAAAGTCTTTCTTGAAAAGGGTAGAAAAGACACAGAAATTTTTTTAATGTTGATAATGCACAGAACAGAGAGTGTGAATACTTTTCATTTCATCCTTTGTGTACTTCACCTTCTTCCATTACAGCTTGTCTGTCTTCAGTCATTAAAATGACCCCATTGATACAGACTACTTAAAACACACAGATTATAACTGGTCATCGTATCTTCTAATTTTTACTTTAATCTAATGTTCCTATGTTCATATATATCACCTAACTCTTGAAAAAAACAACCAAAATGAAACAGGGCTAACTGCAAAATTAACACTATTTAAAATGCCTGTATTGCATTCAGCACTGTTCTGCATACTAAATTACTTCTAGCTGTTCTATTCCAGCCAGCTCAGACAAATGATCTGGCAGCACATGATGGTGTTAAGTGCAATCAGGCACTTAGAAACTCTGACATCAGATGCTGGCATCTTTTATTTTGAAACAGCATTTGATCCAGAGAGAACTAGCTGTACTTGCAAATTTAGTGCAGTAAAGCAAAAAATTACAGGTCTTAGATTGCACTTGGAAATTGGATGTGCTCCAAGAAAATCTCAAAACTAAACACCTCATACCTTTCATAGAAGGATTTTGGAGCCATTGAGAAAGGATTTTGTTTGCATATCTTGACTTCTAATTAACGGAAAATGTTTGATGCTCTAGTGTGAGTTTGGTTTTGTTTTGTTTTGTTTGTTTGTTGTTTTGTTTGTTTTTGTTTGTTTTGTTTGTGTTTTTTTATTATTATTATTTTGTTTGTTTATTGGGTTGTTGTTTCTCCCACCTGCTTGCAATCCACAGGCAAGATATTCTGTTTGTTTAGTAAAACACTTATAAAGAAGAGAGTAGATATCAGTGCCATATTTATAAAGCTAATTTTTCATGTAAAAGAATAAGGGAATAGAAACAACATCCATTTGAAGAATACCAACCAAGAGCTGTAATTAGGTCAAGGAAATATTAAAAAAGTAACCAAATTAACTTTGAAATTCTGAGGCCTTATAAATCTGTTATATACCTCTTCCCCCTGTTTACATTCCACTTCCTTTTTTATTTCTTCATGCTTGCATTTGACAATCTCTTAAGAATTTTCATTTGTCCTTATACAAGGACTCCTATGGTTTATACATTTGATTGGAAAGGATACATTTGTTTGAAAGAAATATCTATTAATTTTTATTTTTGAATTACAAAGATATTTCTATGTCAGATTATTGTCCTGTTTGATTATCTTCAGTTCTTAGGCAACCTAAGGTAGAAATAAATCTTGCTTAGAAATTGTATATATTACAAAAAAAAAAAAAAAAAAAAAAAGTTTTCCTTATTTTTTCCAGTATGCATTTTTGCAGAATGCTAAATACTATTTCCTAACTATATGATTATCATTCAGTGTGTGCATTACATATACATACGATGTTTTATATAATATATTCCTGTGGTGAATTTTCTGTGTGTGAATTTAGACAAATGGACCATGTCAGTCTAAAAAAATATTTAGAAAGCAAAAGAATTTAACTATGAATGACAATATTTTGCTAGCCTCTTTCAAAAAAAAAACCCAAACAAAACAGATAGAATTATTTTTTAATAAGAAATTTCTCTTCTAAGAATTAGGAATTAAGTAATTGTCATTTTAAGTTAATTGTCTGGAATTTATCCTAGAATAAATATTGTATACAGTAACATGGGACTCAACATTTTTCTTCACATTGTATTTTTAAGAATATTGCTATATAATCTGACAAGGTAGAACACAGATTGCTTGCTTAAGTTTAGAGACAGGAAATATTAGATGGAACCACAATAATCATAAGCAGAACAGGTAGGAGAAATTTTTTAAATTTTTATTTTGTGTTTCTTTTTTTGTTTGTTTGTTTATATTTTTTTGTACAGCAGTGCAAACACTCATGCACACAGGCAATGAAACACCTTTAATGATAAACATACATTTTGAATTTTCTGCTTTTAAAAAGTTTGTCTTGGAAATGAAATAAACTTCAGTGTAATATAAGATTGCTTCATGTAACTTTTTAAGATATCTTTTAGGGTTAATTTCTTTTGTTTGTAAAGTACTTTTCAACATTTTTTAGGATCTACATTTTCAGTATTTCCTTCCTTTCTTTCTTAATATGCAACACTTTTATACAAACAAATTGGTGCACAGGGAACTACTTACATCAGCAGCAAGGAGGGGTAGAGATGTCCTAAACATTGTAATGTCACTGAGATGCCTTCACTGTAAAAAAACCTGGAAACAGCCTCTTCATTTAGTTCTTCCCTCCATGGATACTTTGTTCTGTGACAGGTCATGTTGCCTCCTCCTTTACTTACCATTCACTATGTGTTAACTGGTGGGTCAACTAGACATAGACCTAGTCTTAGAAAGATGTCTCAGCATATTCCCAGTCTTCTAAAGACTGTAAACTATTATTGTTAGACCATGCTGCAAAAATTCTCTTGAATGATTAAAAAAAAAAAAAAAAAATGACCTGAAGCATCTCCTCCCTCTTCTTATCTCACCTTGGTGCCTGCAGAACTGGTTCTCTCACATGTTCTCACTTCTCTCACACAGAGCCTGCATACTGGTTTTCTTGACTCTTTCTGAAATATGCTATGACAGATGCTGATAACGGTCTCAACTTGTACTAGCAGTGGATCTCTTTTGGATAAGTCTGGATCTGGCTCTGAATGAAATGGATGCAGCTGCTGGTGTCTTTGCTGTAGACCTCTGCTACAAAACCTTGCCATGTGGAGGCCATACAGCCTTAAAGGGGTGTAAGAAGATTGATGCACACATGAGTAAGGTGTAGACAAAAGTTAGTGGAGATCTGTGCCATCTGATCTATTTTTGGCAACTTACATTCAGTATCAAATAGTTGCTTTTCAATTATTTTTTATAATTTACTTCTTGGTAAATAAATTAGATAAAGCTCAAAAAAATCAAAATCTGATCCCCGAAATTTCATGTGTTATAATTAAAAACTTAGTTCACAATGTGAAAGAAATATAAGCATTGCTCAAATTTTTAAAGTCCCTCTCCACTATACCTAGTTTAATCATCTTATAATAATTTATTAATAACAGCCAGGTAGTCAAGAGAAGTAAATTTCAATAGGCAACTTTTTTAAAAGATCTCTAGACGCACAATGTGCCATAGTGTGAAGCTTCAGCCTCACAATTTCATGGATATCAAAATTATAAATTAAATACTTCATTGAGTTCTGAAATTGTGGGGGAACCCTGCCTGCAGAACTCCCAGGACAACCAGGACACGTCCTTCCAGGAGTGTATTGACCTAACAGTTAGATAGTGATTTATTGTATTAGATAGTTACTTCTCTTGTATTTGTATGTTAATGCCCCCTGGCTGTGTTACCTGGATACCCGATTCCCTTGGCTAGCCAGTGATGC
>JAWWEW010000001.1:72681829-72725907 GCA_035583185.1 Anabacerthia variegaticeps | reverse complement strand
TCCGCCATGTTGGGGATCAACCTGAGGGTGCACAGAGTGGAATAACCATAGGGAAAACCATAAACAGGGGAGGTTCCGCTTTCTATGAACAATCTTTTATTTGTGAGTTGATCCCTTTACGAGCAATCATGTGCAGGATCAAGAAATGTCCATAAGCAATTAAAGTTCAGTCCTTTCTTCAAGCCTCTGTCGTGAATGTCCGAAGTTCCACAGTCTCTGCTTGGTCCTCAGCCTCTCTGTCCTTGTAAGTCCACTTTTGAAAGTTTCTTTTCCACATCTTGTAGCTATCGCATTCTCCCACACCCCCTCTCTCTCTTTTATATGTCCCCTTGAGGTACTGAAAGGCTGCAGCCTTCAGGTCTCCCTGACCCTTCTCTTTTTCCACGCTGTATAACTCTGGCTCTCTCATCTTATGAACTTCTACATCCAACCTGTGCCAGTGTTTGGCCACCTTTACAATAATAACAAAAACAATAAAAAAAATGTTTTCTTATACTGGAGTGGAATTTCCTGTATTTCAGTGAGGGCACTGTCTCGTACCCTGTCACTGGATACTGACCACTGAGAAGAGTCAGACTCCATCGTCTTCATTCCCTTCCATAAGGTTTTTATAAACAAGGCTAAGATTTCCCCCTATTTACTTGAAGTGGGCTATTAACTCATGACTGAATAATGGAAACTTTTTACTTTTTATTCTTCAATCATGAGGCATGAGTGTAGTAATAAGTGTGCAATTTGCCGCTAAAAATATCTGTACTTTTAGGATGGTAGTGGAAAAATATGTTTCACCTCACATTCAAATTCAGATCTCAGATATTTCAGGGGGAAAAAAACCCAAACAAACAAAAAACACACACACACAAAAAAACAACAAACAACATCAACAACAACAAAAAACCCAAACCAAACCAACAACAACAACAAAAAAAAACCAAACCAAACCAAAACAATACAAAAAGAAACAAAGTAAAACCCACTATAGGCTAAAGATTTAAATCAGTGTTTAAGTAGTGCCTATTAAAAAAGGAAAGAAAACAGAGGCATTGTGGACTTTATTAACTCACATTTACACTTTCCCTTCCTTCTTCTAATCTGAATTATACACTTCCAAAAAATAAGCTGGATCTCTCTATGAAAGCTTCATCAGAAACCAATGTCATATTTTGATTCCACTTTTTCTTTTAATAAAAAAAGTATGAAATGTAACATTAATAGTAATTGTTGATAGATTTAATATATGGTGAATCCAAATTAATATTGTTTTGCTGCTGTTTTGATTTATTGCAATTTCATTCATTCTTTTTTGAGCAAGCAGCCAAGAAAGGTAGATATAAAATGTTTTTTTGTATTTGTTTGGGTTTTTTAAATGTTTCTAGTTTTTATCTTGAAATGGACCATTTTGTAATCAGTTTATGAGTGATGAATGTCATTCTTGTTCTACTGTGAAGTTCCTACAGAATCAGTACAGAGGAACACTTTGCTAAAATATTTCCTGTAATTTAAAAGTATCAAAATAACTTCAAATATGACTTTTTACATGTTTTGCCCAGTGTTTTGCAATATGTTTCATGTAAATGGCACTAGATAGTTAAATAATAATTAAAAAAATTGTCATTGTTATGAGTCAGTATGCAGGATTTCATGAAAATTTTTGGATTTGTATCCAGAGCTGTGCCCTTCATCTGACGTGCTGTGATATCTTTATTGTAACAATTTCCTGAAATGTACAGTATGTAGTATGCTTCTACAATGTTTTATTTTCTCTTCCCCCATTTTTCAAAGGCTAAAAATTACTAAGCAGCTGTCTAAAGGTAGGTAGCTATCTAAGCTACATATGAGTATTCTAATGTAATAATGAAGTAGTTATGGACTGTTTAACAGGGACAATGGAAACTCTTAGTTTTCCTGAGGAATTGGTGACATCTTGCAGAACAGACTTAAAAAAAAAAAAATCACAAAACCCCCAAATAAACAACCCCCCAAAACCCCCATACAATGGCAACAACAATAATCCAGAACCATAATGAAAAAGAACATGTAAGAGGTATCAGCACTCTGTAGTAAAATGGGATTCTCACAAGCACAAAAACAAAGAGTTTTGTTCTCTGCTTATGGTGGTTTTTCTGCACTTCATCTTTGATTGGCTGTCAACCTGTAGAAAAGAAATTTATGAGCTTTTTTTTTTTTTTACCATTTTAAAGGTGCCATTGCTCTTTCTGGCATGGGTCACTCACTGAAAAATGTTCAATGAAACGTGACATACACTCATGGATTTTTATCACTCATTTAGACTACTAAATTTACAGACTGTTACAGGTGAAATATGTTTTGGCTTTTTTTCTTTTTTTTTTTTTTTTTTCCCAAAAAGTAGTCAAGGGTTTATTGGGAAAGTTTTTAAGCTGAGGGCTTTTGATCTCTTAGGTCTTTGATGGTTACAAAAGAATTAGTCACCATGGAGTTGACAGCAACTCTCCAGCTGTGTATCTGCAATTTCTGATAAAGTTATTAGACAGTCTTTGTTACACTCCTTTTCTTATTCCATGCTAATTTGTTTTGGTCAGTGTCCTAATAGTAGCTCCTGGTAATTTTAAATATGAAAAGCTAAGGTAACATATTACTCAAATCACTAATTGCAAAAGAATTTATTTACAAGGAGAATAAATTCAGTGTAGAGGGTGTCCTATTCACAGAAAAACTCAGGCTTATATTTGTACTGATGCTTATTCAAGAGGGCACTTCTCTGCCAACAGCGTAAAATACATGAGCTATGTCTGCTTGTATTGTGGCACTGTTGGTTCCATTTTATAACCGTTGCAAGATGTGTTGATGAAGAAGTCATGCTGTCTTGAGTTTTCAAGTATAACATTTGAATTTCTAAGCTGACCACCAACAGCTGTACTTCCTGCATGGATGGTTAGCACAGGAGGATATAAAACTGCTGGCAAATCCAATCCACTCTTGGAAAGATCAAGGAATCGTGGGACACATTTAATGTGAACTTTACTAGTTTTGCATCTACATCAGCATAACCCACCCAAAAATGTTATTACTAATGTTTAAATGACTATAATTTTGCTGGCTCTAAGGCCATTTTTGCTCCTACCATATGTAGCTTAACTGTGTCATATTATTTTAACTTTGGTTAGTAAGTTAGTACCTTGAGATTTTCATCACTAGCAAACAGTCATAAACAGGATTACCTACAGCATCAATGTTGTAAGGCACTCATTGAATCACATGCTTATATAACACTTAAAAAATTAATGATGTATTAGAAAGTACAACAGGTTAACAGTATGACAATGAAATCCTAGAGCTTGCATTTCAGATTGTTCATTTTGGTTTGCTTTTGGGAGTTATTTTTGTTGGGTTTGAGTTTGTTTTTTGTTTTTTTTCCCTGTCTACCTTTTCCCTGTTTCTCATATCTCTCTTCACCTATGGATAAATAGAGATGAAAAATAAAATTTAGCATCTGGTATTGCTTGAATCAAAGCTTAAAGTCTTGCAAGAGTTGTCCTGAGACACCAAGGCTTCTCCTGTAATTATGCAATCATTGCATAATATTTTTTATTTAATTTCTGAGATTTAAAAGCCTAATGAAAAAAAATTTCTCACTTACCTGTAGCTACCTTTCTTCCTTAAAAGGCTGGTTCAGATTTTATACTGACCTTTTTCCTGGTCAGAACTGTAACTATGAATTAACTGGTTTCTTCATGTATATCATGTAAGTAACTATATTTTTGTTGACTGTAAATAATCTTAGAAGTTGTCAGGGAAGGCAAGGAACAGCATACTGTGCAACACTTTTCCTTTTCCCACCTCTTTTCTGCAAGTATTTTCAGTTTTTCTTGCCTTGGAACAGCAGTAGCTTTGTCTACTCACTGGTTGCAAGTTCTACTTATCTGACTAAATAATAGTGAAAAATTATGTATATGTTATTTGGTTTTTGTTGGGTTTTTTTTTTGTTTGTTTGTTTTTGTTGTTTTTTTAAATATTTTCATTACTTCTGAATCTGAACATTACACTTTTGTAAAAATCTGTATTTTAATAAAAATTAAAATATGGTTAATATTTACAAGATGAGAAGGATTTTATTAGAGTTGGAGGAGGTAAAGTTCACAAAATTCCAAGAATTTTCAAATACCAAGGGGCTTGTAATAACCAACAACAATCACAAAGCATTGTGTGAAATTGTAGAAGCTTAAAGAAAACTAAATTTTCTCATTTCTGATTTCTGTTGTGATATGTGTCTGAGTATACTGAAAACAAAACAAAACTATTTTTTTTAAACTCTGTGTTTGAATTCTTACAGTTTCAACTAGTGCATATCAGATTTAGATGTATGCAGGATCTATATAAATCAGATCCTCTTAAATTCTCATATAAATAAAAGGAACTGCTCTTCATGAACAGTGTTTTGTTAATAATTAGGTAATGATTCAACAAGCTTTGGATGAGTTTTTTTAAAATATAAGAGAGAATTCAACTTATCTTGTTGATTTGAGGTATATTGTATGTACAACTGAGCCTATTCATGATCATCATTATCCAGATGATATTCCGAGACATGAGTAATTTTAATCAAGTACAGCACCATAAAAATAAGCATTTTATATCTTATTTATATATTCCCATTTGGATCATTTGTGCAGTTTATCAAAGAATCATTTTGCCTGCTTTTTAGCTGAAGTGAACATTTAGCTACATAACACTTTTTTAAAGCAGTAAAATATAATTTTGAACTCTGCTATTATCCCTGTCTTTATCCTTCACAAAAAGAATCAGATATAAAAAAAGTAGAATGCAATGAAACATTTAATGACAGATTAAAGTTGCAAAGATGGTGAAATACATTGGATGGAGTTGTTACGGCATATATCTCCCAGAACTATGAGAAAAATGAAAACACATTTTTTACTCAGAAATATAACAGAATGCTCATAGTGAGTTTAGCATTACTAAACACTATTGATGAAAGTGATAAAGTTTTCTTGGATATTGGAATACAATTCAAGGGTTCATGGCCTGAAAGAATTCTGCTTCATGACAAGCTATAAACATGCCCAGAGTGTATCTTTTTTTCTGGTACAAAACAACAATCTTTGTCATGGAAAATTGAACATAATGATCTACCTCTGAGGAAGAAATACTTTTCTGACAATATTCTTATTCTGTATTCTCTCTCTCTCCCTCTTACTTCTTCTGCTTAAACTGGAAATGAGATTCTTGTCTTTTGGTCCTCACAGAACATCTCCTCGTCCCAGTGAGTGCTTTAAAATCCATATTTGAAAGGTGTGCAACTTATTAACAACGTATCTGGATAACTCATCACTCCACATCAAAGGATCTTGTTCTTTATTAAGTCTCTTAATATATTCTGCACCATATCAAGTATGTTTGCTGAGGCTTAACTCCCTGATTTTTTCACAGTGAGGATGTAGATTCTTTTCTTTTGTCTTCAGTGCCGCTGGGGATGGAAATGAATAATGTTTTCATGTGGTCTTTTTGCATGAAGGTAAGAAACTACTGTTGCGCACCCACAGTGATTCACAGTATAGTGCAGAACTAGTCCTTGTTGAGTTGTGTGTCTTCTCTCTCCCTTGATAGAGAGACTAATCTCAGAGTTTAAGTTTCTTAAGCAGCATAATTATCCATCACAGTTTCTTCAGGCTATGACTAGAAAATCCATTGAGATCTAAAATAATGTTTCCACAAGAGCAGAAACACAGCAATCATGTCAAAAGAAGTCTTTACAGAATTTAGAAAACATTGTTCAAGAGGAGATTGTGATGCATTAGACAGCTATCTAAGTATAAATCAGCACTGAATGCACAATACAGTTACTGTTTTGTTTGCTCTCCAACTTTGTGATCAAAGTTTATGTTTGAATGACAGTTAAGTTTTTAATGTCTGTGTAAAGCAAAGATGTTATTAAGAATATTTTAATAAGCTTATCATCCAAGCATGCCCCCATTTTATTTTGAAAATCCAGGACAATTAACACTTTTGTAAAAAAAGTTTAAAAAAATAAAGAGAAAGAAAAATTATCAAGTATTGGGTAAGTTACTATAAATAAATTTAACTGATTGCTGGATTTACTTGGGCTTTAAAAAGACATTATAAATATTGAATTTGATGGTGGTTGTTAAAATGATATAATTTTAACAAAGGTAATTCTTAAGTAATTTTGCTTCCTAATTATAAATCTCTAAATATCCTTCTAACTAAAAGCTGTGGGAGAATGAGGGAGCTTAAACCCCTTATTGATCTACATGTCACTGTTAATTATATTAAATTCAAAGAAAGACAGGAGAACTGATCATCTTTCTGAAGAGCATTAAGATAGATCACAGAAGATGTGACTTCTGAATTTTACTTAAGGCATGAAAAAGCTTGGATTCAAGTCTTTTTAACTTCAGTACTTATCGTATTCTTGTGATCAGAATGTACAAAAAAAAAGGATGATGATAAAATCCTCAGTAATACATTCATTAATCCAGAGGTTATCCCTTCCTCTTACAATCCCCTCAAGCCCTGCTTCTGTCTGAATTTTAAACATGATGATCTTAGAGCCTGACCTAAGTTTCACATTTGAAATTCAGTATATCCTGAATAATTCATCACATTGATGTGCATTGGTGTTTAAAATAAAATAGATAATACTTAGGGTCATGAACCTCCTCTTCATAAATACATTGGGATTGCATAAATGTTGTTGAAGACTCTGACATGCAGACAGAAGAGCAGTCAATTCTAATTCTGGAGCTGATCAGACTTTTAGCCTGAGTCAAACTCCAGTTATGCATTGCCTTGGGGTTTTGGATGTGCTTGATCATTTACCTTCTAGACTTGCATGGCAGCTTCACTGGCATTTATTATTTTTTCTGATAATCTGATATAACTATAAGATAAAAAATAATGAGGACGCTTTTAAAATATTGGGGAAATTGTACTTTCATCTGTGCATGAAATGTCATGAGAATGATGATATGCAAAGAAAAAAAATAAAACTGCAGACAAAGTTTTACCAATTCATCAAGTCCAATGGAAGTTGCACCAGTGGCATCATGTTAATGTTTACTAACAAAAAGTTTTGCTTGTGGTTATATAGCACATATATCTCTTTGGCAGTCAGTGAAATTATGTCTTTACCAGACAAATCCATCACACTCAGTAAAGACATATGAGATGGGGCATATGTGTAAAGTAATATTCTTTTAAATATTTTTTTTTTTTCTTTTGTAAGACCATGTGTAAAGAAAGGGCACATGTTCCCTTAAGGTTTTCTATTTAAAGACCTTCTCAAAATGGGATGCTAAGGAAAAGGGGGACGCAAAAACCTGGTAACAGAGACAATACCTAGAAATAAACTTGGTTATTTAGGTCAGTTTCTAAGAATGTGTGGAGTGTGAGCATAAGGACCATGTAAAAATGTCATGATATGGAGAAGTGGGAGCATCCAGAGACACAGAGCTGACAAACAACAATGCAGCTAATGAGACCCTGTCAGATACAGAAATTGATGGGTTATCAAAAAAAAAAAAAAAAAAAAAAAGCAAGAATAACTTCAGAGAGGGCAAGCATGGAATGTGCAATCCATAAGGTTGCCAACCTGAGGGTCCAAGATGTTGATTTGATTGATGTGTGCAGAGTGATGAACGAGTGTGCAGCAGAAGGGAGGAGCAGTGAGGACCAAATAGGGGGAGTAGAGAGAGACAAATACAAAAGGGATAATTGTGTCTAAAATGGGACCAGTCAGTATGCTTTTCTGCTCACTGTTCAGTCTGGTTTGTGTTTTTACATCTTATTGAACAGTTTCTTAACTATCTCTCTGCATAATATCACTGTAGCCTCTGTGTGTGTGTCTGTGTGTCTGTGTGTCTGTGTGTGCACACGCTAAGGAATCAGTGTCACCTGTTGGTGAGATGTGAGTGTGTGAATGAAACTTGGTGCCAGTTACTGGAGCCAGACTGGGATTACAGGCACCCCAGTCTGTGGTGTCAGATACTGAAGCCCGTAGGATCTCAGAGTCAGCTACTGGAGATAATGGGGACCTTTAACCTTTGTCCACTGGGGCGGGAGCAGAGAGAGAAAGATTTCCAAAACCAGCTACTGGTGGGATGTGGGTGAATGAGGCAGCTGAGGGACTCAGCACCAGAGGCTGGAACTGGACCACAGGTCCTGTGTGGCAGTGGATGGGGGTGTGTCCTTGTCTGTATCTCCCCAAATCAGGTATGCCTGGGGTCTGCTTTCTTCTCCCTGTAAAACTTCAAAATGGACAAGCCATTGAATAGAGGTCATAAGGATAGGTAGGAAGAGCTGGGATCTGGGCAGGTAGAAGACCTGTGCCAGTACTTAGAAAATCCATGAGTGCACATGTGCTTGTAAACCTGGAGAGTAAATTGTGTGTGCTGCACAAGTGACTTCCTGTCTCTGCGAACCCAAGAGAAGGAGGGGAAGTGGTTGTCTGAACTTCTGTCTGTGTGTGGCTGCTGTCGAAAGCAGTGCTTTGTCAGTGGCTGTCTGTATATGTCTCTGTGATTTTGTTAACCTTTTGATGTTTTTTTGGTTTGTTTTTTTTTTTTGTTCTTTTGTTGTTTGGTTGGTTGGTTGGCTTTGTTTCTTTTTTCTGTTTTAATTTTTTTACAGTATGACTTTATTATGTTCTAAGACAATTATATTTTATTTATTTATCATAGGTACCATATATTGCTTAATGTCATTTGAAGAAGCAAAAACAATAACCTACATTCCAATTTTATCACCTGCTTTCTGAAATGAATTATAGAGTAGTATGAAAAGAACAATTCCAAACTTGGTCCAATGCCTGCAATGGAAGTAAGCAGCATAGGAAAGTGGTTTAGCTCCATACACTATGGTAGTTCAAAGCTCAGCTTCTCAGTGGCTGGACCATGCTGCTTCTCTGCATAAGCCAATCTTCCCACACTTTGTTAAAATGCACAGGGCTATTAATGCAGTTGATTCTCAGCATAAACTGGAAACATATTTCCACTTTTTCATATTTTGTTCTGACAGGGACTGAAAGGAAATATTGATGATGTAAAAGCCTCTTGCTTGTTTTTTATCATTCCTGAGTTATTGTGTCCTATTTTATTTTTTTTTTTTTAATGCAGTTTATCTTCAACAACTTCTTTAAAAAAGACTGAGGACTGCAGAGCTGTCAAAAATTAATGCACACTGCCATAACCAGCTTGTCAGGATTATGCATATTATTCAATGATTAACAGTTCTCATATTAGAAAATACTTTCGACTGTATCAGGAAACAAAAAATTGTATCTGTTTAGAATAATAGCATGCCAGCTGTGATAGTTTTTCTGAAAGTTATTCTACTGTGGAAGCATACATGGACCATATCTTCAAGTACAAGAAGTCACTGTTCCTTTATCTTTCTTTATTTTTGTTTCTCATTGTGTGAGAAGTTGGAAAATTTTTATAGATGAGAATAAGGCAGTGTTCAGGAGGGTAAAATTTGAGGGACAGCTGATCATTCCTTTTTGGTCCAGAAGTGATAATCCCATTTAATTTTTTATTTTTTTTTAATAAGGTAAAACAGTAAATTTGCACAAAGGGAAGAAATTAACGAAATTATTACATCCAATTGACCCTGCACAAAGCATAAAACTTGAAATATTAAAGGTATGGAAACAAAGACCTTTTGAATAACAAAAAAAATATTTCACAATTTGTAATGGAAGTTTTCTACTTTTCTCCCTCTCAGAAACTTAGTCACAACAGTTATCAGGAAAGAGCTAAAATGTTAAGAGGTTTTATTTTAATTCAATATGACTATTTCCCAGTTTCCTAATGGAATTCAGCCTTCTTAACAGTAAAATAACTGTAAAAGTAGAAGATAGAAAAGCACAAGAACTAAAAATACTCAAATTGTATGATCTGTTTAAACAAAGAAGCATAAAACCCTTGATGTCTGAATTAAACACTAGAAAAAAATTATTTTCTTCACAATTCAGATAATATGAAATCGAGTGTGATTTCTTACATTTTTTTCTGCTAGAATTTTTGCTGCAGCACAAATACTAAAAGCACAGTTCTTCCTTGACAATAGTATAGTCTAAAGGGAAAAACAAACAAACAAACAACCCCTCTAGCTGTAATTACTTTAACCAAATAAAGAAAGAAAAATAAAAATGTGGATATTTCCAAGTAGGACAAGTAAAGAAATCATACTTGGAAATCAGATGTAGAAATTTGAAATTCTCTCTCAATTTTTATTTTCTAAGTTTTCAAAATATCACCACCTAAATTTCAGGGTAAATATACATACTTTATTCATAAACATATACGTATCCGGTCAGTATTGTTTGATATGGAATTACATAGCATACATTTTTTTAAATAATTGTTTTTCGTTAATACTGAACCTTACCTATTATTTCCTGTTTATTCTCTTTGGCCCATCTTTTTCTCCTTTCCTCATACTTATGCTTACTACCTTGCTTTCTGAAGTGATGCTCCCCATGTGCTGATGTTCAGACTGTTCTCTGCATCACTGCAGAGAAAAGAGTTTGCCCTGTTTTGCTCCCCCAGAATGCATGAAATCTTATAAGGCTTGAGAGATACCAAGCAATAAGATCTTTTTTCATTAGACATCTACAAGTAAGGACTCATATAAACAGCTTGTTATGTTTATTTAGTATGTCTCAGAATACATAAGATCTCTTTTGCTAGTTCATGAAAACTTGAACATGATAGAAGATTTTCTCTGTATGTTTTACAAAAATCTCCCAGATGACTGGCAATTGTCTGTTCACAGGGAAATGTAGTTAATGTTTTAATGTTCAATAGTTATAATTTAATTATTTTGTTAATGTTAGAATACTTAATTTGAATTAAACCTCTATTTTGTTTTTTAAACATGACAGAAGACATAAACCCCCTCACCTTTTGCTCCTTCCTCTCTTCCTCCCATCCCCCCAAAATTAATAATTAAAATCCTGTTAGACACCAGATCAGTTATTATTGGGTCAGAACCACTTTGTGGGGGTGTGTGCAGGGAAGGGACCAGGCCTTTAGCAGTGTCCACATGGTTACCCACATGGCCACCACAGTTTGGCCACATGTCATGGAAGATCACATGGGGCACCTGTCTATCAAGGTCCACCTGGTAGCCCACCCACAGCACACCCTTGGAGCCTCTGATGAGCTGTGACACCCCTCACTTTGGCTGGGGGGACAGTGAGTGGACAGTGAACCAATGGCCCTACCTGGAGGGAATGGTCACAGTAACTGAAGTCTATAACTAGGCAGCAGGAGGTCTCCATTTTCTCCTGGCCTGCTCTTCTGGAAGAAGTCAGCATGTGACCTTCTAAGTGGTAACTATATTTTTTCCCTCCTCCCCTCTCTTCCCCTCCCCTCCCCTCTCCTTCTCTCTGTATTCTTTCTTCTTTTAATCTCTCTTCCCTTATTATTTTCTTTCTCACGTGGGTAACCTAAACACCTATTTCCTGTACCTCACTTAAGTGCCATGAGGTCTGTGTTGCTGGGTGTAACAAAGGTGCTCTATAGCAATGCTTGTTAGTCCTGGTAATCTGTTGTAATATTTTTGTGAATTGCATGCTTATTTCTGTAAAACCCTTTTTGCCAAAATGCCTCTTTTCTCACCAATTTAAAAGATATCTCTTAGAGAAAAATGTATAGTTTTTCTCCTGACATGAATTCAAGGTATCAAAGGACCAATGGCTTTAAATGGGTTCATGTGAGCAAAATCTCTTGGAGACTGAAATTAAAATGTACACCCAGTAAAGCTTGGGCCTTCTGGACTGGGTTGTAATAAACATCCATAATATATTTATACACAAAGGAACTGAAATAATTTATTGTTTTAAAAAGTGCTTCACTGTAAGCTGTATGTTATTAGTTTAGTGTCTGAGCAAACAGACGAATAATTAAAAATTTTAACCACCAAAACAACAACAACGACAACAACAACAACACAACAAAAAAGTCCCCCAAAACTCAAAGAAATTTTCAAAGCCGTGAGTGGAGTAACATTGCTCTTTGTAACTGAATGTGCAGTGGTTACAGATAGGAAATTTACATTGTTTCTAGGAGACTTCAGAAAAATGTCTAATTCTGTGGTCCACCATTCACTTAATCCCACTCTTTTTGTTAACCACCTTTTAGCATGGTACCTGGGGAGGTTTGTTAGCTTGTTCATTTGTGAAGACACAAAACACAAAAATCTTGAGAAGAATATAATTTAAAGTTTTAATGATTCTGCAGTTGAGCAGAAATAAACCTTGACATTCACCAGGGCTGAAGAAAGAAAAGAAAAAAAAAGAAAAAAAAAAAGAAAAGAAAAAAAAGGAAAAAAAAAAAAAAGAAAAAGAAAAAAAGAAAAAAAAAAAGATGCCTTTATCCTTTATCTTCCTGTCTGTGGGCATTTCAATTATGTGAGCTGAAACCAACTGCTATTTTGTACCAGATCTGAATAAGCAATGTTAATACTGAGATAGAATCATTTCATATTCCTTCAATATCTCTCTACAGCCTCAATCAAAAAATGATATGGATTACAGACCATCACTGTTAAGACTGTCTATTATTGCTTTCACTTTGCAGTGATAAAAAGATATTGTGTGTTAACTTGTTCATTATCAACAGGACCTGGAGATACACATATAATGTGGTATATATAAATCCTGTTTATATGTCATTCTTTATCTTTGTGGGGGTTTTTATTTTTTTTTTTTTTTTAATAAATCCTGTACTAACCACAGATTTTTAAGTTAATCTCTTAGGGAAATGGAAATTTCTATCAATTTTACATAATTTTGCAGGGAGGCAGAGATAATAAGATCAGTGATTTTCTTTTTTCATGGCCCACTAGAGTCAAGACCATGCAGCTGAGCAGAGGCTACATAATTATGTAATTAAAAAATTACATAATATTTGAAACAGAAAGTCCCAGAAGGAAACATGGTACCTTTATACCTCACTGGACAGCAGGGAATCCAAATACCCAGGAAAACGTACTGGGAGAGCAGGCTTCTTTTGTTTTATTTTTCATGGGGTGGACTTTAAGATCACAATTGTCTGTCTCAAAGCACACTGTCAAGGCCACAGAAGGAACAAGATATGCCACCACTAGGACCCTGAGATAAGCACAGATGGGAGAAATTTACAACAGCAAGATGTTAATTCCAGGCCCAGTGGAGGTGAGGTCCGGTTAGCACATGCTGGTTGATGTACCCGGAGAAGAATTCCCACTGTGACAAACTGTGGTAAAGGGAACAACTGCTGATATAAATGCCACCCTAAGTTATGGGAACACCTGTGACTACCCTGTGGATACCCAGAACTTGGACTTTATAAACGTGGTGCCCCAGAAGAACAACTCCAGGATGCCCACTACCAAGAAGTCCAGGGTGAAGAAGGACCGATGGGATGCTGCTGGTTCTACAGGTGATGACTACCTTCTGTTTGATCTCTTTCTCTCTGTCTCACCCTCCTGCCCCTTTCCTATTTCTTTCTATCTCTCTACCTCACATTTTCTGTTAAATAAAATCTGTATTATTGACTTCACCATGTGGTCTCGTCTGCACCTTAGGTTGGGCAGAGGCATCTCTCAACAAGCAGAGCATAACAGCAGCCTAGTTATTTTGAGTGTTATCTCACCCTTGGTCTTAAAAGAAACTTTTTGAATTTTGAAAAGGAGTAAGAGAATCCAGATGCTGTTATAAATAGATAAGTAAATACTCCACACTCCTAAGGCAATACATAAAGGCATTTGTTTCATTAGTTGGCTTTCAGATGCTCAGTGAGGCTCTTTGTAGAGTTCATGTAGGTCATTTGTTATGATCTTTGACATTATATTGGCAGTTATCAAGTAACACATGGTATCCTGGGGACTCTTCAGTGATCTAGATAACCAAAGAGAAAAATTAGCAAGCTTCAGATTGACATCTGGGAGGGGAGAGATCATTTTATGTGCTATGCTACAGTAGTCTACAATTAACCTAACAATTATAGGATGAAAATTCTTGTCTGTGTTTAGGTCTGGTAGTTATGTAAGCAAAAAGCATTTAAACACCTGAGAAGCCTAAGTCATTGTGTTGCTACTTTCAAAAGAGAAAAAAAAAAAAGTAGGACAGTACACATGATGTTGTTTGTTGCTTGTTTAGGTTTGTTGTGGGTTTTTTGTTTGTTTGTTTTTTGTTTCGGTGTTTTGTTTTGTTTTTCTTAATGCAGTAACCTGTTCAATAATTAAATGTATAAAGTGGGTGTTTAATCCTGAAGCATTCTGTTGTAATGTTTAGGTCAGGACAGATTAATTCCAAAAGCTGTGAGATGATTGCAAAGCTGAGTTCTGGCAATACTGTAGCCTTTCTGATGCTGTTAGTGGAGAGGTGATGACAGTGCAATGTTGAGTCAATGAAAAGGTGTTGACATGCATTATAGGATATGCCAGTCTGTTCACTAGAACAGAATATACAAACTAGAGGTAAAGTGGCAATAAAAGATCAATTCTTAATTGTTTTCTCCAAGGCTAGTTTTCTGACATCTGCCATTCATCTTGCTGCAGACAAAAGCAAAGAAACATTATTACAGATGATAGCTTTTTCATTAAACTTTGCCTACTCACATCATCCACTTACTATTTTTCTAAACTTCAAATGAATGTGGTTACACAGATTTTCCTCAGATTTGCTTTATTATCAGAGAAAGAGAGAGAGAAATGAAAAAAAAAAAAAAAAAAGTTAAAAGGCTCCAAAGACATATTCCAAAGACATATGTAATGAAGGAGTTGCTTTTCATTCTACTCTGTGACAAAAATATTTTCTATTAAGGTCAAGAATTTGTCAGGTTTCACAATCTACTTTTGTTACTACTGATAAATCAGAGCTCAGCAATAACACCCATAAACATGAAAATTGGAAGATTCAGGTAAATCAGCCTCAGTTTACCAGAAGACTGATGCGTATATGTCATACATGTCCAGGAGATGGGTCTCAGGTAATTTGTTATTCTCAAACCAGAAAATGCATGACATTTTTTAAATGCTGAGGTGAAAGTAACTGTGGAGGTAAAACTGAATGTCTGAAATGTATTTGTCTACTAAGGATTGGAATCTGAAGCATATAATTGTTTTAATAGTTTACTCAGTCCCTAAGAAGCCTGCCTGACACACCTGTACTTTTATTGTTTCACCATGTTCTGTGCAACATCATCAGATGCAGATATTTAAACCCTGGTCAAAATGAGCATGCAGAAAAGTAAAGCTGAACATTTTAAAATAATGGCAATAAAATCCAGGGTGGAAATTGTGAAAACAGTTATCTCCATCCTATTGTGTCTTATTTCTACTGTACAAATAGCGTTTGGCTGTAATTTATTTGAAGTGCCAGGAGCGTATATAGGCAAAAAGACCCATGCCTGAAAATGAAAATTTTATGGCACTTCCCTAGGTTAACTCTGTACAGTCTTTTCTTTTCTGAAAGCTTGAAATGCATGAATTTGAACAGGTGTTTGTGAGGAAATCTAGGCTGAGACTGACATCATACAGGTAATATGAAACTTTTTTATCCTTAGCAGCCTTATAACTCCAGAAGAACAAACTCAAGGATAGCAGAGAAAGGAAGAATTGATACAGCTTAAAGAATATTGCGAGGAATAAATTTGTGCATATATTAAAAATTTATCAAAGATAATTTCTGATTATTTTCTTTCCTAAAAACAGTAGATTTCATGAATGGTTTATCACATAATAATAACATGGTCAAAAACATGATCAAAATAATATTAATATTAATGTTCTGGTTTTTATTGCAGTGGCATACAAAATGGACTTATAAAAAAAAAAAAAAATGGATAAGGAACAAAAAAAGACCATAAATTTGTAGTATCTCATTTGTGAAATATCGACTAGATGGAGAAAAAAATTCTATCATTTTTATTTTCATTCAGTTTAGGAGATTTGCTTTTCTTTGGAATGGTTTTGTTTGGATATCACAGAATCAGAGAATATGCTGAGTTGGAAGGGACCTACAAAGATCATTGAGTCCAACCCTTAGCCCTGCACAGGACCATCCCAAGAGTCACACCATGTGACCAACAGTCCTGTCTAAAGTCTTCTTGAAGTCTGTAAGGCTTTGTGCTGTGACCACTTCTCTGGGGAGCCTGTTCCAGTGCCCAACCACGCTCTGAATGAATGACCTTTTTTTTTCAGTATGCGACCTAAACCACCCCTGACACAACTTAAGACCATTCTCTTGGTTCCTGTGACTGGTAACCACAGACAAGAGATGAGTGCCCCTGCTCTTCCCCTCACAAGAAAGTTGTAACTGCAACGAGATCTTCCCTCAGTCTCCTCTTCTCCAGGCTGAACAGACCAAGTGATCTCAGCCACTCTCCTCATATAGCTTGCCCTCCAGTCCCTTCATCATCTTCATCATCCTCCTTTGGATGCTCTCTAATAACTTAATATCTTACTTATATTGTTGTGCCCAAAACTGCATACAATATCCAAAGTGAGGCTGCACCAGTGCAAAGCAGAGTGGGACAATCCCCTCCCTCAACCAGCTGGCGACGCTGTGCCTGATGCCCCCCCAGGATATGGTTGGCCCTCCTGGCTGCCAGGGCACTGCTGACTCAGATTCAACTTGCCATTGTCCAGGTGCCATTGACCAGCATCTCGTTCCCCGCTCTGTATGTACATCCTGGTTTGCCCCATCCCAGGTGCAGAATCCAGCACTCTTCCTGGTTGAACTCCATATGGTTAGGATTGCCCAGTCCTCTAATTTGTCCTGGTCTCTCTGCAGGGCTTCCCTGCCTTCAAGGAAGTCAACAGCCCATCCCAGTTTTCTGTCATATGCAAACTTTCTTAGTATCCCCTCTAGTCCTGTGTCCAAGTCATTCATGAAGATGTTGAAGAGCACAGATGAAGCCCTGTGGAACCCCAGTAGCGACAGGTCACCAGTCTGATGTTCCCCCATTCACTATTGCCCTCTGTGCTTGACCCATGAGCCAATTGATCACCCACCACTTGATGTGTTTATCCAGCTGTGTGCTGGACATTTTGTCTAGAAGGATCCTGTGAGAGACAGTACTGAAGGTTTTACTAAAATCCATAAAGATTACACCATCGAAAATATGGAAAAAAAAATCTTGTGATATTATGCCATTTTTACTAACATACACAAGATGTAATGGTTATAACTGGCAGCAATATTTGCAGGTTTTATTTTAGTTTGCTGACAATTGCCAACAGCCCCAGTTACCTACTTATGACAAGTTTCATAATATTACTCTGGTTGTTGCAGAAAACACAAATCCTTGACAATAATACCACAGTTTTAATTCATTGAATTTAATTTCCTGTATAAGATCATTCTAATATGTGTGGATAAACTGTTGACAGCTTTCATATGACATTTGAATATCCCATTAAATAATAAGAAACAAATAATAATTTGGGCACAGCTTATGAAACTGTTAAGGTCAATGATAAGACTTCTGACTTCAAAAACGTTTGAAGAAGATTTGTATTATACCAATGATGGACATGCTTAATATTTTGGTTTAGGTTTCAATATAGTATTCTGTCATATCTCATTTCATCTGGATAAGTATATAAAAAATAATGTTTATTTTCTTTCATTGTGCCTATTTAAAAGCACTTTAAGGGCAATGTATATCCATTGTATCCACTGATGGTGAAAAGACAAATACAGCAAAGGCTGAATTTCACTTTCTTAGAGGTTTTTTTAGAAAGAAACAAAGCTTAAAATTGCATAAATGATGTAGTGTCATAATGCAGTCTGCACTGAAGAATGTTTGATGCCAGGCCTTGGGACATCAGCAGGAGTTGTCATTTAGTTTTCAGAGAGGCTTTAAGTTTGTCAAGGCGTTTCTTAATTTTTCAGTGCATGTTTTTCTCCAAACCAATTTTTTCGTGTATAGCTTCATTATCAGGAGACAAGTTAAAACTGTGGTTATAATTGTCTTCAGCTTTTTTGTTTTATTTTATTTTTATATTTTTAAGTTTTACCCCCCTTAGCTTGCTACTATATTCACACTTATAATAAATAAATTGTCATAAATCAACTTCTCTTTTGCCTTCAGGACTTCTCAGAGTTCAGGCATTTGTTCATTTTTAATTATGGGATTTTTTTAATTGTCTTCTTCCCCCTCTCTCCTAATCAGATTCTTTTTATTTTCTCAAAATCTTAGTAGGACTTAGGAATGCAATGCATTCCTCTACCATTTATACTGTGTGGCCATGAAGATCTTCTACCGTAAGATGGACTACTCCTGGGAAAATTGCAAACACCCAGCTCTCATCTAAAAAGTCATCTGGAGAGGAAACCTGAACATATTGGTACTTAGTGAAAGCTAGTAAGAGTTCTTTTGGAAGGAATGCAGTCTTACTCATTTATCTGTAATGTTAAAGAGAAACAAGTAAAGAGAGACTATAACTTGTTTAGGTGTTTGTTACATGCCAGAACTATAACCTAGGACATAGTATAAATCTGTGAATGTAATAGCCTTGCAAACAATTTTCCACAGTTTTCTAAAAAGGTTGGTAGCACATATGCTACGTCATGAAGTAGAAGTCACGTGAAAAAGATAAATGAATAATGAAAGAATAAAAGCACCATGACAATAGTAATTGTTTTTCATAACTGCTCAAAGAAATATACTTGTCAAATCTGTGACAAAATGTGACTCTGAACAAACTAGCAGTTTCATGTGTGAAACCTTGTTTGAGCAAGATAATCTTTTAGTGAATCCGAATAATGATTCTAAAGCTTACCAATTGTTCTAATAAACAGATACACAATGCATGCATTGAGGCACATTTATGATTATCAATTTTGTTATGCTTAAGGAAAATTCCTAAATAAATTATAGTCTTTAAGAAACACAGGATAGTCTAAAAAAGACTTCTCCAGTGCTTGGTAGATAATGCTTAAAAGTGTATTTTTTTGCTGCATGCAATATAACTAAATGTGTAATTTTGTGTAAAGGTTTTTTAAAACTAGAAAAAACCACTTTGGTCTGCCTAGCTTGTGCCTAAATTTTGTCTACCTCCTGTACCAGATATCCTAAGCAACGGTAGTATTCTCCTCACACAATTTTAATTTCTAAGTTCTTATAGTAACAGTCTTGCATAGGAAGTCAAATTGCATTGTGGCACCAACTGACATAAAGAGATCTATTTCTTTTCCTAGCACATAGAAAAATAAAATCAATTCTAAAGTTAAGCAATTAGTTGAGATTAACTATCTTTAAATGATTAAGCTTTGGGGAAAGGAACACATTTTCACAGGTGTTTAGCAATAGGATCTCTTTCATCACATAGTATATGCCTAAGAATTACTCTGTAATTGTTTATTTGGATCCCTGTATTTGATAAGGAAAAAAAAATCACGTCTTGTTTTCTTTTCTGTAAGACAAAATAATAGTTGTATCTAAACTAAGTAAAACGAACTTTAAGCATCTTAAATGGATGTTAATTCTGTAAATTGCCTATGTTGTCAGCAGAGAGGGGTAGACACATTTTTAAGACTCCAAAAGATAAAAGCCTCTGACAAATTTTGGTAGTAAATTCAGGTGAATATGATCCTCCTCATGATATTTTCTTAAATGCACTCATTGATTAAATAGTGAAGATCAAAGAAACTTTTAATAGCAACATAATTTCAGAAGACAGATGCAGTTTTCATGCATGTCAAATGTTTAATTTTTTTTTTATCTCATTTCTGCTTTCTATTTCAGAAAGTTGTGTGTTTTTTTTCTTTTTGTATTTCATTATTAAAATATTCATCATATTTTGATATTTATACTATCTAACAAGTTCTTGGGGAAGCTAATATTCTCACAGCTGTGGACCACAGATATGACCTTTTGTAGATAAGTTATTTTGCTCATTATCCAGCTGAAAGATAAAACTCAGTTACACTGCAAATTAAAATTTGAAGCCTAAATTTATATTTTTCAGATTAAGAGTTATTAAAAAAAAAAAGTTTGCAAAAAACTTATATAGCATATTCCTATTATCTCTAAGATCTGCAACATGCTAAGATTGTTAAAAAAAACAAATGCTGTGAAAACTACAGACAAATTCTCAGAAAAATAATATAACTCTTTTTAGGCTGTTTTTTCTGATATATACTTCACAAGATGTTCTGAGTTGGAAGGGAGCCACAAGGATTGATGAGTCCAGCTCTTAAGTGAATGGCCCATATAAGGATTCAACTCACAGCCTTGGCATTATTAGCACCATATTTTAACCAATCTAATCAGCATGATACCTCTGATTGCCACTTAAAAATCTTGGCAACTTAGAAAAGATGTTGATTACATAGTTCTTTTATAATATCAGTTTATTATGATGTGGTAACCAAACAGGCAAATAGAATACTATAAATTATTGAGGAATGAAAAATGAGAGAAACAAAAAACATGCATCACCTCTACCTTGGTTACATATGATTTCAGCCACATATATAATAAAAGGAGAAAAGAATAAAAAAACTTAAGTAACAACAAAAATTTAATGAGTACTCCTGAACTGAAAGGGATTCTTCAGTTTAAATAAATGATGTCTGAGTCATACACAATAAACACTTATAAAATCAGGAAATTTATACAGAGAGTGATCACAAAATCAGTATATGTTATGTCATATAGTGCAAGAACTTGAGAGTATTATGTGATTGGAACTTAAAAAAAAGTGAATCACTTTTCTTGCATAATTTACCTCTGGTGTATTTTGCCAGAGATATTGTAGATATCAACAGTGTGTATCTTTGAAAAGGGAGAGAAGTCATGAAAGAAGAACAGTTGGGATTTTTCTATCATATAGATGGTAACACGGGTTCTAAAAAACATGTGATTCAGGATGTCCCTGAACCATTTACTTGGGGAAAAAAAAAAAAAAGAAGATTTTTCTTTGTTTACTGCTTGCTAAAGACACTATATGACCTCCATCAAGATTTGCTCTGAGCTGATTCATAAACTAAGACCATATATGAATACTGCTGAATATTTTCTTATGTGCAATAGTGACCACTACTTCTGAATGTTACTTAATGCAGATAAACATAAAAAATGAGCACGGGGGTACTACTCATACTTGTCTGAAGAGAAGTGCTACACACCATCCTTTGCTATAAGAAGTACAGCAATTCAAACTATAAGAGTTTTTCTGAGGGATTCTTCATCTTGCTGTGTTTATTACTAGGCAGTAAATGATGAATGTCTTCTTTCTTCTCTACCATATAGTGCTGCCAGATTGTACCTGCCATCTGGACCACTGAAAAGTTTATTTCATATTTTACATAAACTCTTTTTATCTGATATCTCCTTATGCCAGACAACAATTCTCATGCATGTTACGTCTTAGGAGCAACATGCAAACCAATGGCCACTCCTGTTCTAAGGTTTCAATTGTACTGTCTTTTGTCCTAGGAACATTTCTTTTATATATTTATGGCAGTCATTACTATTCACTTTCTTTTTCTGCTTCTTTTCAGTAGTTCCTAAACTCCTAAATATATTACTTGTACAGAACTGTAGATTACAAGTTCTCTGATTTATTCCTTCCCTTACACAATAAAAGAATGTCCAAAAGACTGCTTTCACTTTGATTCTGCAAATGTGTGACATCCTCATAGTGTGAGAAAGCATGTCTTCTGCTCTCAGAGGTTTAAAGGATCAACATATATTCTTTCCTATCTTCCATGACAACTTATTTTTCTTTGGTGTAAGTGTTGGTTTTGTTTTTTTTCCTCACTTCCTTACTTGCATTTTTCCTTCATTTTAAAAAGAAATGCTAGTTTTTAGTATGCAGTGATTTGACTAGACAGACAATTGAAAGAATGTTTCAATCCCTAATCTGCCTGACTGAACTGAAATGTGTACCTCTCACAGTCTTTCTACAGCGTTGTAGAATTATGTTTTCTCAGACACAATTCTGGAGGCGAAAGCTAATATATCGGTTATAGACATTGTCACATTTATTTCATTGTTATATATCTGGTCTTTTTAATTAGAAAGTATGTTTTTCCTGGAAACATTTTGACCTGTTGTAATGGACAATTTTTTCACTCTATCACTTTGCTAGGAATTCTCACAGATTATGAAAAAGCTAGGCAAAACAAAGTGCACAAAATGTTATTCATTATTATTGGCATATTTTAATGTTCTTCTTTATTCTTTCTTCTCATTAATTCCACTTTTTTTAATTTTTTTTTTTCCTGTTTATTCATCCAAATACAACCATAACTGTTCCCTTTTCCAAGTTACTCTTGAAATATATAAAGTCATAGAATATTTTGATTTAGAAAGGATCAACAAGGACCATGGAGTCCAATGCCGGCCCCTGCAAAGGACACCCCAAGAGTCACACCATATGCCTGATAAAATTGTCCAAATGCTTCAAATGCTTCTTGAGGTCCATCATGTTTTTTTGTTTGCTTGTTTGGTTTTTTTTAGTTGTTTGAAAGAAAATATTCTCTTGGGAGTATTACATCTACATGGTTACGTCAAACAGTCCAGCAGTGAAAATATCAAGGTAGCACAGCTGTAGAGTAATTGTGTTACTCATCCAGGAGAGCTGTTTTACAGGCTGAGTCAGAGCTGAATGATTTAAAATAGTACCCCTTTAATTCCTGGCTAACCTATGATATTATGTATTTTTTTCTAAAGTTCAAAATAATAACTTCAGTTTCACATTTTCAGAGTTTATAATAAAACCATAAAGAAACCATAAATGTTGCCATTTTTCTCAGGGAAAGAAGATTTTCATTCTTGTTTGTTTGTCATCAGCTTCCTAGTAATAAGGCAACACTCCACTACACAGCATTTGTCACAGCCACAGTTTATTTCTGGCTTCCCACCTACTAACAAATTATCATGTAGCATGAACCATATTGAAGGGCTAAGGCCAGAACAGAACAGGACAATGAAGCAGAGAAACTAGTCATTTGTGACCTCATGACCTTAACACAATGATATGGGTCAAAATGATACAAAGAATATATGCATTTAAAAAAGAAAAAAAAAAAAGAACATCAAAACCTTAAATAAATGATGTAGTATCTGATGAAGCATGAAGACTTAAAGAAAAAAAAAAAGAAGAAAAAGGGAAGAAAATACGCCTCAGAAAGAGCACACTCTGATTTGAGATCTACATGATTTCACTTTCAGGAAACTAGCAAGTAGGCTGTTTGCCATGTCCTGTTGGACCGAGGATCACCATCATGAGATAGCCAAGGGCAAGGCTCTAAGTAACAGGAACAATTTGAGAAACATGAGGGACCTCCCCTAACTCTTGATGAGGGGCCAAAAATTTGGATGTGTTCCTTTCCTTTGCCCTTGATCCTTTACAAACATTTGTACCTGGTTCGCATTAATCATACCTTCTCCCCTATCTTATCTTAATTTTATTTTCCACAATGCTAATGTTATAGATAACTGAAGACTTCACTACCCAGAGAATTACTTTGATATCTCCTGCTATAATATTCCCTTTGCTGCATATTTTAATGCCAAGCAAATTGCATAGGGTGATACAAAAAAGAGAAACCTCATAATCTATGAAACAGGCCCATCTCAAGTGTATGCACACAAATGACAGATCTATAGGATGGCATAACAGGGAAAGCTCTCATGCCTTCTCTGAGAAACAAGAACAACCAGAATGTCTATATAATAATGCAATTTTTCCCTGCTTTATTGTTAGTCCCTGTGCTAATCTGATGGGGAAATCTCTACTATAGTAAACTAGACTACTTTATTTTTAAAAAAAAAAAAAAAAAATCAATAATGTCTCTCAGTACTTCAAAGCTAGCTTTTAAACTTATTCTCTGATTAAACAAAACACTAGATAAAGCAGTAGAACTGAGTACTTTGATTGGAAAAGTGGGTTGCTAGCCTCCTTAGAAAGTTTGCTGGTATGACTTGTGTAATGAAGTATGTGAAGAGAGAAAGTAACAGAAAGAAACACAACAGTGTTTATAACAGTAGCAGATGTAAGAAAGTCATGAAGGAACATGCTCATTACAGAAACTGAAATGAAGGAACAAAATACATAGTCATAGGAAGTAACTTTTTTAGAAATTGAATTTTGATAGCAAAAATAGAATGAGAAATAGAATGCAGCTGTAAACTGGTAGGGCAACTTTAACTTGTGCAACATGACATTTTGACAATTAAAAGTCTACCTATGGTCCCACATAATAACCCAGTGTATCTTCTTTCTAGCTGTACCTAATCTTGTCGGCTGCTTCTTAGTTTAATTGCTTTTCCAGGACAACATCTCAGCAGCATTAAAGTGTGGAAATTCTGGAAGGGTAGTTATGTCCCATACTGTAAGCTCCCTTGCAGTGTAGGGACATGATTGCACACATTTGCAGAACACATAAGAAGCCTTGCATAAACATTTGTCTTATAGACTAAATTAATTTAGCTCCTGATCAACTATGCTGATTTACTAATGAAGCCACTTCTCGGAAAAAAAAAACAAACAAACACAAGAGTAACAAAAAAATGCAAAAGAAAGAATGCTAAATTGAAGGGACACGAGGAGATTAAATAGAAGGGTTTGTAAGAAGACAAAAAAAATAGAGAGATGATCCCCAATGCTGAAGAGTAGCATTCAAAAACACATTCAATATCCTGAATAAAGCAGTAATCAAACTAATAAAGAAGCAAAGAGAAAAACGAAATTTTGACTGAAAGGCAGTATTTAATGATAATGATTTAATGTGGAGAGCCATGTCTTCTGGGGCAGTCTGTCTAAGTCAGCATCAAATGTATGTGGTTCTCAGCAAAAACTTAAAATAAACACCTTTCTAGCTACAATACTCTGGAAATGGCTGCAATGGATGTAACTGGTGCCTTCACATGTCTCCATTAAAATCAAAGTGGTTTCAAGCAAGTACAGAATCACAGAATCAGAGAATATGCTGAGTTGGAAGGGAAACACAAAGCTCGAGTCCAACCCTTAGCCCTGTACAGGATCATCCCCAAGAGTCATACCATGTGCTTGAGAGTATTGTCTAAATCCTTCTTGAACCCTGAAAAGGTTGATGCCGTTACCACTTCCCTTGGGAGCCTGTTCCAGTCCCCAACCATCCTTTGGGTGAAGAACCTTTTTCTAATATACAACCTAAACCTCTCCTGACACAACTTTAGGCCATTCCCTTGTGTAAGTGTAGAAGACCCTTCCAGAAGGGTTATTACAATCACATGAGGGTTTTTTCACTTAAGAAAGCTTCCCTACCTGCAAAAAGGCATCTTTCCCAGAGAAAAATTTAGTTGTTTTCTCCTCCTGCATTCCAGAGAAGCTGACTCCTGGGTAGGAGAGAAGGTAAGTTCTAGCAGGCATATTTGAAGGCCCTGCAGCAGCGGGGGCAGAGATGATAAAAGCCTTAAGAAGAAAAGGGGCATGTCTTTTCCTAGGCCCAGTGCAAATTTGTACAAAGATGTTGTGTTCTCAGCTTTGGAAATAAATTCTTCTAAATCGTTCCACTGCCTGGTATTTTGGGGGTACCTGCGTGTATTTGACCCTTACACATCAGGTCCTGTCACTGGTCACCACAAAGCAAAGATCAGTGCCTGTCCCTCTTCTCCCCATTATGAGCAAGTTGCAGACTGTAATGAGGTCTTCCCTCAGCCTCCTCTTCTCCAGGATGAACAGACCAAGTGCCCTCAGCCTCTCCTCATATGACTTCCCATCAAGGACCCTGACCATTATTGCTGCCCTCCTATGGTACACAGGCTACAGAGCAGACTTGCTTGGCAAAAAGAGGACTCAGTCTCAATTTTTGATCACAAACACACTCTCCTCTGTGTTGAATGAATAGCACAACTACATGCTTTGCAAGACTAATACTGAGCACATTCAACAAAGTAAAAGTAAATGGACTTTCCACCTGCATATAACAAAGATATTGAATTCATAGTAGTGCTAAAATACCACTTCTACAAAGTTTAGAAAACAGCCTGTTAAACATGTTGCCACCAATTGTTACCATATAAGAGCAGCAGTCTAATGTTTATATATGAACATGTTAAATTAAAATGTTATTTAAATGAATGATGAACAATACAGAAATCACTTGTTTGTCATCAATTATTTAATAAGTTCCCTAAAACTGATAAACAGATAAGTAGAAAAATCATTAACTGCCAAAACTTTTAATTTTTCAATCAGGAAATTATCTTTAATACTTTTATTTGCTTCTCTGCTTGCTCTTCTCCTATTGCCTGAAAGGCCTGTTTCATAACAAATTACTGAGTTTGTTTTTATTTTGCCCAATGTATGATGATTACCAGTGAGCTTTAGAAGAGATCTGAAATATTCGTTTACAGTTTCCCCCAAAGGCAAGTATTCTTTTCAGGAACTTTGTCTCATTAGTTCTTTTTTGATCTGACTCTTCAACATCAGCTTCAGCTATGGCTAACTAACATGTTAACCATAATCTATTGAATGTAGGACATTCAATATGCATATGATTTATACTATACACATACAAGAACAGAACTTTTTTTTTTTTTCTTCAAAATAATCACAGCAAACAGATTCTGTCTATTTTGTTTTGTTTTGATTTGTTTTACTTTGTTTTGGGACTGGAGTGGAAAATATTGTGCTTGATATGTATAATTGGCCCTCTAGTGTCCTTGTCTCTTTTCTCTTCAAACGTTTTGGATCTTTTGAGATACAATTATTTCTTAAGATGGGTTTCTATGATGTGATGTTGACATCTAAGCTTCCTAATAGATAACAAGGAGAAATGAGCACTTCAAAGATGGGACTCATCTGTCTTCTTTTCACTGTATCTTTTTTACAAATCGGATGTGTCTACATATGTTCACAGAAATTCCATCATTGCTAGCTGAGGATTAATAGCAATGTTAATATTCCAAAGTTAGGAATATGCTCTCCAGCATATTCTAGTTCTCTTGAAGTTGTTTATCATCTTGCTGCTTTTGCCAGTTATCTCTCTCCTGTTTTTCACAAAACATTATGCTTATTTTCATTCCCTTGCACTTATTTTTTACTTTATCTTGCAATTTCTATTACTTGGGTCATTGTTGACATGTTTTCCCATTTATTCTAAATGCAACTACACCAAACTTTACCCTTTAGGTGTTAACACAATTCATATACTTGTATAAAACTCTTATAACTGGCCATGCCACAGTATTATAAGATACTTACACACTAATTTTGATTACGCTGAGTAGAATATATGCTTTTTTTTTTCTATCCTGATTATCGTAAGTATAATGTATACATATCACAGGCCTCTGTTTTTGCTACATACTATCCATTTTCCTCTGTTCTCTCAGGAATTTAAACTCCACATTCTCATGGTCGATGCAGCTAAGATCACTCTTGACCTTCACATCTTCATCAGTTCTTCATGGTTTGTTACTAAAAGCTGAAACAATTGTCCCATATGACTCACTGATCATGTGCATCAAGAAATTTTCTGCAAAACACTCCAGAAACCTCTTGTATTGTTTTTACACAACCCTTTGGGCAGATAATGAAGAGATCTGCAAATGTGAGGGTTTTTTCCAGTTGTCTAAGGAAGATTCCTTGTAGCTCCCATTTTCTTATCAGGCTTTCTGCAGCAGATTCTCAATTCTTTACCACTCACTCCGGTCTCTCATCTTATCCCTACCCATAATGAACTGCTCAAGCAGCTCACTCCCCTTTCCAAATTGCCTGCACTGCAAACAATGCAGAGGCATTGAGTGCAACCTCTCCTCACTATTTTCACCTCCCTCCTGAAAAGTCTGCACTCAGCCAGTAAGACTCCACTCATGCAACTTATTCCACCACCTCTATGTAGTCCCAGTGAGGTCACAGCTCTGCAGCTGTGGATAGATTTTTAGCTTCTCCTGTTTGTTTCCCATGCTGCACTGGTTTGGATTCAGAGTGAGAAAGAGCTTTACTATGTTGCCAAAAGTCACAAGTTTCTGGTCTCTTCCATTATGGGTATCTCCATTCACTGTTCCCTCTTGCCCACAGCTGTCTCTCTCTAGTCCTCCCACTGCCCTTTCAGCTGGTGACAACACCTCAACCAGGGCATGTCTCACACGGGGAAGATGCTGTTCATGCCCTGAAGAGAGGCACCAGGCACTGCTAGGCCAATTCCAAAGCAGCATGGAGTGCCAGAGATAAGGAAGCAGAACCTTCTTTCATTGGTAGTATCTGATTCTGATATGGTGGGCTCAGTTACTGTAGCTGTTTTGAAGTCTGAACTATGGTCCATCACTGCTAAGGACTGCTGAGGCCAGTAACCCCACAGAGGCAAGGTTATGTAGGCTACATGTGTGCAGGTTCAGCCAGTTGCAAGACTGATAGAAGCATAAACACATATAAAGAATGAGAACATACAGCACACCACAGAGAGTGACACAGACAGAGAACATGGCCCTTAACAGGCCTTACAGTTTACACACAAAGTTTGTCACAAAGACACGAATGGCATGGGCTACCTGATTGGTTTTTTTAGGATCCATCTGATCAGATGATTCAAAGCTCTGTTTGTGGAATGTATACATACTTTTGTGTGCATGCACGACCACACACACACACTCACATCTCATAATAGCTGACCTCAGAATTTTAGCCTATCTGGCAGCTGACCTCAATCCACTGTTTGCTCAGGTTTTGGTAGTTGGACCTATAAGCCTTTAAGTTCACATCATCACTCCATTTTCTTGGACCTCTTAGGCTATTTGCTGGTGGTTCTAGCTTGAAGCTCACTCATGTTCACACATAGTCAGAATAGAGGGTGCATCTACACCGAAGCTAGGTAGAAACAGGATTTAATGAGAATAAAATCCCTCATTTTCTCTGGTTTTGGTCCTTTCTCTAAATATATCCCATAAAAAGTAATTTTTACAACTTCATGTACGTTTCTGCAATCTAGTTTAAAGTATCCCATAAAAAGTAAGGTACATATCAAAAATTCTCTCTTATCTGTATCCCACTATGCGTCCTATAACTCTGTAGGAAATATCCCCTTTGATCTGTAAAGTGTTCTGGGGAGTGCTTGTTTTGTTGACCTTTCCCAAGGGGATCTGACATTAGTTATAAACATCTCATCATTTTCTTTGATGGCCCTGGCAGCAGACATCTTTCTTTTCACTGATGAGGAGCCTGGCATTCCCCTGTTCCTTCTGTGCCATGTGGTTTGACTGTGGGTGACTGCTTTTTATCCTCACAGTCCAGCTGCCACCACCTTCACTGCAGTCTTGAGGAGGGATTCTGGCCCTCTCTGCACCCTGAGTGCACTGACTGCTGGGGAAAGTGCTGACTTGGTTTATGGCCTCAGCTTGCCATAGAAATGTATGGTCTAGTGTGGATATATATCATAGTATATTACATATATTATTGCCAAAGTGTTTGTGATAGAGAATAACATCCCAGGGAAAATGTTCCTGATACGTAGATATCCTGGTGGAAAAAGGGACAGTTTTCTTTAAATTGTGTATTTTTCTGAGGGATTTGCTTACACTTTGTGGTTCATAGACTATTTATTGAGCAGAATGTTGCAGTTTATATCAAAAGCTCATTTAAAAGGAAAGTTATTTGATGCATTTAAAAGATCCTTCTATTTCTCACTCATTTTTCTGAGTGAAAACTAGCATAATTCTATCACAAAACCAACAAAAAATATATTACTGAAATTGATATGATGTGTGGTGCATGCACAATTATTATTTTCAGATTTAGAAAACAGTTTAATATACAGTGCAAATCACTATGACTTTCACAGACATAGAAACTTTTTGCAGTAAATGAAAATGAAGATTTTCATGCTCCATCAATAAGCTTAATAAACCAGCCACATTGAAAACATTGTAGAGTATTTCTCCTTTGGAGATATTTAGGAGAATCTGCTCTTCGAACAGCAAAAACAATATGCGGAAGTAGATGTGTTGGTATGAGGGGTTTTTAAAGGATCTGAACATTTATTAGTTGGAAATCCAGCTATATCAGATTGTTAAGAACAAATATGATCATATAGATAGTAAGATAGTAATTCAGATTTTCTCATAAAACATGATCATAATTTGATTTCACCTTTTGACAAACACAGTTCTGAAGATTTGATTATCTACCTGCAGTGTCAACAATAGTTTTGAATATGTTATCCATAAGTCACAGGATAAGTTATCATCTTTGAGTCAAAATAAAAAGGGGGTTTTGTTCTTGAAGTTGCTACTGAAGCTCTGAAAGTACAGAAGAGGTGAAGAAAGATTTTACATAGAAGGAGAACAGAGGACCAATTTGCCTTCACTTTCAAGGAAACCAAAGCACAAAACAAACAAACGGGCAGAGGACTGATTGATAAACTTCAAAAGCAACAAATGTTTCTATAGTATTAGATTTTTCCAATGATTCTAAGAACTATTGCATGTGTACAGATTATTATGAGCTTCATATCAAGTCTTTTAAAATGTGTAAAGTGGCGAATTGGACAATCTTTACTCACAAAGATTGATCAAAAGACACAAAGACAATCTTTAATCACAAAGAAGAATTTTGTTTTATTTAAATGTGTAAAACTTTGAAACATGACGTTCATACACACGACTAATTACTTTACAAATATGCCAAACATCAAAAAAATAACACGTGATATATTGTAGTGCTAAAGGTTTTTCAACTCATTTTGTTTTCATTATTTTTTTTCTGTTTTATTATAAAATTTGGTTTACCAATTCAAAAAAACTATTTAAAATATTGTTATGCAGTATTTACTTAAAAATTTCAAAATCCAGCATATGAAATTTTGTGTTTTCATGTATATGCAGAAGAAAGAAAGAAAAGAAATAACATCTTACGAGGCTCCCCCACTGCCAAAACCTTGGCACCCACACCCAATGCTGTGCTACAGGAGAGAAAGCATTGAGCATATATAGGACATTGTGTGATCTTCTCTCCAAAATACAGCCTTATTAGTGGAGATCATGTCTACTTGCAAACTTTTTCTGAGAAGAAAAAAAAAAGTATCACTACCGAAATAAAAACAACTTTCCTGAGAAGCGCATCTGTTTAGATGAACACATGCATAGAAAGACTACTCTCAGAAGTCAAAGATGTGATAGTATATGCAGTAATATCTTAACTTTATATCTTTGACTCTTTCTGGTTATGCCTTTCCTGTCTTGTGACTGTTACTAGCAAATAAGTGTTTAAAAGTCTTCTAGCGGGGTGAATATGTTCTAGTTCCATATGTGAAAGAAAATTCTTGTTCCCCAGAAAGAAACAGTACCTACGCTTGAAAAATCACAGATAGGTATGATTTCTGGGGATAGCAGAATTATTATAAATTATAATTTCTTATTAAATTATGGTAGTTTATGAAAATATTATACTCTTTCACCATTTCACTCGAACATTTCATGTTTAGATCAATGTGACTTCATACTCCACATTTTCACTTTGAGTTTCATGAATCTGAACTCTTTACTCAAAGTCATTCAAATTATTATATACAAGTGTTCTGATTCATTTGTATATGGTGGCATGGAGATTCATTTTCTGTATGATGCATATAGCAACTGTGCTATAAATGAATGGGAGCTTTTAATTTTTCAAGATTTCTTTTCATAGTCTGAATTTGCTAGCCTGCTAACTCAAATAATTCTGAGCAAACAAATAAATTTTCTAACAGAAACAGTCACCTGAAAATGATTTTAAATGGAAAAGAAACCAAAAATTTGTGCAAAGGATTGTTTCTTCAGATACAAGTAGAAGTTCCCTGAAACAATTTTCCCTTGAGATGTCATATTATAGAAAGTTACAATTCTTTTTGTTAAATTTGCTTTTATATGCAAGTATGCACAGACTAACTGCTGGCATTTTATCAAAAATGCTGCTCAACAAGCAGTTAGGAACTGTAGAATTTTTTTTTTTTTTTTAAGTAATAGCTAAAGAAATTATTAAAAACTGCTCCAGTGTGAACTCTTCTGAGTCAGCCACAGTTCTTGCCAGGAGCCTGCTCCTGCTTGGGCTCTCTACAGGGAACAGCTTCCTTCAGGGCACATCTATCTACCACAGTGTGGGGTCCTCCACAGCCTGCATCATCATCACTCTCCTTCTCTGACCTTGGTGTCTGCAAGGCTGTTTCTTTCACATTTTCTCATTCTTCTCTCAGAGTTTCCATATAAAACTTAGCCTTACTTAGCTCCATAAGAAAAATATAGAAATTATGAATCTAGGAATATGATATTCGTCCTTTCTCCTAGTCTGTTTCACAGAATAAGTGCCTAATGGGAAAGAACAGTAAAGACAGTACCGACAGTCCTCTAGTCCTCTGACACATTCTGTACTTCGCCTGACTTTCTTTCACATAATTAGGTGTTGGCTTGACAAACTGCTCAGTGGGTATAAACTTTGGAATTTAGTCTTCTTTGGCCTAAAACATAATCTGTATTTTTGTTACTGTTTACGATGTAACCAGAAGGGCAGGTCATGGATGCCAGGGTGTTATGATTTGGTTACTAAAATCATTACAAGTGCCTTTGCCCCAATTAAGGGCCATATGCCAAAGTCAATAATATGGGCTTTATTTGATGGTAAAAGTGAGGCAGACAAAGAGGGATAGAAAGAAATAGGAAAAAGGAGGAGGATAAAGAAACTGACAGAGAGACATTAAAATAGAAATTGTATCACCACTGTGGAATCCAACTGTGTCCTGTCAGTCCGGTTCTTCTGGTCTTCTTGGTGGTGAAGCTCCCACAAAACATAAAGTCCAATGGATTAATATACATTCAGGACATGTCAGGCACATCCGTCCCATGGGTGGAGGAAGCTTTGCCATCTCTTGTGACAGGCTCTGGATTTGCTGCATCACTTGGATCATGTGTTGTCTTCTGGTGGTCGAAGGCTTCAGAAAAGAGTTGGGGATGCTTTGGGGGTCTTTGATGGTTTATGACCCTTCTCAGCTGCCTCTCATGTGAATGTCCCATGTGTACATGGTCTTCCCAGGGGGACAGGGCATTACTCCTTTGGTTTGGTGAGGAGGGATTTCGCCATCACACTCCCAAAACTCTTCTCCCCCACCACCCACTGAACTCAGCCAGGGTGAATTCTTAACAGAGAGATATTCTTCCCTGAGCCTTGTTTACCTCTCCTCAAACCTGAGATGATTAGACAATAGTCCTAGCTCAAGTTCCCAGTCAGAGTCCAAATTCCAGTCAGGAGGCATTGGAAGTGGGGATGCTTCAGTGGCTGCAGACAAGACTGTTGCTTCTTTGCAGTTTGACAAAAATATTTTTATGTTTAATACATTAATATAACATTCAGTACATCACACAATGTAAAAAGGAACCTGACTTGTATTTTATGTGAAGAAGTAGAATTTAATTTCCCTGAAAGACGTAAACACATTAAATTTACCTTTCAGGATATAAACCAGACAGAACCTGGCAGAACCTGGAATTCAAAATACTAAGTCTATTCCTGTCACGTACATTAATAAGAATGGCTTTATTATGACTGAAGACACAATTTCGTGTGCCTGATCACTGTCAAAATTACATATCTATCAGTGTAAAGAAGAGGTGGGACAAGCTGTTGCAGTGTAATTCAGAAACAGCCTGAGAACTGAAGAAATCCTAGGCTGTCCCTCCAACTGAATAGGGCTTGTATTTCATGTGGAGTACTGAAAGCAAACCTGTGTTTTACACCTTCTTAAGACATTGAGCACATTTTAGGAGTTATTCATTGCATCTTACACTTCAGAAAAGCTCAATGGTAGGCACTTCTGCAGCCAAAACAGATACCTCTGAGCATGATTGTATGCTTGTTGTTATGTTCCTGCGAGATTTTCATGCTAAATGGAGAAGAACTTAAATGGTATAGTCCCCTATAGGTTAGTCAGCATTAAAAAAATAAGCAGATTGGAATATCTGTGGGTAATCAGGACAATTTGGCACTTGAGTCCTTGCATTGGCAGAATTTTCATGGATTAGATTCCTTTCCTCTTTCATGTGAAAACCTTTCTACCTTGCAGGCATATTTCTATATTTTCTCTGTTTCCAGCCAAAATCGTTAACATTTGGTGTTAATAATGTATTGTTTGTATGCCTACAAAATTAACAAGTTGACATAGTTCATCCTCTTATAAAGCTTCTATATTAGTTTGAAGTAAAATGAAAAAGATTAAAACTGCAATAAAATTTCATGGGTTGTCTTTTGCAAAGTTTATAAAAATATAAATTATTAAAACCAGTAGGTTAAAACCAGTACATTTAAACCAGATAAAACAGATGAATAATTATGTAAACCACAAATATATTGAATTGCACAGAAGCATTAGCATCCCTTTAATAATGAGAAAATAATTTGTATGCTGTATATTTTGTATTATTTTCAATTTCACTGAATCAGAACATAATCAATGAAAAAATATTGTCAGTTTTTTGAGGTTCAAGGTAGGAAGAAGTAAAATACTAAAACAAATGAGAAAAGAAACATATCTTGTCAGTAATGATTTAGTCTTAAGAAATTTCTCCTCTATGCAATCCATGTTGATGTTACCAAAAGAAAGTATTCTTATGTTTGATTTCAGCCATCATAGTGGTCATATAGAATGGAAGCCATTTAACAGGACAACCAAGGGATCAGGCCTGGCCAGCACGGGTTTAGGAAAGACAAGTCCTGCCTAACCAACCTGATCTCCTTTTATAACCCGGTGACCTGCCCAATGGGTGAGAGAAAGCATGTGGATGTAGTCAACCTGGACTTCTGCAAAGACTCTGATATTGTCTGCCACAGCATTCTGCTGGAAAAGCTGGCACGTCGTGACTTGAACAGGTGCACTTTTTTGCTGGGTTGAGAACTGGCTGGATGGCTGGTTCCAAAGAGTGGTGGTGAATGCGGCTGCATCTAGTTGGAGGCCAGTCACTAGTGGGGCTCCCCAGTGCTCAGTATTGGACACAATCTTGTTTAATATCTTTACCAATAGTCTGGATGACGGGATTGATTGACCCCTCAGTAAGACTGCAGACAACACCAAGTTGAGTAAGAGTGTTGATCTGCTAGGGTAGGAAACTTCTGCAAAGGAATCTGGACATGCTGGATCAATAGACCAAGGTTAATGGCATGAAGTTCAACGAGACCAAGTGCCAGGTCCTATACTTTGGCCACAACAATCTCATGCAGTGCTACAGGTTGTGGGCAGAGTGGCTGGAAAGCTGCCTTTTTGAAAAGGACCCAAGAGTGCTGGTTTACAGCCTGTTGTGAAAAAAGTATTTTAAGGTCACTCAAAAAATGAGCATTACTCAGATCATAGTTCAGTCTGGGAAGGGGCAGTGGGCATGTACCACCACACAGCCTCCTAAACATGATCCGTCAGTATGCCTAGGTGTCCAAGAAGGCCAATGGAATCCCAGTGTGTATCAAAAATAGTGTGGCGATCAGGAGCAGGGCAGTCATATTTCCTCTGTACTTGGCACTGGTGAAAGGTCTGGAGGGTAAATCCTACGAGAAGCAGCTGAGGGAGCTGGGGTTTTTTAGCTTGGAGGAGTCTCAGGGGTGACCTTATCACTCTCTACAACTACCTGAAAAGAGGTTGTAGTGAGGTGGAGGTCAGCCTTTTCTACCAGAATGAGACAACATAGTCTCAAGCTGTGCCAGGGGAGATTCAAGGTGGACATCAGGAGAAATTTCTTCACAGAAAAGGTGGCTAAGCACTGGAATGGACTGCCCAGGGAGGTGGTTAAATCACCATCCCTGGAGTCATTCAAGAAATGACTGGACCTGGCACTTAGTGCCATAGTCTAGTTGACAAGGTAGTGTTCAGTCAAAGGTTGGACTCCATCTCTTTTCCAGCCTAAATGATTCTGTGTTCCTGTAATGAACTGTAAGCCAATTATACCAATAAATCATATTAATTAAATTTTGTATCTCTGTATCTTAGATTCTCTTTATAGCAAATGGAAACAAAGACAAACCTAAAGATTAGCAATCACCTCATCCTACTATGGATTATTTAAGGCAAATAAGTTGTGACTCATTTCTCTTCATTAGCTACAAAGACAGCATACAATGAATTGCTCAAATGTAGATATCTTTATGTTGACACCTCAGGATTGACTAAGTTGCTGAAGATAGACATCTAATATAATTTAAGATGCTGCAGGATGCAGAAGACATCTGCACAAAGCTGGCAGAGATGAAAAAGGACTTATGGGAGACCTGTTGTCTTCTAGTTTAGTAGCTGGAGATAAGGAAAAATAGAGAAGTCCATCTCAAATGGTAATGCATTTAGATTAAATCAAGCTCATAAAACTAGGCAAGCTGAATTCCTGGTGCTTCTGTCATTGTTGTTCTGACATATTTTGTTAAGGACTGAGTTATCTAAAAATTCCTCAGCTGTGTAAATGGTCATCTAGGGTCTAAACATGTACTACAGTCAGTGGAAATGTACTTCAGTAGAGACTATTGACTTACTCATCTCATCTTGAATTAGGCCCTTAATATTTCATTCAGTTGTCGCACACAGGTACCCAGTACCTTCCAAGACAACAGATTTTCTCAAAATAATTAATACACAGCCAATAACTTCAAACCTAGGCATCCAGGCAGCATGTGTGTGCTGCTCTGGACAGGAAAGCCTGGCAAGGTGCCCTGGAACAGCCAAATGATAATAGATGCCTGTGTGCGGACAAACGGAGCCCTCAATGTCAAGTTACTGGGCTCTCCTCATTTGTGGGGAAGAAAAGAGAAACAAAACCAAGGAAATAGAGAAGGAAAAGGGAATGGAACAAAATGGGTGGAAAAGGTGGTGCAGAACAATATAGTTAATAGTTTAAAGGAAGGACTACAAGTTTCAAGACCTAATTTGTCCTGTTTCTTTGCAAGTTTTCCACTTTAAATTTCATAACTCTTTTCCCAAAATGATACTTCTGGAAAAAGAAACAAAACAAAACAAACAAACCCACAAAAAAACCCCAACCACACAGACGTAAAAAATCAACATGCCAGAAAACCAAGCAACAAAAGAAGCTTTTTCTGTTTATTTTTCTGAGAAGAACTTGTCTCCAAGATAGATGTCATTTTCTGTTGTTTTTGTTTGACTTTTTTTAATATTGTTTTTTTCTAAAATGTTTGTATGCTTTCTAGAATGATGTACTTCTTCTGTTAACTTGGGGCTTTAATTATTTTATGAGGAATGGGCTTTGTATGTTTAATTTATATTATATTAGAAAACTGAATGCACTTCACATTCCTGTTACCAAATTTTCTTCATTCCTTGATGGAAGGATCTGTGATTCAAAACATGTTCAAAATTCATAAGGAAATAGGAAAAAAAAATTAGAAAGGGACTGATTCACTGAGGAAATACAAGTAAGAATTCTAAGTATGAAAGATGCATGGCTATTTCTTCAACTACGTTCTGCCACATGCAGAGTATGAAGAGATGGATTTCTATCTTGTCTCTGCTCCATAGAATTTGTTCCATCCAGATCAAAGCAATGGACAAGTTTCAGCATTAGTTTAAATATATGGTCCTTGTCTCCAATTAAGAGAAAGAACGCTTTTTCTTTATATCTGAATAGCTATGAAAACTGAATAGTGGGACAGTCTGTAGACTTTCTCCCTTTCAGAATAATAGAACAGTTTTTGTTATTATAGGCTTTGTAAAACCTAAAAAGTGTGTCCATCAAACCTAAAAATGTATTAATTTTACCTTTTAACTACAAAGTGGAGTAATATACTAAGGCCAGAGTATCCAAGGCAAAATTTCTAAACTCTCTGAACACTCTAAAATTCGTAATATTTCAATAATAATCCATGACTGAGGAATACTTAGACACTCTTCTCTTTTTGCCTCTCTCAGGATTTCATTATTTATTAAAAAAAAAAATGAAAGGTTCATTATTATTTATGCATATACTATAAGCACACATTTTCAGAATGTTCCGGAACAAGAAAATAGGAAGTAAAATTCCTGCTTAAACCCTTACCAATAATTCTTGCAGATTTCTTTTGTCTGAGATCCTTGGTGACTTAATAAATAATCCCCTCAACGTGAGTCCCTTTGTGTAAGATTTATTCAGTTTCAGGTGTACAGACTGTCCTACATTTCTAAAAGGACATCACCCACAGGGAGTAGGATTAATGTAAGCTGGTGAATAGAAACCAATGTGATAAAGAATAAAATATCAGCAAATAATATATATCCCTTATTCCAGAGGACAAGTTATTTATTTCCATTAAGGGAATTTCGTAACTTGTCTGGAAAAGTGATTTTTTTATTTTTTTTTTCCTAGCAGCTTAAATGAAGAAAAGATTTATGCAGGTAGCTAAAATTGTTTTCCTTTGAAATGCTAAGTTATGTTTATAGTTATTAATGTCCTTAACACTTGACATTTTACTAATCTTCTTTGATTAGGATTTCTGTTTCAAATGTACAAGCACTGTAATAATAGTTTCACAAGAAAAACAAAATCCTCACTGAGGTGACTTCGTTTGTCATTGTCAGACAACAAGTTTCAGATTACTGCCCTGTCGTTCTATGTTTTCATAGATAATATGCATTTTTGACTGTAAAGAAAATATCAATGGAAATTAATTTTCTGACAGGCTTGAAATTATGATTTTTTTTTTGGTGAACACACTATATTGATGTTTTAAAAATCATAATGTTCAGCAAATTTTGCATGGGTTTTATAGGCAATATAAATCAAACAATTAGTGCTCCTTTTTAATTTCTTTCTGATGTTCCTATTAGATTAATAGTTTCACAAAACTCCTTTGTCACATATTCTTCATAATTTTTTTCAGGTTTTATTTATATTGTTAACATCCAAGGAAAAAATGTTTTGGTTTTGCAGCTCATTTAAAAATTAATATAGAGTTATATCAATAAGTACATCTTACCTGAACAGCTATTTCAAATTTAACAGAATATTTGGTTGTTTGGAGTTTTTTTCTCAGCTAAAAAGTGGGGGGTCTAGGAATCTGTCAACGTACTGATTGGTGATTTAGGTTTTTACAGTATTCATCAAAACTTTTTTTTTTTTTTTTTTTTTTTCAGAATATCATACATCCTGGAAATTACAATTACTGATTTGTAGTTCCTGATGTGAATTCTTACACTGGTCAGGAAGTAATACCTGCAATGCTTATGGCTCTAGTGCTGTGTCTATATTCAAAATATTTTCATAATCACTCATAACAGACACAAATGAAAATGTTCTGTTCCCTATCATAGATTTAACAAGTTTGTTTTAATTTAGAATACTAGAAATATATGTCTGCTCTAACTTATTTATAGTACTTCTTAAAACAAAATAACATAGTCGAAATGTCTTTTGAGGGTACTGATCTGAGAAAAAGAAAGCAAGACAGAAGAGCAGAAAAGAGAGTTTTGGGGGAATTGTGAAGAAATCACATCTCTTCTACCAATTCTGGAAAGCCTAGTTAAAAGGGGGTTAATTAATGAAAACAGAAAAGTAGTTTTTCCTAGCACTATTTTAAAAGTGAATAAATCAACAAGATATAGTTTAAAGGTCTCTACATATGGGTAGAAGAGGAATATATTAACATTACTGACTGACTGTGATGGCTCTGAACTTTTAAAAATATATCACTTACTCTGTTTAAAAAAAAAGATTATGTTTAGCATATTTGCAATTTTTTTAAAAAAGTATAATGTCTTCTAAGGAATTTATAGAGGACTTCTTTTATAAAAAGCATGTATTTTAGAAGATTAGGGTGTTGTTTTTTTTAAAAAATTCCTACATACCAAGTTAAAAATCTAAATGACTAAGGGACAAATAAATAATTAAATATTCTATAAAACTTACTAATCTTCCTCTTATTACCCAAATCAAATACACACAACTCTGCAAGCTTAATGCATCTCTAAGTACCCTGTGCAAAACCTGCATAAGTGGTGATTAAATACTTCAATCTTCTAAGATTGTTTAGTTTCAGTCCTTGTAAGAGAACAGTTCAGATGAAATCCACACATGAAATATGAATTGAAGCAATTGTAAAACCTCGTGTTACCACAGATGTTTCTCAGCCATTTGGAGGTAAAACACTGAAATCCCATCGATTTATGCAGTGTGAAACAACCCGACGTTTCTGAAATATTGAGTTATCTTATTCTTCCCCCACACAAAATGATGTGTCAAATCAAAGTATGGCAAGAAATTAGTCAATATTAAGAGGAAAAGAAACTTCCGGCCTATGTTAGAGTATGTAATGAATGAGGAAAACTCTTCAGACAAGCTAAACACTCTTTATGTCTGGGATTTTTTTGTAAGTAAAGTACTTTTTGGAAAAAAGTAAATTTTTCAAACATCATTCACAGAATCTGATGTCAATGAGTGTGATTTGTAGAAATACAGATCACGAATTTCAGTGTGTGGATAATCAGGAAAATTAAGACATTCTTTGTTTAAAATATACAAATCTGCCTTGCTTGTAATAGGAAAGTACATATAACAAATAAGACTGAATGACATCAGCAACAAAACTGATGACCCTGTGGTGTCACTCAGCCAAAGTCCTAAATGAACTGATATTTAGGAAAGCAAATTGGAAAATAAAATGCTAAACCTTAACATTCTTAGTTACATGAGATTTCAATCATACTGATATTTTCTCATCTTGAACTGAAGTAAGGCAGTCAATATAAACCAGATAGGTCCCTTTATACATCCTAGAATACATCAATAAGCAGGTGTGGTAGGGATAATCCTTATTCGACTTGAGCAGCCAGAGGTGTCCCAAAGCTTTCTGAAAGGAGCTGCATTAGGAATCTCAAAATGTTCACATCTTTCCAACAAAATATCTTATTTTTTAATTGTGTATGCCAATTATATAGATGAAGGAAACTGATCTTTAGAGTTCACTTGAGAGTTGAAAAAGGTCTTAATTATATAACTAGTTTATATCTAAATTTAAGAAGTCCAATTTGCCAGGTTCACTTAAGTTTATGAGCACTTTCTTATTTGTGCTAACTTTTATAGGACATAAGATGCTCCTTTCACGATTTTTTTTAAAAAAAATTTCCAGAAATACTGATTAAAATAGGCCTCTAGGTTAAGCTGATGTTTCCCTTAGCTTAAAGTGAAATGACTGAAGCTAAAGTCATGGTGATAAAGACATGAATTTGTAGGATTCTGAAAATATTTGTGCTTTCAGATGCTCTGACATCATTCCAGATTTCTGAATCAGCTGCTGAGGGTATTAAGAAAACTGAACTTAAATAATGTTGTAGTTTAGGAATGGTACTCTCCAATTCAGTGTCCCCACCAAGACTCTCTCAAACCACACATTGCTCTCTCTGACTCTCCTATTGTCCCTCTTCCTGCTGTGACAGGATGGAGTTGAGGATTGGAGGCACAAAAGGCAAAGATCACAGGTTGAGGTAAGAACAATTTACTGGAAATAGCAATGAGATAAGATCAAATGAACAGTAACAGTAACATTGCAGACCCCATAAAAATAAACAATACCTGACGGGTCTCCCCCACCATGTTTTCTCTTCCCACAAGAGAGCAAGTCCCTCTACCCTCACCCTGATGATGAAGTCAGGTATTTAATAACATTAATAAATAACATTTGGGCCCTGGCCACCCCCCCTCTGCTACTGCAAAAAATATCCCTAGCCTCACTGAAACTAGAACAGAAATAAAACAACAGAAATAAAACAACAAAAAACAAATAAACAAGATAGTCAAGCTACCCCGCCCCCCCCAAAAAGGTATACACATTTATTTGCATAGGTTTTAGTTTTGACAGCTAGACACAATTTTACAATATGCTGCTCACTAAAGTTTTGAAGGGAAAGGAAAACACCTCCCTCATTTTTTTTTTTTTTTTAAATGGGCATTGCATGGAAATTACAAAAGAAAATTGATTTTCTTTTTATTCCACATAAGTTTCAGTCTTCATTGAAGTGAATTTCATTATTCTTGAAGACTAATGCACTAAGATCAACATATCTCATTTAATTTTGCATAATGCTTTTATCTGCATCAGACATGATGGAAGATAGTTTTCTCAGTGAGCATTGTTCTGATACCAGCAGATGGAAGACATTATATTTTAGTTAACTTCTAAGCTTAAAAACCACATCTGCATTTTCATAGTAATTATGTCACTCCTTCTACTGTTGCCTTTAAGGCAGTTTAATTGCAGGAGAATATATTTTCTTGTCTTCTACCAGAGCTTGTCAGAAAGTTAAGCAAATATATGAAAAGCCTAACAGTTGCATTTTAAAGGTATAACTTCACATTTGTTTAGCTATACATCATTGCATGAAACTAAATTAATGAACAAAAAACATGAGTGTTTTCTTAAATAGGACAATTCACCTAAATTCCAATTTTTCTACAGTTGTGTATCTCTGAATGACTTCTGGTAATATACTTACATATCTCAATAAAAATCCAACATAAAATACCACCTGTTCTTTTAGATAAACCTTCTGTTTTCCTCTGTGAATGTACTCACATATGGTAAATTAGATTAGCATGGAAAGTAATAAATTCTCAGATGAAATATAAGATCAAAATGGGGAAGTTCAAAAAGGATTAGCAATGTACTTATTTTTGTTTAGCTTCATGAGAGGAGGGATGACTGGACACTAAAATTCTTTTTTGTTAGAAGCCTTTTTATTTCTTGTTTAGGGAATGTTCACTTTAATACTACAATTGATTTGTCTTTTCATATCAACAACCATATTATTTGATTATTTAAAAAAATAATAAAAAAACAACAACAACAAAACCCAAACAAACAACAAACAAACAAAACCAAAAACAAACAAACAAAACCTTCACTTCTCTGGAAATTGATTGTGTCTAAGTGGGACAAAACAACAAATAAAGGAAACCAAGTGACAAAATGAAAGCAACAACAAAAAAGAAACAAACACCCTAAACATCCCAACCAGCTAACCAACGAAAACCAGCACTCAAGGTCATATAGAGGGAAAAGATGTGATGGTTCTGTTGACATCAGGGGTTAGTTTGTGGACTGCAGAATCTTTCCCTCTTAAAAATGTTCAGAGTAAGTTTTTTCTGTGCAAAAAACTTTTTTTTTTTCTTGTTGCTGCATGTTTTTCAAGCTGCAGTTCATTGTGTGTAAACACTTACGGAGGACCACTCAATCTCTTTAAGAAAGGAGATCTGCTCCTTCCTTACCTGTTGCCTGGCAACTGGGAGCTAAATCCAACTTCTCCATCCCCTGGAAACCTCTGTGACTGCCCTGCAGGGAAATGGCTTTTTATGAGGGCAACTTTACCATTTTTCATCCTCAGCTTCAAGAGCTGTCAATTGTATGGGATTTAACTAAGGTGTTCTTCCAGGAAACTTAGATAGAGGTCTGTTTACTAAAAATGCTACTTCCTCACTCTGAAGCAAAATGGCTGAAAAAGAAAGTGAAATAATACAGTTTTTAGTGCTTTGATTTTTTTAATCTTGCCTGTTTGCACAAACACACTGTTCTAGTTAATCATTTCAGGTTCTCTCATACTGATGACAGAACTGAGAATAATGTTGGCAATTTATAAAGTTTAACATGCAAATTCCCAGAAACTTAAAATTGTTGCTGGCTCCCTTGAACAGAGATGAACAGTCTGTACCATCAAAAAAGAATTTTGTCAGTAGATTTATGAAGACCTTTAACATAAATTAAAAGTTTACCAGATGACTTATGCACACTATAATGTTATCTGAACTTGTCTTGGGCCTATATCCTACAGCCAGGTGTGGTTCTTAATAATCACATTCAGGAGGGGAGAGGAAAGAAGGGGAGGGAAGAAGAGGGGAGGACAAGCGCAAAGGAAAGACAAGGCAATGCAAGGGAAGACAAGACAAGACAAGGGAAGGAAAGCAAGGCAAGGTCAAAGGGAAAGGCAGGGGAAAGACTGCCAATGTCTATTTCAACTTTCATCCATGAAATTTAGAACTTTACATCACTGTGTTTCTTGCTTTTTGCATTGCACCATTTTGTGGGAGAACACCAGGACGACAGAGAAGAGGGCTTTCTGGAATGGATAGAGCTGTCAGCATAGCTCTGCCTGGGAA
>JAWWEW010000001.1:72625962-72681729 GCA_035583185.1 Anabacerthia variegaticeps | reverse complement strand
ATTTGTCACGGTCCTGCCCTTTCTCTAGCAGCTTCCTAACCGAACCTATATATGTCTCATGCCTGTTTTAATAAATGTTTTCGCTCCCAAACCTGACATCGAGCGGGAACCGGTCCCTCTACCCCGGCAGGGCCGTGCCATACCATTTCTTGTTTAAATGTTTCTCTTCCTTTAAAAGAGCATTGAAGTACCACACCATTTTCTATATAGTGTACATCCAAAGACCCAAACAGCAGTGAAGGTAAATTACAAGCTGATATTGGAATTTCTAATATTAATTTTAAAAATTATGGATTTTCTAAAACATTTTCTTCAAATACGTTGTCACCTGGAAGTTAGTGGTTTATTATTTATTAAACAAAGGGTCTTTTCACATGGGGTTTGTAGGTAATATGGATCAAATAATCAGTGGTCTTTTTTTCAATCTGTTTTTTTATAATCCTGGTACAATCAAATAACTTTGCAAACAAATATTTTCTAGAAAATTCAATTATATATATCAGTTGTATGGGATCCTGAACTCTTTGTTTAGTCATTCTGCATCAGACTAAGAAAAGTAGGAGTTTATTTATAAGAACAGTAAGTACAGTTAAATGTTGTGGGTTTAAAAAAAAATGTAAAGCTGTTAATTATTTCTAATGAATCAATACTTATTTAGTTTACTTAGTGGTTTAGTAATCAATTAAAAATGCAGAATATAAAATACATATTTAAAGTTACTAAGAAAAATTATAATATTCTTGAAGAAACAAGTCAGAAATTAGTAGTATTAGTTCTAGTATATGAGTATAATCCTGAGAAATATGTACATTTGCATTTTTTCCACACTACTAGAAATTTTCAACCTTATTATTCTTATTTCTCATAAAATGGTATGAAGATTCAATATGGCATTCCATCTATTTGTACTGTAGCTGGTTCCAATTAAAAAATCCAAGATCCTGACTGGTCTTTTTTTTTTTTTTTTTTTTTTTCTTCTCAGTAGGCACACTTAATAACTAAATCAGGAAACCTAAGGGCTTCTTACCTGCTTTCTGTAATAGTCTGTTTGGTTTTGCATTCCTAACAGTTTTCTCACATTGAAAATCATATTTCATGCTACACTCCAGACCAAGCAAGCTTGTAGAACAGTTGCCAAAAAACTTCTCCTTTAATATAAGCATAACTATTTTGTTCCTATTACAGCTATATAAATCTACCTTCTGCTTAGCCACCTGTAGAAAATTGCACCTAAAATTATGCAGAAAGTTATTGCACTGAAGCTTGAAGACGTGCTCTGACATCCAGCTGGAAATTCAAACTGTACTAAGGCTGAGAAAATTTCCAAATAGTCAGTATTTTAAGCCATTAAAGTGTTTGGTCAAACAACAAGAGCAACTAAAAAGTAGAGGTGCAACTCTGAGGGCAAGAAATATGGGATCCATATGCTGGTTTTGTGCCAATGAGAGGAGACACAGTGGTTGACTGGCTTCTTTATTCCTTCAAAACAGGGTAAGAGGACACCAGAGTTCACTGGATTGAAAATTATTAGTTACGTGTCCAATAACTACTCTGAGATAGGTATATTATACCCTTTTATCCTTTCAAGATCATATTAATTAGTTACAATGCATACTTGCTTGCATATTATTGCATATTTCATCCAGAGACAGGCAAAGTTACCTCTGAAAGACAATTACTAGATTTTGATTCCTGAGTCTTCCCTGCTTTGGCATGCAATCCCATCCTCTGTAGCCATTAAAGACTCAAAGCGTGAAAGGTGATGCTTAGGTCCATAAACACTGATGTTACTGAAAGAGAGCCATTTCACTGGGATGTTCAGGGCTGGTTTGTAGGGCAAATTCAGAGTGCCATGGTGAGCAGCTGATATTTTACTTTCAGCTGTCATCCTGAAATCAACAAACTGAATTTACTACCATGCCATTGTGATGCCTTCACAGAAAATAATTTCAGGCTTGTAAAGGAAAAGCTGACTGAATAAACATGGTATGATGAGATTTAGTGCATTTGCTAAATCTTGCCTCAAGGTGATTATAGAATAACCTGAACTGCTATAGCAGTAGCTATGTTGGGGACTTCTGGGGGCTGCTCATCACATTTTTAAAAGTTAAAATGTGTGAATCAAGAGGAATCAACACTTGTGTTTTAGAACATGGGCTGTTTATAACTACCAATAGAAACAAGCCCAAACCAAATTAAATAGGTTGTACTGTTCTGTCTCTTGCCACCAAAGTTATTTTTGGTCATACTAATGAGGAAACTCCTGATCAGGGTACTTTGGTTCTTTCTGTCTAACTGAACTTTCTTGACCATTTTTCACCAATTGATGTATTTTCTCTTAACTATTTTGTTAGTAAATGACATGCAATTTTGGCAGAATGGGGCTTTTTTTCCTGCCTCTTCCTCTTAGCTCTAGATAAGAAACCTTTCGTTCCTATCATGATACTGCATTTATTATATATTTTATTTCGTTCCATGATAATGAACTGGACATCTGGGACAACCCTTCTGTTAGTGTTGGCTACATAGGAGATTTCATTGTCTGGACAAAAAGTTTGGAAGGTACCCTTTTTAGGTAAGGATCAGGAGGCAAAATTAGAAGAATAAAAAGTATCTCTGAAAAGCTAAAAGCTTAACCAAATTAGTAAGTTTCACTTTGTTAAACTGGATCAAGAGCACTCTGTTCTGCATAAGGGTGTTTCCAGCAGGCAGCCAAGGGAAGTAAACCTTCCACCCTACTCAACACAGGTGATGCCACAGCTAGAGTGTTGAGTCCAGATCTGGGTCCTCCAGCACAAGCAAGCAAGCAGTTAAGAAAAGAAAGGAAATGAGCAAACAAGCAAGGACAAATATCTCAAAAAGTAGAGATTATGAATTGCTTTGGAAGTCATAAATTGAAGGCTATAAACTACTATGACTATGGTAGAAGATTTCTAACAGTATATGCATTGACAGGAGTCATTCAAAATAATATTATTAAAAAACCCCTGTAATAGGAAAGGTGTCCTGTAGACTTTAATTTATTCATTCATTCTAAAAAACTCCAAAACAACAAAAAAACCTAAATTGCTTCAATACCCGAAACCAAAACAGTAAAACCACCAAATTGCTCCACTACCCAAAAAGAGCGATTATTTCCTTTAGAGTCACTAAAGCCTACATAATTTTGTCTAGCAATTTAAAATAATGAAACTGTAAGTAATAAATATGAAATCGTGATATAGTATAATAAAAAATGAAATATTTAATTTATTCAAATATCTTAGCCCTTAAAGTTTGAACCATTCTATTTTGCCTGAAACTGTCAACCTTGCAACATATTTTCATTCAAATAGCTTCACTGAATTTTGTAGTGGACTAATACCCCCACTTCCCCTAGAAAAAATCACCCAAAGAAACCCCATTCCAAATTATAAGGTAGTTCAAATCAGTCTAAAAGGATATTTCTGTGTTTTGTTAACAGTAGGATAGATTGGAAAACTACAATTATTTTTTATTCACTGGAAAAAATGTAGAAACAACACAGAAATTATTCTATTTGACATGACTCCATTTGAGCCTTCCTGAATATTGTCACAGATTAATTTATGGTAGAATAGATGCTGGAACAGAACTACACTACCCAGTGATATGCCATGTCTTTTTTTACCATTGAAGATCTTTGCATTTTCCTGTTCTTACCTGTTTAACTCCCACTGAAGAACCAGGCTAACAGGCCACTTGCTCAGTCCCAGATGTGTCCAAGTCCGATAGACTTCAAATGAAATTTTGTATTTTATTCCTATCAAAGTCAGGGGTTTAATGTTGATTCTAGAAAAGGTCAAATTAGCCCATGGATAAACCCTTTGAAAATTCTAATCTTAATAATAGAATCATAGAATGATTTGGGTTGGAAGCAACCTTGAAGAACACCCCTTCCATGGGCAAGCACACGTTTCACCTTTCACTAGACCAGGCTGCTCAAAGCCCCACGCAGCCCGGCCTTGAACAGTCCCAAAGCTGTGGCAACCACAGTTTCTCCAGGCAACATGCTCCAGTGTCTTGACACCTTCATACTGAGAAAAGCTGCACAGAAAAGTCTTGATCTATGTACATACCATACATTTTTAAAACTTTCAATATTACCAGTATCTAAAAATCTGTGCTACATAAATTACTTTGCACTCAGATATCTGTATTTCATAATTGTGTGAGTATACATACTACCTTGTTCAGTTAAAATTTTTAACTTTTTATTTTTTACAGTAACATTTTGAAAGAACATTAACAAATGTTAAGGTCAAATAGAAATGCTCTGTTCTGTGTTCTTCTCATGTGCTGTAATATTTTGAGTTAAAATATAACATTCTATATAGTGCACTTAATTTAAGCACACTAACATTTACCCAATACTCCTTGTAGTTCTTTGGAAATACAAGATTAAATGCTCTAAGTGGAAACAGCTAATACTCGTCTTGGAAGACGAAAATTAAATTTTTTGCATACATACATTTACAAAGTATAAATTGTATCCCAGAGGCAAGAACTGCTACAATACTGTCTAGGCCACATTGGGAGCCTTAATGTTGACATTTAATTTGGTAAAATATCCAGACTTCATATTCTGTGCACAAAATAGTATAGCTCTCTCTTGCAAAATCCGGCAAAGAAACTTTCATATTCTTCCATGTCAAATGTAAAGAAATGCAATCTTTATTGCAGCTTATAGAACAGCTAGTCCAGAATAATACTGACCTGTAATAAAGAAATACGGGATTTCAACTGTTATGCTCTAGAACCTTTTTCTTTTAACTTGCATAATTGATAAGAGAAAATTAAAATAAAAAAAATTACAATAAAAGCCACTATAATATTATTATTTTTTTCTGAAAGAAATTAGACACAAATTTAGATGCTTGTAGAAAAACAAAACAGAAAAAAGGTCCCCATTTGATAACTACTGGAGGCGATTTCAGCCAACCTCACTGCTCAGGCTCACATAGAGCCAATTGCTCAAGACACGTTTAGATGGCTTTTGAATATCTCTAAAAAATAAGACTCCACAGCTTCCCTGGGTAACCTGTGTCAGTATACTCGCGCACCCTCACAGTGAAAAAGTGTTTCCTTGTGTTCAGAGGGAACATCCTGTGTGTCAGTTTGTACATATTGTCACTGGGCACCATTCAAAAGACCCTGGCTCTGTACTTTCTGCACCCTCCTTGAGCCTTCTCCAGGATAAACCCCCTCAGGTGTCTCAGCTTCTTCTCACAGGAGAGATGCTTCAGACCCTGAATCACCTTAGTGACAATGTTCTTTGGGACTCTTTCCAGTGTGTCCATGTCTCTTTTGTACCAGGAGCCCCTGAACTGTATTCCAGGTGTGACTCACCTGTGCTCTATGGAGGGAAAGGATCACCTACTTTCACCTGCTGCTAATACTACTCTTAATACAGTTCACAATGCCAGTAGTCCTCTTTGCTAGAAAGACACACTGCTGGCTCAAGTTCAACTTGATATCTATAGGACCTCCAGGTCGTTTTCTTAAAAACTCTTTTCCAACCAGTAAGCTGCCAGCATATACTGCTGTCTGACATTATTCTACCCTGGGAGAAGGACATTGCTCTTTCCTTTGTTGAGCTTCCTGTCACAAAATTCCTGTCTCTCACTCCTGGTTATCTTCATAAAAATTCTCTGTGAAGGAGCTCACAGTAGGCTGAGCCAGATAAACTCCCCAGTGCAGGATGTGCTCAAGGTCCTGCCAGAAACTCTGCACATGTTCCATTTCAGATGCCTCTTTACATTCTGTGTAATTTTCACACCTAGATCAAGCAGTTGTGATATATTTATGCTTGTCAGTATGCTTTTCACCTGAAGTTTTTCTTTTTATAACATAAATGTAAGAAAACGAAGCCCTAGACACATTCTTCTACTGAAAAAAATTAATGTTTTGCAAGGAAATATGTGAGGGTATTTTTGAATAGTTTTGAATTATTGATTATTTATTTTTGATCGTTTTAATTATTTTGAATTTTTAGCTCTAACATTATCATGTTTATACTAGAGTTAGATATGTAAATAATTTATGAATTCCTCTTCACTACTAGAAATGTCAGGAAACGTTAAAATTGTCTGCATTTACAAATAATGAACACTCAATTTAACAAATATTTCCAATGCTATTTAAATAGTTCAGTTATATGATTTCTACTTCAATAAAATGTCTCTGCTTAAAATGTACTTCAAAGTTTTTTGTATATATTTTCTATATTAAAAGTTTTCTTCAGCATAATTAGAAGAGAATAGAAGTGTGGTTTCAGTTGGAAAGGAACTACAATGATCTTCTAGTCCAACTTCCTGAACACTTCAGGGCTGACACAAAGGTAAAGCATGTTATCAAGGACGTTATCCAAATGCCTCTTAAACACTGATAAGCTAAGGGTCTGAACCTTCCCTGGTGCAGCTTTGAACCACTTCCCATATATCCTGTCACTGGATCCCAGGAAAAAGTGATTGGCACCTCCCTCTCCACTTCCCCTCCTCAGGAAGCTGTAGAGAGCAATAAGGTTACCCCTCAGTGTCCTTCTGTCTAAATTAGACAAACAGAATTATTAAATTGTAGTTGGGAAATGTACACTTTTAGTATCAAATAGTTATTAACTACATTTTGTCATTGCCATTTTAAAACAAGTAAATATATTGTATCAATCATTAACTTAAAAAAAAAATTAAAAAAAAAAAAAATCTGTATTTCAAATATGGTACTGATCCTAAAGCTATTAATCCACTCTTGGGCTGCTAATAAACTATTAGAGAGATGTCCTTTTGCCCTGCATAAGGGACCTTTAGATTTTTTTTCAGTCTGAACTGCATATGAGATAGGGCTCCATGGTAAAGGAGAATGTTTTACATGCTGTTCTCTGCAGGAGTTAGAAAGAGTGAATAGATACGGGTGGCAGTGTGATGGATGATATGAAGTAGGAATACCCAGGCTCTTCTGTTTTTGCCACCTGGTAGTTCACACACTGTGTCTCAGCTATACTTGGCTTGGTAGGAAGCCAGGAGCTGTCACAGTCACAATTGATTTAAAGCACTGCACCTAGGCTTAGAACATTTGACATCCATCCTGACTGTAGTGAACACTTGTGTTGGATACACCCACAGAATTGTTTCAGATAGACTGATAATTTTAGTGCTTAATCTGATGTGCACTGGACAGTTCCTAAGCAGTTACTGTCCAGGATACAGAAACAAAGAATAAACAGGAGGTAGCGACTGGCTACTGGGTTGTATCTGATGAAGCCAATATAAATATGGGAAAAAGTATATGCAATAAGATGTTACTCTTAGTCTTCAGTTAAAACCTTTTTCTTTGTGTCTTTTAAGTAAGGTTCTGTATTTTATATACATGTGTTTGTCTTTGAAAAGAGAGCCCACTGGGAGAACTACAATCACCTTACAGTATTCATCAGCAAAGGCTCTTCCCTCTTACATCATATATGGCTAAGTCAGGTATTAGAAAAAGGGAAATACTGTGCCCATCTTTAATAAGGGTGTAAAGGAGCACTCTGAAAACTACTAGCCTGTCAGTCTCACCTCTGTGCCTGGGAAGATCACGAAAAAATCTTCCTAGAAGCTATGCCAAGGCAAAGAGAAGACAGGGAGGTGATTTGAAAGAGCCAGAAAGATTCAACAGGTGGACTGTTAGATGGATAAGAAATTGATGGGATGGTCACATTGAGAGGGTAGTGCTCAAGGGTTCAGAGTCCTGATGGACACCAGTGACAAGTGGCGTCCCTCAGGGGATGTAATGGGAAAAGTGCTATTTAATATCTTCATTAATGACGTAGACAAAGGGATTGAATGCATCTTCAGCAAGTTTGCAGATGACACCAAACTGAGTACTGTGGTTGATACCTCTGAAGGACAGGTTGCCATCCAGAAGGACCTGGACAAGCTTGACAAGTGGCTCATGGGAATCTCATGCAGTTTAATGAGACCAAGTGCAACATGCTTCACCCGAGTCTGGGTAACTCCTGGTATCGATACAGGCTAGGGATGAACAAATTAAGAGCAGCCGTGCTGAGAAGAACTTGGGAGTGCTGGTGGGTGAGAGGCTGGACATGAGCCAGAAATGTGCACTTGCACTCCAGAAAGCCAATTGTAACCTGCGTTGCATCAAAAGAAGCAACCTGATGTAGTGAAAGGTGTTCCTGCCCATGGCATGGACGTTGAAACTAGACAGTCTTTAAGGTCCGTTCCAGCCCAGCTTTTAACATTGTGGTCAAACTGAGAATATGAGTCTCATGAGATATCACTTGCAAAATTATCTAAAATGCTAAAAGTAATGTAAGTGCTGATGAAATTTGGTGAAAATGCATTTGCTGAGGTTTGATCAATACATAAGGGGATTGAACATCATAGGTAGAACTGGATGATCTCAATGGTGAGAGGAATAGAAATGAATGTAAATTTAACAATACATAAAAGAAGGTTCTACATTAGCAAAAAAAATAACATTTCTCTTATGAATTCAAAAATTTTCTTAAAAAAATTACTAAGAAATAAGTATGTTAGCTGATCCTCTTTGCGATGAGGGAATACTTCTCAGTTTCTGAAACTTGCTGGCCATAGAATACATTGAAATCACAAATCAAGACATTGTTTATGCAATACACCTAAGAAAGAAGTACATAACTAAGTTTTAGCAAACAAACCTTTTTCCAGTGGCACTAAATTACTAATAATGATATTATGTAAGGTATAAACACAGTCTCCATAATAATGTGTGTAATTATGACTGAATTTGTATATTAGCTTTGCATGGCAAAGTTTTAATACAGGGTGGCTGCTCTGAGAAGCAGAATCTGCTAGAAGCTTCCCCTAGGTCTGATAGAACGACTGCCAGCTGGCTCTAACAGAGATTCTCAGCTGGGCAAGGCCAAACCCATTATCAATGGTGGTAGCACCTCTGGGATAACTTAAGATGGGAAAGTTACTGCACAAAACCAAATTGCAGCCAGAGAGAGGAGTCAGAATTTGTGAGAGAACTCTCATATGTCTCTGCAGACACTAAGGGCTATGAAGAAAGACGTGAAGATGCTCCAGGAACTGGAGAAAAGACTCCCCTACAGCCTGTGGTGGAAACCAAGGCAAGGCAGGCTGTCCCTCTGCAATCCATAGAGGTCCACTGTGGAGCAGAGATCCACCTGCAGTCCATGGAGGACCCCACACCAGAGCAGGTGGATGTCTGAAGGAGGCTGTGACCCCATGGGAAGCGCACAATGGAGCAAGTTTTCTGTCAAGACTGGTGACCTCTTGGTGTATCCAGGCTGGAGCAATCTGTTCCTGAAGGGATCGATATTGGAGCAACTCATGAAGAATTGCAGCCAGTGGGAAGGACTCATTTTTACACCGTGGTCTCGAAGCCTCAAGCTTCACTAGGTATTTCACTTTAAGGCTCCAAAAGATTTCACCTACATGAACTCTCGCAAAGCCTTCGGTTCTTTGATACCTTGAGTTCATGTCCAGAGAGAGAGCTACACACTTTTCTCTTTTAATTTACTGAGAAAATAGGCATTTAACAAAAAAGGTTTACAGGAATAGCGTACAACCAAGAAACAGATTCCACAAAAGCATTACACTTAACAGCAGGCTACTAGGAACAGAAGTATTTCCCTGCCTCCCTCTAAACAGCATTTCAAGCTATGCCTCTACAGCCTTCCAAGGGTTTTACCAGCCAGTAGGCATCTCTGTGGAGCAGGGAATCTTTGCTGCACTCAGCAAACATCAACCCACAACTTAAGTGAAATACCACTCCATTGGTTTTAAGTTACCCACAGAAGGAAGAAAACAGCAAAGGAAGAGAAATTAAGAGAAGAATAAAGAGATGAGAGAAAAATATAGTTACCACGAGGAGATCACACACTGGCAGACTGCAGAAGGCCAGGCCAGAGCAAGATGGAGCCTGCACGTGCCTCTTTTATATGGTTTGGGTACTGTAGCCACACCCTCCAGGCAGGACATCTGGTTCACTGGCCACTCAGTGCTGTCTTAGGCAAAGTGAGGGTTGCCACAGCCCCTCAGTGGCTGCACAGGGTATGGTGTAGGCAGGCTACCAGGCAGACCTTCCTTGATTGACAAGTGCCCGATGTAGCCCTGGTGCCATGTGCCTTCCGACCTTGGAGGCCACATTGGCTGCAGACCCTACCATGTGCTTTCTGTAGGCAGTATGCTGCTGGTGGGAAGAATATAAGGAACTCAGCAGTGAAGCTGAGCTTAGGAACAAAGGTGTTTTAAGATTTGGGGTTTTGTCATTACTCTGCTCTTAGTTGATTACCCTGAGTTGAATCTCTTTTGCCCATGACGGTTATGGGTCAGTGATCTCTCCCTGTCCTTTTCTGCACCCACATACAACTTTTTGTTGTATTTTTTCTCCCTGTTCAGGTTAGGAGAGGGAGTGATTGAGCAGCTTTGGTGGGCACCTAGCATCCAGCCAGGGTCAACCCACCACAATTTGTTATAAAAGTGAATTTGAACTATTGTTGGTCCAGGAGACGAATACCCTTATGGTCAGAAGAAAGGAAAACATTCAAGTGGAAAGCAAATCATTTTAATATACTTTATTTAATAAGAGTTTCCATCTGGCCCCCTATATTCCTGACTAGAAAAGGAAAAATATGACTGCCATGGAAGAGGAGAAATAAGATGAAGAAAACCAGTTCTAGATGGTTTATAACTGCTTTGAGCAAAACCATCTTGTGTCTGCAGTCTTCTCTTTTACTCTACATCTCCACAACAAATAATCAAAGTTAGTAAGACTCTGTAGTAATCTCCTGTACTCATTTCCAGGGCAGGATGGGAAACACCCAATTTATTTAATCATGTACTTCTATTTCTCAGAAGTTATAGAAAATGGTAAGTGAATTTAGTTTGCGCTGAAAAATTATTAAAAGCTTGTAAGGCTCAAATCTGCAACTCAATTAATGGTTTTGTTTTATCTCGTTTTAAAACTTTTTATGTATGTCTACTATATTCATATATAGAATATGTGGTTGTACTACATCTTTGGCAGTTCATTAGACTCTATTATTATATTATATCAATATTAAACAGACATGCATACAGGAAGTAAGACAGCTGGTCAACAGCTGTTAAAATGTGTGTAAGGCAGGATAGATATCAGCCCCTCATTTTCTATAGCAATTATACCTTGAAGTAAACAGCCCAGCATGTGTCATGGCTTTTTAGTGCCATGTGTGCAAGCAAAATAAAGCCTGACATTTCCTTGTAGTCTTCTTGGTTTTATATGGTTTGTAAGCTATGCTTTATTCAAAGGAACATAGACATGTTTAAGTTGCTACCTTGAGACAAGCTCAGCTTGTTAGAGCATGGTGCTAATAACACAGAGGTTGTGGGTTTGATCCCTCTAATTCACTTAAGAGCTGGACTCAATGGTCTTTGTAGGTCCCTTCCCACTTAGAATATTCTGTGAAGACTGCTTTCTGCATAAAATGGTACACTGTATCCCAAGTTAGGATGTGATTAAAGAAAATGGGCGTATAATGCAGAAATAATTATGAAGATAAAATAATTAAATTACTTTTAAAAAAAAACAAAAACAAAAACAAAAACAAAAACAAAAACAAAAAACAAAAACAAATGAATCTCAAGCAAAGAGAGAAATCTGCAATATTCAAGCTACTAACACTCACTACATTCAATACATGATGAAACAGCTAAGGTTAAGAAACACTTGCTAAGTAAATGTGCTTCTGTTTTACACAAAGTTGGAAATAACCAGTCTAAAAAAAATTTATATGATAACTCAGTATTGCAGGAAGTGTGGAATCCCTGATATTATTTACTGTCTTCATAAAGTGCAGCTTTTCGAAACCAAAATCCTCAAGCCCACTTAAGGTCTTTAAGTATACATTCCTATTGCTTGGAATATTGTGCTTTAAGGGACAAAGCAGTTTTGATAACTTCAGTTATCTGTTATAAACCAATGTTATACACTAGTCATTAAAGTAAAAATTCAGGAATGTAATAAACTGCCAAAGCCAATATGCAGTTTAACAGAATTTATTAATGAGCAAAACAGTGCTGGGCAGCCGGGAGGTCTCCTGCCTCCACCACAGGTCCACACTTGACTGCGTTCTGTCAGGGACTTTATACAATCCTTCTTCCGGGTTTCGCAACAAGTTGTGGTGTCTCTGCGCTTGTGTCCACCTGTTGCCAGGTGGTCATTTCTCTGCCTCCTGGTGGTCGGTGGGCTGAAAGCTCATCTTCTTCCTCAGGTAACTGCTCTTCTGCTCATGCGCTCTCTCAAGACAATTCTGATTATACAATACTTAAGATAAATCACTTAAAAGTTACATGCTTGGTTACACAAAATCTATAGGACAAGCACACTAAAGGGTTTTACAAGAATAGAAAAATTTGTCTCTGTCAATCCCCCCTCCTTTCCTCTCCAGATATATGAGACTTACTTAATTTTTGACCCTGCACCTGTTTTTTTGATCTTTCAACTTCAGCAAAATTTCTACTAGTGACTTATAACAAGGAAGAATTGTATTTCAATGATTTTTTTACTGCTAATTATAAAAAATATTGAAAAATGAAGTTAAGTTAGAGTTCCCATATAAGGACTCCTGCTAGACTGGAGGTGATTGAGAAAAATGGGGGAGCTGAGAAGGGAAAGAAATAGATCAAGAGAAAAAGAGCAGAATTAGTAGTTGTGGCAAATGTTGCTCAGGAATGTTCTGTATGATACCTTCCTAAGGAATTGAAAATGTAATCAGTCATGAGGGAATCTGAGGAAGACCACAAGGTTTGTAAATGAGAAGGAATCCTTTCTAGAGAATGTGGATGTGCCCTTCAAAAACCATCATCATACTAAGCATGCAGAAGTCTTCAGGCAGCACAGTTTGATGACATCCTTTGAAAAATCAGTCAATGTAAAAATGCATAGTACTTAAAAAATATGGGCCCTATCTTCTAAAATCAGTGGTCAAATTTTTCTTTCATTTCCTTTTACTGGGGCTCAGAAACCAAAAATGGGAAAAGGCAGAACATTATTCAGGATTAAAAGAGCATTTTGAGCAATGTGCTTAGGAAAGCTTTCAAACACAGTACTGAAAGTAGAGTAATAACTTTCAGAATACTTTTACTTTCAGAAATTATAGGTTTGAACAGCTTGCATTACATGCTACAATTTGTCATTATCAGAAGTATGGAAAACATAACTAAATATAAAATATTTTTACTTTTGTTGAAAAAGGGAAGCATATGATAATATTATTGAAGACTACCTTACAGTGGGCTCTTTTCATGTATAATTTCCTCATTTTTTATTTGTTGGGATTTACAATCTAGAAGATTTTTAATCTGTACTGTTGATGATGATATTTTATAAGATTTAGGATTCTTAAATTTAAGAGATTTTTTTTTGGAAAGGAAACTATAAGTTTATTATAGTTTAAACATGAAACCCAAGTAAGTAATTTCTAAACGAAGAGCAAATTTCAAATCCTTTTGGGGTCAATGGCACAATTCTGACTTCAACAAGTCAAGAATATCCTCCATTTTGTTTTTACCATACCCCAGACTATGCTGTGTTCTGGAATTGTGCTCATGTCCAAGGCAGCTTCTAAGAGAAATGTGCATCCAAATAGTTCTTGAGTATCTCCACTGAGGGCAACTCCACAGTCTCTTTGTACTGCCATTCAGAGTGACTGTGGTAGGCTGGAGGAATTAGCTCTCAATAACCTCTTGGGTGTCAAGAAGAACAAATAGAAAGCCTTCTGTTTGAAAAGGAAGACCCTCTTTAGGAGCTGTTTTGTAACTGTCAAAAAAGCCTAAAGAAAGTATCGTCCTCAGGATTCGCTAAAGATTACTGTGATGTGGTATTTAATTTGCATATTAAAATTATTCTCAGACTTCACTAACGTTATCTTGAACTCTGAATGAGATTACATTCCTACAATTCAGAAGCTCTCTTTCTGCAGCTTAGCATAACTACACATATTCACAATGAGCAGTGGACAATGACACCAAGAACAAACTTTGTATGGTTATACACATTTTTTGCAAGCTTTTAACCTTTAAAATGTCAATCATATTCACCACTTTGACAGATGAACGCGTCAGCTTGTCTTACCTAAAAGTAAAAATATTAAACCAACACCACCACTAACAGCCAAAAACTGACCTTGAAAATGAGACCCTGTCTACACTGAAATTATGACAATGATATAGGGTAATTAAAATACGGAAGATCTTTATGTGGATATTCTCATTTAGTTTCAGAATAAACTTGTTATTTAATTTCATCTATTTTGAAAATGAATTATGCTAAATCATATTAAGGCGACTTAATAGGAAAAAAAAGAAAGATCCATGAAGACCTTAAGTAATTCAAATTAATTAATTTCCAGAGTTCATTAGAATTAACATTATGGTTTGCTGTTATTCAAGAAAGGCATGGTTATCACTGTACCTCTGAAAACTCATCACAGAGGTACCACTAATTCACATTCATTTTCTTCTTGTAGTGTGGGAATGATAACTTTATTCTTTTCTCCAAAGATGCATGTAAAAGCCCAATTACACATGTATGCAGTCCCATAAGGTGTATTCAATCATAAATTGCTTACACACCCTTCTCAGATCTGTTATGGATAATCCACATACAGAAGCCCAAAAGCACAAAGATGAAAGTGTCACACAGTGCAGCAGAAAAAAGGGGAAATGCATTTGTGTTTGCAGGTTTTCATGGTAGAAAACAATTAATTGGATTATCTTAAGGAGTAAATATTTCTACTAGTCATAAATCAAATGTTTAAATCATGGATTTTTGATAAGGAAACTTTTCATCAGTACTATTTTTCAAATTGTAATTATTGTTCAAAGACATTTGCTTTCCTTATATATTAATGTGCTTGGCTGCTAAGAACCATCTTGGTAGTGTTTAAAGAGATTTTTACACACACTGCTGATGGGAGATTGGATAGGAACCCGTAGCAGCCTCAGCTCTCTCATTATCTGCTACCAAGCTTTCTGTATGTACCAGCTTGCTTCACAAAGCATTTTAGAGTACATTCAAGATTGTCTATTTGTCTGGCCAAATTAGTCTAACAGAGTTTTATGCCTGTACTGATTAGCTGCATTTTTACTTTAAATTGTTACAACTTCTGTCAGGATTTTAGTTCATAGCTTCATCTATGTATGCTAATTCTTCTGTTCCCTAAAGCCTCTTTCTTCAACTTGCAATTTAATACTCATCTTCTATAAGATACTTAAAGAAATATTTTGTCTTTTTGTAGAAAGGACTGCTGCTGTTTTTATCCTCTGGAGACAGCGTCTGGAAGTAGACAAAATTTTGTTTTATTGTCAATAATATGTGAAACAAAGAACCACAAACCTTCAGCAGAGTCTGGACGAGTTTAAGTTAGAAAAACTGCCAAAAACTCCTGTCAGACAACTAGAAAAGAAGTGAATTTCTTTAAAATTGGGAGAAACAAGTGTATTTTTTGAGAAATGGAAATGATATTACAAAGTAGAAGATTTTTTTTTTTTTTTTTTACATTTCTAGACTTAGCATAAACCATCAAGATGTGTTTTCTTCCAACAGATTGAAAAGGAAATATAAAAGGTTAGAACATTGTTTGTCCCCTTAAAAATGTCATTAAACTCTGTTTTCAAATTCTGTAATGAAGAGCCTTCCCCATTAAGTTTTGCTATTGCCATTTAACACTTTTTCCATCCAATCAGATATACAAAATGATTTTTACATCAATGATGATTGGATAGGACATTGTGTGTCCTGTACATTTTTTATTAATTAAAAAAATACATGTTTTGAAATCTGAACACATAAATTACATAGTGCAGTACTTGATTTGCTTTCTGTTTTGATTATGTGTCTGATTCCACAAATTTTACATTTCTGCTAAATATTTCACTTCTGAATAATCAAAGTACTACAGAAAATTTACAGATAGGCAGCAGGGTTTTTAAGTTATGACTTTACAGATCTTCTTTTTCATCTGTATTATATTTAATTCTTTTCAGGCACTGGTACTCAGGCATACAGTGCCCTTTAGTCAGCTTCTGTGATTTGTCATATCTACTGATACTGAAATACCTCTGTTCCTCTTTTGGTAAATGCAAGGATAATGACTCCTGACACAAGGGTACCTATCTTCTTATCATATTTCTGTGTCTTTAGGTAGAAATATGCTTTTTTACTGGAGTCAAACTGTCTTCCAAGGCAAATTCATTAGTTTAATATATGTTTGTTTACACACAAACATATATATGTTAAAATTTCAGAGGATTTTTCTCCTACACTTCTTTGCAAGTTCCTTACCATAATACCTTTTCATCTTTTTTAAGTAAACATCTACTTTCACAAACTACTAAACTTCATTAATTAATAATTATTTTTTGATAAAAAGACACCAAACCAAACCCAACACCCAGTAATATGCAGCAAAGGCTCTTATGCTTCAGAAATTGTTACAGTTCTTATTTTGTCACAGATTTTGTAATCACCTTACTCAAAAAATAAAAGGAAAAAATCCCCCAAATGAATTAATATATATTCTAAATAAATGGAAAAGTATTTGCTTGTCACTATTGTTTGCTTATGCCAAGAATATGGTAGCACTACAATATAAAATTTACATCATGAAGCTACAGAATAACACATAAGTAATTAATCTTTCACTTCAATTAAAGTCAAACCCTTAGTGTAGTAATTGATAGAATACAATATATCCAGGGATTTATAGAGAGTCATTTGTCTCCATTAAAGAAAAATCCAGAAGGTTTTCAATTTGTGGAGCTGAACAATGAACTAGTGATGAAGTTATATCTGATGATTTTCTTGGCAAGCCACTAAAGTCATTATCCTCCTACCTGCATCAGAATTAGCTGTTTGCAAGGATTGATTAGTTGTGCAGACTGACTACTTGAATAATCATGATCTTAAATATGGCTGTGAAATTTCAACTTCTTTTGTTTATCATAAAGAAAGAAAATTGTTAAGAAAACAAAAAAATAAGACCACAGATAATTTACAAACCTTTGATCATCTAGAGGTGATTCTATATTTAAAATATGTTGAACATTTAACTTCAATAACAATTAAAGTGCTTGGGTTTGACTTTAATTAACTTTTGAATTTGCAAACATTACTAATTCTGGAAATACTGAATTTTCAGAGATTCCTTTGGTGATTCTTTCAAGACTTCCTGACTTAGGAAGGGATTTATCTAACATCACAGTTCACAACTTCCTGAGGGGAAGAGAATGGGCAGTCACTGATCTCTTCTCTGTGCTGACCAGTGACAGGAACCGAGAGAATGGCCTGAAGTTCTGTCAGGGGAGTTTTAGGTTGGATATTAGAAAACGGTTCTTCACCTTGATGGTGGTTGGCCACTGGAACACGCTCCCCAGGGAAGTGGTCACAGCACCAAACCTGATAGAGTTCAAGAAGCATTTGGACCATACTCTTGGACACATGCTGTGACTGTTAGGAATGGTTCTGTGCAGGGCCAGAAGCTGGACTTGATGATCCTTGTGGATCCCTTCCAATTTGGGTATGTTCTGTGACTCTGAGAAAATGTAGATATTTGCATGTAACTGCTAATATGCTCTTACAGGTCATAATTAATCTCATCCAGAAGTTGGCTTCTAAAATATAGCAGATTAATCATTCTCTAGGAGTGTCTGGCTATGACTACAGTAACAATTTCAGACGTGCATATCTGTGAGCAATGTAATTGTTCATGTAAAAGCATCTAATAACTTTTGAGATTAATCAGCACATCTCTCCTGAGATAGGCTTCCTGTAGAAACTATGCCAAATCTATCAGCCCTATGTGGCTGTCTCAGAGCATTAAAAAGTAGCTGGAATGTCTGTTCATTTAAGTTTCCATATTAAATTCCGTAATTTAGGTTTCTAATCATGATCTAGATCTCAGCCTCCTACTTACAGATTTGATCAGTATGAAGAATGTATTTTAGAGAGCAAATCAAGTGATCAAAAAGAAATTTCTATTTCTGGTTCAAGGTGAACTGAAAAGTTTACCAAATTTGCTTACATAGAGAAACCTACACATAGAAAACATTTAAAAAAAAACACAAACGAAACCAAACCAAAACCAAAACAAAACCAAACCAAAACAAACAACTTCTAGGCAGAATTACATCATCTGGATGGGGTAAAATCCCTAAACATGAACATTTAGTGCCACTTGGTATCCTTTTGTTCCAGCTGGTATCTCAGAAAAATATCAGTCTCTTGCAGGTCTTGCATCCTCCATATCTATTTGACCTGTGTTTATATTCAGATACATATTGCATGTCAGATGAGACTGGATAGATAAGACTAGGCAGCAGAATATGTATGGCTTAGATATTGTGATGTCCAGATACTAAACATCTAGGCTTACACAGAAGTTAATGGGAAGAGGGAATTATTTTATTGGAATCATACATGATTCTTGATACCATAATATCTATCTGGAAAGATTTAATGCTTCTCATTTATCAACCGTATATTCTGTAAAGACAGTCAGTAGGAATCTCTGGTACACTGAATATATGAATAATATTGGGTTTGTTGGTATCCAGAAACATCTCTCAGTTCTCTGAAGTTTATAACCAAGTATTCTGATGTAGGCTTATGATGGAGTAACAGGAAAAATTTAAAAATTTTTTGCTGTGAAAGAACTTGCTAAAGAAGTTGAAGATGGGGTTTAGACCTGTCCTATAATAAAAATAAAGGAATCATAGTGCTCTGCCTCATTTCAAGCAAATTGTCAGAGATGTAAAGAAAACACTGAATTGTGATGGTGCTGTTTTTCATCCTTCCTGATGAAACTTAATCACTGTGCATGGAGAAAGTCTTTTTTTTTTTTTTTTTCTTTTTTCCCCAAGAGAAATATATACAAATTCCTGAAAGATGATTAAAACAGAGGTAATTCCTTAGACCCTTTCAGGATTTTATCCATGTCATTGAATCCTCTTTCAATTTGTTTTTCCTTTTTCCATAATTGATGCATTCTTTACCTTATGATGATTTGACTTCAGAGACAGTGAGAGAAGGGTTAACAGTTAGCCCCAAAATTATTCTAGCAAACTTGAAAACTAAGTTCTGGATTAAAGATTTCCTTTATTTTTAGAAATCAGATTTCCAACGATCTTAACTGATGTTCTCATCATTACATGGTTATGCAAAGGGCAGATAGTAACACTACTGGCCATATTTCAAAATAAAAAATCTCTACAGATACTGTGACTGAGGCATAATTGAATATATAATATGAAGGAAAATGAGTTATGTAAATGTCCTGAGTAGACAATACTCTGCCCAAGAAACCTGTGCTATCAAAAGAAGCAAAGGCAGAGCAGACAGAGGATCCTACTTCTCTTCTGAGGGTGCTTGGTAAACAAGTTAGGAGAACATTTTACTTAAAATCAGTTTAGGCATATAGGCTAAGTACTCTGAAAGAGATTTTACACTTTCTTATAGACTGAAGCAAAATTCAACATATAGGTAGAGTAGGTTTTATTATTCAAGGTTACTGTTATTTCCCCTTTAGTTAATTTGGTATTGTACAGTCCTGTAAAACTGCAATGCATTGTTTCACTACCAGTTTCACTACCATTGTATACAATGATGATGATGTATTTATACCTGGATACAAGTATTTCACTGACTGTTCTGTGGCAGCCTTCCTGATGGTGCAAAACTTTTGAAACAAAGTGGCCAATTAAGTATTTATGGTTTTCTATTTACACTTATGTATCCAGTTTTAACTCCAGGTAAGTGTTTATCAATTTAAATTGTTGCCTATTGGAAAAATACAGAATTATTTAACACTTGGTGTATATTTTCTGATAAATCAAACTAAAATTCTTGGAGACAGTCACAGCTGACATTGAGATTTCAAGATTTTATGCCAAGATATTAACTAATTTACATAAGACTTCCTGACTGAATTATAGGTTGTTGGCCTGAAAGTGTGAAATGCATTCCTGTAAAGGCCACAGAGACATTTTTTCTCTTCTTCAGTAAGGAATCAAAATGCAACATTTTAGTAAGCTCAGCTCAGTTGTTAAGGTGCATACTTTTAGAGAAGAAAAAGTATTTCATATAATTTCATAAGGCGACATTCCAACATGGTTATCCAAATTTCTGCGTTTGTTCTGCTGTGATTGAACAATGGCAATTTGTTCCTGGCTGGCTCTCCTTACAGCAAGGCAACTCATTCATCTATGTTGGTGTTTATTGTTCTAGAGTCTAATATTTGCTTTACTTTAAGAACTAGGTAGTAGCTGTTTATTTGGCTTTATGAAGGATAAATTATGGGATTCAGGGAACATATTAATAATGATATGACAAATTGTTATTTTTAAATATTGTCACCTTAATAAATATTTGGAAAATCCAGTACACTACCTTGTTTATTTTGGAAAATACAGTTTTAATGTGAAAGTTTACTTTAATCCATTTACAAAAGACTTTTTTTGTGATTAAAGTTTTTTTCTGAGGCTCTGAGCCACTTCCTGGAAAGCAGACTCTCATCACATGTCACAGTTATGTTAAAAGGTAAATGCCATAACCCCTAATGTCTCCCCTTTCTCCTTCTCTCTCCCAGCTTTTATTGCTGAGCACAATGTGGTACAGTATGGAATATCCCTTTGGTCTGTTGGAGTCACCTGTCCCAGCTGTGCTCCCTCCCAATTTCTTGTGCACCCCCAGCCTACTCATTGGAGGGGGCAGAATGGGAAAAATAAGACTTTGACCCTGTGCAGGTGTTTTTCAGAAATAACAGAAACACTCATGTTATCGTCACTGTTTTAGTAATGTATCCAAAACACAGCACCATATGGGCTGCAATGAAGAAAATTGACTCCACCTCAGTCATATGTGGTCCATCATCTCACTTTAAAATAAGCACAAAGGCTGGGACTAAGCCATGAAAGCATAAGCATGTAGTTAAACTATCTGTGCTTTTCAAGAGTGACCTTCTATACACTGCTTAGAATGCTGAATGTGTCTCTGAGGCTTTCAGCTAGTGCTGTGCAGATGTCTTTGATATAATATCTGAAATTTCACCTGATGCACGTTAGGTATTTGATCCCACTGTAGGTACTCATTTTAGTAGATTGATCAGGAGGTGCTTTTAGAACACTACTACTCTGGACAGTAGAAAGGTGAATCACATATCTTACTTCCTAGACACCCCTCTACATCCTGACTTTATCGATTGGTTGCAAGCGCTCTGCAGATCTAGCTACATGCAGAGGAGTGCTTTAGGCTATGAGAATAATATACCGGTGTTAATGAAGTCACCCTCCCTGTAACTAGAATTTTAATATTAGTTACTTAATCATGATGACTTTTTATTTAGCATTTCCTTTTAAAAACGTGGTCTCATTCAGAAAATCAATGTACACCTTTTATTAAATTCAGAAGTCATTTCAGGGTTTTTTTGAGCTGGCTTTTAATCTAGATTTCATTACAGAAATGATTCAGCTTGCCTCCAAATTTTTGTTTTGCTTGGGAAGAAGTATGCTAAACTTTTTCTTATATACATGGTTAAAATGATGTTGTGTCATATGCTCAATTGTTGTTTCTGTAAAATTCAGACAACACAATTTTAATTTTAGTATCTACTATTATTATTATTAGTCAGATTTTTAAGAATACCAGACAAAAAGAGAATTTTTCACTATAGCAAAATAACATGGAAGAATAATGTACTGAACCTCTTGTGCCATGATTTTACAATTGAAAAAAATAGCTTTACATTAAGTCATTACTGAGAACATTTTACTTCAGCTTAGGAATTATGTTTTATTCATTAGGAGCTGATTTACACACAGTGAAAACACAAAGTAAAAAGCAAAATGGCTGTGAGGTAGTCCTACTTTCTTGAGTCCAGTTGGATGAAGGACAATGCAGAAACAAAGAATATAGACAGGAGTTAGAGAATTTGAATATTTTACATAATTAGGGATTCATGTCACTCTTTTTAGTCTGATAAAAAAAAAATAATGAAGAATACAGAAATAAGCTCACATGACATTCAAGTGAAGAGACTGTCTTAATACAACATGAATCTCTTTGCTTTCTACTTCCTAGAAAAAGAACAGTTTACAGATGGAGACACTATGCTGGTTCAGGCTAGTCTTTGGATCCTGGATTTCATGTACTCGGTACATATGACTGAAATGAATCATTAGATCTACTACTCCAGCTGATAGAAATGCAAAGATATGAACTCAGACACAAATGTCACCAGCTGTTACATGCTTAGTAGGAATTAAGAAAACGACGGCATATTAAGAAAAACAACAGCAAACAAACAAACAAAACAAAACAAACCAACCAAACAAAAAAAAAAACAACAAAACAAAAAGAAAAAACAGCAGAGAAGCAGTAGAAATTAGTGTACTTAAGTTCCCTGGATGGGACATTTAGAGGTCTGAGTTACAATTCTAGGAGTATCTGAGATCTTTACAAGTTGCATTCTACAAGCTGTGATGCTAAACAAAGGCTGCTCATGAGAGCTACTTCTAAAATCCAGTTCTCACAGACAAGTTTTGCAACAAGAACATCAGTAGGAGCAACAAAACTAGTCCATGACAGGGTTGTTGCCAGCCTTCCTTCCCTCCTTTCTTTCTGCAGTGTAAACTCCTAGGTACATTCTCTCTGATCTTTTCTGGAACTCTGGTCTGTGCAGCTAGCAAAGGAGAAGGTTTGTGTTGTGGTACCCACACAGACACTTTCATATTTACCCTACCCACAGTGGGATGAGGGAGACAACAGGAAGAGTAAAAATGAGAAAAGTCATGGGTTGAGACAAAGATGATTCAAGTGGGAAGGTAAGAAAAAAAAAAAAAAAAGAAAGAAATTATGCAAACATAATTCATAATTACTCACCACTACCCACAAGCAGACATACTGAGCCAGTCTCTGAGAAACAGATACCTTGGAAGACAAACCCTCTCTATCCCCTTTTTTTCCCTATTGCTGAGTATGATGAGTATGATGTTATATGCCATGGAATACCCCTCTGGAGGGGGCAGTGTGAAACTGAGAAAGCCCTGATGTTATGAAAGCACTGTCCCAGACGTTAATAATATTTATTTAATTGTGATGAATAATAATAAAACATTGGTGTGTTATCAGCACAACTTTGCTCACAAATGTCATGGAGGTTGCTATGAGGAAAGCTAACTCCATCCAAGTGAGATCCAGCACAGTTTGAAATTTGTATTCCCTTAATCCTGAAGAAATTTGAACCCAAGTGAAGTATTTCTTTCATCAGTCATTCTTGTCATCTTTCTGCTGATTGACTTAACAGGATTATGTCTAATTTACCTTTTTATTTTTTTTTATTTTTTTTTTTCTGTGCTAAGATGCCACATAGCTGTGAATTGCAGGGCTAGATCTGGATGAACAGCAAGCATGAGTATGATTCCAGGCTAATGAAATAGGAATCTACTTTCTAGATTGTTACATATCCACTGTTTAGCATATGTGCAGGAACAGTCCTACAAAGTCTGTTTCCTACAGTGTTATTTACTGACTGCTTAATGTAAGTGTAAAAATAATACTAGGATGAAAATAAATGAAAAGAATGGGAGGGCTTTTAGTTTGAATTGGGTTACTAATCAGCAAGAAATATGAAATTCATTAAGTGGGAGACAATACAATTCACTTAGCTATGAAGATGGCAATCCTACTCTCTGGTCTGAAGACTGCTCATTTGTTCTTTTCTATATTAAAAAAAAGTATAGAAGGAAAGCACAAGATCAAGGACTATCTGTGCTTTAAGGTGAATGTCAGAATCATTCGACTGTAGAGTCACATTTTCTTTTCCATGATGTCTCTTGACCCATTAATTTTGCATAATTTGTTACTAATAGCTGAGAAACCACAAGGAAGCTGAAGCACCACTCTTTACACTAATATAGATCTAATACATACCTTCACAGAGCATCAGTCAGAGGCTAGACAGAATCACAGAACTAGAACTTCTAAGGTGCATATTTTGAGGAAAGTGAATTGAACTTTTAACTTAATGATTTAACTATTAAATAAACAGTTGGACTTTGAAAAATGCAGAAATGTTTGAAATTAAGCTTTTTAAACACAGCTGACTTACAACAATCTAAACTCTGTAGATTATCACACATGTCCTCTCATTGATTCCTATTTTAATACATTAGGAAATTATATCCCATTAATAGCAATTCTACTAACAGAAGAGTATGTTTGTAAATATTACCTATATTGGAGATATGTGAATCAAGGCGTTTGAATTAACTCTTCTTTTGGAGTTGGAATCCAAAAGTTACTTTGTTCAAAAATTGTGTCTTTATTCTGTTACCTAAAGCTGGATATCTGATGCTGTTTGATATTTCTGTGGTTAATTGTCTTGGACCTCCACATGTCAATCTGAAAGTCTGTATGTCTTTCTTGTCGTAATTTTTCCTGCTGTCATCTCAAATATACTGAATTATTTCATATATCACTATAAGGTAATTAAGGCAAAGAATGAACAACAGAAAGACAAGATAAGAAGTTATGCTACATTCCATTGTAAAATATGTAAAAAAAAATTATCTCCTGTATGCTGACTGTTACCATTTTCACACCTGCAGAGTTTGGTTAGCCAACCTCTGGTACAATACCGCCATGATGTATGATTTGCACCTAACTGTTTGTATTTGCCATAAATCATTTAGGAGGTCCTTAAACTGCAGCTTGTAATATGGGATGAGATGCCTGTGAACCCCACCCTTATGGGAAGGGATATGAATCCCATGCTTATCTTCCAGTTATGATCAAAAGGGGAAAATAGCCATTTGCATATTTAATTTCATTAGGGACACTGAAAGTTAGCTTAATGTTGTACTAAGGACCCTATATTACTACTGTAGCAGCAGAAGTATGCCACATTTTAATACTTAGAAAACATTCAACATGATTGCAGAAAATAAACCCAAATTACTCTGACATCTCTACATGAATGTTCACTGAGGTGAAAATTGTGCAAACCAGTCAAGGATGTACGGAAGTTCCACATTAGCTCATTACGACGTTTGTCAGTAATTGAAGTCAAGTCCAAGATAATTTTATGCATAGAAAACATTACAGGCATTCATCTTGGGATGTAAAACAGGTTTTGAAATATTTGTGTTTGCCACTAAAAGATTTCACAATGCAATACAGTGAAGTTCCCAGATCTTCTCTGCAAGCTTAATAGATAAAAATCTGCCTGAAATTTTCTGTCTGTATCTTTCAAGTTTGCCAGTTTTATGAAGCATTTTCTTAAATGTCATTACTTAGAGATTTTACTAGGGAATGTAATTTCTAGGAATAATACCTTCCAGAGCTACAAAAGACTAAAATTTGAGGGGGTTTTGAACAATTGGGGAGTAAGAATTTTTTTTTATTTTTTTTTTTTAATGCTGTGAAAGATTTTTTTGTACTTCAAAGTAGTAAAACCTTCAAAGCTCAACTTAATGTTTTCACAGACGCAGAGATATGAACCAACAAAGATCTGCATTGGCCTTTATCTTCTTAGGGGTGGGTCCAGAAGAAAAGAGGAGCTGTTAGTGTATTTAAGTATCTTTCCTTTGCTCACCACATGCAGAAATTGTTACAAATCCCTAGGATACATCTTTTTTTTTCCACATGTATACAGTCTAGCACCAAAGTTTTAGGGGTTAGGACTAAACTAGCCAAAACTTAGGTGTTGACATATAGGTACCTTTTTAATATTCTAGTGCCATATGCAATGTCTTAGAATATCCAAGATATAAACGCAGGTCTAACAGAGATGGCACAGGCATAAAGGATAGTCAAGGCACTGTGCAGCAGAAGTGACAAGTGAAGGCTAAGCAGACATTCAAAATTGTTTAAAACAGCATTGAATATTTACTAATATATTACTGAATCTAGTCCCTACATTTGAGACAGTTATTCTAAGATTAGTTCTGTTGCACACCCATAGACGTCCAGTGTGGATTCACAGGGCAACTGAAGTGATCCTGGTCCACTATTAGATGTAAGAAATTTAATAGAATTCTTAGCATTTTATGAGCTTCATCTTACCATGTTTTCTTTATTTACTCTTTTGTTTCCCTTAGCAGTTTCCACATACTACTATGAAATAAGCAGATTGCTGCTATGATTATATAATACTAAGCAGCTCTTTGTACAAAAAATGAATCAATGATTATACTTGTATATATTTACTGTTAAAACATAGAGCTCTCTGTTTGTCCTTTATTAACTTAGAGGCATTATTTTAATGATGTAGATTTCATTAGCCATTAAACCTACACTCGGTGTAGACCTTGTTGCAGGTGAATGAGTAAACCGAACTGCAATACCCCATCCTATAAAACTCAGTCTTAACCCTAACTGGTTTGCTTAATTTTGAAGAAAGTTTTGCACATCGCTCTGACAGTTACAAACTCTTTCAGTTTTGAAGGGTGTGTTAACAGAAAGGCAGTGGTGAGGTGGATTGCAGTCATTATACTTCCTTGTTGCTGCAATTGGCATTGTCTCTCTCCAAACATCTGCCCTTGGCAGGAAACATTAAATGTCTCACCCTACATATGCTATACAACTGATGCTATTCTATCTTCTTCTAGAATTGGTTTATCACCCAGAAATTGAATACAGAATACATGGAATGATTGTGGAGATGATTGAATGATTTATGGTTTTTAAATATATTGATAAAGGAAACAGAAGTAACCATTAGCTCTTTCAAAAAATGGGGCTCAAAAAGGGGTGTGCACTCAGCTGGGCCTATATGAACTTCATTTTTTTGATTCACCTAGTGAAAGGGAACAACCTGTGGTTTTTGTATTGCTGTTCAGAGGATTTATTTTTTTATTTCAAATTCTGTTATTTGTGGGTTGCTTGAAATTGTTGTAGAATAAAATTGGCAGTATAATTCTGCATACTGCTTTTCTCTTAACAGTAAATACCTGTATTTTTGCCACAAAGTTCTGTGGACTTTCAGGCTCTTTTCAGTCTAATTTGTTTATCATGTATTAATTAGAAGATATTATTAATACAAGATACTTTATTTGAAACAAAAATGAAGGATATTCATCAGAGTCTAAAACATCTCAATGTTTCATTAGCAAACACTTTTTAAAATTAAATTTATGCACTCATGACTACTGCAAAGCAACATTTAGAAATTAATAAATACGTGATGTAAATATTTTTTAAATTTATTCATTTTCATTAAAAAATAGCTATTGAATGATGAAATGACAAGTATTTGGTTAAGAAATTGTCATTTCATCATACGTTTAGAATAATCACTGCAGGCATCTGTTTCATCTACAGACATAAGACCTAAAATAATGCTATATAAATAAAATATACATATAATATATAATAAACACCCCACTTAATACAGTAAAACCTAACATAATAATTTACATTTCATTTCTAAGCAATTTAATAAATCTTCTCCTCACATATCAACAATTAATTCTGATGACTATTTTGGAAAGAATTGTAAGTAAAAGTTAAACTAACAATAGAATAAATATGAAAAGCTATGCAAAAAATGTTATGTACTTTTAGTTCTCTTTTTTTCTGAAAATCTTGAGACAACCTGTTATACCATTGAGAATTCTGCTTTTGTAAATAAATTATTAAATATAAGCTTCCGGAAAAAAGTCTCTTTAATTCTGAAAACTCTAATTTTGTTTTGGTACTTCCATGAAGTTTTTCACAGCCACAGTGTCACTCGTTATGATGCCTCCATTTGGTAATGAATAAACGAGGACATTTACACTAACAAAGGTAAACAAGTCTCTAGTGATCTGACAGAGTATTGACAATAATAAGTAACCTGCTGTTCACTCATATAAAACCATTGTGTACTACTTTGAGAGACCTGTTCAAATGCCCCATAGGGGACACTCTTGATGTTGCAGGAACGTCTTAGCTTTTTTCCTCTGGTAGGATGTAGGAGAAAGAAATTACACCAAATGGAAGAAAGACCATGAAGCGACTTGACGAGATTGAGGAATCAAGAAGGAGAGCAACAAGCAAGAACTATTTCATATAAAATAAATTTTATTGCCATATATCGAGTTACAGGTTTCCTGGTTTATGAATTCACAGTTGTGAAGTTAAATATCGTTATTGCATGCTATACAAAATGGAGTTTGGTTTTCTCCCTCATGTTATCCCCACTCCCTGATTGGTCAGATTCTGCCACAGTGGAGCTTTTCCTTATATGGTTATCTCCACCCTCATTTACCCTTTATGGTTTTGATCCTCCCCTGTCTTTCCTTTCATGCAAGAGGGTTTGCATGCTCCTCCCAAGTTCAACCCCCTTTCCAGAAAGTTCCATGTCACCCTTATAAAAGCTGGCACCATTTTAATAAATGTGCCATTCCACCATAGCAGTTCCATCATATACCTGCCTGGAGTGTGCCTCTCCTTCTTACCCTCAAAAGGTCTCATCAGTAGGACAGTCTCCTTCCCTCTCTGCAAGAAGTAAAACACATGATATTGCTGTCTATAACAAGTATCTCGGGAAAATCCCTGGCCTTTCAAGGTATTCATTGTCTCTTTTTCACTCAACTGGAACAATGAAATGTTAGTGAATACAACAATGCCCTGGAACTTATTATGACTTTTTTATATCCACTGAGTTGTCACAGTGCTTCTTGATAGGTGCTGTTATTATTAAGTGCAGGAAAAAAAGTAATTTTAGCAAAAAAAAAAGGGCTAGAGTTGTCTATCAAAAATCTTTCCATCAAGAAGAATGTTTTTTGTTTGACGATGACTGGAAAGATCACCCCAGAGAAGTGTTAGCCTTTTTTTTCTTTTTTTTTTTTATTTCTTTCTCTTTTTTTTGTTTGTTTTTTTTTTTTGTTTTGTTTTTTTTTTCCCTGCAAATCCACCTTTAGTCTACCTGTAATTTTTTGTGTCATTATCTCTCAAGTGTAGTGGCCTTATGAAATGTACCTGTTACACTATCAACAAGGCTCAGGAGCAGGAAAACAAAAGAAATGCTTCAGGGGAATATCAGTGTAAAGCTGTTGGAATCAAGCAGGATAAAAGTGCTGTGGAGTAAATATGCCCTGTGTATCTGTATACCCTGAGGCATTAGGGTATATTGCACCTGGAGCAGAATACACAAGCACTCACAGAATGAAATTTTCATCATCACTTTAAAATACTAAAGCAACTGACTGATCATTCAGTGAAAAGGTAGGTAGTATTCCTCAGAAGCATTTAAGAATTGTTGTGCTGGAGTTAGGGTTGGGAATATTCTGCCTGCAATTTCTGAAAGATGATGATGTTCTTGGAAATACCACTGGCATAGATATTCCTTGATGACATGTCCATAAGTTTCATCGTCTGATTCAGTGATATCTGAATAATTCACAGGAAATTATTCCTTCCTTCCTGTGAGACTTCATATGCTCGAAAGCCTGTTCTCTTTATGCCATAAGCTATTGTCTGTATGCTTAACAGGAAGATATGCTGGGTAAAAGAATCTAGGTAAGAGATCTTCCAAACTTAATGAGAGATACGAGATATTTTTCCATGAAATGTCAAAAAATGCCAACCTATATGCCATAATTTTCTACAAAGCAATTTATGTCTGCATCTCTGTCAGCAGGGCTTCTTTCACCCACTAGTCTCTGAACTGCAAACATGAACCTCTCTGTAGAAGCAAAAGACAAGGCAAAGTACTATGTCATAAAGGTAACATTGTTGATTCTCTCAGACTTAGAAAACTTTGATGCTACCAGTCTAAGCTATTCTCCCAAACACAGAAACTCCCATCTGCCTATGAGTGTGAAGCATTTCTTCCAAGTATCAAATGGTGTAGATACAAGACAATGGTGTAACTCTCTGGGAGGAAGTATGCTGAAAGTGTCTCTGATGTTACTTGAAGAATGGGTAAGGATGACCTCAGACTCTGAGGGCAAGTGCAATGAACTAGATCAAGTCTGTAATCCCCATTTATCTTACCCCAACAGGGATAAGGCAGACTAATGGTGTCCATACTATGTAATATTTGGACCTGGATCATTTCTAGACTCCGTGAGTGCTCCTATAGCCCTTAGACATAATTCCTATATTCAAATCACCTTCATTTTAAGAAAGCACACTTGTAGGTGCTTTTGGTTATCTCACAAAATTGGCCACAGCCATGTTAGGATGCCTTAATTGGTAATGAGTAACTGAGATTTATTTTTCCTCCTTTTTTTTTTTTTTCTTTTTTCTAATGTCAAATAATCTGATTTTTTTTTCCCTTGATTTTGTTGTCCTTTTTTTTTTGTAGGCTACTAGATTAAAGCATAAAGTAGGGCATAAAGCCTATGTCACATGCCAGTATGCGTCTGTGGCTTCAGAACATGAACGATGCTTAAGGGGAGGCAAATTACAAAATTTCTCAAAGTGTTCGATGTGAACTTAGTCAAAGGCAGAACAGCCTAGTTCCTTTCATTTTTTTGTCAAATCAGACCCTAGGGTAAACTTTCCCTCCAATTTATATTCTAGGGTTCTTATTTTATGGCACATAGATACCTTCTGTTAAGAATCTCCATTCACACCAGACAAGGTGCCTGACCCTTTGGTCCAGCTGTGGTAAGCACCACAGACCCAGAGAAAATAAGAAACTCATTCCAACTCTCCTCATAGCTGTGTCCTGGCTTATGCTCTGACTTTCACACACAGCAGTTCCATTGTGGGCACAACCTTTTGCACTGTGTTGAAAGTCTTGTGTTTTTTTCCGACATGGAACTATTGATTTCCATTTTCACAGTTTCTTCCTAATATGGTCATGATTTGCATTTTAAAACATGGAGTCTCCTCTATTTTTCATATCTTAATGCATAAATAAAGTCTTAAAATTAAGTCTTATTGCATGCTTTCTAAGTTATTTTAAAAAAATATTTTCAATTATACTGCTGGGTAGCACAGTGACATTTTTGCTTCTATTTTTTGTTTAGTGTCTCTTTTATCTTGAAACAATTATTATTTTTCTCACCTGAGAAGAGTCCTACTGGACAACAAATTGAAGATGAATGAGAAACGCTGACTTATTGCAAAGAAATGCAAAATCAGCTTGGGCTGCAATGGAAGGAGCACTGTCAGCAGGTTCAGGGAGGTGATCCTTCCCCTGTACTCAGCACTGCTGAGGTCACATCTGGAGTACATTGTGCAGGTGTGGACTCCCTCATGTAAGAAAGAAATGGAGTGCATTACACAGGTCTGGACACCCCCATTTAAGAAAGACATGGACACACTGGAACCAGACCAGCAAAGGACTACAAAGATATTAAGGTCTTGAAAACTCTGGCATATGGAAAGTATGAAATGGCATATATCATGAAAATTTGCAATGACAGAAAAATAACTTTCATATAGTGAAACAACTTCAACATAAGTACTTGGAAGTTTCCTTCATTGGAAACTGTCACTTTTCATCAAGCAAAAGGTGTCTTCTATAAATTATTACTGCAACTGATAACAATATATCTTACCCAACAAAACAGTAAATAAATATAAACCCAGCATTCAGTAAACTGCTGAATATTTTAGTCAATGAAACAACATGAAACATTTACTTGCAAATTTTTCCTGTACACTGAGTGCCTTGTCTATAAACCAACCCCTTTACAATTTGCTTATTTAAAAGCTGACAACAATTCTTCTTTATATAGATAAATACTGGGTATACAAAGGGCATGTTTTGGAGATATAAATATCCATTTTATTTATTTGTGGTTCAGCATTTTTTGTTCATTAATCCCCACTAAAAGCAGTCAACAAGAGGCCAGCAGGTAGCTGATTCATGAACTGAAATTAATTTTAAAGTAGTGACATAACTGATCTGAAATGAACAGTTTAATTTAGTTACATCTGCCCTTTTTGTTTTCGCATGGCCAACCTTTTTGGACCAAGCTAATAATTTTCCATCCATCTGCATTTGTTGCCATGAAATAACACGAGAAAAAGACAAGAAAATACCTACCTTTCAGTGTTTTAATGTAGACTAAGTTTAAAGAGCTAATGAACTTAGCTTTTGCTTTTGTTTGAAGAAGTTTTGAAGACTCATGTTTATATAAACTAGCAGTAAGCATTTTGTCTTACAGATTGTCATTTCATTTTGATTAAAATTTATTTACTTAGGTCTGAAAGTTCAGGTTCTTAATGTAAAAAGAGACTAATGTATAAAAGTGCTGTGATTATTAAATCACCCCTAACCATTATATCAAGCACTTGGATAATTTTCTGTATTCTAATGAAGCACCCGTTATCCAGAATTACAATATAAACTGCAAAATATCTCCCAGATTTACTCAGCTAGATTGATAATTAAGTTGCACTAATTCTCTTTGCATGTAAATTATAGTATTTCTTAATTACTTCAGTAAATAAGTGAAGGGTAGTAGTGTTAGGTATTTTTTAAAAGGACAGATACAAGATATCTGCTGCTGTTCTAAATGTAGCACATCCAAAAATAATATTTCTAATAGTTGTCTGGATTTCTTAATGCTCTACAAAAGAACTTCAATTAGTAAGCTTACTGTTGAAAACAAATGTTACCCCTGGAGTACAGACATGAGGGCTTTTTCACGAAATAATCTAAGCAGTTTGAAGATGATTATGGAGAGACAGCATCACCTTATAAAATATAGCTTGACAATGATGTAATCTATGAATAAGAATAGTTTTTCTGGATAAGCAATTTGAAACTGTCCAAAACCAGTAGTGGAATATAAAACCAAATTCCACTCTGTATATAACTACTAGACTCAGAGAAAAGGGATTATATGAACTTTTTGAAAAAGATAGACAGATATAGCTAAACTACTGGAAAAATAAAATACACAATCAAAAGTCTATGAACGCTATAGTAGGTTACAAACTAGCCTACAGATATTGAAAAGTATAATTTTTTTTCCAATGGTAATGTGATTGGTTAGAAATATAGCCTGTCACTTATGCCACAATGAAGCTAATTTTAGGGAGTATTTGCAGGCTTTAAAGGCAGTGAAAAAATCTAATACGAAGTAATTGGTTTTCAAGGCCTGTTGACACAAACAGAATCCTTAAAATTACATATTGGATGGGGCTAAGAAGAAATTAAATTCCCTTCTGCAGATGCAAAAGTAGCTGCTATATGAAATTCAGCAAAAATAAACTTCTCATTCAGTATTAACGATGTGTGGTAACTAGAATATTGCAAATAAGGAATCAAACACTGATGCTATAAAAGTTAGTTCCTATAAAGATACCAGATGCCATAAAGTTAGCATCCTTATGATGCTAACTTTCATCATAATGAGTTAAAACAGAGTGAATAATACTACAGCCACATGAGAGAAACTTTGCCTCCCCAGGCTCAGTGCAGAGGCACATGCAGAGTGGCACAAGTGATGCAGGCCTTGCCTCGCCACAGCTGCTGGCACCCTCCAGCTCACACTTCAAGCAACCTCCTGCCCCACCATGAGGTACATTCCAAGCCTGAGACCCACTGTGCGCTGCATGTGGGTTTGTTCTCACATCAGGAGCAAAAACAAGATCATAGTTCAGAGAAAAACAAGCTGTTCTTTGGCAAAACAAGGAGATGGATATGGATAGCATTAAAAGCAGAGTACTTTTTTTTTTTTTTTTTTTCCCCTGCAGAGATGGAGAGTTAGTGCCAGATTGCTTGTGGAGACTTCATGTGACTTCAATTTTTTCATAAGTTTACTCTTCTACAGCAACAGTACCCTGATATTATCAATAGTATCCAAGAGCAAAATAAACACTGTAGACATTTTGTGTGTAATTAAGTTAAATTTGGGTTTATTTTAAAAAAATAAAAGCAAAAAATACCACAACCCCTGCCACTACTAAGCAACTTCTGAAATCTTTCTTAAATAAGTCAGATTAGGTACACGTTTTCTAAGAGTGAAGGGGGAAAAGAGCCTTCTTGAAATATTTGGTATTAACACCTACTCATAGAGATGTAAGTCTGTATTCCTGGTGTAGTTCTGGTCTTACACAACTGTTTGTGAAGCCAGAGCAGAGATAGTCCTTTTTTTCTCTGGTTCCCTTCCTTAGATTTAAATATGATAGGCTAATTAGCCACATGCTGGGTTTAAATTCATAAGTGACATACTTTGGAGAACACTTGCCAAGTTTTATTTTGTTTATTTGCTTATAAAGAATTTGGTATGTAATTTTGAATAGATGAAAAATACTGCCGATTTATAGATGGATGAACAAAACTGGGGAGACAGCATGGCAAGGTGAGGGAGATGGGCTGTGTAATTCATGGAGGTAGAGGACAGAACTGTAGATACTAAATTTGGACAGGGAATTACTATGAGTCTTTAGCAGTAACTGAAATAAAATTTGTTCTTTCTTTATATCTATAACATTTGTAGAGCTGTATGCAACTGAATAGAAAATAAAACGCATAATCTACACAAAGTATTAAGAGGGATATTACTCATGTGACATAAAAACTAACTTTAAAAAACAACAACGAAAATCAGCAAACCCACTTTCTGTTGGAGAACGTTTCAAATAGATTCAGTTTTTGCCTTTGCTGTTCCAACCATCCCAAAACCAAGAAAAAAATATCCCCTTATCTATATTGAATTTTGAAGTATCTAGTAAAAACATGAAGCTGGATCTCTTAAATAGTGTTGTTGATATTTTGCAGAGAATTTTTATTTGATTCTTATTTTGCCTTCATGTGAAATATTTTTAGTGTAGAAAGTCATGCATACTCAGTTACTTGCAGTGTTCCATAGCCATAAATTTAACATTATGTGTTCACTCCTGTAAATTGTGAAATTTACTTTGTCTTATGCATCCAGACAATTCCTTAAGTCAATGCTATCAGGTAGTAATAATTAATATAATGATAATAAATGTAACACATTAATGAACAATTCGTATAATTTAAAAGTTTGTCTCATAAAGTCTGTCCACTATAAAGATTGTCAAATGTTTATCTTCTGCATTTGCTTTCCAGGAAATAGAGTTTTCTTAGGTTTTAATGATATCTAAGTACTTTTCATTGAAAAAAAATTCCACTGACAAAGACATCTTCTACTGCAAAGTTAGTAATTACAAGAAAGTATACAAACAATCATTTTAGTGGGCCAGAAATTCATGCTTATACTTTAGTGACACAAAATTTTTATTGAGTCAAACACAAAGAGCTTCTCTCTATCCTTTTGACTACTACATTTTTAGAAATCTATATAAAGAGAGAATTCTGTCAGGTGAAAGTCTCAATTTTTTTTTTTTTCTGATGAAACTGAAGTGTGAGAGATACATTGTCGTCACACAAAACAAAATAAGAATCCTCACTGCAGGTGTCTGTATTACAAATATTTATATTCTCCTTCAGTTTGAAAGAGACATGCTACATTAGCATACCTATTTGCATTTGCAAATTTGGGATTTTACTACTTCCATTTTGTCTCCCAAAGACTGTTCACAAAATTTTGAGGGAGGTTTTTTAGTGTTCCCTATCATGCAGATAATCCATAATGGTAAAAAGTCCTTCAGTGTTACTGCCCATTAAGTATATGAGCACATAAATTAACAGAGATGAGTGGACAGTCTTTCTCCAAACAAGGTGTTAAGGAGGAAGCTGTGGCAAAAGATCATGTTAGTGTTTATGTCTCTAAGTCACTGTACAACTCTCCATTGCTACTCTTAATACTGACTCAAGAACTGGTCTAATTTCTGATTTCAAAGGATAAATAAGTTTAATTTTCCATCTAGACAGCATGAATAATTTTGTGCCTTTGCTACAACTACATTTTCTTCCTCATTAGTGCTGAACTTTTTGAGTCTTACTCATACAGCTTCTGATGTGCTGAATTTCAGCAGCTGAGTGTCTGTTGGAAAGCCAGAAGCAGCTTTTTGATTTGCTGCCCAGTGTTAACCCACCAGGGGTTGCTGTAGACTGTGCAATGGACCATTCACCAGCTGGGAATTGCTGGGACCATATGCCAGATGGAATTTTATCCAAAATGCCTATTGCAATAGGATAAGCCTGTTGCTTATTTCTCTGTAGCTTTGCCAGCCACTGGAATTCGTGATCTTCTATGACCTTGTAGTCTTCAAAAATGTTGTGTTATGAAAAATTATAGTCTTTGGTTGTGTAATATAAATATTTCTAAGTATTTTCTTCATCAAGGAAAGTCCTTCATTATAAATGTTAATCAAAATGTTATTGCCTAGCAAAAAAAGAAGAAAGAAGGAATAAATCAGAAACAGTAACTGAGAAACTGCTAACACTGACACATTTTGAAAAACAAAATAAGCCTAGGTAACAATTTCTGAACAACCTTTTCTGAATAGAATTTGTTGACGTTTGCTGATGACTCAAGTTCTTGATTTTTTGAAAACTTAATGCATATTCTTCCAGAGTCATCAATCATGCAGCTGTCTTGAATATGGCTTTATTTTCACCTTTCTGAACTATGGTCCATTTTCTGCAAATTGTCTTCATAGTAGTACCCAAGGTTCTACTTTCTAACCAAAAGTCAAGAAAATAGAAGGTATTTATTTACTCCTGAGGGGGGATAATTTTGTCAGAAGTGATAGCAGTTTAGATATTTGAGAAGCAGTGCTTTTAGCAAGAAATAATAAGAAAGTTTGCATAGTAATATTAACAGCAGAAGCTGTTGCAAATATATTGTATTGATCTGCAACTGCTGCAGCCTACCATTTTTTATTCTAAAAATGCAGCCAGTTGCCTTGATAAAGCAAGAATACAGAAGCTAGGAAATTTCTATCACCTGGTATTTCACTTCTTATTATAAAAAAAGATATGAAGAATTTGCAAAGGTCCATTAGTTCAGCAAAATCATTTTGAAATCCATGTCATCAGGCACTTCATTCAAAACATAAACTGTTTCAAAAAGAACTAAGAAACCTCCAGACTTAAAGACCAATAATATTATCATCAATGATTATTGTACTTATTCAATTCAGTGGATGGATTTCAACTTGCAAATTTATAACAAAGCAATGCTGGGGGGTGTTTTGTTTGTTTGTTTATGAATTAGTCCCTGATTTTTGCCAATGCAAACAATTTTATCTCAGATTCTATTATTTACCAACTATATGCTAAACTATGCCTGTAGATCCTATTTCCTGTGATTCATTGGTTGTATTACAGTGCTCAAGGAGTTTTAGACTAAAATTTAGATAGCTTCAAAACATTGTAGAGGTTTAATTTAAAGTAAAAATATATTCTTATAAACAACCATTTCAAATTTCCAGTGAAACTCATTAGAACACATTTCAAATGTGTATTAGTTCCCTGATTCTATATCAATAAAAAACCAATAAATATGTTTTAGAATATCATGCTCAAGTGACTAAACATACCCTGAAAAATATGCATTTTCTCTCATTTTGATTTCAGGGCCTGATGCAGTTTACTTTTTACTGTATTGCGTTTATGTAGAAAGATTTTAGTAGTGAGGTGGGAGGACTACATGGGTGGCTACTGTGAAAAGATGTCAGAAGCTCCCCCATGTCTGAGAATATTGGTTCCAGCTGGCTCAAAGACAGGCTTGCCACTGACCAAAGATGAGTCCATCAGTGACAGCAGTAGTGTCTCTGTGATAACACATATAAGAAGGGTAAAAACTGCCGTGCAGCTGCAGCTGGGACAGAGGAGGAAAAATATGTGAGAAAGCAGCCCAACAGACACCAAAGCCAGAGAAAAAAAAAGATGAGGAGTAGGTTCTTCAAGCATTGGAGTAGAGATTCCCCTACACTACAGCCCGTGGCTGACCCCCTGCAGCTCATGGAGGTCAACGGGGTGCAGCCCATGGAGGACCCCATGCATTAACAGGTGGATGCCTGAAGGTGTCTGTGAGTCCATGGAAACCCTGTTTTGCAGCAGGATCTGTTAACCCGTGAAGAAGAGCTCAAACTGGAACACATTTTCTGTCAAGATCTGTGACCCCATGGTAGACACATGGTGAAGCAATCTGTTTCTGAGGGACTGCATCCCATGAGAAGGAACCAAATTGTTTATGAAGAACTGTAGCCCATGGAAAGGAGCCATGTCAGAGAAATTTATGGAGGATGGGACTCCATGCTTGAACAGATTGAGTGAAGAAAAAGTTTTGGCAGAGACAAAGTGTGATGAACTGACTGCAATAGCCATACCTCATCCCCCTCCTCTGCTGGAGGGGAAAAGGTAGAGAATTTGCGAGTGAAACAGAGCCTAGGGAAAAGGGTGGGGTGAGGAAAAGGTGTTTTAAGATTTGGTTTTATTATTCTACTTTTATTACTCTACTCAACTTGCAAAAAAATAAATTATTTCCTCAACTGAGTCTGCTTTTGCTGTGATGGTAATTGTTAAGTGACTTCCCTGTCCTTATCTCAATCCATGAACCTTTTCTCCCACTGTTCTATTGAGGGAAAGACAGAGCAGCCTGGTGGGCACCTGATACCTAGCCAGGGTCAATTTGAGACATTTAGAAAGAAAAGTGACTTCCTTTCTAGCACATATTATTGTTATCAAAATAGCATTTGATTTAAGTTTTGTCTGGCCAATATTTAGATGGAGATTTCAACCATAACTTCAAGAAGTGACCAGTATGGGAAAAATATTCACTTCAATGAGGCAGAATGCTCAGAAGTGTCTAATTTCAAGGCAATATATTTTTTCCTGAGCTAGAAAGAAGGAAATTATCTTTTTTGAATATGAAGAAGGCACATGTTTTGTGCCTGTTCAGTCTATAATAGCTGAAATTTTATTAAGTGCCACCCCTCAGCAAACCATAAATAGGTAAAAAAAAAAAAAGATAGCTGAAAATCTTAGGCATAAGCAAGGTGAAGGACAAAATTTTTCAGTCATAAGAAAAGGTATACTGACTGACCTGAATTTCTATTAGAGATACTTTATGTGTTATTTGATCCGGTCAATGCTGTCTAATTGCAGATCACAAAGTAAAAAATGAGCTTTTACAGTACAGACCAGGAAATGAACCTGTAAAAAAAAGCATAATAATTTCCTAATGATAACCAACAAGCTGTTACTGAATTATTTGATGGTGTTATATTTCATGCAGTAATTCCTAATAGATACAGTTTATGGACTGTCTCCTCATAAATGTGGAAAAGGAAAGCAAGATATAAGAAGGATGTGGTAACAGCACAGCTTCAACATGAACTGGAGGAAGTACAATTTTTTTGTTTGTTAGAAGACTTCTCTTGACAAGGATGGGGTCTATTTTCTCATGGAGACTGAACTAATGCAGAAAAGCTACATGAAGCAATTGAGATTTCTGGCCTCAGTCAAATATCCATAGGTAAGGGTGGGCATTGAAGATGCCTTACCCTGAGATACAATAAGACCTATGAATGCTTAAACAAAAACTGTAGCAAGACATTTTTAGCAGCAGACTTGTCTTCTTCTATGAATATCATTCCCATCTCAGCTTCTCTCCATCATGATTGCCACAGATCCGTGGTGTTATGGGTACAAGCCAAGGGAGGGAGATATAGTGATGAAAATTCATACCATTACATCATTCTTCTCACCTGGCACAGGAAGTTTGTGAGACTCACCTGGCACAGGAAGTTTGTGAGAGGGGTTTTGCCGTGGCCCAGAACTGCTCTGGCATCTTCGTTGCCATCAGTAACTGTTCTTGCCTTGCCAGGACAGCATCAAAACTGGGAGTCACTGCCTGACCCCTGCACCACCACCACTGGTGCTATTGTGATTATAGTTTACTTGGAAATATGGGTCTCCAGCATTCAGTTGGACAGGAAATTCCTAGGGATACTCCCTTAGGGTTGATATTGAAATACTGGTATAATTTTGTTGGTTCAGAACAAGACCTAACCAAACAAGAATTAATAAGATTAAGTACATGCCCTTGGCCAGTCTATACTAAAAGGAAGAGAGGAAATGGCCTGGTTATGGGTCTTTACAAAGCAATATGGTTCTACACCTTTTGTCATTCCTACATGAGGAACAATGGTGGAAGGAAGCAAGATATGCAGATCTGTTTTTAATACTAATAGAATGTCCTGATTTAAGGAAAGGTAGTGGGTCTCAGCCTGAGAAACCACCCATAGAAATGTCAGTTATCACATTTGAAGAAGGTAAAAACCAAAAAATCAAAAAGCCTCCTATTCCCCAAATACAGGTGGTGGAGTCCGTAGAAGATCTGGACTTATTGATCTTTTCAGAATTGCGTGAGGGGCCACTCATAGGCACGGGGTCAGTGCAGGGCGGGGCAGGTGGAGGGGAGCCATGGTGGCCAGCCCTGCCCAGAGTGCTGCCCCCCAGAGTTTGTTTGTTTGGTTTGATTTTTTTTTTTTTAATTCCTGGCTTATACATTCCTCTGCCTTTCATTATGTTTGGGCTTTATCTTCATTATCAATGCGTGTTAAGTGCATGTAAGCTTCCAATAAAGGTATTTATCTATCTTTCTCCATTAATGTTTTTCTGAGTGCCTGTTTTCCAGGATTTCAGGCATCATCACAATGATGGCTTATATACACAGAACATAAAGGAAGATTTTCACTTTTTCAGGGAGGATTGGGTTAGAGAACACCTAGGCAAAATTTACATCCATGTCAAATTCACTAATTCCAAGTTGATTCTGAGTCAAAGTATTCTAATTCAGGTGGAGTTTAGTAGACTTTATCTAGGACACATTAATTCCAAATGTCCTTCTCATTTCTCATTTGGTAAGAAACCACATGACCATTTGTTCATTACTTCCATCTTCCTCAAATTGTTTCACAGTTGTTACCAGTACTATCAAAGAAAGCAAAAATTTTGAGAAAGTCTTTGTTTTAGGAAGCTCTGACAACCAGTCTAAGCATGTTTCCTTATATCTACTGGCACAGGGAATATTACAGGAGGTTTTATAAAAAGAAAGGGTTACATTACCACTTTTTTCCCCTAGCTGATTGACTCTGAAGATGAGAGGTTCACATACCTTCTCTATTCTGCTTATGCATGATCAGCTGCCTCCTGAGAAAGCAGAAGGGAAAAAAAGATCTATTCAGCAGTAAGATAAATATATTGCTTGGAAGTCTACATATTGTGAGAACTGCATTATCATGAATTTAGTGTACCTTCTTTATTTATAGTTCTTTAAAATTTACTATTTTTTTATTTATGATTTAATATTAAAATCGTTATTAGAAAATCAGTTCTTGATTGACTTCCTTAGTCAATATTTCTGCACTCATCAGTGGTGAAAAAGGAAATAAAGTTGAACAAAACTGTAGCAGTTGGAGCTTGTGAAGTGGCACAATTTATGCAGACTGTTATTAGAATGTAAATATATGGGTCATTAAGTTGGAATGCTTTTTTTTACTTGTTCAGGAAATGTTCATCTTAATGTGATGGTTTGCTGAGAATGAATTAAGCACACTGTAGATCAGAGCTGTGCCCTTAGCTTTTGCTGAAATAATATAATAATTCTAAATTTTCTGGCAAAAAAGGGATCATGAAAACCCTGAAAACAGTTTGTACATCTTTAACATGATTTGTGAGGAAAAGTGTCTGGAAAGCAATGGCCACAAACGACTTCTAAACAGAGGTATTTATTCCAAGGCAATTTACTTAGAAGGCTGATAATGACAGGCCTGGGACTGGATTTCTTTTTAGAAAGCCAGAAGAAAATCAGAAGAATAGCAAATTAATGTCTGTGTATCTGGTGGGGTCACAGGTAGAAAATATCAAGCTATACCGTCATCCAGACATCTCAGATGAAAAACAAAAATAAAATTAATCATATGCTGCTGGTTTTGGTGAATTTGTTTTTGTTGCTTTATCCCTTTCTAATATTTTTTGATCTCTTTAATTCCTTTGTTTCTGTACACATATGGCTGTTTCATAGAGTGTGAATAAGTGGAAAATTTTCTCCCATGCATTAAATCATAGCAAACTTTGCCACCCTCATTTGCAGACTTCAGCACAAGATGATACAGGGTCATATAGTTTATGGCATCACAGATCATTGCACGTCAGAAAGTCTCTACCTTGACAGTCATGTGTCAGTTGCTTGAGAAAGCAATTACAGAGGCCTGACAAGTTAAGAGCTTCAATAAGCAACAGATGACATGGCAGGCTTTTGGTAATCCCATATGCAACTTCAACTGTGTAACAGCCTAGTAGCATCTGTTAATAAAACAGAAACCAATATCACATATTTGCAATAAAATTTCCAAAAAGCCCAGTATAAGCCATATTTCTTGAGATGAACCAGCACACAGCAATCTTTGCATTCATCTGGTGCAGATGGAACACAGGCAATCAGACGATGAATGTCCTGCCATGTATGACAGATGTTGTTAAGTGGGCCTCTATACATACATATGCTGCTCAGGGGCTGAGTCCCACAAAGATGAGCCAGCTGCAGATGATAAACTGGAGCATCTTCCTAAAACATACTCTGGCAATTAAAATTTAGCCAAGTCATTGACCTGAGGGCATTATTTTACAAGACATTTCACTCTGCTTTAACTCAAAAGTGATGTTGCAGGCAATAAATGATTCATCTTAATCTCTGCCTTCTTAATGTTGAGTAGAGAACTACAGCCTGAGATTTACCATATGAAATGCATGCATTGTATAGGGATATCTAAATGAGCAGACTTTTAATGACTTTTATTGAGATTTAAAGGAGGGAAAAAACTTATCAGGAACAAAGGTTGAATATACATCTATCTGGGAAGGTAAATTTGTCACAAAGCTCTGAAGATTATTTCATTGACTATAAAATCTAAAAGAACTCTTCACAGATATCTATATATATATATATATATATATATTTATATGTTTACTTTTTCTGTGGTGCCCACGAGTACCTCTTTGCTTTCCAAAGACTTGTGATTGCTCTTTAGTCATAGACATTTGTCACAGTCTTCCACAGTCAAACATGCATGTAGGGAGTTACTCACATGTGAACCAAATACCTCATGCCAAATGCCTAGAAAAATATTCATTGCTAATATAGTCAATGAAAAGGTAGTCAAGGAAATTGTCATGGTTAAATTAAATTGATTAAGCATAAGTTTATGGTGCCACTTGAGAAGTCCTATAGCCAGCTCTTCACTTGCCTGTTCTAAAGAGTTTAATGTTCACTGGCCCTCCTTCAATCTCTCAAGTAGTTTAAAGTATTTCAAAGAAGACTAAACATTTGTGCAGGTAGACCTTTTGTCTTATACCCAGTCTCACCACTTCTCTTTTTCATGTAATTAGCACCTGATACATCCCACACTCCTCTTCAAAAGAAAATTGACAATTTGCTCTAAGCAGAAGTAGTCAAACAGGATACTATTTAGACAACTGAGTAATGGAATTATTTGATCTGTCAAATGCATCAATCCCAACATCCATTTCAGTTTGAATCATAACATCTATATATTTCATGAGATATCAGCCATTCTCATTGTGTTCAGTTTCTGTAAAGCTTCACGTACCCAGGTAATACTGAGATGTTGATTCCTGTTTGGTTTAGCCATTTTTCTGCCTTCTTCAGTGTTGCTCCTTTGAAGGTGCCAGTAACTATGCAATCCAGTGCTCCTAAACTCACAGTTTTTCACTGTTCTTACACAAATGATCTTGATGGGAGACACAAATCAGATGTCATTTAGATGGTGTATAATTTTGCCAGGCCTTTTAAAAGATGAGCTTTAACTTTAGGTACAGGGAAACTTTCAACAATAAAGGCTTAGTTATTCATGTCTCTATGAAGAAAGGACAGAGTGTTCATTGAAGAGTATCTAAGTGTCAAAAGCTCTAGGTGTTTTGTTTTTTCTTGGGGGGGGGAGGTGTGTTTCATTATCTTTTGATGATGTTAACATATTGCAAATTGTATAGTGTTTACTCAGGTGCTGACCACAGGCACAGTTCATATTTGAAATTTTTGCAGAGTTCTAGGTCTTTTGTGTTTATACAAATATATACATGAAATTTATTATTGTGTCGAATTTTTCATTAATTTTTCATCACAGATTTTTGTGAGCTGCAAAGATATTTACATTTTAAAAAAACAACCAAACAAAACAAAACACAAATAAAGCCCTTCACAAGATCAATTGTTTTGATGATGCTTGAAATGCTCTGTCCCAAAGTTATTTTTTTTTCAATAACTCAATGTAGAATTTACAGTCTTATTTTTTTTTTCATATTTTTTTCATCATACAATGAGCTTGAAAGGGAGGCAGCAGAAAGAACACGGTTAGCTGGGAAATTTCTCAGTAAAACCTTGCTAAAAATTAGGAAATGTTTTTTAGTTATGTATTTTGTGTAATTTTAATTACTGACTAGTTTAAAGAGTTTGTTATTTTTCCATTAATAATAGTCCAAAGAATTAACCCCTATTTATGTGATTTTTTTTTCTTCTGACTGTCCTGGTTTCATAATTGTAGGATGTCCCTGTAGGGATTTCCCATTTCTTGAATTGATGATTTAGCAGTACTCATTTGTGTCATCTTCTTCACTTTTAAGGACATCTTTTATCTAACTTAGTGCCTTTTCTGCTTCCTTCTTCTCAAACAGCATCTCTTGACTTGTACTGACATGGGCCATCTGGCCATCTGTAGATATGGTAAGGGATCAAAGGCAAAACCAGGTCTTTCCTCTTAGCACTTCAGGCTGTTAAGAAGAGGCATTATTACTTAACTTACATTACCACTAAAATTTAATATTGTATCTAGTGTTTCACTTATTTGTGACATTTAGAAATCTTTGTAATTGCATTTTATACACCATGATGACTTCAATAAATTTTTATTGAGGAAAACATTTATTTGTTAGTTGTTGGTTTAAGAGGTTTGACAACTCTGTTACAGCCACAAAAAATTACAAAGTTGTAAGACTTTGAGACACAATCTGACAATTTATCGAGACATACTGTTGGTTTACAATATAAAGTTCAATAAATATTTATGTAGGATTTTTAAGCAAGATATTTTAACATAATACAAGATATTTTAACATAATATGGTCCAAGAAATAAGGAATACTGAAATATGCCCTGTGAAGTCTATTTTGTTTGCAAAGCCTAATAGCTGTAATGGGTAGATGAATATGACTACATTAACAAAGATTTTTCATATCACTTAATCCTAAAGGAACAATGTCTATTTATTAGAGACTAGTACAACAAAATACTTTATTAGTACTTCTCCATACCACTCCAATACAAACAAACACGCAAACAACTATTACAAAACCAAGCAGGAAAACAAGTAAAAACCAGAAGCAATTAAATTGTCTTATTAATCTCACACACAGTTTTTAAAAAAAAATTGTTTTTATAAAACCTACATAGCATCACTAAAGCTTAGATTCAGCAATCTATTAAAACAAATAGATAATTTACATCATACCTATCAAAAGTCCAAAATATATTTAGATCTTATGCTCATTTTTACGTTCCTAACTCACTTGTACTTTTCATTTTGCAAGATGTGTAGAGTTTTTTAGAGGTAGTCTTTAACATTATTCACATGCCTAATACAGGCAATGTCTCTCCTAAATGTTTACATGAAATGCAAATAAGAACAGCTCAGTAATAGAAGCTGACATCTGTGTTTCTCTTTATTCATATGTGTGTGCATACATGGTTAGATATTCACATATCATCTAGGCATAGCATTTACCTCCTGTTTGTGTACATCCATACTATATGCTTATGTAGGCACATGTGTATGTGTGCATACACAGAATCACAAAATTGCAGAATCACAGACTAATCGAGGTTGCAGGGCACCTCTAGAAGTCATATGGTCCATCCTTCTGTTCAAGCAGGATGACCAAGAGCTAGTTGCTCAGGACCATGTTCAGAATATATTCAATCTCCCAGAGCAATCTGTGCCAGTGGTCAGTCACCCCCACAGGAAAAAATTGTTTTACTCTGATATCCCTCTGATGGTCAGAGAGAGCCTCCTGTGTTTCAGTTTGTGACCACTGCCTCTGGTTCTGCCACTAGGCACCACTGAAAATAGCTTGACTCCCTCTCAACCTGATGTCCACCAGAACCCTCAGTCCTTTACTGCAAAGCTACTTTCCAGTTGGGTGGTCCTCAGCATGTCCTGGTGTATGAAATTATTCTTGCCCAGATCCAGAACTTGTCAGTTCTTTTTGCTGAATTAATGGGGTTTCTGTGAGCCCATTTCTCCAGTCTATCAAATTTCCTCTAAATGGCAGCACAAACCTCTGGTATATCAGCCAGTTCCCAATTTTATGCCATCAGCAAAGATACCGAGGGCACATTCTCCCCCATCATCCAGGTCATTAGGGAACATATTGAACAGGATTGGACACAGTATTGACCCGTGGAATACAGCACTATTCATTAGCATCCAAATAGATTTTGTGCTACTGATCACCACCCTCTTGGAGTAGGCATATACTGTGCCTTCTTCACACTCCTTGCTAAGTCAGATTAGGTAAGAAAAAAAATAAGAAGTCTATTTGAACACAGCTTTCTCCTGAATTTATTTGTAGGAATGCAAGAAAGGTACTTTTTCACTATAAGTCAGTCTCACAAGTTTTTATGGATAGATACACAGCAGTACAAAAACAAAGATGTAAAAGTAAAAATGGATAGTAGGAGGAAAAGTACAGATGCACAGCACACAGTGTGTAAAAATATTTTCTTACAATTATCCTGAAAGAAGGAAATAATTGAACAGCTGTAGCAAAATCATTAGGAAAGATGATAGAAAAGGAGAGAAAGCTCTCAAAGATCAAGTAATTTTTGTCCTTTCCTTCTGACTTCTCACTAGTCCCTCTGTACCTTTTATGTGATAAACTTCTGTTCTCAGACAATACTGTGCCAACCATTCTGCCCTGACATCTGAAAAACAAAAACAAAACCAAACAAAACCAAAGCAAAAACAAACAACAACAACAGAACAACAACAAAAAAAAACAAACACAAAAACAACAAAAAGAAGGGAATAAATTGTGGGGTTTTTTGTCCTACAGATGGTGTCTTAATCAGAAAATAACCAGAATATTCTCTTGTATTGAATTGTTCCTTTCATCAACAGAAGAAATGAAAGACCAAGGTTCAATACCTTACATCTTTATGAAAACTCAACTCCAAACTGTCCAAAATATGCCTTTTCACTATAGTCAATTTGATATATTTGGGTATTGGATATGGAATAGAAAAATCAGATTTTGTGAATATTCTCCCGTCTGTGTGAAGTAGATACACATCACACATAAAAATTGTCAAAAGTACAACAGCACTTTTCCTAAGCACCACACTGCCTCCTTCTCTTCTCAATCAAAATGTTGATATCCTGGCTGAAATATAACAGGCTGAATTTGCAGTGATTGACATACCTAGATGATATGTTCATATGCAGTCAGATGATGAAGGCAAACACAATCATCTGCTAGGTGATCCCTTATTTTGTTTGTGATGGAAAACAAGTTTACCATTATAATACAAAATGATGTGTCACAAAAACAAATAAACAAAAACATAGGAAAAATTACTGTTTTCGTTTGATATGAGAAATCCTTGCCAGAATAAAAGGCTGAAGAACATAAAAGTGTTAAATGTGCAGTGAAATACTGAACTGTAAAAATTTTATGTGAAAGTTTTCCAAGGACTGGCTGACTAATAAGGTGAAAAGCCAAAGGGCTGGTTATTTCTCAAGAGTACCAATAAATGACAAGCTGATGTAGTGCTGAATCCACAAATCAAGGTAAAATGAGAAGTAAAAAAGTGTAGTCTTTCAAGGATCCTGTAACTCAGATCATAACTAAGGGGTAGAGCAGTGAGAGGAAACTGCTTGCTTGAGAGAACAGTCTTCAGAATTGCAGGCAAGTTAAACAGAAAGAAAACCTTATGAGAGAGCTCTTCCAACACTTAAATTTAAATGATGTGTCTATACAACCTCTACCTTTTAATCATATAACTAGGACTGGACTTGCAACTACTGCTGCAAAGCTGTAATTAGGAATAAATTACTTGTATGTGAATGGCTGTGTGGTTTTACCTGTGTGTGTTTAAATTGATAAACTGAATAGAAAAGCTTCTGAAAATTTTGTTGCTGGATTATGTCTCACTAGAGGACAGCATGATACTTTAATTTTTGTGACAAATAACGTGATCACATGAAGGAGATGATACAAACAGGTAGGCTTTGCATAAGCAGTTAGGCAATGATGTTTGGCCTACCACAGACAAAGAATATGAAAGAATTTCATGTGACGCCACGTGCAGTACTTGCTGTCTAATATTGAATCATAGTTTAAGGTGGAATAAATCATGCTTTGAAGGTACCTATATGCCTTTATTGATTAGGTAATGAAACACTTACTTAATTTAGGTGCTTAATTTTCAGACAGTTAAATGGTATGAATCTTATCCTAAGTGCTCAAGGGAATTTTAAGTTAAAACAGTCATATGCCTACAGAAGTGTCTGCTGCTATATATTCTCAAGAGAAAAGAAAATCAAAGGAAGATTTCAAGAAATTTTAGGTGCCTCATTTCAGCTTAAGTCCCACAGTGTACCTAAAAAATTTGTTTGTATCTTGTGTTACTCCTTTTCTGTAATGTAAGAAATGTGGAAGTGTTTTATGCTTTGCTGGTTGTTATACCATTCAGTTACACAGCATAATACAGCAGTTTGCTTTGTGTCTGTTTTCTTACTGTAAGATTGTGGTGAAGATGTTTCCCTCCTGATCTCATAATAAATTGCTTTCAATTGAAACATTTATTTATATCAATTGGAATACTTTACAACTAATTCACTTTTCATTTGAATGAATTTCACATAATTTGTGGACTTATTTAGAACTTCAATATTAAACTTTGTGTCAAAGAACCAAGTCATCTGACTTCAGTCTTTTCCAGAACAGTCTTTTACTGTAAGTGCTTACTATTTGCCACATATCTTCCAGTGTAAATACATCTGAGCAGGGGATCTGGTAAGATTTATTTAGTTAATGACTTCACAATACTTTGCTTGAGCAGCACCTACATAAATTGCAGATGTCATCTGAAATTGCCACCTTCAGTCTCCTAAATAGTTAATGGAAAGAACTTGTATCCTTTTTGTTATATATAACTATGAAGTATACAAATTATGCATATTTCATATTAATTTAATCATTAGACATTGCTATGTGTTATTTACATATTATATACTTATTACCATAAAAGGCAACATTACTGTACAATTGAAGCTACAGTGGCAATCTCAGAACATCAGCTCCCTGGACAATATGGGTACAAGGCATGAATCTCAAAAATGTGTTTTGCCCTAGGGAGCATAGTGGGAGAAGATGCCACTAGCACTGCCATTTAGCCATCTGCATTCTGTCCCTGGTTCTGCAGCTATTGCCAAGAACATTTCCATGTATATTACCAATGGCTATGGCTTTGCATTTTTTAACTAGCAGTCATTTTCTTCTTTTTTTATACAATAGTTTAACTGTTCCTGCCTGGTTTCCTGTAGCAGCTGCCCCAGCATCTTCTCTGAATGCCAAGCCTGATTCAAAACAGAGCCAAAGAAGTGATTTCTGCTACTTCTTCTAACTCTTTTTTTCTTTTTCTTTTTTTTTTTTTTAAATTTATTTTCTTAGCTGTTCCAAAGGCATTTAACTTCCATTTACATAGATTTGAGCAAGGGAACATGATGTTCTAGTTTGCTCACTTCCCCCGTATGAAAAAATAAGGAAGTGTTTGTCTTTACAGATTGTTTGTGTTTCTTCATACTAGATGCAGGGAAAGTGTAATACACCCACAATCATATGCACATACATTGTCACCTTGGAGATTCAGTATTGTAAGTTAGAGAGCAATAATGCACTGACATTCAGATAATATACTCGGTCAGAGTCACTCTGACATTTTAAGTGTACATATTTTATGTCATTTTTACTGTTAATTACACAGGCTTTATGGACTCCTGTTTCCTCTCTTTCCACCTAAACTGGATGGTGGGAACCATACAGCCCATTCACTTACGGTAAGAGATTCAGACTAAAATAAACTGTGTGAAATTTGCCCCCCCCCCTTTTTTTTTTTAATATTATTATTATTGTCCTTATAATGTTTTGCCCTCACATGGATACACAAGTGTTCCACTGTGCCATCTATGTGTTCCTACTTGTCTTCCAATCAATTATCAGACAGGAGAGTTTTATCAAAAGGGAGTGTCTTATCAAAAGAATAAAGATGCGGTGGTTTGAGCCTGGATAAATGCCTGGTGTCCAGCAAAACTGTTTCAAGGCCTTTCTTCCATCCCCTTTTCACTTTCCAGAGGGAAGGGAAAGAAAACCAGCTAGGAATTAACAACCAGAGATAACAACCAAAAGACGAGCTTTATTAATACCACAGGCAAAAGAGAACTTGGAATAATGCTTAAATTTATTACTAACAAACTAAACCCTAAAAATAAGAAATAAAAACAAGTTAGAAACACCTTTTCACCACCACCCCTCGGTCTGTCCATGCCTCCCGCCTACCCCTGATGGTGTGGGGGACAGGGAGTGGAAGGTTTACAGTCAGTTGTTGTTGGGTCAACCATTCGCAGATGTAAGTCCAAAACTTAAGCCCCCCTCTGTCTCAGGGGGCTTTCCTGTGGGCTGCAAAGGGGAGAGCTTGCTTCACCACAGTCGTCACCACAGTCACATGGGAATCATAACTCTGAGTCCTTCCCCTGCGTTCCGTGGGGTCCCCCCCATGAGAGAGATCCTCTGCTCTCTCATGGGTCATTCCATGGGGTGCAGTCTCTCATGAAAAGCTGGCCGCACTTGCTTTGCGTGGGCTTCTCCCTCCATGGGTCTCAGCTGTAAATCTTTGCAGGACTCTGCTCCATCTTGGGGCCACCCATGGAGCAACAGCCTCTTTTGTGCCTCCCCCTGCTCTGACAGGGGGGTCTTTGCACCCCGATGGATCCCATGGGCTTCAAGGGGACAGTTTGTAATCACCATGGTCATCACCACGGTAGACAGGGAACAACAGTTTTAAGTCCTTTCCCTGATCCATGGGGTCTCTCCCCCTCCTTCTCCTCTTCTCCTCCTGCACTGACCTTGGTGTCTGCATTGTGACATTGTTAATCCATGGCCTCCAATTTTTAACTGTGCAACAACTTCTTAAATATGTTTTCATGCAGGGGCTTAACGTAATGGTTCAAAAGCAGGTAGTTTTCCTTGGAGCTGACCTTCATTGGCTCTGCTCTATAGGATAGAGGGAAATTTCTAGCAGCTTCCAACAGAAGCTACTCTTCCTCTTATAAACAAACAAACAAACAAACAAACAAAAAACCACAAAGCAAAACACAAACAAACAAACAAACAAAAAAAAACACTAATCACAGAAATCCATGACAGAAGCCAAAATCACATCTAAGCTCAGGCAAACAGGAAGGGAGGAACAGACGTAATAAATGAGGTAAAGAGGCAGCAAAAGCAGCATGAGAAAAACTTGCTACAAGTAACTAGCTAGAAGTAGTTTATCTGAACCACCTCTGCATGACAGTCACAATCTTGGAGGGAATTATCATCTTCAGTGGGATTTCTTGCAAAGAAAAAAAGATATATATATATATGTATATATATATAAGGATATATATATATGTAAAGATATATATAGGTGAAAACCCTGTTTTCATCTATAAAAAGAAATCCTTCATCTTCCTAGCCTAGAGGTCAAACTACTCAAACAGCCCATTATTAAACTTCCTTACTTGGCAACATAAGATAGTCATATAGCAGCAAGCCTTTTAACAGTAGTCCCCATCCTGTGTTAAATCCTCACCACTTTCCAGATAAATGCTTGGGAGAATACTTGTTACCACAAGGCAAATATTGTCTAGAGATCTTTTCCAGCAACATAATCAGACAAATAGTACCCTTCCAATGTCTGGAAACAGCCAGTCAGTTTTTGATTTATTAGAATCAGCTTTGGTTTTCTTTTATTTTCTCCACTGCGTAAGTATAGATAGCATGTGAATCAGGTGTATTGTACTCATAGGGATAACTAATTTTGCCTTAGAGCTTGCTATGTCTATGAGAGTATACTGCCACACAAAGTTAGCACTATACTACACAAAGAGACTATGTTGTTTTGTTTTGTTTTCCTGAATTTATGTTTATAGAACCAAAATACACAAAACCTGTGATATCCTTATATCATAAGGACAGAGTATACACTATTTGGTCTGAGTCAGTTAGCTAAGGCAAGAAAACCCAGAACTAGGACTGTTATGCTCTGAACTCTGCAGATGTATTACCTCAGTAGGACCAAGGGAATCTCAGTCACTTAATAATGCTGTGTGTAACATGGGCATTTGTTCTAACTTTTACAACCCAAAATTTGCAGTCAAACTAGTGTAAGGAAAGTAAGTGGGAAAGAAATATAGACAGAGTTATACATATCTTCTTGTTTCCTAGGTTGGTACATTATTCTGTGTTAAACTTCTTTAAACTTCTTTTTGCCTTCCATCCTTATTCTCTTTCTTGCCTCTCTCTTTCCGCCTCTCTTTCCTCTCTTACTTTCTTTGTTACTTGACTGCAATATGCTTCTCTTATGAACTACAACGTTTTGTGAGGAAGAACAAAATTTTCTGAGTGTTGAATGAAAAAATTCATTTTGCAAAACTGTTCTTCATTCAGCTGCACTCCTCAGGAATTCAGATGACTTTGAAAAATTTCCTCTTCAAAAATTCTATTTTTTTTAATTACTGATGTTTCAGTTATAATAGCCCATTTGTAATGTGATAATTAATTCCTTTGCAGCAAATATGTGTGATGCGTGATAGAAGTGTAAATGGATACAACTTCTTTTTAATCAAAATAATTTGATTCTTAAAATGGCAGAGAATTTATATATTCTGATTTTTCAAACAGTGAGTTACTGTACATAGAGACAACAGTTGATTGAAATGTAACATTAAAGTTCTTTCTTTAAATAAATTATCAATCTTATATATACATCATGAATAGGAGAAAAAGGTTTGTTATTTTTTGCAGTAACAACACCGACAAGCATATAATTAAGAAGTGATATTTGAGGTACAAGTGTTTACAGAAATGCCACATGCGGTCTTATACACTAGGTTCATCTAGAATTTTCCATCATTAAATCGGGCTAGCCAAAACAGTTTTAGTAAGTATTCAAGAATTTGCCTACTACTACTGACTTATCATGTTCTCTGTTCATACATTTAAACACACTGTTTTCAGATGATTAATTTATTGCTTTCATCCTTTAAGATACTTCTTGATCACAGAATCCCTAATTTAATTTTGGAATGTGGTACTGTTATGATCAGGTTCTTTAAACATATTAGAGAGGTGCCTCTACCCAAATTAAGGTGCAAACGAGACCATATTCTGAAGTCAATAGTACACATTTTTACTTAAAAAGTAAATGTGAGGTAGAGAGATATAGAAAAAAAGTAGGAAAAAGACAGAGGGGGGAGAGAAAGAGAGTGACAGGGAGACAGATTAAGTAGAAAAAATATCACCACTCTGTGGATTCCAATGGAACCCCATTGATCCTCGGAATGAGAATCCCAGTCTTGTTAAAGTGATGGTTGCAGTCTGTATCCATAGAGGGAGGCACAGGATGTGAGGGAAGCCTGTGTGGTGAGAATAGAAGCCCATGATGGTAAGGGAAATTCCATGAGGTGAGGAAAGAAACCTGTGTGGTGAGAGATGTCTGGGTGTGAATGAAGTGTGTTTTTATTATGCTTAGGCTGGGTAGAAATACCTCTGGAACCTCTCCTGCGATGGGGAGTTCTACAATGGATAATGGATTACTGGATCACAGGACATTTCAGGAGTCTTTGACACCTTCTAAGATATTACAGCTGCCTTTTATGTAAATGCAGTTGAGTCCATTAGGGACCACTATGGCCCATTAGCAGAGACTAATATTTTCAAGATACAGGTGGATTATTAAGTAATTCCCTGGAGGAATTACACAGCAGAGTCATTTGTGCAAGGACAAGGAAACACTACTCTGCCTCTCAAGATTTGCCTCTTCCCTTATCTTGTTTAACACCCACGTTGTATCCTGAGGAGTCAAGTGTCTGAGCCATTCACATTCCAGTCATTCAAACCTGAGGATTCTTTTCCTGGGGTAATTAAACAATAGTGCAACCTTTATCTTATCTCAAGTTCCCATCACAGTCCAAATTTGTTGGCATATTTAGGAAAGGGTGGACTTTGGTGAGCAGTTGCTTCTCTGCACAGTTTGCTACAGTGGACAAAAATCTTTCAGTGATTTCACAATCTTTAAGCCATAAACTATTCCAGTCTCTCACAGGAACCTTTAAATAGTTTTCTCCTGCTTTACTCATAACACTGTGTCTTTTTCATCTAGCCGTCTTTCACTGACAAGTAGATTAGACCTTGCAAATTCCAAGAATATAGACTGAAAACCAGTAATCTGAATATTAATACAAAGGCATGAGTCTGAGATTTCTTTTCTAACTCTCTCTATGCTGCTGGAATCCACTTAGAACATGTATAGTGTGGGAAATAAAAGAATATGGTTTTATTACAAGCAAATAGTTCATTAACTCAGGAATTATCTTCTTTAGGCAGATCATGGAAGTTGTAAGGTACCAGGTCCTGTCTGGAACTGGTGCCAGGGACAATTTGCGTTCGGGAATAGGGAATTACGAAAATAGATAATGATATGGCTGAAATGGGCCCCCGCCACGTGGCACGTTCTTTGTGTGCAGAGGAAAGTGGTCATTCTGACCAGGAGACCCTATCTCCCTGCACAGGGAGGCATGCCAAATCCAATCAGAAGAAGAGGCCCACTCCTCTCATTTTACTAACAAGGCAGGACCCTAGGGACACATAAAAAGCATGATTTTTGGGGTGGGGGTGTGCTTTTTGGACCTCTGTGGCCAGGGCACCCAGGACGTGCTGAAACAGAACTTTCCTTTTTCTGCTAAACTTCTTTATCTCACAGATATTTGTATCCTAACTAAATTGAATAAAAGAGATTTTTCTCACATCTAGCATGTGGTGTAGAGCAGCAACTGCAAAAATATCCCCCATATTTCACCAAAATTATACTGCACAGAAATTTCTCTCATGCACATATTCTAAGAGAGTTATTATTACACAAAAAAAATCAGAAATATTCAGACCTTTAGTGGTGGTTTGTTTTTTTTGTTTTCTTAAGAAGAAACTTCTTTATCCAGAACTTTTTATCCTGAACTTTTATCCAGAGATACCCAGGACACAGAGCAGTAGGAAGACTCCGAGACTACTTGTAATAGACGCTAGAACTAGGAGTAATTTCAGGTTAAATGCATTTATTGACATAAGAGTTTATTAGTACAATTTTGTTATGGAAAATAAAAGGAATAAACTTTATTAGGGAAAAAAACAGTTAGTGATTTTCAGCTTTGGTGATTTTTAGCGTCCGGTGTGGCTCAAATAAACCAAGCTCGTTGTCCTTAGCAAGTAAGGTGGCAGCTTTGTGCCTGCAGAAAGGCAGGGCACTGAGCAATCCTTATAGAGGGCATACCCCCCAAGGATGCTGTCTGGCTATGTGCCAGGTTTGATTTTATACAGTTTTTGGCTGTCCAGGCCACGCCTTTTCTGAGCATGAGCAGTTCACTTTTAGTTTGGTCGTTGAAGTAGTAACTTCTGAAAACTAATGTCCAATCTTAGAACTGAAAATGGAATGGCTCTCTTTCACTGCAGCAGTATTATCTTGTGTATTCGTTTCCCTTTCAGGAACA
>JAWWEW010000001.1:72572903-72625862 GCA_035583185.1 Anabacerthia variegaticeps | reverse complement strand
TCTTTTCTTTTCTTTTCTTTTCTTTTCTTTTCTTTTCTTTTCTTTTCTTTTCTTTTCTTTTCTTTTCTTTTAGAGTGTAATCATACTTTATATTTTAATTATTTCATACAAAATATTTCTCAATTCTGCCTCAATATATACTGGTAAAGAGGACTGGAGATATGGACTGACTAGCATTCAAAGTGTACTTTGGTGTTTCCTTATTGGCCTCTGTACTAACTTCATAAATATCTGAAAGGAAGCAAAACATCACAAAAGCTCCATGATTAAAATAGTTTAATCCAAACCAAAAGTGCAGAATAATCAGGATAACTTCTAGGAATAATAACAAATTTTCTTTATAATAAATGTATAACCACAATTCCTCATTAGGAGTACAGAGCAGAACAGCAAGACGTATCTCCACAAATGCACAAAAGCACTGAGGCTATGTGTCTCTCAGCATGGGTATGGGTTTTGAGGGGTTATGTATTTATATCCTCTTCCATGCTGTATTTTAATTTTTTTCAAAATGAAAAGCATTTAATCTGTCACGCAGAAGTAGCAGAGACAAAGATTGAGCGTAGCATTAATGAACATTAAAGATTGTGGTATTAGAGGATATACAAGGTACTTGGTGAGTAGTTCAAGGACAGCTTTCATGCATGGTAAGAAAACAATATAGCATGACACTCAGGTTTATGTTCACATGAGCACTTGGGCCTAGAAGTCACTCACCTTTTCCAGTCACATGACATGCATATCCTGTCTTCCTTTGCTTCCCAGGGGTTGCACTTTTGACTCTGCCTATACTATGTGAGCCCAGAATGCCCAGTGGCTGGCTGGCAGATTAAGGCACACCTTTTAGTTTACCACAGAAGGAAGATTCTCTGGCAGCCCAAAAATGTGAGCCCTTATGGATACCATTTTGTCACATCTATACTCCATGTGCTGTACAACTGTGTAATGACTCCTTGGTCACTTCTATAGGCACAGAAAGCCCTGTAAGCATTTCTATATATAAAAATAGCTGTGCAATTACACATAATTGTATTTATGTATGTAGTTAAAATACACATTTATTTATTAATATGTACATGTATGACACAGTATTTTAAAAAAATAATGAAATTAATAAAGTTATTGAATTGCTACCTACTTTAATAAAGCAAAATGCAATATCACATGAGTATGTGTATGTAGGGACAATAAGGAAAAGTCCCAAAAGGCTAATAGAAAAGTGTTTTAAACTGAGAGAAACACATGACACTTCTGGAGAGAAATCCAGCCTAAATCCATTAGAAGACAAAGTTCTAGAGGCATCAAACAGCAAACTTATGCGGATAAGGTAAAAAGAAACAACACACCTTGTTGGATGGTGCAAAATAAATACGGAATGCTGAGAAAGAGGCCCTCTTTTAGTAGCCTAAAAAGGAGATACATTTTACCAGGGATGGATTCCATTCCAAATTTCTTGGAAGAATGTGCTACATTCAAGCTGAATTTGTTTGTAGTGACCGTACTGAAGACTAGCATCAAGGAAAATCTGTACACTGAGATGATTTTACTGCCACAGATTCTGCACCTCTGGGCATGTTCTTAGTTTGGGAATGGAAAGGATTATACAGGCACAACACTCAGCTATATGTTTGCTGTAAGATGGGTCCAATCTGAATGACAGAGTTTGATGCTAATGTGTGTGGTCAACTATCTGTTGGCAACTATTTTCATCTAGTTGGATACTACACTGGAGAACTTATAAGCTATAGCAGCAAATCTTACTTATACTATGCATTAATCAAGTTACTTCTCAGTTGCAGGTAAGACACAATGTCTACACCCTTTTGCATAAGTTTGTTTTATAAAGACACAGACAACAGGATTTGATCATGCTGGATGACATCTTTAAACAGGTTTAGGCAACACTTCTCCAAAGGCTTCAAATAGCAGCCTTGAATTTAACAAGAAAAAGGTTTTATTGATTAGCATGGATGCAAAATTTAAGCTGATGCTCAGCAAAAGACAGCTTTTGTTTGATGAACTCCCCAGCAGGAAGTCTGTGTAAACTGGCTTCCTCACTATGAAAAAAAAAGTGCAGTGGCACCTGATTTTTGCAACAGCTGCTGTACGAGGGAACACATGCAGCTCTTACACATGACTGACAGCCATATGAAAGATCATTTCTTGACAGTTTTCGGGGAAGCATTTGCCTCTGGGCTATACTCTGCCTTTGACTAGTCTCTAGAAAAAGAATGTGCTGATCATTGTGTCCTGACTTAAACAGTCAACCTGAGAGCATAAATAAATTTTTCAGAGCTTTTGCTCGTTGTAGTTCACACAGTCAGATATATCCAGCTCATCCCTTCATATTGCTGAGCGATCTTGCCCCCACTCACCCCACCAATATTTATATAGTTGGCTTTTGTGTCAGGAAAAAAAAAAGGCCAGTTCTTTGCCTAAAAGGTATTATATGCGCAGAAGAATTTGTACAGATGAACAGACATCCATATGGAGGCTTAGTAGCACCTTCAGATGCTTTCAAAAGAACGAGGTCTTGCCAAGATTTCAAGTGTCTTGTTAAGAACAAAACTTGGTTCTTAAATAACTTCTTGGATTTTGCACTGGATTGAAGTTGTAACTCTCTGTAACTCTTCAAAAAATGTACAGGCTACTAAGTTTTCAATGATCCACATGCTTAGCAAAAGCTTTCAGTTTCACCATTCATATACACAGCCAAATCATTGATCACAACTATGTTTATTTTATTAAGCTTAAATAAGCTGGTTACTATAAAAATGCTTCCATATTTCTTCCCAAATAGGATAAAAGGATCTTTATAGAGATAACACAGCAGTTGTCTGCAACACTCTAGCAGAGAAGCACAGAAGCACAGAATGGGTAAGCTTGGAAGGGACCTCAGTGGGTCACCTGGTCCAACCTCCCTGCTGAATCAGGGTCATCCTAGAGCACATTGCACAAGATTGTGTCGGGGTGGTTCTTGAATATCTCTGATGAGGGAGGCTCCACAATGCCTCTGGGCAATCTGTTCCAGTGTATGGTCACCTGCATAGTAAAGAAGATCTCCCTTATATTCAGGTGCAACTTCCTATGCATCTATCCCTTGTCTCCTGTCCTATTGATTGGTACCACTGAGAAGAGCCCGGTCCATTCTCTTGACAACCTCCCTTCAGATAGTTATAGACATTGATGAGGTGCCCCTCTCAGCCATTTCTTCTTGAGACTGAACTGGCCCAGTTCCCTCAGCCTTTCCTCATAAGAGAGATACTCCAGTCCCTTGATCATCTTTGTCACCCTCCACTGCAGCTGCTCCAGGAGCTCCCTGTCTCTTTTATACTGAGGAGCCCAGAAGTGGACACAGCACTTCAGATGTAGCCTTACCAGAGTTTAATAGACGATTACCTCTGTCAACCTGCTGGCAATGTTCTTCCTAATGCACCCCAGGATATCACTGGCCTTCTTGGCCACTAGGGCACACTGCTGGCTCATGGACAGCTTGTTGTCCATCAGGACCCTCACGTCCTTCTCTGAAGAGCTGCTGTCCAGCAGGTCAGCCTCCAGCCTATACTAGTGCATGAGACAATATAGAAGATAGAAAAAAGAATACTTCCCCAAGTGCAGCACCCTGCATTTGACTTTGTGGAATTTCAGATGGTTCTACTCTGTCCATCTCTCCAACCTGTAAAAGTCTTTCTGAAGGGCTGCACAGCACTCCGGGGTATGGGCCACTCCTCCCAGCTTTGTGTCATCAGTGAACTTGCTGAGGAGGGCTCTACCACTTCATCCAGGTCATTGATGGATAAGTTAAACAATACTGGGCCCAGTATTGAGCCTTGAGGGACATCACTAGTGACAGGCATCCAAATAGATCCTGTACCACTGATTATGACACTCTGGGACCTGCAGTTCAGCCAGTTCTCAATCCACCTCACTGTCCACTATTCCAGTCCACACTTCCTGAGTTTGCCTATGAGGATATAGTGAGACATCCTGTCAAAAGTCTTGCTGAATTTGACGTAGGCAATATCCACTACACTCCCCTCATCCATCCAGGTAGTTGTTTCATTGTAGAAGGCAATCTTAGCTTTGTCAGACAAAACAAAATAGCAAGCAGTTATTGTTCTGCAGTCGTATCTCCAACCATGGACATTGAAAGCCCAATATGAAAAGCTGTAGGGGAGCTACATTAACATTTCTATTTAACATAGGGTCCCTGTTTTGTCTGGTCTTTTTGTTTGCAGAAATGCATTTAATTTTTGAACAATCAGCTTGTCAACTCACAAATATCACCTTTAGTTAACAGCTCTGAGGGGGAGCCAGGTCCTCTACTTCCCCAGGCTTCCCAGGATCTGGAAGGGATTGCGAAATCTCCATGTGGTCAGGAGTAAAAAGATGCAGCACCACAGGATAGGTGAGGTCGTAGAAAAAGCCTTTAATTACTTGACTCAAGGGTATTTAAGCCCTTCGGGCGGGGTTTTGGAGGTAGGATGTGATTGGTAAGGGTTCAGGGGGAGTGGTGTGGTTTGAGGGGCACAGGGGCCAATAAGGGAGCAGGAGGACCAAAACCCAGTGGGAACCCAGGAATAGGGAATGACAGGTGATATATCCAATAAGGTCGGAAGGGGAGCGGGGCTGGATACCTGAGAAGAAGGGAACAGGTCTCTTTGCCTCAGAAAGTCACATGGGTGCTGGGGATTCTAGGGAGTAGAATCTAAACAGGGAAAAACCCGTACATCAAAAGGCACAGGTCTTACCTTTCTGGGATTTAGTTGAAGAATCTGAATGGTATTTTCAGGTTGGCATACAGTTATGCAACCCATTCTCCCTCCCAAACCAAATGAATAGGTGCCATTTTTGGTTCCTGGATAGCTCCAATTCCACCTGTTCTCTCACCTCCCTAGAGACATTCTTCTCTGTTTTCCAGTTCAGCAAATCTGGTACTTTTTCCTTTGCACCAAAAAGAAATTATTTCTTGTTCTACGTGTTTGAGATAGTTTTAGAATTAATCAAACTGGGGATTCAGCTTCACATAACTCTATAATGAAAAATAAAAATGAAACAAATACTCTTCCCAACCTAGTTAATTTACCTACATGGTCTGAACAGATGTTCAACAATGTCCCTTAGTCAGATTCTTTCTATTGACACTCTTTGCACCAAGATTATACTTTGAAATTTCATATATGACTTCTGAATTCTGACCTGATTGTTTAATAGTAAATAGACCTGGAGTAGCAAAATTTGTCACAGAATTCAAAACAGAAAAAATAGGCATTTAGTTGTTCAGAAACACAGAAGAAAGTGCGGGATTCAGCAAGCACACTGAATACTATGCAAAATAGCTATTTATGTCATACAGAAAATGGCCAATCCTGAAATAACAAGAGGAATGGTTTGATTGTCCAAGAGACAATTTGATGATTCCAGATGAACTCTGATGACACTTTCTGGTACCAGATGTCTGTCATATGTAGTGGAACAGCCAGCAAGTGAATTTCACTCTCTTAATTCAGTTTCAAGCAATGAATTGTTAATTGCACACTCTGCATACTGTGTTTTAAGTGAATGCCTGTGGAAGAAGATGTCCTGCAAATGTATGGAAAAAGATATGGAAGACAAGTCTTCGAGGATTGTTAGGGAAGTATTCTGATGAGTTGGAGAGCTGAGAGGAAATATTCTAAAGAACATTATCACTATGACAAAACCCCCATGCATTATAGTTCAAAACCAGCAGCAGTGTCTGCAGTAACAACTCATATTGTTTGCTTTCCAAGATCGTATACTGCCATTTTGAAATATTTGCCTACACTGAAAGGTAAAAACAGCAGGATGCAGCAGTTACCTGCAGATGCCATGAGCTGATAATCTTTTTAAAACAGGTGATCATACTTGGTGTAACAAAGAGATCTATAGCTCAAAGAAGTAAAGCAAAGGTAACTAACAACTAAAAATCCTGGGAGATGGGATCACCTGTCTATAATTATGTACCTTCTGAAGTCATTTGACCTGTGTTGGCTCATCTTGCTTGTCTTCTAACTGCTATTTGCTAGAGAAAATGACTTAACATGTTTTGTGTTCCAACTTCCAGCCCCAAATGAATAGTTCAGATATTTGTCTAAATTTCCACTAGGTAATTTTGTTTAGACAACTAAGTTTGACTCACTACATGTTAAGGAAAAAAAGAATAAAAAAGAGGAAAATTGTTTTCAGACATTGAATGTTTTTACATCTTCTGAACAACTTCATAAACTCAGTTAAGGATCACAGCTGACATAATTCATAAATAAGGAGTTATTTTTAATAAGTGTAGCCTGAAGTAGATTTTATACAGAAAAAAAACAAAACAAAACATAAAAACTTCTAGAAATTGAACTTGATAAAGAGTTAGGTATGTTTCTGACTAAATTTTAATGGGAGTACATTAAGTCTGGTTTGTTGGGGGTATTTATTGCTTCATGTATGTCTATTAACTGGGTAGTTTAATATGGCTATTGTTCACTTTACCTTATCTAGAAATGAGTGACTTCAAAGCAGCTGGAAAACAGGAATTAATTTCTAATCTAGTGGTAGGTTCTATAAAATGAACCCTAATAATATAAATGAATCATTACCTCTCTCTGTTTTTGAATAGTCAAATAAAACCAGAGTAAGTTAAAATAAAATATCTTGTATGATGAACATTTGCCATAACATGCACCAGTAGTGGAAGATGTGTTTTCCAATACTGATGAAAATCAAATCATGTACTATTCAGCAAGACATGGAGAACACATTTTAATCCCAAATTTTACCAGTCTGCTTGACATAATTTCATCTAGAACAGTAAAATTTTACAGCAGATGTAGTATTGTGTCATATATAGTCTATGGAGGGCCACTGAAATATCATAAAATCCTAAGGCAATTTAGTTTGGAAAGGACCTCCCAGTATTATCTAGTTCCATCCCTCCACCACAGCGAGGGCCATATTTTGTTGTATCAGGTTGCTCAAAGCCTCATCCAACCTGACTTTGAATATTACCAATGATGGGGCACCCACACTTTCTCTGGGCAACCTGTTCTCACCTTTCACTACCCTCATCCCAGAGAAGGTGTGAGGTGGGAAACCCTATTGCCTACAGCAAGTTGTCTCCCACTGCTAACACTCTGCACTTCCTCTTGGTACTCTTGTGTGGCTCAGGCTCAGCTGCCTCTGACTTTTTGTTTTCAGAGTGGTCTCAGTTTTGTATCAGTTATGTAGGCAGTGAATGTATTCTGCAGGTACAAGTCTTGGAGTTGTACTTACATTTAAGACTCCAAGAGTTCCCAATGAACTTCTGCAGAGGCTTTGGTTCTTTAATACCTTGAGGTTGTATAAAGAGAGAAAGCTACAAACTTTTTCTCAGGAGAGTTTTTTTAATTTAGTGAGAAAATAGTCATTTTGGTAAAAGGCTCACAGGGGTAACATACAATCAAGGCAGAAATGTTTCACTAAAGTACCCAGCAAACACCAAACCACAACTTAGTAAAATACAACCCATTTGTTTTAAGTTAGCCACAACTGTTTAAGGAAAGAATAAATGAATGAATAAATAAATAAATAAACAAACAAAGATATTAAAAGAAGAGACAGGAGTAAGGCGAGGGAGAGGAGATGAGTAAAAAAAAAGAGAGTAGAAAAGGAGAAAAATATTTACCACTGAGAAACCTTCACATAGTGACAGCTGGAGAAGAGAAAGAGGAGGTTCTGACCCTTTATTTATATGATTTGGCCACTATGGCCAGCCCTTTCAGGTGGGACATCTGGCTCACTGACAGTCAGTGCCCTCCAGGACAGAGTGAATGGTAGTGCAGCCACTCAGAGGCTCCAGGGGGTCTGATGTGGGAGGACAACCAGGTGGGCTTATGATTGACAGGCTCTGTCACGGGACTCCTGATACTGCCCTTGGGGCTCCAGGCTACATGCGTTCTGTGGCAGGCCTGACCATGTGGACCTGATCTGGCCCCTCCCCCAACACAGTTTGTTCCAATCCAGTAAATAATACGGTGAGATACCAAGCCATTCTCTCACATCAGCTACCAGGCTTTGCTGCCATGATAGTTTCCATTTGGCACCCTGTAGAAGTCCAGAAGATAAGGGGCAAGTGTGTGTGTCTCAAACACTGACAGATGGGATACCCATGGAGCCAACCAAGGACTGCTGGTAATAACAACCACAGATAGTTGGTAATAACATGCAGTGAGAAAGAACAGGACAGAGCTGGAGAAGGGCAGGATATGTGGAGGTAGGGCAGGATGTTTTAAGGACAAATGTCCTTGTTCTAGTTCCTGGAGCTAAGAAAAACACAGTACAGTGCAGGTGAAGGAATGAGGCCAAGAAGTAGGCATGGACTGTAGGGGGGAGGAGGACAATTAACACAACCAAATACCCCCAAAGCCCTCCAATGCATTTTCAGAAAGGTTTAGAAAAATGGACTGTGCATGGTAACTAATTTGCATAGAAAATGAGAAATTTATCTCCAGGATGGAAAACTTAACTATAAGAAAGTATCCCCGACAAGCCCAGTACACTTACTACGTGTGTGTGTGCCCCAGGACACTGGACACCCCAGCTGGATCTACACTGGACCACAGACTGGTAACCTTTTCCCTTTTCCCTTCCCTTTTCCTTCTCTTTTCCTTCCTTTCCTTCTCTTGTAATCTCTTGTTTTCTCCTTTCTTCTCATCTTCTCCTTCCTCTTGTGCTCTCTCTGTCTTGTAGCCCCCTATTTAATTTATCTCTCTTTTCCTTTTCACTCTACCACTTTATCCAAAACCCACTGTGGTGTGTTTTTACTAGGAGGCCAGAGACTAAAATACCAATTTCCATGTGATGGGTGTAGTTTAATAATAAAATTTTGTAAGCTTTTGTGGATGCTCTGACTTCTGTAGTTTCTTTCTACCACAAGCAGCTATGAATCTTGGGTGCTCCCCTCCCCTTAAGGATGGGATGTCACACATCCTGACCACATAGGCTCTGCATGCCCCTCTTTTACAATTTGAAGTTTGAGCTCATGAAGCTGCAGTCTCTCAGAAAAGAGCCATTCAACTGCTTTCTTTTCATCTCTGATGCTGCTCAGTCTGCTGACCTCTTCCTGCAGCTCTTTCATTTGGTGGCACAGCTTCTTGACAACTACACAGCTGCTACAAGCTGTAAAACCATCTGGCCTAACCTCAGTGAGATGTCCCAGGCACTCCCTGCAGTCTGAGATTTGTAGATCTGAATCCTCCTTAGGAGAATTCGTCTGGGTCAAGCCTTGGAAGTCACAGGGACAATAGCTCTAACAGCAGCTTGGAATCATGCCGTGTCACCTGTGACATGTCAGCACCATAGCTGGGGACATGCCTGCTGTTTGGCACAGAACTGCTAGCTCTGGGTTTGTGCCTTTCTGCACAAACTGCTGCATATGTTAGGTGCCTCAGTTAGCTGTGCACAAACTGATGTGCTGAACTGAAAAGGAAGCATATCATAACAGCAGAACTCACCCAACAATGAGGTACCCTTAATGTAACTTTTTAAAAATTAAACACGTGAACCCGGCCGATCATTCAAAGTGACTGACTCACATGCCTGTCAACTTCTGGAGCAATCTGTAGACAGCTAAGAGATTCCAAAAGGTAGAATCAAATCTAAAACTGCATGTCATAGATAACTGACATTCTAGGCACAGAGTTTTGGGGAATATTTTTCCTTCCTCCTTTCAGGATTTCCTGATATTGTCCTCAGCATAGTTCTCACTATGTGTTTGATATCCTTTTGTATCAGTTTTAAAAGAAAGTATAGATAATGGCTACCTAAAATTACTGATCTCATTCAGAGAATGAAAACTGCAACTTCAATTTCACCCTTTCCTGAAGGGATGCTATTCTGCTCCAGCCAAAGGCATTTTAGTTCTTTTTTTAATATTCTGTATTGTGCTACTAGGCAACCTAATGCCAGCAAACAGCCTATACATTTTAAACAACAACAACAAAGAAAAACAAAAACACCCAGAAACACAACGAAACAAAAACACAACAGCAACAACAACAAAAAGACAAAGGAATATCTTCTTATTTCTCTAAGAAATAAACAAATTGCATTCTTGGACCTGCATTGATAAAATTTCATCTGAATTTGCAAAAGGTTCAACCAGGTAGCATATCCTGCCACATATGGTCTTGGAGTTTTGTAGTCTTGTTGTATAATACATTCTGCTGGGAATGATGTGAATTTCCTTTTCTAAGGGCTTACCAAAAGATGGGTACTGTAGTAGTTTTGGTTAAATGGGAAGGATTTTCCAGTGATGAATAATACATACGACTATGTAATTCGGAGCATAGAGGACCGCCCCCATTCCAGCCAGATGAGGGAAGAGTGCCTCCAGGATCTTGGAATACACAGGAAAGGTGGGCACTTGGAGTGGAGCATCGCAAGAACTCATGCCAGGAGGCAGGAGATAATAGGCAGTTGCAGACTGGAAATCCTCTCTCTGTACCTAGTCTTTGCCTATTCGAGTGCTGCAGACTCAAATTCTTTCCTGCAGTGGCCTCTCTGCCTCAGCTGTTGCTGGTTTTACCAGCTTGAGTTTCTCCTCTTTGGACTGGCTGCTCTGCCTCAGCAGCTATTTCGCAATATCCTGGAGTCACAGTCACCTGAGTCCAGGGGGCCAACCCATCTCAGCCACTAGCGTTTTGCCCTCATGACCCACTGGAACCCAGGACCACACCGGGTCAGCCCCAGCCCTGCCTCTGACACCCACATGGTTTGCTATGCTGGAACCCACATCATCACCTTGGCAGCATAAGTCTTCTCAGATGAAGTATCCTTCCAGGGTTTTTTCAACCCATGGAAAGGGGGGATGGGAAGCTAGATAATATTTATAGATATTTATAGCTAGATAATATTTAATAGATAATATTTTTCTGCTGTGTTTTTTTGGTTTTTTGTTGGTTTTTTTTTAAAATTTTTTTATTTTTTCCTTCATTCAGACTCATAATTTTTACCCTCTTTCTATTGGGGGATGGATAGGAAAAAAGTTCATGTCATTAGTGCTCTCAGCCTTCGAAATATATATTTTGCCATTAAACCCAGACAGCACCCAGCATATTTTGCCTGGCAAAAAAAATTATGATTAGCATATTACAAACAAGTATTTGTATTAAAATTTGTGGGAGGAAATTAGTGAAGATGCACGCAAGCAGTTAAGTAGAATTCATAGAACTATCTTGTCTTTAGCTTGGAATAACTGTTGTTTTTTTTTCTGTGCATGTGTGGATGCTAAGTGAACTTTCATCATCTCAATGGAGTTGTCTAACAATTCTAAATTTCTAAAGTGGCATCTGAGGCTGAGCAAGGAAATATAGTAACTAATGACAATAGCCAGGTTTTTTTCTGTTTTATTTGTTTGTTTGGGGTTTTTTTAGGTTTAATTTGTTTGTTTGGTTTGGCTTATCTGTTTGCTTGTTTCAACAAGGGTTGAAAGGTTTCAACTGCTGTCAGAGAAGAAAGTATCGACATAGATCTTTAAACTGATCATATTGCGGTTAACAGTTTGAGGCAGAAAAAACGTAACATCTGTAAGAGTACTTTTAAGCTTCAGCTTTTCTAAATTACTCATGAATAGTGTAAGTACTGCAGATAGAGCATAATACTTGCTCTTTTCTCTAAATCACACAAATTTTGCTTCTGAGAATTCCTGTACTTATTAAGTCCTGTGTTTCTTAATTTTAGTCTGAGCACTGTGATACAAAAGGTGTGATAGGGCAGAGTATAAAACAAAAATCCACAAGCTATAAAAATAATTAACTTATATGCACAACATTCAATAACTGATACTGGGAGAAATGTATGCATACATGTATTTTCAAAATTTCTATTTATTTTTCATATATATTTAGGATTATAAAAAAAATTAAAGTCAAAAGGACCTCTGAATATCATCAAAACTCTACTCAAAAGCTGAGTCTTGACTACCTCAAGGATGGAGTCTCTTCAACCCTACAAGACAATTTTTTGCAATGTTAGTCTGCTGTTGTGGTAGTCTTTTTTCCCTACTATGTGGTGGGAATTTTCTGTGTTCCACCTTGTGTCTGTTGATACTCATACAATCACTATGCATCTCTCTTGCCAGGGGAAAAAAGACAAAAAACGACATTGATTGCCTCATTTGTGTTCTTTGTCACTATTCCACCCCCCCTACCCCCCCTACCCCCTGCCACAACCATTAGACACATAGAAGGTCTTTAAAACTCCTCACCCATTTTAGCAGGGCAAAAGAAGTAATATAATCCGTTTTAGTAAAAATAACAACAGCCAAACATAAAGCCCCCAAACCATCTAAAGGCTCCAAACTGGAGCTGAAAGCATGATACAAACAAAATCAACATATAAGAGAACTTGACAGTTCTTTTGGCAAACATATAAAAAGCTGGAGTTAAGGGAAATAAAAGTCTGAAAGAGCAAATATATAATTTCTCACTGATTCTTTTCAAATTAGCTTTTTACTACATGTGAAAAATGCAACTGGAAAAGGTGTTAATTAGAACACAAGGAAAGCCATGTTTTTAGGTGGCGCTAGTCAGTTCTAGTGCTGCTGGAATTTAAGGCTGAATTTTTACAAAACAGTAGAACAAAAAATAACGGTGAAGATTTGAAGCGCAGTTTCAAGGTTTATTTGTGATATTCTTATTAAGCAAGATGGCAGCAGGTTCAAGGTTAATGCTCTTAAGCATGGAACGAGAATGTTTTAGTAAAGCTAGTGATTCAGCCTTAAGTCGCTTTCTATACAGTTTGACTCATCTGTGAAGTTTATTCCAGGTAAGACCATACTGCTTGTACTTAGCTAAGGCCACGCAAGACTTTTAGGTGAGGTAGACTCAGATGAAACCATGGAATTAACCATTAAGCAATATGGATATTCAAGAGTCTGGAGCTTCCTGTCACTCCCCGGGATCTCTTATTTTGCTATAAAGGCTTTGTCTTGTAAGGCCATTTATATGAATAACTGCTTACCATTGCACTCTTGATTGCAGTCATAGACCACCACCATCATTCAGCCTGAACACTCCAAAATGTTTCAGTGCTCAGAAATCCTGAAAAACAAGAGCCCAATGTCTAGAACTGTTATTTATCTGTCAGTAAAGTCAAGCCAATGATGTCACTGAAGCCAGATGAAGTCAAAAGAGGGTTTTTTTTCCTGCAGAAGAAATTAGTCAGATGTGATGGAAGAAGATTTAGTTGAAAACTCATATTTATAATTCAAGTAAGAAACGTCTTCAAGATCAAGCCCTATGTCAACTTTAGATTTGGTCTAGTGCTGTGACAGTGCAAGAAACATTTTATCCTGTTTTGTGTAACTCTGGTGAAGAACTGGAAAAATATACACAGGTATGACTTCCCTGAATATAAGTACCTAAATCAACTGTATTTTTTCTTTCATTTACCTTTCAAAGAAACATTAGTTTACAGTGTTCTTTCAATTGCTATTCAAGTTCTTTCCTTGCAGGTCATAATAGATGAGCACAAACTGTATAAGGACTACTCAATCATCCTATCTTTTCTGTTTGAACTTGTAAAACAGTATGTTTTACTAATGGAAGAGTACTAGAAGGATTTCAGTCATACCTTGAGAATTTCAGATCTGTTATGTGCTACAGCCCAGTTACTGAATAAGCTATTAGATAGAATGCTTTTATTTTTTAAAGGTCATTAACACAGATGCCTTAAATGATAAGAAAAATGAGACATCTTTAATTTATCACTGGTCTGTTAACTGGGCCTCTTTAATTTTTGACGTTCATTACAGTTTTGCTCTGTATCCAATCTATGTATTTTTGTTGTCCATAACATTTCCTTTACGAGTCACTAACTTATTTGACAAAATGAGCTTCGAATTAATTAAATTATTAAGTGCATAACTCTTCTTATACTGGAAGTCTTGTAGTTCAATTATTCATGTTTATTTAGATAGTTATTAATACACCAGCAGAAAATTGTCATTGACACAATGCAAGATAACTAGAAATAAAACAACCTTAACAATTTCAGTTATTAGCTCCAGAACTTTATCTGTGTCTCTTTATTCCTTTTTAGGCTGTGTGTATAGGAACCAATCTGTCTAATTTCATTACCTAAGATGCACTTAGTTTTTATTTTCCCAGTGAAAGAGATAAAAAGGGAAAATATTTCGAGTGATAGCCACATCATGTGTCAGACAATGTTTACAACATTGCCACTCACACCTTTGCTGATCACTACTTCTAAAATGACAATTGTATGATTAAAAAAAAAAAAATACTTCCTATTTTCCCTCTATTGCTCATCTATGCAGCCAGACAATGAAATGACAGAGTGTCACAGAAGTATAGAGACATTTCAGCTAGAGACATAGGATGTCATGGTGAATCCTAATGTTTGGCACCTCTGAAAAATAGCAGTATGAGGAATAACAGGCTGCTGCAGATAATGAGATAAGAGTGATGTATACACAAAGGACTGGCTCTGACCCAGACCTCCATTCATAAGACAACAACATAAAATACAGCAGGAAACTGTACCTAACAAAAGAAGGCAGTAACTTAGTAGAATTGCTGAACAAGATAGAAATTACCAGGGAAATTAAATCATAAGCACCAAATAAGGTTATAAAGTCTGCTAAATCATGGACAGTAGAAAAGGATAAACAGAAGTGAACTGTTTATTTGAAAAGGAATGAGGGTAGTAAAGGAGAAGAACTTCAAAAGGATTAAGAGAAATACAGTGTGAAATAAACTGATATTTAGGTCTGTTCAGGATAGCTATGGAGCAGCTTTCTGCCTGACTGTGTCAGACTGAAGCTAGAGAATAAATCTATTTTGAGTTATTTTCTCCAGCAAAACTTACAGCTGGATGCCCTGTGTAGGGAACTGACAGGTTGGATGTTCTTCTTATCACTGTGAGGGGGTCATCTACACGAGGTCATGTGAACATCCTTAGTGCAAAGAACAGCAGCCTTAAATTGTTTGAATTTCAAGAATGATAAAATATAACACAGACCATCTGATAATTTATCATATTTTTATTTAAAAAATAAAATAAGGTGACATACTACTGAACAACTGCAAAATGTCTTTAAAAATTCCCACAAATAATGGATCAGCAGAAATTAGTTCATTCTACCTGGTGAGAGTTCTCTTTCCTGGAGATCCCAGCAGTTCACACTAGACAAACGTGTAGTTAGAGTCATGTGTAGTTAGATATTTGTGAAGTACCCTGAACTTTACAGTAGTTACACCCAAGAGTCACTGATCCTCACCCTGATCTGCCAACTTGTTTTCCCAGCTTGAGCTCTGGTCTATCTCAGTAGTTCATACTTCTGTGGTGATCTGGACCCCTGACTGAATCTAATTATTCTTTCATGAGCCAAATGTGTAAACATCCATAATCTGCTGAAACAATGTAGTCAAATTCTGCAAAGAATACAGTAGGCAATGAGTACAAAAGATCCTTTGCAAGTTAATTTAGTCATAATTAGCACAAGATAAATTAGAAGTACTTGCAAAATAGAAAACTAGGGCCTCAAGAGATTATTTAGAATATTCAGTGACTCTAAAGTAGTAGAACTACATTATTTGCAAATTGTTCTAATTTTACTGAGTTTGAAATTGTTTCTGTTTCAGACTTGAAGAAGCATTGGCAGCTTGAAGGCTTATGTGCCTTTGCACCTGAATGGCAGATATTACTTCTCCCTGCAAATAATCTCACTTGAATAATTGTTAGCAGACATGTATACATTCTGCTTGCAAATTTCTCCCGTGTAGATAATTTGCAACTTCTCTAAGCAGCATCCACAACCTTCATTATTCTTGTAACTGTATGTTTTGTTTAGTGTCTAATTACAGTTCATGACTGATATGGAAAACAATATAATCTACATAATGTTCAGCTGTGTATCTTCCAGACTGCCTGACAACAGCTCGGTCCTAGCAAGACTAATGGAGAAGAATCATTACTGTGACAATCCTTCTTCCTTCTAGTGTTAGGCACATCACAGTAACTAATATCACTGTTTATAAAACTAAGTTATGAACCACTTCCTCACAGGATGCCTGTTGCCTAGATGACATAGACATCAACAAAAGTGTATTTTCTTGAATGATTTTTTGCATATTTTACCCAGTGATCCAAACTTATGAGTCATGGAGCTCATAAAGAAAATTATGCTCTATGGAACAAAGTAACAGTAGATCAATCCAATGACATTTTTGAAATTATATTCACCACAATTAGTTTACTGAAGCTGTATACTCTACAAAGGAAGGTAGTTCGACAGCAGGAAAAGTATTTATTCATAGCAGACTTACCTTACTACCACAGGCTGTGGGAGATGATTACCTTCAGTACATAAGAAGTGATTTTTCTGAAACACTGAGGTCATTGCTCACAGAATATAACTTGTACTTGCCACTGCTCCCTTAGAATGGTCCTAGATCAAGAGCATCAACAGAAACTATCATATAAATTCAGCATGAATTGAGCATGTGAACTTGTGTTTTGACCAAGGTGAAATGCATAGTTTAAAAAGTGTTATTACTAATAAAATCTGTCAAAATATGGCTGCTTTCCCTATTTTTTATATACATTATTAAGACATAAAACTGAGTCAAAACTCAAAAAGCAGTATAGCTGATAAAGCTTTCATTTAAAGTTTTGCCAGGGTTTCTCCTCAGCCCAGTGATAAGACACAGACTGTTTTGATTTTACTTTTTCTTTGATACTAGAGTCTTACAGAGCATGTATTGAGGATATATCATTATGTATTTAGCCTTCTAAAAAAGTCAGGCACATAAAAGCATGTATCATAATGTTTCTTCTAACAACTCAGCCTTTAAACACCTACCTGAGTACTCTTATCATCTGCTTAAAACTTTTCATTTTTCAGCTGTATAGTTTGATACTGCTAAGTCGTGTTCAAAAATCTTTTTATTTCATTGCAATTGTATTCGTTAACATAGGTCATAAAAAAAAAATACCTCTTTAATTTTAAAGAAGAGTATGCTGACCAGATGTTTTCTTGCATGTCAATGCTTGAGAAACCTTTATTTGAAAACAGTGCTTATTAAAAAATTTAAAGCTTCTTTCATCTTTTTCACACCATAATAAACTGATTCAGTTACTGAGAATTTATTAAGAAGGATTTTTTTTTCCCTCCCAGAGAGGAAAAAATTACTCATTTTATATGTGTTGCTACTACATTTTAGCACCTTTCTAGTCACATACACTTTTGTCTATAAATGAGGATATTTAAATAGACTAAACTACTTAAGAATGCATTTATATTCTTATGTTGTGCTGAAATTATTTAACTTAGAGGTTATTAATTCACATTTTGTATTTTGTCATCAACGCAGACAAATACATTACTAGTTAATCTATGATTAACAGAAGCTTTCCTAGTTCTGGTTACTCTGAGAGGAACATCTCTGTTACTACGAAAAACAGGCCAGAGCATGCTCTTTGACTCTGAAGTTGAGTGCCTCATCTTGACATAAGTGCATATTGTAAGAATAGATGGTATGCGAAACAGAGGCTTTTTCCAAAGTGAATGTTAGCTGACATTCACCCTATCATGGATCACATTCTGCAATGCTTCTCAAGCACATCACACCTGCCATGATCTCATTTCACCTACTCCACTCACAGCAGATCCACAGGCACAGACTCACACTGCACATCATACACCAAGTCAAACTCAGAACATGGTTTAAATGGGCACTCTCCCACAGATATCTCACATCCAAACCTGCTGTCACCACTACAATTCTTGGTTATTTCTGTCCCCAGTGTTGCCAGCACAACCTAATTTTCCTTACTAACTAATCACCTAGATGTCCTCCATTCTCTGTGCCAACAACTTGGTATTTACACAAGTATAGCACTCAAGTTTTACTATAAAATAAACTGTATGTTGAAGAAAATTGACAAGACAGATCAGTAAAAAAAGAAACCCCACACAAACAAAAAAAACTATTTAATCAATCATTCAACTGGCATCCTCCTATACTTCCCAGGCTGGTTGACCTCCAAAGTGTCTCTCATCTTTATCAGGATGAAGCTTATGGTTTTGCCGGTGTGGTACTAGGAGGGAAGTTCTGGAGCTCAAGTGAGAGAAACAGGACTGGTTGCTTCTTTTTTTTCCTGGGTGTGAGTGGCTTCTATTCCTCTTCCCCAGGTCTAGGCTGCAGTGAGACTGATCACAAATCCACTATCAGTACATGCTCTCTTTACAAACATGGCCAACTTTATCAGCACCATACACACAACACACAGTGCTTACATACACACAAGCAATACAAATAGCCCAATCATTCTGTCTAGCAACCCATTCAGTCTCAAAGCTTGCTTAGCCGATGAAACTCACATGCACACCCACACACACAGATAAGTACACACATAACAAATATGTCTCATAGCTCTTTCATTTATGGTTTCCCCAGTAGATGATGGTCTCATGCTATTTGCTGTTAAGTTCAACTTTAAGCTCACTACTGTCTCACACAGAGAGAACATACAGGAAATAAGGTAGCTTAAGGAGAACATAGAACTGGCTGTGGTGATCAGGTGCAGGGCTCAGCAAGGCACGTGTACTTACAAGTTCCTTTCTTAAATGCTACTGGCCTATTTTAGCCTTCCTTATCTTCAATTTACCATTCTTATTTCTATGTCATCTACCTTGATCCCTCTTTTGAGCCTTCCTCTAAACATCATATAATAATATTTGTATCTCTTTTAACTCAAAACATCTCAGAAGTTTTATGCAGTCTCTCAAGCCCTTTCTGATGTCTCATAAAAAGATTCCTTTTTTTTTTTTCTTTTTTGAGACTCATAGTAATTTTATCAGTTGTAAAGTTTGGTCTGAACAAGTCCAAGGTTACCCCTGAGTGATTAGTCTAGTGGCCCTTCTTCCAGCAGCCTGAAATCTGTGGCCCTTTTTATTGTGTCTGTTTTTTTCTTTTTTTTCCTGGTCATGAAGGTTTGTGTGTTTTGTTTATTGTTTTTCTTATCCTTAAGGAAATAACATAATTAAATAAGTGTTCCTAAAGTTCACATATCCTTAGATTGTAGTATTTGTACTAAAGAAAGGTCTTCTGATACAGTACTGGATTTGATATCTATCACAGAGACTACCACAGAGAGCATTTTTAGGAGACTGATAAATAGTTCAAGGAAAAAAAAAACATCCAGAAGACCAAATCTGATGAAGAAAGAGTACAAATACTGAGGATCAAGTGCCTAGACACATGACTAGAAGTATTTGTTACACCAGTATGTATGTATCCAAAGACTCAAGAATGACATCCAGTCCAGAAAAAGTCAAATTCTTTGCTGTGGTCTTGACGGTCTTCCACTCACCAACCTGGAGAACAATAGGCTGTAATAATATTTAGAAGCTGAGAACATCTGCTTATAACATCCCCTAACAAAGATTGGTCTTCAAAAATGGTTCCGCTAACATCAGCAGCACAGACATTTTCAAGATGCTAGCCCTCATTTCTGAATAGAAGTATGTTCATACAGCAATCTTGGTATTCTCAGTCTTGAGAGTATTATTTGTCTTTCCTAATTTTAGCCATTCCTACCCACCTTTGAGCTGGTCACACTGGTAGGAAACTTAGGATGAATTGCAGATATAAGTATCCATACTGTAGCTACAAACATTCAGATAAGTCATATCTGTTCTAATCCTGTCACATGGACCAATCACTGATTCATATCTAACATATGGTCTACATCATGGTCTCTACCCTACTTCTATATAATATGTTGGCATTAATTTTCCTCTTGGAGCATAGTTGCCTTTATATTGAAAGGTATTGAACTCAGATATTTTCCTTGTATTTTGATTATTTTGAAGTCTAAATCTGTCACCTGGTGGTATTCATTATGTGACACATATTGATTAAAAACATTAAGACAGACAAGCAATTAAAAAAAAAAAAAAAAATTGACTCTACATTCCCAGAATGTTTCCAGATAGCCTAATTTGTTGTAATTTGCATACATGACAAACATATTCTCTCTTTTATTATACAGAAAATTAATAATGCAATTGAACTGTGCTCAATGTGAGAGAAATCCTTGCTGTAAACTTGCTAGAATACTTATTTCTATCTAAACTGACAACAAATAACTCAATAGCTATATTTTTTACTATTTCTGTGAGTGTTTCTGTTCCTGTGGTTAGTTTTGCACCTCCACAGTAATTTCCCACCTTCTTATTTCTTAATGCTTGTGAGAATTTCAAGTGAAGGTATCTCAAAATTCTCTACAAGTCATCTTAAGTCAGACTAAAATCACCAGTCAGTGGGGTGCTTACAAATAATATTATTCTGTATTACAAACTGGTGCCTTTCATTTGATGCTTTGCTACTGAAAATCCCATACTTGTTTTAAATACAGATTTTATACCATGCTGTAATTAGAGATCAGTTAATAGTGCTGAGTGAACTAGGGAAAGTTTTAGTATAATAAAAACTTTTTACCATTCATTACTTTTCCATTTATTATGTGGCACAAATTGTTTGTTAGGTGTTTTTTGAATTCAAGACTGAAGAAAAATTGAAAGCAGCTTGAAAATGCTATACAGTTTTCAGCTAAAGATGTCCACAATTTTATTAGCATTTTAATACCTTAGTATTCTTTCCAAGCAGTTAGTATTTAATGAAGGGGAATAACTCAAAAGCACTTCATAAAAAATTCTGAAAAAAAAATATTTCTATTGCTCTTTTTCTGATTTTTTTCTGACTCCACTTTTAAAGACTATCAAAAGGAAAATACTTGAATAGATAAAGAGTTTTCAAAACATGTTTTAACACCAAGGGCTGACAATTTCGTACAATACATTAGGGAGATACGGCCAGGGAAAATGGCTCAAGATTTTCTCCTCATCTCAGGAAAAGTTTCCTGTCGAGTTAAAGGTAAAGCAATCCATTTTCACTCTTATTATATCTCCTATTGCAAAAAAAAATACACTAGTTTATGATCATATTAGCCTGACTGAATGACAGAAATATTGCATAAAACTGCTAATGGTATCTGGTTAATGGAGGTAATGGAGCAGAAAATATGTTCATTATTGAAAAGGTGGAGAAGAGATGCTTTTATATTGTTAGCCTAGAAAATCTCAAATGACTTAAAGTTATTTGTCTGTAGAGTGCAAGAAATGTTATTAGAATGTTGCCATGGCACAATGACTCACTTAAAAGTGCCCTTTCTCATTTCACTTCTCTTTAGTTAAAGTTAATGGCTTAAAGTTTAAGAGTCTTTCCTTTTGTGAAGATTTCTACCATTCCACTCTAGGACAAGACTTAAAACTCCAGCTTATAATGAAAACCTGTATACAAATATTTTTATTTTTGTTTTAGACTTTTGTAGTGTGTCATATTTAACATTTACATTGTCACAATTATGATCAAATTGAAAAAGCAATATTAAAAATTAAGTTTTATCCTATACCAGGAAAAGGTGAAATACTTCACATAATTGGCTTCTATTATATAAGATTTTTTACTTTTATATAATAGTTTCTTCCTGTATCTTTCATAATAAAAATAAATTTTCTTCCTAATTCTAGCAAAAATAAAAGTTTGGCTTCCTTTATATATGCATAAAAGTAGCAAAGCTTTTATTGGCTTAACTGCTAAAATTGAGGAGAAATAAACCCTTCATCTTTATGGAAGTGTAATTAAGCACGAGATATAATCTTGTTATATCGTACATGAAAGAAATACAATTCGGCAAGTTTCTGAGGTCTAATTTCTGCTCTCATTGACTTAAGTTTGAATAAGAATCAGCTCTACAAGCATTTTGACTGTAGGCCATTTTATGAAAGTAATACTAAAATTCAGATGCAGCAGATTTTTATATCACTTTATATTAATCTTCTTTAAATGACTGTGGCAAGATGCTTGCAAATGTGTCCAACCAAGATACATTAGCTAAAGGGTCAAGGCAAGTGAAACTGCCAGTAAGTGGTACTTTAGCTGTTCTACTCCTGATATCATGGTGGTGCTCATAGTGGTCATCTGGTTTTTCACATTCAGCAGTTCACAAATAACATTAAAAATAAAGACTAGACACACTGTTTTGTTCGTAGTCTACTTATAAGAAAAATGTGTGATATTATTATATTACATTATTACAATTATTGATCTGTAATGTATTCATTCTTGCAAAGTGAGTAAATGTATAAACAGAGTATATGAGTGGGTTAAAAATGATAGTAGTAATGTTGACTTTTTTTCTTTTTTTTTTTTTTCTTTTCCAGCATTTTGGTTATGGGTACATCACATCCATCCATCCATCCATCCTTGCACCTTAGCTCTGAGTTTGGAGCTCTTTTGCCCTAGATCACTCTTAAGACCATGAAATAATTTGCTGTCCCTCTCTCTGTAGGGTTAAGAAAGATCAGATTTAGGTAGTCTGACAAGTACTTCAGAATTTTCTGTCTTTGGTGGACATAAATACAGTCTGTAATGAGCAAACAAACACATCAGACCTCTATAGTACCTTCTTAAATTAATCAATGTAAATTCAGCCATCGGTGCAAAAGAGCTAATACACTGCAAATTGTAAATGTAATTTCCTGGTGACTAACATCCTTGTGTGCAAGAAACTTTCACGTTCTGATCATTTTACATTTGGACCTTTAGATGTTATTAAAATTAGAAGTTTTAAAATCATGTTTATTTTTGAAGGCTTCAGAAAAATTTGATACTTTCTTATTTTGGTATCAATCTTATCTTTTCTTACAGGATTTAATTCGCTTTGTTTTCTGCTGTATTGAGTTAGTAATTTTCCATATTTTAGATGACTTAACAATAAGGATTGAAAAATGCAACAGATCTTTGCTTAAACTCTGGGAATTTAAAACAGTAAAAGCAGGTAATTTTGAGACTTTTCTTGAGATAAAATTGATATTTTTAAAACAATAAAGCCAGCAGAGTAAAAAGGGGAAAAAGCATAGGAATAATCCTTAATATTTTTCAGTCAATTTCACTTTATTTTCTAGCATTACGTTACCAGATAAAAAACAAAATATGTCCAGGTTACTGTTGTAGAACAGTGGAGTACAGATACATATTTGCAGATTTTGCCTGTTTTCAGTCAATGCTAACTAAATTTCTAGATTTTCCCATGTTCCTTGATATGTCTATTTCTAAATATTATGCCTGACATTGAGAAAGAAAAACTTAATTTTCTACAGCATTTTGTCTAAAGTGAAACTATAGGCAAAATAGTAAACTGTAGATAAAATTATTTGCAGTTGAATTTTATAGTACTATATTCTCAAGGAGCTAAAACAACCTCCTTAGGATCCAAGATTCCTTTACAAATTCAGTAACTTCATAAATCATACTATTCAAATTCTGTGTCTTTTAATTATTTGAGGCTTTTTCTTTATAAAATCTCCTAACTCTTCCTTTGTTTTCTTCTTTAGAAAGACAAAAATGAAATATGAAACAATGCACAATAAAATATTTTAATTCTTGTATAATCTTGAGGCCTACTGAACTTTTCCTTTCATAATGTTTTTTTTCTATAAAGCCTTGCTCTGCAGCACCAGAACGAAGTATAGTAATTCAAAGTCTTTCTAATATTCAGTCACATAATTCAACTGAAATCTTATAAAATTTTGATCATTTATCTGTTAGTTTTTCAAAGGTTAATTCCATCAAAAATTCTGTCTGAAAAAATAGATGGTATGGACACTCTAATCTTAGTGGGTATAAGACAGATATAAGATGTCTAGAGTTACTTCCTATTTGTCTACATATATTGGTTCAGCAAATGCAAAAAAAAAAAACACAATGAGAAAAAGCTTGTATGGGTCTATATTTTCAATTTGTACAGAAAACAGTGTTGACATTTAGTAATTGCTGAGCAGTGCTTACACAGAGGCAAGGCCTTTTCTGCTTCTCATCCCACTCCACCAGTGTGAGGAGATTGGAGGTGCACAAGAAATTGTGAGGGAACCACAGCACCAGTTTACCTCAGGTAAACACAGTTTACCTGAGGGATATTCCATACCACATGACATCATGCTCAGCATGTAAAAATGGAGGAAAAAGAAGGAAGGGGGAATGTTCAGAGTTATGGCACTTGTCTGCCCAAGAAACTGCTCTCCCTTACAGAGCCTTGCTTTCCTGGAGATGGCTGAATACTTGCCTGCCATGGGAAGTGGTAAATAAGTTCCTTGTTTTGCTTTGCTTGTGTGCATGGTTTTACTTTACCTATTTATCTCAACCTAGGAGTTATCTCAGTTTTACTCTATGTGGCGCTTAGTTGCTGGCAGGGGTTAAATCACGACACATTGGCATCTGAAGAATCTGAAGATCCAATGGTTCCATGGAGTTTTTTGTAGATGGGCAGTGAATTTTTTTGAGTTGCGCTTAATGAATTGAAAAGGCGACAATGGTGAAGCCTGCGTAGTTTTCAACCCATTTTAAGAGCAAGAGTTTCTGTATGGTGTTTCTGGTTAATATCAACTGAAAATTCAATGGTGACTCCAACTCTCATTTTGTATATGCATCAAGAATGAAGTCTGAATATGTGGACATCACAATTAAAATATTGCGGTTTCTTCTTTAACTTCTCTTTAAGAGATCTTTGGTGTTTGTCATGCAGTTGAAATCATCAGGTGACTTGATAAATTAAGATACTTATCTAAGTATTAATAACCATTACTGAGGGCAGGCAACCGACTCAGAAACTTCAGTAGATATTTTAGAATTGGGTTACTTGGTATCAGCAAACTCCTGAGAGCTTGAGGGGCAGCTGATGGTAGTGCTATCCTGGTAGATTGGCTTCGTTCATTGAGCTACATTATTCAGAACATGGTACTGTTTCAGAGTCAGTGTAAAGTAGAGTAGAACATGCTTTTCAAGTTTGTTTTAATTATCTGAAATAGTCTGTCTTTATTCACAGAACCACAAAATGACTGAGGTTGGAAAGGACCTCTTGACATTATCTGGTCCAACTTCCTTGTTCAGATAGGGTCACCTGGATTGGGTTTCCCAGGGCCGTGACCCAACAGCTTTTGAGTGTCTCCACAAACAGAGACTTCATAGCCTCTATGGGAAAACTATTTCACTTTTTGATGGTCCTGGAATAAAAAAGTGTTTTCTTGTGTTCAGATAGATTTTAATGTGTTTTAGTTTGTTCCACTTATATTGTGTCCTTTCACTGGGTACTACTAAGAAGAACCTGTTTCCTTCGTCATCATTCTCTTCCACTTCTTACTTATATACATCACTGAGATCCACTGAGTCTTTCGCAGTCTGAACAGTCCTAACTCTCTCTGCCTCTCCTCACACAAAAGATACTCCTGTTCCATAATTTTATTTATGGCTCAATGCTAGACTTGCCCAAATAAGTTCATATCTTTCTCATTTTGTACAGCTTGAAACTGGACACAGTGCTCTAGTTGACTCACCAGCAGTGAGTAGAGAGAAAGTGTCACTTACCTTGACATGCTGGCAAAAGTCTTCCAAATGCAGCCCAGGAGGCGATTGGTCTTTTTTCTGCAATGTGGCATTGCTGGTGCATATTCATCTAAGTGTTTTTTAGGATCCCTGGGTCCTTCTTGGCAAAACTGCTTTCCAGCTCATCAGCCCTGAGCATATACTTGTGCCCAGTGTTGCTCATGCTCAGTTGTTTGACTTTGCATTTCTCCTTGTTCCAAATCATGAGTTTTCTCTCTACCCATTTAAGATAGTTTTCTTTAGGCTGTCAAGGTCCCTCTGAGACCCTGTGGGCACCTGTGATTAATTTTAACCAAACCTATCATCATTATAACCTCCAAGAGCTGATCCTCAGATCAAAAGGATAATAGACTACTGAAAGGTATATCTGCAGATGAATGCAGAGAACAGTAAGTAAAAAGTAGGAAGTGAAAAACAATGTCTGGGAAATGTTTAGGAGGCAAAGGAAAAGATACAAAACTCAGGATGTCTTTTCCTATAGTGCCGGTAAGTATTGACAGGGAGAGATAAAACATGAAAAAAAAGGAATTCTCATTTTCTGATTTTCATTTGTTTCTTTGCCTTCTATGCACTTTTTGGTTGTTTACTAAATGAAAAATTTTTTGAAAGGAGTCTGGTTTATAGACAATGGTAATGTATTTTCAGAGCAAATTGTATGGTTGGAAGAAAATGTCCTACTGTTGGAAAAAAAAAGAATGTTCAAGTTCAACCTAAGTGAAGGTTGGGAAGAATTGCTCTGCTTTAATGAGTTAATTGATTATTTAATTCATGTTAATTCAGATGTTCTTTTTCTCCGGTTATTTTAAGCACCTAATGTCAGAAGTTCTGACTGTGATTTAGTACGGTTGTTGGGAGCTGCATTAAGAAGGATACTGAAATGATGTAGAGAATAGCTTGTACAGTTCTGCCATGACATCAAGTGGTTTTATTAAAGTGGTTGATTAGGGTTAGACCATAAAATGGACATCTGTTTGCTTTAATTTGGAAAGGATTTTTTCTTGAAATATCTGTGGTTTATGCCAGAATTTATCAATTTATTAGAAGAATAAGGAAAAAGGAGTCCCTGAAATGGCATCTCATTTTGGTTGATAAAGTCGTGTTATCAGGTCTCTATTACCTCCTATTTGCAATGAGGGTTCAAATCAGCTTTTCTAGTTTTTCAGGTAGAGCTTGGAGCTCAGAGCTTTGTATTCTAGCAATTTGGACATAATGTGTATATTCTTATTTCTTATACTTCATTAATTAAAAGTTCAAATTGTTGAGCACACGTTTAAATGCTACAAATGTATGTGCCTAAAACACTCTTTTTACTCAAGTCTCCTCTTCAGTCAAAAGAGATAATAGGATCCCAAGAGCAACTTTTTCTTTTCTAATACCTGTAGGAGAACCTGTCATAGTTTGAATGAAGACAGTAAAAAATTGCAAAAAATAATTGATTTTAGTAAACTATGGCTTAACAGATCACTAGACAGAGTATTTGTTTTAAATAGTCCTGATTCTGACATTATTTGTTACATTTTATGAGACCAGTTTCATTCTCATGTGTGTGATAATAAATGAAAAAATTTGCAGACCCCTCATGAACAGAATTTTATTTTTACAGAACATCTTAATAGTAACTGAACGGCTGCATAATAGAGTAGTGTCAGAATTTATTTTTTAATTAGTATCCTTATATTACTTTATTAAATGATTAGGTTCTTGATTTTATTATATCAGTACTACTGATCTGTTGTTGTATAGTGTTGACTACCATTACTTAGTAATAGCACGATCAGTATAATATTGCACAGATTAATAATTTGCCTTAATTTGAATATTAAATAAAAGCAGATGTTAATTCAATTACAATGATACAGTATGTGTTATTTACATCTCAGTTGGAATGTGCATAAGCATTTTTTAATCAAATGATGCATTTAAAAGACAAAGGAAAAAGAGAAATAAATGTCTTCAAATCAACAGGGACTGGACATAGTTTTTCATTTCTATAATCTCACTTGAACAGATAATTTCATAAATTTACAGAAATGCCTTGACTACCTAGAGTCACACTAAACTGCACTTGATATAATGTACTCCAGAAATGGACTTGTCCTCTCTTCTGTTAATTTCAACACTTTCTGGTGTCCTTAATATTTTACTATATTTACAATGTTTTCTGCTTTACTATTTTGAGATTAGTTGCAGTCCACCTAAATCTCGCTAAGGGACAACTTTTGCCTTAAAATCCATCTGCTGGCTGGATTCTTGAGTGGAATTATCTGTCTGTGGGAAGCATTCACTGTAGACTGGAAATTTCCTGGCCACTCTGTTTCTTTTGTCTGAAAAGCAAAAATGTTCTGAAAAACTATTGTGTGCATGAAGTTCTCTGGAGATTCATGTGAATGTACTTAAATTACAAAAAAATCAGCAAAGTTAGATTTGCTTATGATACCTATCCTGAATTTTCTCTATAACAGTGCTGTAAACCCCCTGTTCTCAACTGAATATTTAAATTAAATCAAGAAATAGAATCCTACACTTTAGATTCTATTTTATCTTTAAAAAAATTATTTTGTTTCTTTTATTGGTGAATACCCTGACAAATCAACAGATTTATATCCTATTATATCTCTTTTCTCTTGAAGTTGAGACATTACTGACAGCAAATCTGACTATATTAGAATATGAGTTCAGCCAACATATCCTATTCTCTTTACAGAAGAGATACCCAAGTGGCTTAGGTAACTCCTTGCAGATTTCGTACAGTTTTGTTGAAACATCAGATCTCAATGGCCTTTCCTAGGTCTGATAATGTGTCTTGAGAGTTTCTGAATGAAAGCAGATGTTCACCAATGTCTCTCTTGCCTGACTTCCTTTCCCTTCCTCTTCTCTCCTCATTTCCTTATGACTTCCAGCAGGAAAAAAATGTAGATGTGGAAGCGGGAAATGCACCCTGAGCTTCTTTTACAGCTAATGGATAGGTGTAGTACCTGACCTGAGGCTGAATCTCTGCTGATTCAACAGAAAATGTGAATGCTTTCGTTAGTCAAAATCAGTGTTTCTTTTTCTGCAGCAAAAAATAAAAAACAGGTAAGCTGTCCAGGGAAGCGGTCCAAGTAAGGGGCCAGGATACCATTATAATTGATTGGTTTTCTTACTATATAAATGATTATAAATCCAAATATAATGTTCTGAATATGAGAAGAGCTAAACCCAGTTCCATCTACAACCTTTTCAATCACTTTTTAAACTATCAGTCAAGTTTGTGATTCAATGTTTGTGATTCCCAGCTGGCTTTAAGCAACTGAGTGTCTATCCTCAGCTGTATAGTTCTTTCTACAACTGAAAAATTAGTATAACAGGAGGCAGGATTAAAATTGTATCAAATGTTCCTTGAAATTAGAATTGTTTGCAATAATAAAAATTCTTTTTTTGCTTTCCTTCCCCTCTTCCCCTAAATATCTACAGCTCCATGCATTATATAGGGTGATTTTTCATTGTTAGCCTCCCCTAAATGACCCCAGCTTTCCATAGACAAATACTGTTAGAAACCATTTATATAAACTTTTCTGTAAGTTCTCATTAAACATGATGCAGAAAAGATGAAGGAACGATATAGTCGCCATAAAAGTCTTTAGGAAACATAGCTATGTAGAAAGCTCCTGCACACCTGGGTTTTGTTTTGCCACATTCATGGAGTCTATCGATAGTTTCTCTCCCTTCCAGGGCACAGTAATAACCCAAGCAGAAGTTTCCTCCTGTGGCTGGTTTCTCGTGGAAACTTTCTACTGTAAACAACAGATACACATTTAGCTATGGATGTTTAATGCTAGATAAGTATATGAAATGAAAGCAGGAATTTAATAATTCTGAACCAGTGGGACTATTGTGAAGTCAATAAATGGAAAGTCAATAGCAAGCATACCATCAAGCCTGACATCATAATGAATTCAATAGTACTTTCATTTTAGAGTTAAAACATAAAGTCTGTATAAAGCAGGCATGTCAGAACAGATTAAAGAAGCAGCTTTTATAAAATGCATTATAGTAAAATATTTACAAAAATCTTAAACTTTTATAGTCAAGTTTGGTTTGTAGGATTAGGACAGGAAAGGTGGCTAATATAATTTAAAAAAAAAAAAAAGTCCTAACAAAGATGTAATATAAAATCCTCAAAATGTAGTATACTGGGCTTCAATGAATTAAATTGATATGAAAAATGAAGTTGAAACTTAATGAAAAAGTTTGTATTGCATAGTTATATAGCTGGCCACCTACTTGACTTAGCGTTGTAATGTTTACAGTGGTGAAAGTGTGAAGGAATAAGAGTTTTTACAGTTCTAGTTGATTGGACATTATGGAGACTAAGAAAGCAGGAGTGGAAACAATTTATTTTTGACATAGAAGTGTAGCAGGTAATAAAAGTCTTGTGATGAATTCATATGTTATGCTACTACATTATGAAAAATTTTCAGATTAGACTTTTAATACCAAAGATAAGATAGGAAATTAGGAAAACTACTGTAACAATAAAATAATGATAATAATAAAAATTAAAAAAAACCAAAAAAACAACAAACCAAAACAAAACTCTCTTACTCCCAATTCTTTTAAACAGACTTAAAATAATTAACTCAATAAGCAATATTCAGGGAACACTGAAACTCTGGTTGAATTTTTCCTCCTTAGCAAAAACAAGCTTCTTAAATTACATTGGGCAAAGCAATATTTTTTTTTTTCCATTCCCCATCTATACCTTTAATAAACTGACTATTTATACTCTTAAGTGCTGTTTTGACCGCAAGTTTCTATATATTGAATTTTAGTTAAATTAACAAAAAAATTAATTCAACCAAATTCCTCTCTGAAGTGTAAGGTATTATGTAAAATAAAATAGTATAAATTTATTTAAATAAAATAATAGATGACATCGCGGCCTAAATTTTTAAGCATCAATCTCCATTCACTTTAAAAGAGAGATGTTTTAATATGAATTTTGCAGAGGAAAAAAGAAGTTCAAATAGGAAAACAACCTGTCATTGCACAGCTGTTTAGTGGATAATACAAAATTAGGAAAGTCTTTTGTCCCCTTTAGGCATGTACGTGAAATTTCACAGAACTGTGAAACCTGGTAAACAGAAATAAGAATTAAGACATTTTGAAACCAGTGAGAGCTTTTAATCTAATTGAATATTTTAATGGAAATCCTGCAAATAATGGGGCCGTCAGTTTCATATTTTCTGTCCAATTGTTTCACCTTTTAATTTTTTAAAAAAAATACAATCCAGAAAATATAAATAAAAGGGAAAACATGAAGCTGTCTTGTTGATACAATAGACATGAATTATAGATAGAGGACAGGTAAATGTGAAAAAATAAACAATACCACCTCATACAACCCAAAATCCAACAACTCCCCCTCAAACACAACACAAAACAAAACCAAACCCTAATAGGACAGAGCAAAAGGAAGAAGGGTTACAAGAGCAAATTTGAATTCACACAACGTTGATCAGAGAGAGATGTTAGCATGGTATATGTTTGCCAGAAGCTCAGAGATTTAAGTTCATTTAATGACTCAAAAATAGACTTCGTATGTTGGAGATAATTCCAGTTGAAACAAACAGCCATTTTAGATCATCAAAGGTAGTACTAATAGGCTGTCTGTTAACACTGACGGTCAAAAATGAGTTGAGGGGATTTGGACATGCTGCATTTTGGAGATAACTCATGCTCAGCCCACTGTATCAGAGAGAACTAAAATAATCTGTTATTGCAGCTAATAAGATGTGAAATACGTAAATAAGCTGGTAAAAAAATTGAATAAAGTAGTAAAAGGTGTAGTATCCCTTATAAATCTCTGGAATAGAAAGATTCAAGATCACAGGCACTTATTGCCGTCAATCAGGCTCTGTTTAATATGATGCTTTATTTTGTGTTATTCAGTGAAAAATTTGACACAACACCTGACTGAATATTTTAAGGTCTTTTTTCTTTAATATAATCGAGATGTACTCTGACAGTAATCTATGAAACTAGTATTCAATATGTATATCATCCCAGGCAAAATCAGGTCTTGTCTTATGTTGATTTTACAGCATTATATAATAGAATTATGTTTGGTTGGTTCTGAAACAACTCACTAAGTTACAATTAAAATGAATCAAATGTAGTGTACAGGAAGTGCCTGAATACCAATTAACCTTTTCAGATCACATTTCACCTTTCCAAAAATTTGAAAGGTGCCAAAATATTTCTTTCATATCTTCTAATCTAAAATGGCTTATGTGTTATTTTCTGGTATTGTAGGTTTTTTCCTGTTACATATTTTTTGAATATGTGACGCTAGGACAGCCAATGTGTCATACACTTGGAATGTTTTCTATGTTAATATGTTTTACCTAAACATAGAAAAATAAGTTGAGTTCAACTTTATTTATTTATTACACAATTTCTAATTTTGTTATTTTTAATTGCTTCCTGGACTTCCTTTTCCTTGAGCAAACATTAGTGAGGAGGGTGAGGCATGGTGGGATTTCATCCCCATTTAATGTAACTGCTATTTGCTTGGTGATGTACACTGCCATTAATAAGATGAAAGTGAAATATAAAAGCCTGTTTCTCAGCAAAGAGCAAGGTGATATACCTATTTAACTTTTTCGTTTTGTTTTAAGCCAATCTTGCTTCTCTTTACAAAACATTTGCTGACTATGCCACTGAACTTTTGCTATAATCCCTCTCCTGCCACGAAGCTGTAAGAAATTAAGAAGGAGAAAAGAATCACATCTGTCTGCCTTGTCAATCCTGTAGGCTTAAACAGACAGGAAATGTGTTTATTACTGTAAGTGGAAGTATTAGACAAAGAATGCACATAACAGTCTTGCTCATCAAAGAATAGTAATGGGACTCTTCTGCCTCTCCAAAGTCCAAACCCTAAACTACTTTCATGGTGCTGGGAACCTTGCAGTTTGCCACCACAAAAACAACCAACCAAACCAAACCAAACAAGCAAACCAAACCAAAGAGCACCATCCCTCCACCCCTGACCTGTGCTCAGAGCAGATGCAGAGTTCCTGCCCTTGTTCCAAATCAGCCAGAACATTAGGAACACAATTAACATGTAATTGATAATATACACTAATATGCTTTGTTTCTTAACCTTTAGATGTTTGGGGGTTTTTCCCTTTAGATATCACCTTCAAAACAAAGGTTAGGAACCAACATTCCTGAAAATCTGAGACATAATTTTGAGGTCTATTGAATTTACTGTGTGTGTATATGTCTCATTTGCATTTTGTAAGCTGTTTAAAAGCATACATACTTGAGAAAAAATTTGAAATTATTGGTAAAATGGAATGTTGAAAAGATGAAAAATGTAACACTAATAATTTTGTTTTCTTCTAAAACATGTCATATTCAGGGTAAAACATATTATTACACAAATTCGAGTCCAGCCTTTAATCCTGGCATACTGCTAAAACTGTAATAACCCATGTAAAAGAAAAATATAGAAAATATAGGAAAAAAAAAAAAAGGCACAAGAATTAAACTGTTAAAACAGCACTCAGATAAAAACTTTTTTTTAAAAAAAAAGAAAGTGAGAGAGAAAAGAAAAAAAAGAATAAGTAGAAATAAGGTATAAAGGTTTCCATCACTAACTCCTGTGTAAAAGATAAGCTGAACAGATTCTTCATTCTCAATCTAAAGTAATAAAACAAGACTTCAATAGCAAATTTTATGTTAGATGAAATTATATGCATCCTATGTAATGATAGTTTGCAAAGAACTCCATACAGTTGTATCTAAAACCATTAAGGAATTAATTCATGTTTGTCAGATTTATGAAAATATATATACTTGACTGAATTAACTTAGCATTGCAATTGCAGTAATATACTTGTAGACAGGTGTCATGAATCACTGAACTAGCTTGCATCCCAGCACCAGTGTCAGAAAAGCAATCTGAATCAGAATTCCACAGGAGCTCCCAAATCTCCATGATTTTGAGTAACTCTGGTCCATTAAAGTCATTTAGGTCTGATTTTAGGGAAAAATGCACACACCTGTGGATTTTGGTAGTTTTGTGGAATGTGGTGAATTTGGGTAAGTAACACTGGGAACGCATGGGAGTGCACATTCAAAATTTAAGAAGAAGGGAAGGGAAGTGGAACTGAAAGAAAAGGGGCTTATTGAATAATGAGTTAACACAGACAAATTGTTAAAATTACTTCCATTTCTTAGGTGATCAGGTTTACTGTGATATAAAGGGTTTGAAAATATGTGAAGAGATTATTGGAGCTGTGTTTATGATATTTTGTTCTTCATCTAAATCTCCAGCTTTTGGAGTTTCCTTGACAATATTAGGAAGTTTAGCTCATTAGATCTCTTAAACTGCAATGTGAAATATGAAATCCTTCAGACTACTAAACAAGAATATAGATAAAATAGCCAACGTAATAGATCTGCTTCTTTGATTACAGAATCCTGACTTTGGTGAGGAATGAGAAGGAAAGGTTTGTGTTCTTGATGATGAGCCCTGGCATATGGAATTGGATTCTTAACATTCTCTCTCTGTATTTGTGTTTATCTTTCCTAATAATTCTGCTTGACTGTTGCAAATTATTGTTAATGAAGAAGTGAGAAGAGAATTTTGTCTTTCATGAATGGATGGAGACAATAAAAAGTTACTTGAGTGCTTGTAATGAAGACAAGGATCATCATTCTCTCTGGACTGAAAATTTGTGATGAATATAGTGCCCAAATGAAAATTTGGGTATTTCATATGTTTAGCAATAAGATCTGTATATCTGTTTATGCTTATGTGTCTGTTGAAAAAGAAGTCCATCCAAGTAATATCAAAGGTGAATGTTAGACATCCTTTGGCATTCATTACATTAAGTTGAAGAAATGAAACTTTAATTTAAGCTTACCATAATATCATAATTGAGTTTCCAGTACTAATATTTCTGGGTTATTCCTTAGACAGTAGAGTGGACTGCAGTGACTTTCAGAGTGTCAAGAGTAGAAGTAATTTTACTCTTCTTATACACTGTGAGCACAATATATAGACAGGAAAGACTTTGTAGTATATTTCAGATCACTGATTATTGCATGCACCATGACAATTGGTATTCTCAAACAATATTTTCTCAGGCCTAGTCAAATTGCTATCAGTATGATTTTTCTTGCTGAGGCTGTGAATTAGATGATATATAATGATTTTCAAGTATTCAGTGGCAAACCTCAATATTTAAATTATTAGAATAGGTTTAATTTGTCTTCTGAAGATCGTCCAAAATGTTCACTTTGAAGTAACTGCTCCACTGGGTAACACAGTGTAATGCTGGTCAGTATTTTCTTGCCATCTCACAGACAAATGGAGAGTAAAGGACTGCTATTTCATAGTGAAAGTAAAAAGGGGGAGCAAGAAAGGCAGTGGAAAAACATTGCAAATAAAAAACATATGGAGGCCAAGAACCAACATTGAGAAAGCGATGGTAGGGAAAGCAATGAATGGAGGCACATAAATGGTCTCAGGGCAGAGGTTAAACAAAAGCTAGAATCTCTTGGAAGAAGGAAAAATCATAGAAGTGAAGATGAGGGTAACAACACATACTTAAGCAGCATCTAGGTAAGACGTGAGAGAACTTGAACAGCATCATCTGATGGTACGAGAATCCAGCATTTCTGCAAATCAGACCATAAGATCAGTTTCAGGTTGATTGTCCAGAATATGTGGTATACAGTCACTCTCTTTTTTTTTTTTTTTTCTTTTTTTTTTTCCCCCTCCACCTAATATGTGATTTTTTTTTCTTGCAGCATGGTGGAGGCAAAAGTAGAGTTAGATTCTTCAAGGCACCTTTAAACTGGGTAACTCAGGAGACATTTCTTTCTGCTCCTAAAGCTTTCTGCCTCAGGCAACAAAAGCCTTTGACATTTTCTGTCTTCTTAAAACAGAGATTGTCCCACATATAATAACCTTGTTCAATATGCTGATTTAATATAATTCAATATTTATGTCATGATTACAACGTCTTTATTGAAGAAAGCATGACTATGTCCTTAACTGTTGTCTGCACTTTCAGATACTGAATAAATGGAAAAGCATTTACAAAACAACTATTGGTACCATGCAAAAATTTAGAAACATATTCTAAAGACTCAATAAGTTCAGTTTTTGTAGCTTTCAGAATAGTATTTACAGAATTTCCTGATCATGTATGAATACTCACCAAAGGAACCAAAAGCGTAGGAGATTCTATGCTCTAATAGCTAAATATAGCCAGATTCAAAGGCTAGAAGCTGAAAAAATCTGAACCATTAAAATATCAAAATCTTACAGTGAGAGTAAATAATGATTGAAGCAATAAAGACTGTAGTGAGGAGATTTTTAAGTGTAAGCTAGCATTTTCAAAGTCCCAGGGACATGATGCACCATATTAGTCCATGCCTTAAAATTCATCTCAGATTTATCAGACTGATTTATTAGAGGTTTCTAATATATCAGTGATATGACAAAAAAGGCTCAACTTGAAAGCATTAACATAAAGCATCTAAATAAAACAAAGATCTTATTCCTTCAGTTCAGATCCTCTTCTAATCAGTGGATACACTGCTACTTCACACTTTGAATTACATTTTTCAGATTGTTGTTTTTTTTTTTTTTTTTTTTGCTGAGGCTAGGACTCATTCTAATTTAGGAATTGCCAAATGCTATTGGATGAAAGTTGTGCAAAGTTTATATATTATAATTCATATGAGTCACTTGAATATTAGGCACACAAAAATTCTTGGGTTTGAACTGGTTTCTTAGCATAAAGACATTTCCAGCATTTTCTTGTGAGGTCACTTGAATAAGTCAAGCAACTAGGAAAGAAGTATCTAAAACCCACAAAAAAACTCCAAACCAACAAACAAGACTGCCCTGAAACAACAACCACCACCGCCATGAGCCAAAAAACCCTGCAAAAAACAGCAACAACAAAACAAACAAACAGAAACCTCAATATCCAAGCAAACGGATACTTGCTTTACCCCAGTATTTCCTATCCCACAAGTTGCAAGGTCTGTACTGTGGCAGGAAAAATGTAATAAAGCAGCTCCATTCTTCCATCCTTGGTTAGTGAGTGGCAGTCAGGGAACAGCCAAATGAGCTTGCTGTCATTTATTGCTGAAATACAGGGATACTGACAGCTTTGCAACATGGATAAATGTCCTGAATTGTACCATTTCTAGATGCCTAGTTGTGCAATTTGTCTGCACTTACTTTCTTATGGGAGGCAGTATTGTATCAAAACCGTATTTTTGTTCTTATCATAACACACTTGAGTTGTTTGCTAACCTTATGTCTTGTCTGCTCTTCACCTTTGTTCTTTTATGACTGTGACCTCTGAATTTTACTCCAGTATCTGCCCTGCTTTTCAGTCCTTATCAAAAACAATACTATTTCCAATATTTTATTACCAGAACTTTTTACAACATGTGCTGCTGACTTCACAAAGAAATTTTCTCCTTAGTTACCAGAGATGCTGTCAACAATATAGTGGTCCTAGTTGTTCTTAAGGAGGAACTTTTCATTTGAAATATTTTCTGGTCTAACTTTCTTAATATTTGCAAAGAAACATCCACATTATAGTATCATCAACTGTGAGAGACTATTTTTGAACATTAATCAGTATGAATTGCATCTTTCATTAAATAGATCTGCATATTATATTCTCATAATAGTAAGGAAAATTAATTGAGTGTACTTACCAGGTTAAGCAATATAAATTTAATATATATATTACATAATATGTACTATATGTTATATATGTTATATAGTATATATTAAGCAACATAATTTAAAAAAAAAATCCAAATTTCTTCCTTATTATTTCTATAAGTAAGAAAATTTCCTATGTCAATGCATGTTTTTGGTAGCCTGATTCAGAATATAAAAAAGATACAGTGTTCAATACAAATAAATAACATATAAATATCTTCATACAGGTCATTTTCAAACAACATCAAATTTATAGGTTTTTTTTTTTCAGATTCTACTTCAATAACATCCAATTCAAGAATAAGTATCATAAAATAATTTGCTTGATTAAAGACATTTGTTTTGCCTATCCATCAGTACTTCCCTAAAGATGTATTGATGAAAGTTTTAAAGGTGTTGAGAGGCAAAATCGAGTTGATCAAAACCAGTCAAGTTTCAAATTCCATGTTAGATTAAGTTACGATTAATTAAAGGAAAAAGGTTGTTTTTTCTTGAGATTAATTCCCTTTAATAAAAATACTTTTATTTTAGAATCTTATATCTTTCTGAGAAATGGCAAACAGAATGAGTCTCCTTGTTGCAGGAAATGAGACAGAAAGGTTAAGTCATATATCTGTATCCCTTGCTTTTTTTTTGCTTGTGAAACTGTCCAGAAAGGTTGGATAAGAAACTTCAGCATGTGAAAGGACTGCCAGTGCTTCTTTGTTTAGTATGAATAAAATGCCTTACCTTTTATTTTTGCTGCATCATTTAAATTTTAATTTTCACCTTTTAATTTTACTAACACTGCAAAAATTGCAAAATAATAAATAGACGTGTATCTTACAGATATATATTAAAATCCTGAGGCATCAAATTAAACTTTCTGGCAGACAATAACTTCCCATACCTCCATAATGAACCAATTGAAATCTCATGAGTCAAAACTTTTCACTGCTAGTTCTAGATTTCATACTGTTCCCAAATATCTTTGGCTAAGACGTAAAACCAACAATGTCAGTGCAATAGACATTTAATAAATTGTTTGTAACATAATTTTGACTTTCTAATATGAATATGACTGACTCTTTATCCCAGGCTTTCAATTTAGTATGGACAAATGCAAGGAAAAATAATTAAACACAAGATGAGGGTTCAAATTTGTCAATGAACAGACAAAGCTCACTGATATGACTGAGAGGAAAAATTACCTGTAAACCAAAAAGAACTGTTATGTAATGAAAATCAACACTTTTGGAGGTTTTGCTGTGGTTTGTTGGTTGGTTCCAAAATCAAAGACAAGAAGATATTACCAAAATTAACACATTTTGGAGCACTTTTACTCTGGACATTACCCATCCATCTTTCTTATATTCACTGTACTAGGTAAAAGTTATTGAATTGATGCATTTACTATATTTTAATATTAATCAAATTGAAAGAGGGAAGAAACAGGCCAGCAAAAAAATTGTTTAAATATTTTCATTAATTTACAAAACTGAAGAAGGAAAAAAACCATTAGAGCAATTATTATTTTTGTCTTTTTTTTTTTTTTTTGGTTGGTTGGTTTTGGTTTTTTTTGTGTGTTTTGGGTTTTTTTGTTTGTTTGTTTGTTTTGAGGGGAACAAAACCAATCAACCAATAAAAAAAAAAAAAGACAAAGGCAAACAAACAAACAAAAAAATAAAAAAAAAAAACAACCAAAACGAAACCAAAAATTCCATAAAACAAACAACCCTCCCCCAAAACTCAATCAAAACTCCAGACAAAATCCCCTTAAAAACTAAGTAAGCCTAGTATATCTAGTATACATAAGACCCATTGTATTTCAATCATCTTTATTTGTAAATTCAGTAGGTGATTTAATCCAGAAGGAATGTGGATGATATTCCTGTTTCACTTTGTCTTCAAGATACTGTTTATTTAGGAGTCATTTCTTTAGGAGTAGAAACTGAAAGAGGTAGATTATTTAAAAACACACAAAACCCTTACACTGCAACAGTTTTTTTGCACTGATATTCAATGTTTCTTTGCAGTACAATGAAGTGGACAAATCCTATGAGTAAATAAAATCAAGATGAAATTAGATTTTGTCTTCAGACCACTTCCCCATAGTCAAATTCAATTCAATGCATTTGACAACTTCCAAAGGTGGAACAGCAGCATGAAGCAAAGAGATACAGTGAAAGATTGAATAAAGGCAATGGTTTTGTTGACTGAAAGCTGCTCATAAATAATCATATCGAGTAGAATATTGACTAAAACATATTGTTGACCCACTCATTTCTTTTGCTGGATTAATTTTGCAACCAGAAAACTAAATTATTTAATGTCAGAACATATTTGTCAAGAAAAGCATCTTTCATTTCCATTGCCAAAATACAATAAAATAGTGTGATAATTGCAATCTTCTGGCTATTGGTATTCTTTAATGTGATAACATTTCAGTTGCTACTCAAAGCAGCAATATTTTTTCTCCATTTTCAGTTAAATGTAACTTCAAATTATAATCTATTCAAATATTTTAAGACTCTGACTTGGCTACAAGAAAATCTTCATTAAATGGCCCTTAATTAAAGAATGGCTTTATACGCATCTAAATACTAAGCTTTCTAAGTGGAGCTGACTCAGTAAGTCATAATAATGCATTTGGAATCCTGTTTAATTGTCTTGAGTGTATGCACCCTTTTCTTTCTTTTAATGATCCAGGGCTCTTCTTCCTTCTGCAGTGCTTTCTTGAAAATCCAAAGGTCTTTCCTGTTCAAACTAAAGATCAATAGTCTTTTTCAGCTTTATAGTATTCTAACACTGAAGGACAGAGAGATTCCCAAAGAACATCCTTACAAATTGTACTTTTCTTTGGAAAGCAATTATGTAGGCCTTAGACTTTTTAGTAAACAGGCTGATTCTTCCCCTACAATATTACTTGAAGTTCAATGTTTAATATGTTGTAACAGTACTGGTCAATTGTCACAATCACAGAAATCTTTATTATTTGAGGTAGACCAATATATATGTCTAAATAAAATTTTGTAGCTGACTGCAATACATATATATTATTATAATGTATGATGATCATTGTTTCAATTTTATGAATATTAATGACCACAATTAGGAACATTCAAAGCCTAAGAAATTAAACCACGAAGAATCATATTTAAATATGGTTTGGAAACCCTTTACTTTCAAGGATGGAGTAGCTCTCAGCTCTATATTGAGACCTCACATTTTAGTTGCCTTTTAGTTTGATTTCCATAGGAAATACACACAGATGCATTGAAGCGGAACACCTATAAACTATGGCACTAATGTGTCTGACTGAACATTAACCTGAAACATCTAAACAAGGGAGTAGGAAGTAGAAAATAGGAGCTACACTATGAATGGAATCATTAATAAGAGAAGGGTAATTTAGAGCTGAATTAATGCTTAACACTTCTAATTCACTGTCTAGAGGTGACTGTCTTTTCATTAATATTGTAAAATATTTAAGCTAAATCAGATCGTAAATTAGCTATTTTAGGCTAGTTTAGTTCCTAAATTAGTCCATGAAAGCCAAGCTTATGTATCATAAACATACCATGGCATAGCAGTTTTCCGAAATGTGGAAAAATTTGGGCAGATATCCATAAATGAGACAAGGAAAGGACAATCAATAAGGGCTGAGATTGGTTCTTTGTCTTCTCATTATTTTTCAGAAAAAAAAACAATAAAGGAGAATCTCATTTATTCATTTTACAACTGCAAAGAAACAAAATATGAGAGCATTTACATTACTTTAAAATAGCGAGAATGTGAAATTTAAGTCATAACTCTTAATTTGTATTTTTTTTTTCTAAATGGGAGGATTTTACATGGATTTGCCTTCTGGATATGGCACTTCACAGTGCTGAAATTCTAAAGAAAAAAATCTCATAAACACATAAAACAAAAAGAGATGAAAAAAAACATGGAATGGAAACTTAAAAAAAAAAAAGAAAAAAAGAAAAAAAAAGCTGGTATATCAAACTGTTCTAGTATTTATGGTCAATAAAAAGTAAGGTTGTTAAATTGCTGGCTATAAGTCATAAACATCTGAATTGCAATTTAAATTTCAGGGAAAATATTTGATACAGTTAAAGGTAGTTTATTATTAAAGGTATTACAAACATAAATTTAAATGGAATGGGCAAAACCTCAACTTATGTAAATGTCAGAGGTCAACAGACTGCAGAGAAGGAACGTTAATGTATTCTAGGCAATGTTCTGCCTTCAAATATCTGTATTAGTTTAGCAAGACCTGTTGAAAGTTGTTGTCACCATCTACCATCCATCTCATGGTATTTTCCACAGGGGGAAGAGCAAATTTATTACACAATTGCTTTTCTCTTTCTCTGGGTGGTATCACAAAGAAAACAGAAGCAGTCCTGTCAATCATATCTTATTATATTCAGTGTATATATATGATAGCTGACATAAGCTCAATATAAATCCTCAGCTCTTTTGCTTACCTAACAAATGCAGCTCCTATACTGTCTGCAGGGAAAAGGTGTCTGGATGGAATGTTGAAGTTCAGCACCAGTTGAGAAATACATTTGAGGAACTGAAAGAAGCACTAGGGACAATATTTCAGATAATTTCTAACAAAAAGGACTGTATTTAAAAGTAATTGAAAAAAACATGGATAACTATTTCCACTGTTTTATGATGTGCAGCAGCAGTCTATACTTTCAGAAAATTCAAGAAATCTACTCAGATACTTTTTTACCTTGAAGTCTTCTTATGTCCAAAACATTCTGTCTAGGGATGAGCATAAAGTTGTAGGATTTTTTTACTACAATTTAGAATTCTTCTACCTCTTTGTTTCTAGCCCACACACCCTCTGCTGTATAATGATGAAACCCATATTTGTCTCTTTGACAGCTTCTGCTTCTTTCTGTTTCTGACCTATCTTTCCTTATGAGTATTTACTACTGACATTTTCCCCTTAGAAGTCAGTATAAATGCCTGTTTCATTCAACGCAGGAAGAACTGTGCCTTGCCAGTAGTGCCGACAGAGACTTTCCACTGTGCCTTTTGTGACCGGACTTGTCTATCTCGCATTGGCCTATTTAGCCACCAACGTGCTTGTAGCAAGCGTGGGTAGAGCCCTTGTAAATCTTCGTTCGCGAAGCCTAGCCATGATGATGATGATGATGATGATGATGATGATCACCCAGGTCTTAGGTAGTTCCTGACTTTTTCATAATATGGTCTGTTTACAAGCTTACACAGATCTTTTAAAATAATCTATAATACTAACTTTAACTGCTCCTCCCTCTCTTGCTTTCCCTAACCCTTTTTGCCTGTGGGATTGCCTGCCATACAGAGGTCACAGTTCTAACAGCTTATGCTGGAGGTCAGCTTCAGGCTGTGCAGCTGGGTTTGCTTCCCCCTTCACATTACCTGAGGGCACAGCAACACAAACACAACACATGTTTTTCAACATTCAATGAAGCCGTCAGCATTGTTTTGTTATGCTTTGGGTGAAATCATATCCTACTACTACAATAAGTACTGGCTAGGTGAGTATACAAATGTGATTATCTTTGAAGCTGAATCTCTTGTCTCCGGAGGCCATTCACCATCCAGTAATGTGTTGAAATATTCCCAACAGCTAGAACACAGTAGGACCACTGCAAAATTTGTCTTGTTTATTTAATCTCCAGTTCTTCTGTCACAATGAAAGGATGTTGGTGTTTGTTTCTGGTAAAGAGGCTAAAAATTTGATCCAAGTCAATCTCCTTCAGTGGGCCAAGATCAACATTATGACTGCCAGAAGAATGATCAGGATTCCTTGTTAGTTCAAAACATATACCGGTTTTTGGAGGTAAAGTTCTATGCTATCACATTTCAATGGTGTGGAAAAATTTTATTGCAAAACATTATTATTAAAAGTTAATCTCTGTCTTGTCTGTCAGTGTGGGTTGTTCAGAAATTTACTTATTTTAACTAAAGGAAAGAAGGAAACAATTTATACTCACTGTTGCAAGCCATTTTGAAAGAATTAGTTTATCAAGGCCATGTATTCAAATGTTTTTCTCCCTTTTGTATTCTTAATCTATCTCAGTGAACAAACATTAATCAGGGAATATAAAAACTTCAGTGAAGGTTGAAAAGGAATTGTTTATAGTGTTTGTGAAGTGTTAGCATCTCTCAAGAGTTTAATGATCTCTAATGAGACCTGAAACTCAGAGAGAGATAGTACTGTAGCAAATTCACAGTTGCTTAAAAGCAATCATAAAACCACAGAATGGTCGAGGTTGGAAGCGACCTTGAAGACCGTTCAACTTCATCGGCAAGGGCACTTTCCTCTAGACCAGGTGGCTCAGAGCTGTATCCAATCTGGCCTTGAACACTTCCAGGGATGGGGAATTCACAGCTTCTCTCAGCAACCTCTTCCAGTGCCTCATTACCCTCATGGGAAAGAATTTCTTCTTAGCATCTAGTCTAAGTCTACCCTCTTTAACTTTGAAACCATTCACCCTGTTCTATTTATCTATGTGCCCTTGTAAAAAGTCCCTCTTCAGCTTTCTTTCTCTTTCCTTTCCCCTTTAGGACCCAGAAAGGCAGATATGACGTGTTGCTGGAGCCTTCTCTTCTCCAGGCTGAACAACCCCAACTCTCTCTGCCTGTCTTCAAAGGAGAAGTGCCCCAGACCTCTGATTATCTTTGTGGATCTCCTCTGGACTTGTATCAACAGATCCATGCATTTCTTATGTTGGGGGCCTGTGGTCGTTTAGTTTTCTTGGTTTTGGTTTAGGCCTTCCTTGGTACCCAGGTTATAACTAAGGAAGTACTCTACACCATTTCCCTCACGTAATCTGGGGTATATAAAGATGGGGAGTTTCCTCCCTGTCTCTCTCTCTCCCTTTCGTGTGCTTGGAGGACATCAGGTCTCTCTGTGTCACCCCAGCTCTTATCTCTTGAGCCAAGGCCTATCGGAGAAACTGCTGTCCCGGCTGTACGGAGGGAAGGACCTGCTTCTCTTAAGGGAAGTGTTGATGAGAATTGATTGTATTAGTTACTTATTGAGCTTTTCCCTGAGTTTACCAGTGTGTGTATCTGTTTTGTTTGGTTTTACCCATTTTGTCCCCTTTCCCTTTCCCTTTCCCCCTTTTCCCTTTCGGTGTTGCTTTGGGATTTGTTCTGTATATTTATAGTGTTTGATTGTATATAATTGTAATATATATATATATATATATGTGTATATATCTTTAATACAATTGCCTTTTTGGTACTTTTTTTTCCCTCTTGGGAGGGGTGGAATCTGTGTGGCCGGTTGTTGGGTTTGGCAGGGAGCCAACCCAACCCTCCACAGGGCCCCCGAGTAGGATGCAGTACGGCAAGTGAGAGCTCACAAGAGCAGAGTAGAGAGGCAGAATCACCCCCCTTTAACCTGCTGGCCACTCTGGTTGTGATGCAGCCCAGGATACAATTGACTTTCTGGGCTGGAAGTGCATATTTCTGGGTCATGTTAAGCTTCTTGTCAATCGCCAGGTGTTTATCCAGTGGAATGTTTTTAATCCATTCTCCACCCAGTCTATATTTGTGCTTGGTATTGCCTCAACTCAGGTGCAGAACCTTGCGCTTGGCCTTTTTGATCTTCACAAGGTTCACACAGACCCACCTCTGAAGTCTGTCCAGGTCACTCTAGACGGCATCCCTTTCCTCCAATATGTTGACCACACCACACAGCTTGATGTCATCAGAAACTTACTAAGGGTGCACTCAATCCCACTGTCCATGTCTCTGAGAAAAATGTTAAACAGCACTGGTACCTATACCAACCCCTTAGGAATTCCATGGGTCACTAGTCTCCACTTAGAAATCAAACCACTGACCATAACGCTTTGAGTGCAACCATTCAGCCAATTCCTTATCCACCAAGTGGTCCATACATGAAATCCATGTCTCTCCAATTTAGAGAAAAGGATGTTGTGCAAGACAGTGTCAAATACTTTGCGCAAGTCCAAAGCATGGACATTTAAATTCCATGGGAAACAAAACTACACAGAATGAAAAAATAATAATCACCGCTAAACTTGTAATTAATTACTCAATAGCATTCAGTGGTGATTTGCATAACAGCTCATAGAGAAATAATTTGGGAATTTTCCAGAGAAGAAAATATTCTTGTCAGATAAAGTTCTAAAGCCTTTTCTCATGTTAACTAGCAATCAGCAAACTATAGGTAGATTTGTTAGATTAATGAAAGAATTGCATCTTCTTTTAAAAGTCACACAACATATTTCAGCTTTTTCATGTTTATTATTTTTACTGCAATATCTATGTTTATAATAAAAATAACACAATTACAGTTCTGAAAACATAGTGTTTTTGCAAATCATTACTATATGGATGGATGTCTTTGCCTAAGCTAGTCTTCTTCAGATGACTTTATAGGCATGAATACTTCAATAGAGTAATTTTGCTTCTCTGTTTTATATACACCCTTAACAGGAGGTGAAATATACACAAGTGTTGATTTCTCTTTTATTTGAAGACAAAAGTATCTCAGACCTAATAGCTTAGATATAGAATTTAGGATAGGATTTGACTCTCAAAATGTAGATATCTTAGTGATTTTTATTGGTCCTTACATCATTGGTGACACCCACAGGGCACTGATAGATGCAGGACCCGTGGGATAACTGCACTGGTTTACAGAGGTAGACTAAAGCCAAAATTAATATACTGTGATTACTGAGAAGGCATCATGTGTTTTGTTACAGACTGTTTTTTGGTGTAGTTGGGACTTCTTTAATTAAGCACAAAAATATAAAAACAAGTACAATATGCTCAAGCTGCAAGTACAAAGCAATTATTAGTTGGTTATTGCAGATAACAGATATCAAGGATTTAGTGAGTCATTAGGCTGAGCAGTGAGGTGCACCAGTAACCCATGTAGTTATGAATTAGAATAATTGCAAAATACACATATTTAGTTCTGAGTTAGACTACATTATCTCATTTAGAGTGTGAATGTAGAGGAAGGACTGGCAGATATGAAAAGAAACGCAATTGGATATCTCACAGTTCCTAAAATGACCATGTTCAGAGTGTTGAACCCCACAAAAAATTAATTGTGCCCTTAAACTGTTTTTTTTCTTCCTCTCCATTGCCTATAAGTGTTACAAAACATAACTGGGCTTATAGTTCATATGTAAATTTGGTAGAACAAAATCCTCACAGAGTTTTCAAGTACAGTTATGTGTGCATATCATGTTACCAAGCACTAACACTGGAATATTGACTTTGTCATTAGTTTTAAAAAAAAGCAAGAAAACATAAAGACTAAATGTACCATAGCTGTCATAGATATTGAATTTTTTATGTTCATAATTTAAAAAAAAATAAAAATGGAATAAACAGAAGGCAAAGTCCTGAAAAGTTTCCTTAGTGTGTTAATAGAAGAAGCAGCTAAAGAAAAAGTATGTAGAGAAAAACGTTATGCCCCATTACCATTTGTTATTGTTCTGAAGTCTTAAAGCTAGATCCACAGAGGATCAATGACTTTGTGCCTTGTATAACCATTTAGAGGTTAAGTAACTATGTACTGTTATGTACCTACTACTAAGAACTTAATCCACAATATAAATGTGGAAAACTGTTCATCTGCCACCAAACCCTGGAGGTGGATAAAAATCGTTAGATTGCTTCCAGTAAGATTCCTCAATGCCTACATATTTTTTCCCATTCATACTGAATATTGCCTGGGTCCAAGAAGGATGTCTGTCATGTCCAAACAAATGGACATGGACTGTAAGTCCAGAACAATAACTTTCTCCCACGTTCTTTCTCTGCTAGCTAAAGGTCTAAGCAGCTTTAAGTCTGACAAACTAATACTTTGAAAGTAGAAATGAAACATAGTAAATCTGTCCAATTGAATCTGATGCCACATCTTACATTTTTCCTGGGTGAATATTCCCCATCCTGAGAATGTCAAATAGGGGCACTTCTTGCGAACAATCCCAATGAAGCAATTGTTCTGCACAAAACAACTATGTTGAACCTAAGAGATATTATTGAAATGGTTCTGAAACAGTTAAGGACTTTGGTGTAAGAAATCCCAGCACTAAACTCTGTCTCACCTTTTTTTGAAATAATTTCCTTTCCATTTGGTGATATAGTTGTAGTTATGACATTTTGCACCCTCTTTCTAATTTTTTTTTCCTCACTCTCCCATTAGAATACTCCTCTGATAGTGGGAGGTTTTGAATGGAAGGATTTAAGAAAATCTTTTTGGTGGAAATAAGGTATTTAGAATCGTATATTCACAAGCAGCACTTGTAGCTCTGTTTTTTGTTTGCCTGAGGGAGAGCTCTAGCTAGAGAGCTTTTTTACAACATTGATTTTACAGGTTAATTTTGTCAATAGTTCACAAGAAAGAACAAGTCTGACTAAAATGTAAGTAGTGAGGATGGTACCTTTCTAGAGGTCAGAGTCAGGCATATAAGTAATCAAAAATACTTTGCTTACATTCCAGCTTAATAGTATTTACAATTGTGTAGTTTTTGTGCCTCCTCTTTGACACACTGCATGCTGCAAGTCTAATTTTGAAATGTCATGCTTATTCAATATTTTACTAGTTGTAGACTGTGGTGTTGCCCTGAAAAATGGCAACTTGAACAGATAAGATCTTGAAAGGATTGAGCTTTTGAATGTAGAAGATTGCAAGAAAAAATGTGAGCAGTTGGCATGCATGGATATATAATACAGTTCATTGATTTGTTAATTATGTGGTTTTCTCTTCAATATAGTACATGATTTTCACTAGCATTAGAACTGAGTGTTTGTGGACATAGAATCACAGACCATTTTGTGTTGGAAGGGACCTTAGACATCATCTTATTCTATTTCCCCTGCCATGGGCAGGGATGCCTTCTACTAGACCAGGTTGCTCAAAGCCCCATTGAACTCAGCCTTGAACATTTCCAGTGATAAGGCACCACCACTTTTTTTGGCAGCCTGTTGCAGTGCCTCACTTGCCTCACATGTTCAGTTTCAGTTAGGAAATATTCAGTGCTGTATTTGAAGTGATGTTTTACTAAATTAGAACATTTCATGATAGTGATTAGTTCTTATTTTTTTTTTATTCATACCTAAAACTAGAGAATTCAGAAATTAAATTAGACATATTTAAAGTGTTATAATAACTTAAATAGAAGTTGTACTTCTGCACTGATATTAGACTGCTACTGCTGTATAATTATTTTCCCTCTGAACATGGAAATCCCAGAAAAATCTTTACCAAATCAGTATGATTTTAAATATCATCAACACCATTTTATAATTCTCTGCAAAATAAATATATTAGTTATTTCTTATTTCATCCTTGTTTGGCAGTTTCCAGGTTTGATTTATGATGAAATTGAAAATTTGTTCTTCTTTTTTTTTTATTTACTTTATTTTTTTTCCCCTCTAACTCTCTCCAGGTTGCAATTAATATTTTTCATTTGAAACATTTTATAAAGCCATATTAATTTGCATTTAATGAATCAAAAATTTTAATCCAGAAAATATCTTAACCACCATCATATAAAAGGAAAAAAAGAAAAGATAACTTCTTTTGTGAAACTGGGAAAATACTTTCATAAAGGCAAATGTCTTCAAGGGATAACAGGCAATGCTTTTAAAAAAGCCAAGTGATGAAAGCTGTGGCAGTTTGTTTGTTTGATTGATTGATTTGGTTTTCTTTTACCTGACAGCAGCATGAATTTCTAAGCGAACTACTGAAAAGATCAAAACTACACTGCAACCAGAAGAACCAGTGTTAAAGACATGGCAATAAATAATCCCACAAATACTTGTTCAGGTCTAGCTCACACCATAGCTACCAATTACAGAAGTTTTCATGTCATCTTTTCTTGGATTCATCTCTGCATATTTCATGTCTTTACTAAAATACCTTTAAAAGCACTGAAAAGAACTTGGGTGAAATAGTTCTTCAAGCTGACTGTAGCTCCATCGTAATACAATTTGGACAAAATTATAAGGGAGAAAACTAGAAGCAAGAGCCTTAGTGAGGAAAAGCAAGAATAAGGTATTAGAAGAAAGAGAACACCTGAGAAAAGTATCTGTATATCAACAGGAGCATAATTGACTGCATTGGATGACTAGATGACCAAAATTGTCTAAGTTTGGCCATGATCAATGTATTCCAATTAATATTGTATAAATATTACCTCTCATCTCCTCTTCTGAATATCATCACACTGCTCCCAGATATATTTATAAGCCATGTATAAACCCTCCCTCAATCATAATTTTGCAAGGATGAGTTAGTAAAGTTCTTTATGCTACCCTCAACGAATTCAATTGAAACATCTTAATATTAAATATAGTTATCATTTTGCGGAAAGAGACCCAAGGGTAAAATACCACAAGCACTTTTTTCAAATTCTCTGTGTGTGAATAATATTTGAACACCTTAGCATTTTTGTAATTAATTTTGAATTACATTGAAAACTTATCTATTAATTAATATATTTGGCTAGACTTCTATGTGAACTTTGCTCAACTTTTTTTTTTAATGTATTTTTAAGCACTTTTTTTAAAATATGCTGATCTGAATTTGATGAGCCTCCACCCAGACTCAGTCTGGATCTCAGGAGAGGAAGATTCAAAGACACCAGTGACTGTGCTACTGTTTTTTTCTCATTTGTCTCTCTTCTACATTGTTTAGGTGTTTTTCTTTTTTTATTGACAATAAAAGAATAATCTTCCAACTTTAATTATGGTATGAATGTAATTTTCAGTGGCTACTATTTTGATACTGACTCAGATCACTCTTGTAAATTATGAGGAAGTAGATGAATGTTTCCATGAAGTCTGTCTGTGTGCAAATACACCTTACAGACTACTTATATTATAAATTCAGATTTTTCAAATGCATATTTCAGATCTAATTCTATCAGATAATTAAGCTCATCATGAAAGACTTCATCTTTTTACAGATATAGTGTTCATCATGAAAACTTATAAATAAATTTTAAATAAAATTCTCTTGAATTGAATATCCATTTGAGGATTTAAAATTATTTAATTAGATACAAAGTTTATTAAACCCAATACAAAAATCCTTTCAGGATTTATTTTCTTTTATTGTGATGTATTATCATCCCAGTTGTCTTTGGCGTAACAGTATTTTTTTACTCTATAATAGGAGATAACAGCAATTATTTTGGTGGAAGATATCTAATGGGCCAATATTTCTTATAAACTAAGAACTTGTTGCATTGTCCTGGCAGCATGAAGGCACCTTTAATTTATAAATATAACAGTAACAGGATTGCTATCTGCACCCACTTCCTATCCTCTCGATATTGGCAAAGCAGTTAAAGGCATAACTGATGTAAGAATTAAATCCTTTTTATTTCCATTTTTATTTTAGTAAAATTTTGTGATTGGAAGTAAGAACAGTAGCACATATAAATGAACACACATCAACTAGGAAATGTTGAATGATTAAATGCTTATTTAAAAGTTATCTGTGTGAGAGAGAATAATATTACATAAGGTATAACTTGGATTTTTTTTTTTAAAAATTAGGACATGATCAGTATTTTCATTATTAGTGCAACCATGGTGATTCAAAATCCTGAAGACAGCTGCGAACACAGATTAAACTTGGAAACATCTAGAAGAGGATTTTTTCTTTTCTCCCCAGCAATGACCAACACGCAAATTATATCCACTTAACTTGCATTTTCAACACCCCGAATATATCTCTAGTCACACTTTTGCTACATTCATTTTCTGCAATTTTTAATGCTCATATTATCAAAAGCTACAACTCATTTATAACAGAGAGAAATATCTCCTGAGGAATGTGTGAAAAATACACATCTCCATGACTTCGTAATGTCTCCTTGGTGCTCTGCTTTGTTCACTGATTGTCCCAGGAAGTGATGACTCAGGACACATTTGCAGACAGTAGGATTGTTTACATTCTTCTTCCTTCATGCTCATTATTTTCTACAATCACCATGTTCTATTGGGACTGTTAGCCATAAGATAGATTGTTCTATCTCTGCAGAAGACAAATTCTCTGCAGACGAGCAAAAACAAGGCTTCTCAGCAATGAGGGAAAAAAAAAAAAAAAAAAGAGGAGAGGAAAAAAGAAACAAAAAAAACCACACAAAAAATACACAATCAAACAACAAAACCCCTCTCTTCCTGTAACTCTACATATATCAGTGGCTGTCCCAAGGAAGACTAGAATCAGACTTGCTATAGGGATGAGGCATCTCAAATTCAGAAGATGAAGAAAAAGGTGGCATAAATACCAGCAAATTGGCAGTTCTTACTGTCTTTCCCCATGCCCTTCTTTCCCAGCATTACCTACTCTCCCCAGTGCTATTTTTCCTTCTGCTAGCAGCAAGCCAAACTCTTCAAAGCTCTGCTGTAGATGGAGTAGATTTAACCATTAGTCCTTATCTATTTGGCTTCCTTATGGAGCTGTATATGGCTAGAGCTACTCATTCATCTTCTCATTTTGAGGAGATAGGATTTAAATCAATGTACTAGGGTGTAACTTTGTGAAGTGTTTTCTTCATGAGTTTGATTTATGAAACTGATAACCAGAATTTGAAGGACAGTAACAATACTTTGCAAAAAAAATAGGCTTATATGACATTTGCATATGTTCTTATGGTATTGTGTCTTGGAACAATTACATGTTTCTGCAGCAATATGAGAGTTTGTCCTTTCTTTTAAAACCTGGAGAATGCTGTGGCAGTTAAACAGCTAATTTAAAAATTACTAAATTTGCAAATAAAATTTAATTTTGTTATTTTAAAAAAAAAATATTTAGAAAAAAATCAGTTGTTTAATACTTTTATATTAAATGAGAAATGAACCCAGTTCAAGAGAGATTACAAGTCAGTTACAATCTGATAAAAAGATTACAATAAATACAATGATACAGAGAAAAACTGGGGTTTAACCATTGTAGAGGAATGCATGACATAGCACCCTGGGACAAGAATGAGACGTGTTCATTAGTCCCTGTGCTGAGCACCACATGGCCCCTCTGAGTGCAAAGCAAAAGGAACAAAAAACCTGTTGGTGAGGATGATGGTCACAGTCTGGTTGAGAGTGGCAGTCTGAGTCCTGTTGAGGTTCTGGTGCTCTTCTGGATTCGACAAGTGGTACCAGAAATCCCAAAACCCCAAGATTACATATGCTCGGGTTCAGATGGGAATGCCCAGCATCTCCCTCAGGACAAGGAGTTTCACAGTTTTGGTTATACTCAAATAGTGATAAACTGGTCCTGGTCTCTGTAACTAGGACACACCTATAATAGACACACTCTGTTGTCTTTCTGACTGAGGTTAATAATTTGAATGAAATGACCAGGATTCATCATCGTAGACTTCCTGTATATCTTGGGCAGCTCCTTTAGTCCTCCCTATTTGATCATTAAACAGGGCTAACTCTCATTTCTAAAGTGGACGAATGACTTAATCTTTCCATCATTGGCCCCTGAAGCTTTTCAGGTGGAAATTAAAAATGAAGTGTTTACTGTTTACAAAGATGCACACTAGTGAAATTTTCAAGTTGCCTAAGAAAAATGACCTCAGTCCATATTTCTACTGCTAAATAAAGTTTTTTCTTTCTTTCTTTCTTTCTTTCTTTCTTTCTTTCTTTCTTTGTTTATTTTTTCCCCTTGTAATGGTAGTGACTGGCTTG
>JAWWEW010000001.1:72559857-72572803 GCA_035583185.1 Anabacerthia variegaticeps | reverse complement strand
TTTCTTTCTTTCTTTCTTTCTTTCTTTCTTTCTTTCTTTGTTTATTTTTTCCCCTTGTAATGGTAGTGACTGGCTTGTGCTGACAGTCTTTGGTTAGTTTGGTTGTGTATTTTTGAAATTGTTTATGTTATTAGAGATTTTCTACATTTCCTTTGCAAGGGGAAAAATACCTTGAATTTACAAGTTTTTACATTTGTTAATAGCCTTAGCAAATTTGCAGGGTTTTTTTTAGTTGTCTGTCCAGGACTGTATAACGGTCCTTTATAAAGAATTATATAGTAGACATTTTTATAAATATATATATATTTATAAGACAGTTTATAGAATAAAATCTAAATTTAAAATTCAACACTGAATTGGAGAAAATGTCTTTTTCTGGGAGATTTTATAATTTAAACTGATTTTAATAAGAAGGTAACACAAATAGGAGTAACACAACTTAGGTCCAGTCTGTTTCAGCTAATACCATACCTAATTTTCACTAATCATTTAAGCAAAGACAATGAAATGTGAAATTTAGATTTATGAAAAGGATGGGTGTTCCTTCTGATCACATCTTCTGTAAAATATTTATCATCATACTTTCAAGAGAAATAGAAGAAAAGGGAAGATACAAGAGAAAACCACGTTCTCTAATGTGCTAACCCTGTGTATACAAAAGATTTCAGAAACACTTATCTCCATTCCAGTCTTTGAGAAATGAAACTTGAGATCCTGTAAAGTGAAAAAAACCAGGAACGTTTAAAAGCAGTGTAACACCTCTTCACTCAGTGGCCTTGGAATAATGAAAGGTTGAGACCAGCGATCATCTGTCTCCATAATTGCAGTCACAATTGGCAAACGCAATTTAGAAACTGCCAGGAAGTGAAATTGATCTCACTCTCTGAGAAAGGAGTATTCGTCTCTTACAATTTCTTTACTCCACCACAAGAACAAAGAAATTGAACCACATTTGTGGCTATCCTTATGAAGTCTCTTCAACTTGTATGTTAACATAGTTTTAAGTGATTTTCATCTACCCAAACTAAAGTTTAAAAAGTAAGGTACCTAGATAAGACAAATACCAGAAAAAATGCATGCAAATATCTTTGAGGCTAGAATTGTCAAAAGCTTGAAAGTATCAATACAGCACAGTGCTGATGACTTTGAATACCTGACTTCTAGTAGTATGTAGCCATTTTTAGCATTGAATTTTTTATCTTTTGTTTTCCTTTACTACTAGCATGATAAGACTGAACTAGGGACAAGAAGCAGGCTTTCCATTGTAACTTGCTTATTTTCAAATAAACAAATCGAATAAAAACTTTCAAGAGCTTGTTTCATTTATATGCTAAAAATTTGGGAGACTTACATTAATGTACTTAATATCAAAGAGGAAAGACATAAAAATATAGATTCTTATGTATATATTATTGAGAAACATCAACATTTCAATTTTTTTAAGCCACTTATAGTGCCTTGTTTTCAGCTGTGTAGCATTGCAAAGTGTTCCTTTACATGAGCTATAGTTTTCCGTGTTTGATCTCTGCCTAAAGCTGAAAGTGTGGTGGAAAATTTTAGCTGATATTTTCAAAGCTGGGGGAAGTATGGCTGGCATTAACACTAAGAACATCATTAGGAGTTGGGTTGGTGGAATACATTCAGGTGGGCAAACCAAAGACAACACTTTATCCATGTCACTATATTCTTCTGTAGCACAGAGGACTGGCTAGTCTGAGAGAAGTATCAAGCAGAGATCAAGGCTCTCTGCATTAAATAAAAGCTAAATGTGCTGGGTCCACCTTGGCTGGAATTTTAAAATTAAGCGTAATTTTAAAGTGTTTATTTGTTATGAAACTGAAAAATAAATTCTTAGTTGCTTGCCATATAAGTAATGCCTTCTGCTGTAACTTCATGTTTGTATTGTGACTTGTTCAGAAGCTATTACAATGTTCCTGCCCTGATCCCAAATTAAAGAAGAAAAAATTCTTTCAGTTTTGGGTTTGATTTTATTTTTATTTTCATTTATTTTTGGATCCTATGGTGACTCTCAGTTTGGAAACTAGATACTAGGTAGTAGACAGTTATTTGGTTCAATGAATGTACAATGGAGATTGGCATAAAAGAAACAAAATAACTGAAAAAAAATAAGTCCTTGGTAAAAGTTAGTGAATATATCTGCCCACCTTTAACACTTAAATAAATATAAACAGAATGAGAAAACATTAAATGAAAAAAATAGAAGGAACAGACCAGTGAAGAACATAACATTGTGTCTATTCTAGTCACATCAAGTGAAAGAAATCAGTTAGAATGGAACAGTAATCATGGAAATGTTCTTTGTCATGAGGAAAGAGAAGTAGAGATGATGTTGTGAGAAGAAAAAGAAAAATAAAACTAAGCACAACAAATATTTACAAAGAACTAATCTAAACTTAGAAGTTAATATTGAAGAGAAATTGCAACAAATATATTATTTTCAGTAGGATTCACTAAATCAAAGGAAAGTCAAGTGTTACATGTCTGCATAAGTGCTAGGGGGTGTTCTTTTAAAGAGGCCTAAAGGTATATAAATGCTCAGATAATTGCCAAGGAGAACAACCCATAACAAAGTAGCAAAGGCAGATCTTTGCTAATGTAGAGTTCTTGCAGATTTCGATTATGAAATATAGTTTTCATTCAACCTCATTTCTAGAAGCTATTAAGAAAGTGACTTTAGCCTGATTAGTTTTATCTATATAGAAAATACACAATAGAGAAAGCTAAATGTGATTTTAATTAAGAGAAGGCCTAGTCACAAGAGAGGCCAGATCGAGAAAAAAACAATATGACATTGAAACCTTTTCTTTCATAGTATTTGCCCACTTATTGGATGTTTATTGTTAAACTATGTTAATAAAGGTTTGTATTTTCTTGCCATTGGATACTTTTTTCAGCAACTTTTATAAACTCAGCATTATCTTATTTGCAACAATAACACAAGTTAATTTCCTCAGTCAATTACTCAATTGGTATCTTCATTTAATTAATTAATCTATGTCACTTCATTAAAAGGAAAGCTATGTTTTATTTCAGTGTTATACAGAATTCAATATGCTAAGAGTACCTACATCTTAGAAGACCTAAGTATCTTTAGAGTAAATTTCTGCTGTGCTGTTGTTACTTAAATTAATTATAATTCCTAATCTGTACTCTGACTTGTGATTTTATTCATTAAATATGAAATTATTTCAAATATTTTTTGTAAGATTATTTTCTTCTGTTCCTACCATCTTCCTTTTAAATACTTATGTATTGTGTGGTATAAGTTAGCTTCCTAAAATGCTAACTAGTCAGATGATAGCTGTCTTCAAAACACTCAAATCTTCAAAGCAGTCTATTTTCTTGAGTGTCCATCATGTTGTGATTCCTTTGGCATATCTCTTCCTGCATAGAAATGTTATACATGCAATTAGCAGTTGTCCATGTATTGAGAAATAGTCTTCAGTTACAAAAATGGTATTGAATTCAGATGTCCAAATCAAACATGGAAGAAGTCTTCTAACAGAAAAGCAGAGCCCTGGAGTTCCTGAAATGAAAAGAACTTCAGTTTATTCTGAAAAGAAAGGTATATATTTTATAAGCAAAATAAATAACATTTCATGATCTTCTTACTGAGATTGTTTATTTAGAAACAGTGAGAGAAAGGAGAGATTCAGAAGCAAAAAAAAAAACCAAACAAACAAACAAACAAACAAAACAAAAAACAAACAAACAAACAAAAACAAAAAAAACAACCCAAAAAAACACCAAAAAACAAAGAGAAAAAAAATATAAAATCTAAATGCAGAAGGATCTGGAATTCATTCATTTGTCAGCCTCTTACTCACACTGTTAGCACCATGATCTTGCTGCTTTTATCTAATAAACCCTCAATTCCTCTGTTGTATAACAGGAAGCAAAGCCCTTCAGCCAAAAGTTCCCCTGCTGTGACTATTTTTGCCATCTCCTAGGGTATATGGGGGTATCTAGCTTAGGGTCAAGTAGAAACCTAATTAATATTTTGACAAACTAGTTCTTTTTACATGTGTATAAATGAAAAAGTGAACCAGCAGTCTTTGCAGCCAGAATAGTTCTATATTACCACTATAATTTATTAAAAGAAAGAATAAAATTGAGTGACATAACTTTTTTTTTCTAGAAAAGCATATCTCCCAATCTCTCAAAAGCAAAAAAACTCCTTCATTTTTGAGAATTTTACAAAATTATAAAGCTATTTTTTCTTAAATAATAATACTAATACTGCTCATAATAATGCATTTCCCTAACTTTGTTATACCCCATGTGGCAGTAAGGACTTTTTAATTAAAGCAATTGTTTTAGTGGTCTTCACCAAAAAGGTGAAAGGAAGATTTTTGTCTTTTGTAAATTAGTGTTTAAAAAAAAAAAACATTTTATGTCCTATTTTCTGGATATTCTTTCTTAAATGATATTATGAATTGATGGAGTTTAATAACATGAAAATCTAACTAAAACAACAAAATGCAATAAAAACCACAGAATAAAAAGTATTGCTATGAAATTAGCACATTTTGCTAGAGTGTTCTGAAATGGTCATTTCTGTGGAGTCACACTCTATGGTATTTTTCTGGAGGTGTTCCTGATGGAAGGCACTGCAGGAAACGTTCTGCAGGTAAGTCCCTAAAAGCAAGGTCTCAGAAGGTGCAGCCCATTGAACAGTCATGGCCAAAAACTAAAATCCTATCTGTCAAATAAACAGCAGAAAGCCAACTGGAGGAAGGAGAGAGATACCTTCTGATATAAGATTATGAACTTTTGTCCTTATTTGTATTTTATCTTATTCTACCTTGCATTAAATGAGATTTATCACAACTGATAACAAACAGAAATCCCTTAGCTATGAGATTCTTGTTCAGCTTGAAAAGTGCCTTCATCCTGTAGTGTTTCCACCCAGATTATCTGAAGGATAACTATGTAGTGCATACAAGGATGAAGTGAGAGGTTAACTCACCTCAGTGTAGATGGATAAAAAGGAAAGTTGTGGGGCTTCGCAGGGCAAAGGCAGATGACATTTGTAGGCACATTGAATAAAAAAAAAAACAACAACAACAACAAAAAACCAAACAAAAAAAAAAAAACAAATACAAACAAACAAACAAAAAAAATACATTAAACTGGACCCTTACACTAGATTTCAGTTTTCTCTTTGGTATGATCAGTTCAGTTATATCACATAGCTAAAATGTAATCTGTCACAGCTATAAATTTTATAATAGCATTGAAATGTGATATAGGACAACAGGGAGAATGTGTTTAAACTTAAAGAGGGTAGGTTAAGACTAGGTATCAGGAAGAAATTCTTTACTGTGATAGTGGTGATGCACTGGAGCAGATTGCCCAGAGAAACTGTGGACTCACCATCCCTGGACATGTTCAAGGCCGAGTTGGATGATGCTCTGAGGAACCTGCTCTAGTGGAAAGTGTCCCTGCGCATGGCAGGTGGGCTGGGACTAGGTGATGTTTAAGGCCTCTTCCAACACAAGTCATACTACAATTCTATGATATGGTGTAACTGAAGAACAAACTATTCATAGATGTATTGGAGTAAGTCTAGTAAAGTGTCGTGAAGGGAGCGCCTCTCATATAAGAAAAGGCTGAGATATCTACAGCTTTTTAACTGATAGAAGAGAAGGCTCAGGGCTCAGGCTCTTGTCATGCATAATACGTGACCAGATTCTACCCGGTGAAATCTAATGATAAAACAAGAGGAAATGGGCTCAAACTGACATGCAGAAAATTATGTCAAAACAAGATAACTTTTTTTTAATATAAGGGTGACCAACTATTGGAATAGATTGCCCAGACATGTTCTGAAGTCTCCACCCATGAGACATTCAAAACCCAACTCTGGATAACCTGCTTTACCTGACCCTGTCTGAGGAAGTGGTTGTACTGCATGAGCTAAAGAGGTCCTTTTGAACTTCAGCTGTTCTTTGATTCCATATCTCTGTGAAAACTAATAAAGAGAATTAAACATTCTTTGGAAATAAAATCTCAGATTGGCATTTTCTTCAGTCAGAAAATAAACTGAAAATTCAGAGTAATTACAGAGTTTTCAAGGGGAAAATTTTCCAATTTCATAATTAAAATAACTGTATTTTCATTTTAATTTTTTTTTAGAAAGTTTGCATTGTCTGTATCTTCTCACTGTTACTTCTGTAAAGAAACTGAAACATAAAAATTCTAGTCTAAATATTTTCTAATTTTAGAGTGTTTGTGGGTAAAACAGAGTACTTTTAATGACCTATTTTTTTGCAGTGCTTTTATCACAAGTACAGTGATGTAAGTGAATTATGACTGCGCATTATCTTGCCACCTTTTATTGTAAGTTGTCAAAATATCAGAACATATTAACCTGGCTAGCTTTCCTCATATAGCACATGTGCCATAACAACTCCCTCGCTGTGTTCAAAAAACCTCATTTTGATCTTTCCTTTCATCCCTCATTGCTGGTGGAAGCAACTCAATCCTGTTCTTACTGAAAGTTTTCAGCCTGTTATCCTTACATATTCTCTTTTTTTTTTTTTTTTTTTGATTAAGTGTGTTTTTTTGCCAGTTTTGTTCATAATACCTCTGAACATACACTGAAAGTGCAATTAAATAGGAACCAAAGTATTAGAATAGTTTGAAATATTTCATAATGCGTTACTTTGGTTTAATGCTGTATGTATTAAATACGCAGTAAGTTGGTCTTTGCTGAAACTAGACCAGTAATGTAGTGAGAATAAGGACCTGAAATACAGCAATTAATGAAATACATATTTGCTAGAAAAGAGAGATCAATCTAAGGTTTTGCAGTCTGCAGTCCACCCACTCACCACACTAATGTAATGGTAGAGGAGACAGACAAAAGAGGGGGAGTTACAGGCCTGTCATTTCTAGCAACAACCTTTCAGGGCAGAAAATAGAAAATATTTTTACTTAAGGCTTATGTGACTAGAACTGAAAACTTCACAAGAAAATTATGTGTCCCTTTACTTAACTTTATGGAATAGCTATGTCTATGCAACAACAAATTTTACTTCCTACCAAAGCTAGTGGCCTATTCTTGCCTCTTTTCCTGTGATAAAACAATGTCACTACATATACAAAAATTGATCTTCAGAAAAATTACCTATATGACCATTACCACTTCTTTGTCTTCAGATATGTACAATGGTGATCAAAAGACCATTTTCATCATGAAGAGTTACATGAAACTTGAATCAAGCAACAACAAAATAAAAAATTCCCCAGCTTCTCATTTTCCACAAAACCTCACAGGCTAGTTTGTAAAAGCTTTTTTTTCTGTTTGTTTTTTGTTTGTTTGTTTGTTTGTTTTTGTTTTTTGGGGGTACTTTTTGTTTTGTTTTGTTTGTTTGTTTGTTTTTGTTATTGTAACCAGTGTATTGTGGTGAAGCCTAGAGGCAGTAGTTCCCACTGAGATAAATATTTTGCAAGTGGGATATTTTCTGCAGTTGCTTGAAATAGGAATCAAATAAACAGGCAAAACAATAGGAACTCTGTTCAATGTAAAATGTCTTTGGAGATCACCATAAGCTCATATATGGATAGCAGTGCACTAACAAGTCCATCCTGCAAACTTCCAGCCAGGGAGTACATAATAATCTTGAAGTGTCAGCTCAGGACTAGCCCTTGGTTTACTTGCTTTAACGTGGGGGCTCAGATAGGGAGCATTGAACTTTTCTCTTTGCACATGATTTCATTGCCATGTCCTGATATGGTTTGACTAACCATAAACATCTATGAAGTGAATATAAATGTCCGGTGAAATTTTAAAGTAATTTCAAAATGCATCAACCCTGAAAACAAACTACCAAAATATAATCCATGGACAAAGAAGTATAACATACTGATTTGAGCTCTATTTTCTATTGCTGGAAAACAGAAAACTTCCTGATTCAAAAGTAAAAGGGTAACACAGGAAAAAATTAAGATATATTTTAAAACTGTAATGTCCATGTCTTTTGGCATGGTTCATCTTCCATTCTATATTGCCCAAATACCTGCTGCATCTTCTTAAATTTTCATTACTTGTCACACAGCTCACATGATATTATATAGCTCCATTGTTCCTTTCTCTGCAGGGCTTCGCTTATTCCGCTAAACAGTTCAGCACAGGTCCGCAGTGGTGAGCAATTCACTTTCTTCTCCACTTCTCTCTTGAGCAAACACCTCAGAATTTGTCCTGGTAATCTTGTGAAAAAAAAAAGGGAGAGGAGAGATTGAATAGCACATTAAAATGGAAAATCTTTAAAAATAACAGTTAACATAGTCATGCAGCTGAAATCATTGTAAGCATGTTTGCCGTGCCCATGTGGATCATGGACTCCAAAGAATGGAGGAAATATAGGAAAAAGCACCACCTTGACTGTGAGATACGGGATAAAGCAGATGTTGCTTGTTTGACATTCATGTCTACATAATATAATCAGAGACAACTTTAAAATGGAAAACATACAAATTATCAGGATTCATGTTTTCAGTATTTAGATCAGGATGTCCTAAGGGTACTGGGCTTTAAAAAATTTCTCATATGCAGGACACTTCTGAATGAATGTAAGCAGTTGTATAGACATTGCCTAAACAATTAACTTTTTTTTTTTTTAAATTAATCCCTTTCCTACCTTACCTCTATTAGAGATAAGAATAAGTTAACAGTGCTGATACTTAGAACATTCTGATCTTCTGAATTTGTCCAATACATTTTGAAGGAGGTTCAGCAAAATTCAGCCATTGCACTGCACTGAATTTTCAAGATTAATTTAGCACTACTGAAACATACAGAAAAAGAAAACAAAATATTTTTTTTAAAAATAAAAACAGATTCTGGGATGCAAAATACTTCATAAATATGACACCCATGGGGCAAAACACTAGAAACAGTCCTATTTCACCCATTCCAAATGCATAATACAATTGTATTTCTAAAAATTACAAGTTTTGAACACAAAGTTCATATATATTCATATTTTATTTCTTTCTTGATGAAATTGTCACATAATGAATTAAAAGTTATTTAGATATGTTCAATGTGTATTTTTTACTTTGTCACATTTGAATTTCATTTAGATTTGTGGTTTGTTTAAGGAATTACAGCCATTTTATATAAGCTATTGACAATTACACTTTGTCTGAATTCTACTACAATATTATGCGTGGGTGTGGATCTGGAAGGCCATTTCTGCTCTCTATGTGCAAATTACTTAAATGAACACTAGGGAAGATATCAAATCATTAAAACAACAGTCTTTTATAATGTTAGAATCTGTTGTCTTGGCCTTAGGTTTTTATACTGACTTTCATATTAGGTTTATGGAACTCATTCCTTTGTTGCATATGTTATACACATGGACAAAAAGCATTAAAGTGTTTTTTTTGCTATTGTGGTGCTGCATGCTACTCTGTTCCTCTCTCTCTAGAACTGAAGGAATTGTATTTCATTAAAACATGAAGATGTTGGCTATTATGATGCAGTACGCTGGCACAGACCAGGTCAAACAAAATAAGTTAATTTTAGAACTTCATAGGAAAAGAGGATAATTTTGAAAGTCTAGTTAATTGGAAAAAATCCATAATACAATTGTAGGTTTGTTTCCATAAGGATTCCCAAAGGCTAACTGGTCTTAAAATAAGGCTCAATAAATTTTAAAAAGGTGATTTCTGTTCTGTCATGTGAAAAATCACATTTTTTCATAATGTGAAAAACTGGATGTTAGTTATGCCTGCATATAAGCAGAGTAGTTTAATCAAAATCAGTCATCCTGAGCAGAATTGACTTGAGCGAGTGTTTCAAGAGTTACACTCATGGTGGATTTTTAGAGTAAGAACACAACATTAAGTTTAACAGATGTAACATTTAATTCTTTTTTTCAGAAGAATAGGACTATAACAAAGAAAATGTTTGTAAAAGAGCTATTTACCTTGAGGTTAGGTCACACTCCAGTTTACACTCAAACCGTGTACAATACATGTGAAATAATGAATTGTATGGGAAACACAAAAAAGCTCTGTGAATCATGGTCTGTAAATACTAGAGGTGGCTGTAACATGCTATTGGGGAGGTGCTGGGTGTCAAACACTATTTAGTTGTGTAAGAGTGGCATTATACCTATAACTAATAGATCCAAACAACTGCCATGCAAATAGCTTTCTGTGTTATATAAGTTTGATTCCACAATTTGATTCACTCAGAGTTATCTCACAGAGTTATTCAGCACAATAACATACTCTTGTTGTGTATATGCTGAATGATCTTTGCCTTTTTTGCGACTATTTGCTTAGGGTCTCATTTCAAAATATATCCTTATACAGAATTAAATCCCGTCTTCTTTTAGACAACATTTACAAAAAATACAACAGGACTTATAACTGTGTGCTTACATACTATGGTTTTCAAATAGTATTTTCAATAATGATGTCAATAATATTCTAGGCTGGTCCTGATCTCTGTGAGAAAGGTTTATTTTCCATTTACAAACCAAAGAGTCTATATTGTACTTTGGGTGGAAACATTTAGAAATCTATTTGTGTGTAAAATTAAACCACTTGGAATCAGCAAATATTTTACTGGATGCCTTCTCTGTTTTTCCTGAAGCTCTTTTTAGCAACAATAATAATAATAATGTAATTTCCCTATTATAGCCAACTGTACACATTGTTTCCATTAATAAAGAGGAAATCACAAACACTTTCTAACCTTCATTGCTCTCATCATATACTAAGAAAACATTCACAAAAAAAGTGTAGACATTCTGTTCTCCCCCAAACTCCCAATATATTGTGTTTAAATTACTTCAGAAAAAAATATCAATAGTGGACAAAAAATATTATAGAACAATCCGACAATTATATCCTCCTATCTATTGCTTTCATTTGCCTATCTGTCTAAGTCAATGCATTTGCACCCTGAGGTATAACATACGTATATTAGGGGAGGGTGCATAGTTGTCATATGATTACCATGAACCACTATCACAAAAGGAATTCTTTTGTTGTTTGCTTGGTTTAAAGTGTTGTTTTTTCAGGGTTTTTTCATGTTACTTGTCAATTTAGAAATAAAAAAAATGCTTCAGAGTTCATTCTGGTTTAAAAGTGATTTTGTTAATAGAGAATTCTTTTCACATCAGCAACTCCCAACTTGTAAAATTAGCTTCATAAATGGAAATAACTGATAAATATCTGAGTGGAAGTGGATTTGAGTTTAGCTACCTGAAAGCACTAAAGAGCTTTGAAAGAATGAGCAATTATAAATTCTATCTGGGTTGTTCACAACATGTGTTTATAGTAATGAGAGATGACAAAGATAAATTCAGTAATCTTATGCATGCAGCAGTGAGACTTGTACACACTATTGGGGAATAATTCAGGACAGTCTAAACGTAAATGAGAGTAATTTATGTGGTTTAAATTGTCAAATTTACTTTTATATATATATATATGCGTGTGTGTACATACAAATGGATATTTGTGTGTATGTGTTTATCTACATACACTTCATGAAAAATTGATACTTACAAAATATCTCATATGTACTTAAAATACAGTAACAGATGTGGGGTCTTTCCTGCTTTTACTTTATATGGTTATATAAAACATGAAATTCATCACTTTTCTTGGTTATAGATGCCCCATGCACCTAACTGATCTTTACCTTAGTGACTGTTAATGTAATCTGTGACTCACCTTTTTTTCCTAGAATTTCACAAGTAAGTTTCATCCAGTCTATTGCCAACAGTGTGTTCAGTCCTTGGTAGTACACTCTATAAATTATGTTAGATAGGGCAGCAACCATTTGTAACTGCAAAGATCCAAAGATTCAATGTGCGTATACAATCTGACTGTACTAGGCTCTGTTTGTATTTGACATTAGACTATGAAAAATAATTGATCTTAGGATGGGTTTAACCATCCTTCTGATGTGCTGTGTCATTGCATACTTTCATTGTCTCCAGAGAGTCTTGTGTAGCTAACTCAGTCAGAAGACATGTCTTTTGAAGTTTACATTAAAGCAGACAAATTTCCTTCCTTTTTTAGAATGATCAGCTTAATATTTTTCAGTCCTTTAGCCCTTTTTTCACCCTTTAACTCTTGGTAGATACCTATAGAGAGTAACAAAATAAATAGCTTTTTATTTCACAATTTGTAGGTGAACTAGACCAAGGAGATGCACAGGTTTGGTTTGGACATGCAGTAAGGCTACTTACCTAGTACAGATTTACAGGTAAAAGGTCAATCTGATGTTTTATGATATTTGAGTTCTTATTGCAAGTCCAGAATGAGTGTCTCTCCACATCTTTGGAAGAATTATTTTTTGACTTACCTTTTTAGATGGATCAGATGGAAGACCTATGGATGTCATCTCTCTGGACTCTTGTAAGGTCTTTGACATGTTCCCCCACAACTTCTCTCTAAATTGGAAAGAGATGGATTTGATGGGTGGATTGCTCAGTGGATGAGGAACTGGTTAGATGGTCACATCCAGAGTATAGGTTGTGGCCAATGGATCAAAGTTCAGATGAAGATAAGCAACAAATGGCATCCCTTGGAGATCTGTACTGAGACCAGTACTGATTTGTTAAGTATTCAATACGGTGTATGCATAGACACCTAAATACCAGTGAAGGTGCAACACTTGCATCTGATTGGCATAGTCCAATCAGGACTAGAATAGCAACACACCTAAGACTAGCCAATGGAATTTAAACAGACTTCAATGACGACTGTGCAGTCTAAAGGGAGAAGCAAGGCTAAAAAATAAGCAACATCATAATTTGTTTCTTACCACTGCTGCACAGGAGAGACCCTCAGACAAGGACCCGTCTCTGTCCATCCTGCATTGACACTGGAGTTTTCTCTTTCCCTTTCTCTTTCCTCCCTCGTCCCGTTTATCCTCTGTGTATGTGTC
>JAWWEW010000001.1:72537577-72559757 GCA_035583185.1 Anabacerthia variegaticeps | reverse complement strand
TACCCCCCCCCCCCCCCCCCCCCGGAGTAACTTTAATCATTTAATCACTAGAATCATATGTATGCCAGCAGATATGCACTCCTCTAATAAATGTGCCTTAAGCAGTCTCAAGGTACTCTGTAAAGGAACATGAATTACCTACAAGAACTTACTAATTTTTCAAAGCTCATAATCCTGTGTTTTTCATCAGATATATTAAAAAAAAAAAAAGAAAAAAAAAAAGTGGGTTTACATTCTATAATGCATTAAATTAATCAAAAGATGATTAAGAGCTTTGAGGACCTTAACAGTATAGATACCAGCCTGGTATAAGATACTAGCTTGTTATGATGCTAAATGATACTTAAACATGGGAATGATATACCTTTTCTCATAAAGAGATGGAAAAATGATTTTTTCAACATTCTTCCAAAGAGCAAATAGTTGTATTATTTTTTCATACCTGATAATTTGTTTGATAGCAGCAATAATTACAACATCAGCCCTCAGTATTCACTGAGAGTTAAGAGTCATGGTATTGCAGCTGTCTGTCTTTATCTGTCCCAAGGAGACTGTTTATAAAGGAAAATTAAACTTACCAGCTCATTTGTTTTTAATGTAATAACTTAGGTCATTTCAATTCTTTTGACCGTATTATTTCTTTGAAACTCCTTCATTTAATACTGTCAAGCTTCATTTTCACACAATGATTTTTTGTCAGATTCACTTGTGCTTATTTTCTCCCTCTATAACATCCAGGCATTTAGAATACATACTGTACTTCTCAAACACTTCATATTTACTTACATAATAGTGCCTCTAACATTTATAACTGTCTCTGCTTCATATCTCCTCCATTATTTACCCTTTCTTTTTTTCAACATGACCATTTTTATTGATATTATCTAGAGCACAAATTCTAAAATTTCTCAGCTTTAGTTTTTTTTCACACAATAATAGAAGAGACAGAGTATTTCTGAGATCTCAACTGAAGTTTATTTGAAAATTGCGTTCATCTTGTTTTGTGTTGTTTGATTGGTTGAAGTGATTTGTTGTTTTTTTTTTTTTTTTCAAGGACGCATCCTCTTCTGTCGAAGTAAAAAAAACCTTACAGCTCAAAAACTTCAAGCTTTGTGTGTGTGTGTGTGTGTGTGTGATAGGACAGAGATTTTCAAACATTTTGCTTTGTTACTACCATTATTTGATCTTCTTAATGTCAAGCCTTTTCCTGCTAAACAAAGCAGAATTATTCTGTTTAAGAATGAGTTGCAGATATTATATTACCTGGGAAAGCATCCAGTATTTTCATGCATATCACCTATAAATTTTTCAGAAACGTTCCCATGATTCAAGTTTCAAGAGAGTCATTTCCTCTCTTTTCTTAAAACTCATGCCCTTTACCCTGACATAGAGCCTGATAAAATGACAGCGAGCTCTCACATTTCACATAGATGCTTTTAGTTCTACATTTGGATTAATGAGTCTCAACATAACTGTTGACATCTGTAACTGAAATACTTATCTCAGGTTTCCTTTAGAGGCAATAAGGAGAAGATAAGCAGCTTTAGTACACCAATCCAATCAGGTTAAGGCATTTACTCTATCATGACATAAATTGTACCCCAAATGGGTCTCTTTCTCTGACTAGAAGAAGCGTAGCCTTTTGTAGCAGAGTAGTCAAGAGAAGGTTCTTGGCCAGGCATGAGAAGTAGGACACAATGATTATGTAGATGATTATGATTAGATGTATTTCTAATATAGTATCTAAATATTGCCAATGAAGTGGCATGCACTATTAAAATGGATTATTGTGTACTCAGGTTGTGGCTCCTCCTGTTGAGTCATGAGCTTCAGTGAGATTCCTTGCTTTCTAAACTTCTCAGTGAAGTGGCTTGGTACTCTTAGTCTTGGATTTGGTCTACAGTTATGCCTAAAGCTTTATAGTATAAGTAGGTTCCAATAGAAACATACAGGTTTACTGTCTTTGGCCTTGCAACATTCACAATTACAGAGCACCTATATGGCTACCTCAAGATTTTATCTCCATATTTCACTGAATCTTAGGGAATTTTTTCTCATCTGTCCAAAGATGAGTATTCCCTGGACTATACATTTGGACTGGACTACCTTGCAGGAGTCCCTGCTGAGATCCTGGGATCCTTCTGGAGGCTGCCTGCATCCTTTGGAGACAATTTTGCCCAATTAGTTCAGTTTCCAGCACCATTTTATAAAACTTTGCAGGCTAAGAGACATCAAAATATCTCAGTTCCCCCTTGCCTGCAATGCATTAATTGCACCAGCATCCAGTCAGTTCCACCTGCAAAAACCACCTGGTGTTATCTTAGGATAAGTCACACTGTTTATCAGGGATGACAGAAAGGAAGAGGGTCTGTGTTTGTGTGTGTGTGTAATAGAGGATGAGCAGGAAACCTGACTACCTTTCATCACTGTCACATCTTCCTGGACTTGGAAGAAAACATATAAGATTTGTTTAATTTTCCCACATTTCATCTGAACATCCAAAAGATCCAGGAAGGAATAAAATAGCGTGCAGGCTTAAAAGATACACAACAATGTCCAAACTGTGAGCTAGAAATCAGGCTGAATATTTTACAATATTGTAATGTTACTAGATCCTTGAGATGGGGCAGTTGAACTAAGTATATATATTTAGTCAGATAAATTCAATTTCTAATGCAGAATCTAAAAGAAAGAATAGCAATTTAATTGCTGCGGTTAAAATTACTTTTTTTTTTTCACCAAATTCCACATTTTATGTTTAATCCTTGTCTCCTGCACATTGTCTATAGGTAATTCTGCATTTCAGAAAAACATTTGACTGCTTAATTGTTTAAGCTCCCTGCTGAGTGAAGAGAGAGATGGGATTTGCCTAGGTTGAGCAGAATTGAAGCATTAGGTGATGCCTGCAGATGCTCTAGCATTTCCTCTGTTGCTGCCAGAAGCTGTCTACAGCGGGATCAGATTCCTCACAGGTTTGATCTCATACCTGCAAACCTCATGAAGATATCTCCAAAGCTTTATGGTTCCTCAAATAGCATTAGACATTTATGAATGGATAACTGAATTACACTGCAGCAAATGCAGTCATTGGAGTGTAAAGAGTGACCCAGCTGTCTAAATTAAGTATTTATTTTAGGTTGCACTAAACAGCTGTTCAGATCTCAGTGACAAAATTTACATTTTGCTTGGCTTTAAAGCAAGACTAGACATCTCATTCTGTTACTGACATGTTTCGGGTCTAATTCTGGAGTAGAATCTTACTTCTACACTTTTCAATCAACTGAGACACAAGGATTATCAAAGTTTTTCTTTATTTCTTATTGTATATAAAATCCTTTGTAACTATCCATTAATGATATCTCATGTCAAACAAAAAAATGTATCTATCCCATCTCCATATTTTCAATTTAAGATTCTTCTGCCTTTTATTTTGTGTATTTTGACATATTTTTTTCACCTGATCCTGTTCAGTATTGTGTCCTCTGTGTTTATTTTTTAATAACTATATAAACCCAGAATTATGGAACAAAAGCCAGTGAATTAGTATCAACATAGGTGTGGTAACAGAAAACCTTTTTGTTTGTAGATTTATAGTCCAGTGATATTAATTTTATTCTAGAATTCTATTCTGTCCCAAGACAGATTTTTTTTCCCTACTAAAACAGCAGTAGGAGTGACAAAGTAGTTGACAACATCATGTATCTTGAATATATGGCTAGGATGGTCTACAGTATTTTTAAAACAACACAAAACTTGTGTGCATTATTTCCTAAAGCAGCAGAAGGATTTTTATGCTTTTCTCTTTTATTTCCCTATAAGGGGATTTTCAAGGTGTTACAGCAATAATTAAAAAATATAATATCTATTTTTCCCATTCAAAATATATATTTTATTTTTTTTTAACTGACACAGGAGCTGCTTATTATGACACCCCATATATTCTTATTTCTTTTTTTTTTTCCTCCCTCGTTTGTTGTTAACCTTGCACTTATACAGAGGGCAGAATGATTGTCATTTGAAGTAATTTGAAATGACCACAGGCTTTTAGACACCCAACTTCAGAATATGAGTTGGGAACATAATGTTGCTATATCAAGGTAGGATATATTGTGCAGTCTAGTGTGACAGACTAAATAAATTGCTTTACAATGAAGTTATAAATTGTGCTATGAAAGTATATCAGAATTTTCCCCCTTCTGTTCTCCTTTTAATTACATTAAACAGATCTGGTTTTTTATATTCACATTTATTTATATATAAAATACATAGGACTTTAAACCCAGGTTTTATCTTTCCATTTTTATTAGTATTGAAATACATTGTATTCTGATATTCATTATTTTAACCTGTTTTGTCATGATATTGTCTTACCTAAAGTATAAAAATTATGTGCATAGAAGAAAAAATATCAAACATGCACCAAAGTTCTTTGATGCATTATTACAAGTATCTCATTTTTCATGTACCCAGACTAAAATTATGTCAGTTTATTTGAAAGTACTGCACATCCAGTAACATAAACCCTCTTGGAATAGAAGTAACTTATGGCTGGGGGAGTGACTGTTGTCTTTTAAAATTGGTTATCTTGCATTTAATCACCAGCTTCTGGCATATCTGATAGACTGGAAAAGAGAAATGCCTTCTTTTGACAAAATTTTAAGTTAAATTTTAAGCAACATTTGAAGGAGCTGGCTGGACAGTCTGACATATCCAAATGCATATTCACCACTTGAACAATCCCCCAACCAGATAAGATCAGTTTCCAAGCTCATTTGTATTAACAGTCAACTTGAAAGAGGATGAAATTGAAGCTCAATTATCAACAAACTGACATTCATACGACCATGCTCTATCTTTCCATAACGTAATATCTGTCATAATATTTCATTCCAATTTAAATTATTTTGGATTAGAGTTTGTAATTAATTGTTATTAAAATTATAAGAGTGAGCTCCACAGTTTTTTGTAGCTCAAAGCATTTTTGTAATGTGAGTTTATGAAGAAAGTGGTTGTCGTGCTTTGTGTATTTATTTAAAAAAAAGATAAATATGATAAGAAATACATTTATACAAGAAAATGTCAACAGGAAAATATTAAGATATATAGTAAGAAATGCACTAAAACAATTAAAAACATTTAGAAGAAGGTTTTTAAAAAGACATTTATAGTAGGTGGTAACATAACATAGCATTGCACATTGTTTTACTTTATCCTAATATGTGGTAAATTAATTCAACAAGAAAAAGTAACATTTTTAATTGTGAATTGTATTCTTTCACCTACTAGCTCTTCTTTCATCATGAATTGAAAACATAGTCCTTTTAAGTCACTCTTATTTCAGTGTGTTGTGAGTAGATGCTTTATTTTTTCAAGGATAAGGTCAGCTGTAGAGTACTAAAGAATAGGATCTATATTTACACGTATTGAAAGGTCTGGATTGTACATGTAAATTTTGTACTAAATTGTACTGTCATTGATGCATTTCGTGGCTATATCTTAATTCTAGGTGCTTTATATTTCAGAATAATATGCAAGGTATTAGAAACATTACTCATCACTAAACTTCTTTTTCCCCTAGTGCCTCTCTTTTAACTATACATCAAAGCATATTAGAAATTAATCCCTAGAATAGTGGTTACATATCTGCTTGGAAATGGAATATAATTATAGAGTTTATAACCATAGGTCTACCTATATAATAAATTTCATAAACTCCAAGCACAGTTTTTCAAAGCAATTTATACAAAACTTAAAAACAAAAATCTAGATATTTTGCTCATATTAAAAAACAAACAAACAAACGGGCAGAAATTCTGAAGTCAGTCACTATCTCTCATGACTGAGAAAACATAGCACCCATTGTTTTTTTTCCACCATGTCTCAAAAATGTCATTGTTTAAGTAAGTTCTCTGAAATGGTACTTTGTTTTAAAAGCCTGTAAAAATTTCTGTTTCTTCGGGATTTGAAATATATCATTCATAACCTGTTAAGAGATGTCAACAGAGTATCTGTCCCTTGAAGTCTTATACAATGTTTCTGGAAAGCTCCGATGTAGTAAATCACTTTTAATGCATAGCATCCATTCTGAAATGCATTATGAAATTATTATCATTTTAAAAATATAACAAACTTGATGAGATATCAGAATTTTCAATTGGTAAAGGCTGGAATGTAATTTACTGATATTGCCATATGGCCATTCTAGCAAAATTCAATGAAATCTATGAGATCTAGAATTTATAGAAAAACATGTGTTAACTTTATTTTTTTTTTAAGTTTGTACACTTTTTATTGTGGAAACCACTTGAAAAAAAAGTTGAAGATCTACTCCCTCTACATTTTCAAATCCTTCTGAATTTTCTACAAAAGAAGGAACAACGTTTCTACAGGCATCCCACATGGTTAATGTAGAATGGGGAATAATTCTGCATAATGATTCAATCCACCAAAGGTTTGATCTGCTCTTTTTTGATGTCTAAAGGAGACTTAACTTTTTAACTTATGTATAAAATTTTATTATTTGAATCTGGTTATCAGTTCACATAGTTAATTTATAGCTCTCTCTTTTTAATAAACTATTTCAAATAGTTATTAAACTAGCTTAGTTTTTGGGAAAGTACCTAGCAGACAGATTTGTAGCTGAAGCAGTATCTAAGGTGTTTCATAATTTTTATGTAAAGGACAGCCTACTGACTTTTCTGATTGAGTTATTACTAGAAAACAATAAATCCATCTATACACTACATTTACTTCATTATCATCAAAGTAATGAAATCTAAGAAATGCACATGAGAAACCAATTTCCATGTCCTTCAGAGAGTTTATGCTTGAGAAATAGCTAATGATAATACTTTTGTCTATAGCAGTACTACAAAAATTCATCCTAAATCTCTAACACTACTATTTACTCAGTTACATCTGATCTATCTGAAACCCTTATCCAAGGTATTGTGCCTTTGAGAGACCCTTGACTATTTCAGTTAAAGAAACTGATGATATCTGCAAAATACCTTGTTGGCTGACCCAGACAGCTGGCCTTGTTATGGTTTCTAGCTTGGTTTTATCTTCCAGATGTTGTGCTGTTTTGAAACTTTTAAAAACGATTTGAAACTAAGCAAAAACTTTTATTGTTTAAGTATTCTCCATCAGAACTGTCTTAAGGGGGAAATTGAGAATTAACTGTCCATGGAAATTCACCTGCAATTTTTCCACTAAAATTTAGACACCTTCATAAGGGAGTTCATAAGGTAGAATCTAACCATTCTATACTCATTTTCAGTCAGTGGCTGAGTCAATGGCTCCCCTGCAAGTGTGACAGCCACCTAAGAGCAGAAACATTGCTGCAGAAATCAGTCACAAAGTATTGGTGGCTAAATGACTCATTCAAACACTACCTGTACAGAACTAAATGTATGTGAGCTACACCTGTAAGATAAGGCATCACTGAAATATGTATTGTGATCCAACCAGCTCTGCAAATACTGACAGTCTACACCAATATGACTTTAAACGAATCAGCTTGTATTCCCAAGTCCTGGCATGACCATAACACATTTGTGTCCAAACAGGTCCATTAAACTTGTCCAGGTAATGTAATATGTTTTAGTATGTACCATCCGCATTATTCCCATAGAAAATTACTTATACGTCTTAACTGTATTCTAAAATTAAAGCAGATAAAATACATGTTAAGTATTTTAACAAAAATCACAGCAAACAGAACTAGAAAACAAACCTGCAGTGCAACTGCAGAGGAGCTATTCTACTGACATGAAACAGTATTATCTGAAATACTTCCTGTTCTGAATTGTGGACTAGGCTGACATGCTCCTAGTCAAACCTCAAACCCTGTTTACTTATTACAACAATCCCTGGGAGACCTAGAACTTTGGTCTTGATGTTACACTGGTCTTTCCAGAAAGCTGGACTTCAAGCCTCCAGTTTAATAGTTTCATGAATTAGTGACCCTCAAGTGTGCTTCCAAACCACTCAGACTTAGCTGTTTGGCTTTAGAGAACATCTTAAACCACATGCCCGTATGTTTCTTCATCTCCAAGAACTGTCATATTAAACTGAAACCCTGAGAAAAAATTAATGCAGAACAAAGCAAGAAAGTAATGAATTCTTTTAGGTCTGAGAGTTGTGGAACTGTGCTTGTGTAAGAACACAGTAATTGCAAACATACTGAATGACCTTGTAAACTTTGTTTACTCTCTTTTAGCCAAGTTTCTCCTTCAGAAAGATCGTGAAAATGCTTTCCTATATTCTAAACATTAAACTTTTGTGATCCTTAGGAAAAAGGATCACAAAACCTTAGGAAAACTTTATATGAACATTTTGGAAATTTTTGTTTTGAAAACCAAGCTGTAACTTTTATAAAAATATTTATTCTAATTATCACAGAAGATGTTACTGTAAGAAAGCAACACAGTAAATAAAATTAAAAGTACTGATGCACAAGTGAAAAAAAAAAGGAAAAAGCACTCAGAATTCTTTTATTTCAAGGTGATCAAAAGTTTTTGAGATAAGGTTTTGTGTGAAGTTTTGCTTGGATTCTCCTCCCACAAATTTAGGTAACTTTAAAGCTATTAACAGTGTAAAAACATCAGCATGGATTATGTTGTTGAATCTGACACTTGAATACTAATGTGCAACTTCTAACATAAAACATAAAGTTACAATGAATTAGAATTAATCATGGCATTTTTCAGCTATGATGTGTCCAAGAGTATAGACCTTTAGCTGTGCTAAAATATTATTGACCCATGCTGTCTACATCAACAGACAGCTCATTGCAGAGGAATGGATGCAGAGTGTAAAACAGTCAGTGCAGAGGAAATTACACTGTCACTATGCACATTTCAGGAATGATGACTTCAGATTTTGGGATCTGAAGGCGCATTCATGCTTGGAGTTCCCTTAAAGGCCCCCTCCCAGTATGTCTTCTGCTTTGGTTTCATCTGAAAGGAATCTAACTAATGTGCATCCGAATCTGACTGTGGGTTGAAATGGCTAGTAGGGAAAAAGAGGAGGGTTTTGTTTTTTTTTTTCCAGAAATTCACATTTTATTCAAAATAAAATTGAAATTTTTGCTCTCAGATTATCATCAAAGTAAAGGCTGTCACTTTGAACCTGCTCTCTCAGTATTTTAAATTCCAAAGAGATTTTATCTTAGAATTCATCTGCTGTCTTAAAAACTTTTTTTCCTGATGACAAATTTCAAATTTTTATTATTTTAAAAAAAAAAAAAAAAAAAAAAAAAAAAGAGAGAGGGTTTAGTTATTTAGTTTAATAAAAAGCTTCTTTATGGAAAGTTGAAACCAAATAAATTGCAAATAAACTATGTACACCTTCAGAGATGGAGTTTGAATTAATTACTCTATCTAGAAGAAGGGACTTCATTTCTTCTTTAAGAAAACAAATGTTTCTGCATCACACTTGAAAGTTACTTCAGCTATATGACTTCTAATAATGTCACCTTCCTGTTCTGTCAGACCTGCCAAAAGGTATTTGACATGCCAGTCTACCACCTAGCCAGCAAAAGACACTTTGTACCTGAACGATATAAATGTTCTGTAGTCCTGGAGGATGAAGAATTCAAACACATATTTTAAGGCATCAAAATATTCTTGATGTATATGTAACATGCATCTGTTTTCTGTTATAAGATATTAACTAATTGTTAATCAATTTGTAATTAAATATATTATAAAACAACAGAACCTAAGCATTATGCATTTCCATAACTTGTGAAATTGTACAGGTAATTGGGTTCATAGTAACTAACTTTATATAATGGTGAAATCATTTCTGGCTCCATAAATATGGCTCAATATCAGTATAAGTAAAAAATGCAAGTTCAAATCAAAAACTACCTTAAAAACAATATGAAAATTATTTTGTAACACAATTATGCAAAAATGATATTTGTTTTTTTAAATTCCATTACAAAATTCTCATACTCATAGTACAGACTTGGACTAACATTTAGAAGAGTTAAGTCTGAATTAGCAGAATAAGCAGGAAAAATATACAAGTGCTGTCAAACCATGTGGCCTGTGGGTTACTTGTTGAGCGGTCTGATCAAAACAGCACAACATGATAATTATCCTACTTTTCCTGGCTATAAATGAGTTTAACTTTTGCAGTCAGAGGAGCTGGGGTGCCCTACTTCATGCTGAGAAAGAAATGCTGTGAGAAGACAGTCTGTGTGTCCTAATGCGAGACACGGAGTGCTTTCCTAGTATCAATAGGAAATATCCAGAGAGAATAGAAAAGAACTCCAGAAATAATACTTATTTTTCTTTCATAATCTTAGCAAGATTTCAGCATTAAGACCATACTTTTAATGTGACCCAGTTAAAATAATTTTATATTGTAATTTTTTTTTCTTTATGTTTATACTTTTGTTTACCTAAATGTATAATCATTCAGGGAAGGTAAATGTATAAGGACAGAAATATAGGCTTACTTAGAAAATATGGAACTGCCAGATAAGATGGGTATGGACTCATCTATGGCCCTGACAGTCTGTAGGCCTGGTTAATTGTACACTCATTCTGAAGAGCAAAACTGAAGTTGTTTTGTTTCGTTTTGTTTTAATTTTTTGCTTAAGAAAAATACATTTACTGTTCTGACTTAGACTCAGTAGTGAACTTATTCTGCCTGATGGCAAAATCTTGGTGTTCTGCTTACACAGATAATAGATATAACAGATTTAGCTCAAAACATATTGTGTATTCTTTAATTCCAATTAAATTTAGTGTGACAATGTGAAAGTGTCATTAACAGAGCTCTAGAACTGCTGGAGGTTTGGGTTCTTTTCCTACTTTGTAGCAGAAACAACTAGGGTCTGATAATTTGTCTGGTATAAGTCATCTTGATTGTGTCCCCCATGACCAACATTTAATTATAGGTTATGAGTGACAAGAGACTGATTTAACATGTAGAAAAGTTCTGTATAAATAACTGTTGAAAGAAAAGATGCAGTGAAATTAAAATAATTGTGGGACCTGAGTCTTTCTAGTACAAAACAACTATTATTCATAGGGCTCCAGTTTTCTGATAAAATCAGACAGTAGTTCTAGTAACATAGTAAATATTTGACAACAATGGATAATTATTTGATGTTCTGTTTTGCAATTAAATGTCACTTTTAGGTAAGACCTATAAGACTTTAATTTAGTTTTCGTATTTTAGCAATTCATAATGAGCAGCTGCTAATTGACAACTTCCTGAATGTCCACTAGAATTGCTGAAAAATGCCTACTTAAACAAAAAATAAAAAAATATAAAAAATCCAAAATCATCTAGTTTAAATTCTTAGACACGCAAAAGTACTTAGACATTGCAGTTATTTAGCTGTTTTTGCAACTGAAATTCATCTGGCTAAAAAACTTCATGAAACATTAAGTACTGACCTTTAGTATAGACTGTGCTTGTAGTCAATTCTCCTGAAGTATCTTTCCCAGAGGCTTGAATAAGATTCAAATTTTCCTTTAGCCTTTCTTGCAATTCTTTTCACTTTTTTTATTCCCTTGTTCTGTGAACAGCTCATACAGCAGAGTTGCTCATGTACAAGTTTCACTAATCCTCTCTTTTGTACTTTTGCTTCTTGCTTCCTAGCTTAAGTTACTGTGCCATGGAAGATGGGTTTGCGCATGAAGGATGGTATAATTTTAAGTAAGGAAGATTAGACCTTCATAGACTCACCATTTTCTCTCCATGTTCCGTTTAACAAGACAAGTTATGAGACGGTAAATAATCCATTTTCCTCTGCAAAACACTGATTGACTAAAGGAAGCAATTTGAAAGTAAAGAATAAGACAATATTATGTAGAAGTTGTGTGCATGAACAGAGTTTTTGGGTTCCTCAAGTCCTACACCTATACTTATTTTCCTTTAGTGAAGTAATTACAAAAAATTTTTTCAACTCAGATCCTGTCAAATTTTCTGGCATTTATGTTCCATCTATTTTGACTTTTGCAACTGGCTAAATACACAAAATTTAAAAAATTTAGTGTTTAAAAGACATGTAAGATATAGTTGGTAAAAAAGGCATTGGCTTTTTACTAAGAATGGTGCTGTCTTACAGGTTTATTGAATACAAAAATTCTCAAGTAATTATATTAGTATGATTATTTTTGGATTCAAAACAAAACAGCAAAATGTTAAAATTCACTGGCATATTTCTACTTTATAGGTGCAACAGACCTTTCTTTTGACCTGTAAGTCTTTTTAAATGATTAAAAATTAAATGGACAGAAGTCATTTGACTTTAAAAAAGTGCAGCATATTCTATATCATGCAGTACAATTAGGAATAATGAAATATGCAGATAAAGAATGAGGAAAACCACACTATCCATCTGCTTTGTGAAAAATGATCTCTGAATTCTAGTTAGCACATATATACAAGTAACCAACTTTGAAAAAAAAATAAAAAGTGAGTAATAATACTGAGAGTTATATTAGCTCTTTCTGCAACATTTCTGTGATTGATGGAGCATTAGAGATCAAAAACTCAGCTTGTTACAAAAGCTTTCACATAAGTTTACTTTTGTTCAGTTTGGCAAGCATCATAGTTATTGCCTTTTTTTTTGTGAAGCTCCCAGCAGAGATCACCTGCTGTTCTTAGGCTATGAACAAAACCTTTTACCCTGGTGACTCCATTTTATATTAGTATACATGCCAGAATTATCTGTGTCTTGCTCTCGTGTTTAAAATTTTTAGTCTTAATTCTGATATCCATACCACAAAACTCTTTTCAACACTGAAAAGTTTAGCTGGATTAGTTGAATTATGAATATTTTGTGGTTTCTGGTCTTCATCTCTAGACATGTATAATATATATACACAGGACATTGTCATAAACTCTAATTATGAATATGTATAAAATACTTTCACAAGATAATTCAAATCTCAAAGCTATAACATTTAAGCAGAAATGCTTGTCAATTAAACATATCTGTTAAGTCAAACTTCTTTACAGAAGTACTGCTCTAAGAAAGAGGGAATGTAGCTCTACCACAAAACTGCCTAGAGCTTTCTGATTAAGGATTGCTTCTGGAAAATGAGTTCACGTGTAACATCCCTCAGAGCTGAAGAGGGCTTAGAGACAAGAGTCTTCTGCCTGAAATAGTACAATAAATAAGAAATACTATTTAAAAACAGCAGTTGTCATTGACCTCAGGAAGCTGACTGCTTTGAATACACTGAGATAGAAGCACCTACTCTCCAGATTCATCCTCCCACTATATGTTTTTGTGTTTTTCCATCTCCTGCTCTGGATATCTCTACATAACTCTTGCAGGAACAGTAAATTGCACTTCCAGGTGTCTAGGACTTCTGGATAGCCAAAAGTACTTGTGTTTATTTGGTTTGGTTTTTTGTTTGATTTTTTTTTTTGTTTGTGGGGGTTTTGTTTGGGTTTTTTTGGTTTGGTTTGGTTTGGTTTGGTTTGGTTTGGTTTGGTTTGGTTTGGTTTGGTTTTTTTACAGGCACTGACTACAACCAACTACCACCAACTGGTACTATCTGGACACCCCAGCTTTCTTATTCAAGTTACTCAATGAAATAACTTACTTTTAAGACATTTGAAACCTAAATTGGCCAGACAAAGAAGTTGTGCTTACCACTTTTTATATTTCCAGGCCAGTTCTCAAAACATTTCAGGCCACAAAATAAAATGCTTTTTACCCCAATGATACTAGAAGAATCCTAGCCTGAGTAGCCAACATCAGTATGTATTAAAAGATCAGGAGCTCTTTTTGTGAAATATTTCAGCAAATATATTAGTTATATAATGTGAAGTGGATATAAGCACACAAAATGATCTAAGAGTTTGATTACTTATATCAACACATGCATCAGTTCAATATTAACCCATCAAAGTCAAAGAGTCAGAAATAGAAACAGAAGGTCCTGGATTTTCTGCAACATTCAGTATATTTAGCATGTTTCATTCTGCTTTCTTATGGTCCTTATCAAAATAAACCAGCATGAAAAATTATGTAATAGATCCCAGTTCAGCAAAATCTCAAAGACATGCTTATCCCGTTTAAAAAGCAGCTAGCAGTATGTTCCTATTACAGGTTAAGTGTCAATGTTACTTGCTCTGTGAATTTATTGTCTAGGGCAGTATGCTATTATGTTACAGATAATGAATATCTACTACACTTTGATAGTACCTTATACTAACTAGTATGTTAAATACAGAGATTTTCAGTTATATGTTGAACTTCTTCTTAAAAAAAATTTCTGAGTGCATTCTCCTGTTAGGACTATTTGTTTGCTCCTTTTGTTATGTGTGGTTGTTTGGTTGTTTGGTTGGTTGATTGGTTTGTTTTTTAGTGCTGTAATGTGGTTCCTTGGTGCTTTTTTGTTTATTTGTTTGGCTTTTTGTTGTTTGTTTTTTTTTTTTTCTAATGGGCATTTATAATATGCATTTTACCTCTTTAGCATATTATGTTTATATGTGCATAGGTAAATACATTTGAATTTAAGTTTAATTAATTAAAGAGTACCCAGTTTATTTGTGAACTGAAAATTCCTCTAAGTCCTTAACAAGTAGATTAATTGTTAGCCTTCCTGTTAACTCTCTAGTATCAAAACCTGGTAAACATTCTCTTATAACCGGCATCTTGATCAAATTTATTTTTTTATGAACAGAGAGCTAGGATAAATATTTCAAGAGTGACTATTGCTTATGACTTCATGCTCCCATGGAGAAGTGAGCCATGAGAAAGTCAAGCTGTGATTTTTGCTTTAATGCAACTTCATGACAGAGGTCGTGGTATTGGCATGAAGAAGAACTACTAAATCACTCCTTGTCTTTTTATTTGCTCTCTTTTCCAACACAACATACACTTATATCTAGACATTCATCTTGGGATTGATGTCAGAGTAGTTTTCCAGGAAGAAGAAGGGAGGTTTAGGTGAGAAGCTAAAGACTGCAAGATTATTTATCCTGTGGGTATCTCACTGTCACATTTGAGTTTTACTTGACTCTAGACATGCTATTATCAGAATTATTGCTGATTCTGACTCACAGTGGAATGCTCTTGAATGGGTAGCTGTAAAAAATGAAGCATTGCCTTTACCCTTATATTTGACACAATATTCAGGTTGGGTTTTAAAACAACCAAACAACTAAAGACAAAAGCTAAAATAAAATAAATTAAAAAGCAGCACAAAAGCCACACAACTCAAAGAACATCCAACAAACATTGAGTTTATTTCTGCGGAGAGGGAGAATAAAGGGATAATTTACAAATTAATGAAGGTGTAAAAGATAGTAAAAATTCAAAGGTCAACAGAACATTAATGCAAAATCATTAAATCTTAGGAAGTTTCACAGTTCATGTTCCTACGCTGTGACAATAGAGTGAGTTCATCTGTTAATACTTCAACCCCAAAATGTGGAAAATCGACCCCAAAATGATCCACTTCTTTATAGAATGTTTTTCTTTTTTTTTTTTCTGATGGAACAAACAATAAATTTCAGTCAGCGACTCCCTGGGGCTGGAGGTCTCCGCATGGGGCCATAATGACAGGGCTGTGTGGTCAAGGACTGTGCCATTGCCCCAGCTTCTCCATGCGTCAGGACAAGGATGTGTTGGAACATTAGCCCTCAGGTCACTGCCAGGGTCCACATCCAGACCAACAGGGTCCGTTGTCAGACACAATCATTGCTGTGACACCACGGCTGAGGTGGGCACCCAAGGTGACACCTCTGGTTTAATAGCAGTACTCCAGAAAAGGAGCAGCCATTGTTCAGGCAACTTTTAAGTTTTCTTTTTTATAAAAGTTTTTCTTACTGAGGGAACTGAGTTTGGCCTCAGCCAACAAACTCAGACAAGATGGGAGTGGGCTCAGGGTCCTGACAAATTTTGATCTTGGCTTCTTTTCTGTGAAAATCTACTTTAAAATCTGACTTCCCTCTAACACCTTTTTAAAGAGCATATAAATATACAAAGATATTTTCAGAAAAGTTAGAAAAAAAATACTAGTATTACACAAAACCAGGGAAGAAATAAAAGGCAAAGTAAATTCAAAATATTTTAAAAGCCTTATTCCTAAAACCTTAATTCATGCTTCCACAGTGCCTAATTTACTAACCTTGGGAATAAAAGAACCTTGACATAAATAAAATTTATTTATAGAAGTCCACATTCAACTAAATGTAAATGGACAGACAAGTGGCTATGCACTTTACCATCTGTTCATCTTAAAGGCATTTTTCTGATTTCTGTTTGCTTACATGCAGTTTAGTTTGGTTGGAGTAACTTTTTCATTAGAAGACTATTTAAAAAGTATGCTGTTTCAAAATGTATGCACATTTCTACTGTTTGCTTTTCTCTAAGAGTTTGTGATGTTCAGTTTAACAAAACAGAGTGGCTAGGACTGTTGTCCATAAATATGTTAAGAAGGTAAACACTGGTAATGTCCTGCATCTGCCTTTCAGCTGTGTGAGCTAGGACAAGGAACAGTCAGTCAAGGAGCACTGTCATGGGTTGACCTAGGTAGATACCCACCTAACTGGTCTCTCACTCTCCCACTTCAACAGAAAAAGGTGGGCAAATCAGTCAGAAAAACTCCTGGATTGAGATAAAAATGGGGAGATCACTTACTGATTATCACAATGGGAAAAACAGGCTTGGCTTGGGACACCTGGATGCTTGGATCCCCAGAGGAGGTAGGAGTGCTGTGGGTCTCCCACATTACAGGTCCCCAGGTAATCTATGTCCCAGAGTGCTGGAGGTGGCACAGGTAGACCCAGTTGCCTTGAGTGCACCATAGGCATTGCTGTCTGAAATGGGGCATCCCTGGCTTCTTCTCAGAGGCCACCCCTGCAGCCTCTTGCTACCAACAGCTGGATACATACATCCAATGTATTTTGAAATGCAGATTAAGACTTTGAAATCTAATACTCAGCAGGATGCAGTTCTACATTCTGATAGAAGAATGAAGGAAAAAAAAAACAAAGTTCAACTACCAATAAAATGTCTCTGTATGTCTACAGCCACCACTTCTATGACTTTCTCAACCACAATAAAAAGTTTTCCAGAAACAGCTAGGTGCTTCTACAAAATGGAGAAAGATATCTGTTCTATCTAATCATCTTTTGTATCACTTATCACTTTGCTTAAATATTGTCAGAAGATGTGTTTCAACACTACACTGTCTAAAAAGCATCTATCTATGACAACAGCAGGTAGTTTTGTAATTGACTCATTTGGTGTTGTTAATACCTACACTTTACACTATGTTGCTGTAATCCGTGAGTTGTGACATGCTTTTTCCCTTTCACAGGAAAACACAATTAACATTAATTTTTCAGTGCATCAATATTTAATTGTAAGCAAGTTCTCATCATAGCTGTCTTTTTCATTGAAAACCAGTACACAACACTTTCTATGAGAGCTTTGGATTATTGAACTTTGTAGTTTCAAATTAAAAGAAAAAGGGTTAGTTTGTCTTTTATTTTTAGTAAAAGTGGATTTAAGAAAATTACATTTACATTATTGTGCATAAATATCAAAGCATACGCTCTCTTTATAAGAGATGATAAAGATGATACCTTTATAAAGATGATACCTTTATAGCCTAATAAAACTTTAAGCTGTAACAGTTGTCACAGCAAAAATATAGATCACTGTACAGTGATGCTGAAATACCTATTTTATCCTAGATACCTATTTCCTAACTGAAAGGTTGCCCTTTCATGGAGCCATGCGACCTAGTTGTCAGTCAAAGTTTATTATTGATAACACACAATTATTTGTTTGTGAAAATTGTGACCCTATTACCACTGTGCCCCCTCCCCCACCTCCATTAAATGTAGGTTATATTTTAGACTAAACAGGGCATTAATAATTCTTTTCCCCAGATTTGTAGCCCAGATCCTGACTGATGGTCTTATTCAAGATGTAGCAAAACACGCACTTAAAATTGGAGTCAATAAAATATATATTTAAATATATCTTTAAATACAATTCTTGACTTGATCAAGAATATTTTAGATTGTGTAAAAACAACTCAAAGCAAGGAGAAACTGAACATGGTGAGATTCAGCATTGTTATTTAGACAGAATGCAGTATGTGCTAAATTACCCTATTATTCATTAACCTTGGTAAATCTACATGTAAACTTTAAGTTCAACATCTGCTCACAAGACTTTGAAGTCTGAGGCTAGCTACAGAAAATACAGATATGCTGATTTAGCAGCTGAATCTCTAAGTTAAGATGACCTTCACAGCAGAGTTTGTAATTATCAGAGGCAAATCCCTTAGAAATGTCTGAATATTGAAAAATACATTTCAATCACGTATTTTTCAGCAAGCATTGCAAGAATAAAAGTATAATTTTTGCAAACTTTTGCATCTAAAAAACTGTAACTATTTACAGCTAATTATGCAGTTTTTATTTCTCATAAATTGTACTAGTGTACAGACAGTTCCAGTGTTTTCCAAGCAGCACCTCAAAAATAAGCTCATACCTTTCTATAATTAATAACAGAGAAAAGAAGAATAAATTTTCCAGATGATTAGTTATTAGCACAGTGATAAGATGAAACCTTTGAAATCTCTAGCTGATATTTAAATAAATTTATTCAGAGTATTTCCTATCAGAGAATAATTCTTCTGGAGACAAATAAAGAATTACACAAGGAAGTCTTCCTCCCTACTCTGTTTACTCCTCCTCTATAGTTTAAAATCTATATTGTATATTTCTGCCCATCAGTTAAAAAAAAAAAAAAAACAACAAAACAAAAACAACAAAAAAACCCTCCAACCAAACAAAACCCCCCAAAAACCCTCACCCTGACTTTTTCCTCCTCTTTTTCCCCACCCAGAATATAAAGAAATATAACTGCTTTCATTTGAAATCAAAGACATCTTCAATTGCTGAAATCTTATATCGTCTGATGATACACATCTTAATGATGCCACGTCTCTTACACCTTTAAATTTACCTGAATTTTAGAAATGGAGAGGAAAAAGCAATCCATCTTTTACTGTCTGAAGATAGAAAAAGAACATGATTTCCAGTATCTACTGTATGTATGGCTAAAGTCTGCCCCTGCTGAAAGCTGAATAAACTGCATAAGCTTTTCCATTGATTTCATTTCTTCTCAACCCTACAATTTTCCCTATAGACATATAGAGCTCTCCAGAATACAAACAGAAGTCTCACATTAAAATCATTGAGATCTTTCCATGTGAATGAAGGAAACTTTTGGATAGAATCCAACTGCTGTCTTTTTCTGTTTCTGGTAAAACTAGTACTAACCAACTAAAGCATCTGAAGTGCAGAAAAGGACATTGGATATCTCACTGAGAACTCTTCACAGTCCTAGCATTCAATAATAAGTGGAGAAACATCTGATGGAAAACTGCACCATATAGGGAGACACATCGATAAACATACTTTTTGCTTAATGATACTGTGATTTTTATGTTTTCAAGCCTCCAAAAAGAAATAGTAATACCTATGAATATCTTTTTATCATTATAATGTGACATTGTGCTCACTAAGCAACACCAATGGTTTTGTATTTTACTGGATCATGCCTTTGACATTAATGGCAGTGGACCTAACATTAATTGTGTATTCCCAGACAGCTGAGTGACTGGAGTTGAATAAATTATGATTATGAGTCACATATGACTACAAATAGGCTCTAGTAATATGAATTGCAATTTAACGTATTTTTAATTTTTTTATTTTGCGTATCTCTGAAAACATAATGGCTGTCCTAAAAATGACAATTGACAATGTTACAAAGTCTCCTGTTCTACACTTTCCAATGTCTTATGTTTTCCTATTTTCATTTTACAACTATACAGAATGATGTGTGTATGAGCTGCCCACTACCTGATGTGATGTGATGTATGGGTTTGCTTCTTCATTCTACTTTAGCATATCAAATAATTGAATCCCTAATTAATCATTACTTATTGAATCACTAATTAATCATTAAATAGTATCACATAGAGTTTTAAACATCTATGGAAAATGATGTCTTCATAAATCTTTCTGTGCATGATATATTAAATCTGGCTATGTCAGCACACATTTTTATAATGAATGAAAGAATTGATTTTCTTCATGGTATTGAATGTTTTTGTAAGTTCTCATCATTTTTCCTCCATATTCTTTTTTTCTTAAGCTTTGTTTCAGAACACCTCTACAATTCAAAATTGCTAGCATAATTTGCTTTTATTCTATCCCTTTTATCTAAGCAAATTTTCCCTTTAACAGATTTAGACATTTTCACCTGGATTTCCTTTCTCTTTTGTTAGCCTAACAAGTCTCATAACATTCCTGCCAGCAGAATAGGAAAACATAAGAATTTTTAGTATAAATATCTCCAGGCATGTTGTTTGACTTCTAAGTTAGGAGCATATGTTCTCATTTTAATTACTGTAAAGAAATAGATGTTACTTAAGCACAACTCGTCACCAAAGCTCTGGAACAGAGATCACCCAGAGTAGGGATCTGCTGAAGAATACAACTGTTGCTTCTGTATCAGGCACTGGACTTTTTTTTTTTTTTTTTTTTTCTCCCACCTAGGTGCAGAGAAGGAGCAGTTCTGCATTTAGATGCCAGTGTACACACAATTGGAATGCATATCTGGATGTGCAATATGGGCATAAGTGCCATATTCCATACATCAGAAATAACGTTTAAATAGCTAAGATAGATTCCTAAACAAGATGGAATAAATATACTTTTATTAATATATCTTTCCAGGCATCCAGAGACACATAAGTATTTTATCTGTTTCTGCTGTAATTCTGAGAGAGTTTAAAGACCAATCACACTCACTTTCAGCCTGTACAAGATACATGCAAACCTGCTCAAAATAATGAGAGGTTGTACCTATGCACCTCAATGAACTTTTATCACACTCAAAATTTTCAAATGGACAAACAGGGATCACATCTTTTATGCAGACACAAGAACTTACTTATAATCTAATGTTTAAAGGTATAGTCAAAGTACAACAAGCAACTATCATTAATCTAATTACAATGATATTAACCCTTTGCAGTCAAATTATTAAATTACTCCCATTTATAATTCAGTTAGAATTATTGTGCACACAGACATTTTAGTATCTTCCACTGTTCTCCATTTTGATACTCACCTTTCTAAGCACATTCAGTCAAAAGTCAAGAGTCATTTTCCCTACCATGTGATGCTGTGGTTGGTTGTCAGTATCCAGAGTCCTTCATCAAGGGCAGTATGGTGTCAGTAGTGGGGATAGTTCACTTTCTTTTCAGTTTTGTATGTCCTATTCCTTTCCATGTTTCCAACTAGTCTGTTGCTAACACTACTCTTTTTTTCCTGATGCAGAATTTTATCTTCAATGACCATTAAGTTTTATTAAACCTCTACCATATGTGGTACAATTCCTTGGTATAGTTGCATAAAGATAAGTTGAACCTACAAGCAAGTTAGAAGATAGTCATCAGTTTGTTGGGCAATGTGGTGTTGCAGTTAAAACTAAGTTGAAACAAAGTCAAGACCAGGCAGGCCCATAAAGTCCTGAAAAGTCATTAGCCCTTTTATTCCTAAGTTAATAAAAGAACCATGGTAGGCTAACAACTGTGAAAAAACTACATCTGGTGTGTTGCAGCGTTACAGCTGTAATTGTTCTTAGGGGTATTCTGAAGTCTTACAGAATTTAAGATCTCATCACTTGTGCATGGCTTTTCTAACAAATTACCATCTTCTGTTTCATTATTTTCCTTCATTTTGTTTTCCTACCAACAGTGAACCTTTCTTTGAAGATAACTGTTTCCCTCTTACCCACAAATCATTACTCTGCTTAGTCTGCTGAATTCTCTTTGCATATCTAAGATTTTAAACATAGTGGATGTTTTCTAACCTAGACTTTAACAAGGTAGTTTTCTGAGGATGAGCTACTTATCCAAAGAACTTCTTATAAACCAGACGGGTGAAAAAAACCCCACACCTTTACACTTAAGTCTAAGGGCACACCCATCTAGCACATGAAACCAATAAAGAGAAACAGTTTTTGAGAAACCAAGAGTTAAGACACCGAGATGAGAAACACTATAAAAAAGCCTAGCATTAGGAAAGCACAGAAGCAATAAATTGTCTAAAAGAACAGAGTAGGTTGACAGAGGAGGACACTCAAACCAGAACA
>JAWWEW010000001.1:72510876-72537189 GCA_035583185.1 Anabacerthia variegaticeps | reverse complement strand
AATACCTCCTGCTTTGAGCATGAAACTTTGTCTCTAAGCAGTTTCTCTGCGCCTATTGGGGCAAATTCGGCATCACACAGAGTTGTAGTTATGCAGCTTTGTATAAAAAAAATATAAATATTTCTTGTATGTGCTAGTTTCTGATGTTTTCCTGTGTAATGTGTGTCTAAAATAATGTGAGGAATTTTTGCAGTTCAGCAGAACAGTAATTTTATAGAATGAAAGCAAGGATATATCTTGCATGTATTGGGGATAGCCTTAGGGCATATGGGAGTGCTTGAACAGTAAAGAAACAAACTAGAAGCCAACATGTCTACATACACATAAAATTAATCTATAATGCTTAGTGTTACAAGGCTACTGTATTAGTTTCTTCATAGTTTGATTCAGTTGAGAGTTACAATATTCATACAAAATACATCCCTCATAAGAAAGTCTGTTGAAATTTTTCATTTCCTTTCAGATCTTTCATCTAAAGAAAATCAACAGACCACCAACTCTCCTACGCTGAATTTCTCTTAATAAGGCTTGGAATCTGAAAACTTCTTTTTTGGTTTTAAAAAATGAAGTTTTAAGAGTGAAATCTAAATGTTTTCTTTTCTTTTTTTTTAAAAATTAAAAAACCCTTCCAAATAAATTTTTTTCCTTAATATATCTTTGAACAAAATGTTGAAGTATTCAATCCTATGTATTCTTTTGCACTTGAGCATTCCTATTGTTGCTGAATTTTAGGATGCATAGAACACAAGTTTGAGTGTCAAATAAGATGTGATCTGCAGCTCCAGCACCAGGATGACAAGCAGGACATAAAATGCAAAAGCTTTCCATAAGCAACACCTGTTTAGCACACCTGATAACATCCATTTGCATTCAAGAGAAGTTAAAGGTGAGAATGTTACCATCAGCTTCCATCTGCAAGAGAGACTGAAGGAAGGGACAGAGAATTCTGCTTTGAGACATTACTACCAGTATTGTTTTCATTGGTTTATGCTTTAAAAAAGTAAAGTTCTTCATTGCTTATATTCTTTTTTATGTTTCCTGAATTTGTGTCAGAACTCAACCTAATTTTTTAGTAGTTTTGCACTCCTTTGTGTGATTCAGCTTGTATCTTCAAACTAAATTTTCAATTGTGAATTATTATTAGTTTACAATAATATAAATCAGGTTTTAAAACTGCTACCAGTGCTCATCAATATGTATCCCATAAGCTTCAGTGTAAGTGCAAATATAACAAGTCTGGCTGTGCCTGTGAAAACATTACCTGTAATGTTTTATTGCCTTTAAAAAACAAACAAACAAACAAACAAAACCCAAACAAACAAAAAAACCACAACTACAAAACCTTTTTAAAAAAAAATAAAAAATTGAAGTAAGTAGCCTCTACAGAGGTTGCTAAAGAGAGAAGAAATAATCTGTAAATGGGAAAAAATAAATCTAGTGGAAGCAATACAATGTTTGAGATTCAAATGACAAAAAGGAAGATTTACACGAAAGCAGAGAAAAACACTTGTGTAGGTACTGTAGTTTTCCTGTGCCTTGTGGGTTTGGGGTTTTGGGGGACTTTTTGTTTGTTTGGGGGGGGTTGTGGGTTTTATTTATTTATTTTTTTTTTGGTTGTGGGTTTTTGCTTTCTTTTTGTTTTGTTTGCTTGGAACTGATTTGGGTTTTTTCTTCTCTCTACCTGATTTATTTTTTTTTTAATGGCACAAACTGTCACACTAATCTAAAGCCTCTGTTAGTTTTGACAGCAATAATAATAGTTCAGTGATACTTCACTTCCTTTAGGGGCAGATTCATTGAATAGTTACCCAAGTCATTCAGATACTCGCAGCAAAAGTCACATTACTAACAGCAATATATAACTTAATAAGATCCTATTTTTCACTTAGAAAATTACCATACTTTGCAACAAAAATTTCACCATAGGGAGTTTTATTAGCAGTGGTGAATACAAATAGCAGCAACAGCATCCTGAGAGCACTTGAGTAACAAAAAAGTCCACTAGACACCATGTATGAAAATTGAATTCATATCATGAGTTCTTTTTATTGAATATATGCATTGTGACTTTGGGGTAGCCAGAGATAACCTTAAAACTGCAATGGAACTCCCACTACAACTCAAAGATTTTTGTTTTCATTTCTACTTCCCAGCCAAAATCAGTACAACCTCTATCTCTTTTTCACTGCCACATATATTATGCTCTGGTCTCACTCTAAGAAATCCATCCTCATTAGCTAATTCCTCCCTTCCCATCCTTTGATATACTCTCAGACATAATTTCTTTTGTTTATGGACCACCACTGTAAAGTGCCCATAAAATGGCCATAAAATGGCCATTGAGTTCATTTAGTCCATAGCTTTGGACTCCATCTATTCATGTGATCAATGAATACAGGCCAGTTGATGTGATGTGCTGGATTGCTAAATATCAAAGCCAATTCAAGTTGTGTCACCACTGCACTTGCTCAGTTCTTTAAAAGATTCATTTTCCATTCAATAATGGAATCATAGAATTGTTAGGGTTGGAAAAGACCTTTAGGATTATCAACTGTTTTGTGTGGCTTCTGTTGTAATACCTTTTACGTAAAAAAAGCCTCAGCATCATTTAACACAGGCACTATACAGCAATGGCATCATAAAACCGACATCAGGTCAATTCTATGAGGTCCAAAAAGGCCAAGTAATGGGTTCCGCACCTATGTCACAACCCAACATGGATTGCTATGGGCTTGGAGAAGAGTGGCTGCAAAGCTGCCTGGAAGGAAAGGACCAAGGGTGTTAACCTGAGACAGCAGTGTGCCCAGGTGGCCAAGAAGGCCAATGGCATCCTGGCCTGCATGAAAAACAGCGTGGCCAGCAGGATTAGGGCAGTGATCACTCCTCTGTACTCAGCCCTGGTGAGGCTGTATCTCAAATCCTCTTGAACCCATCACTCCAAGGAAGACACTGAGGTACTGGACCATGTCTAGAGAAGAGCAATGAAGCTAGTGAAGAGGCTGAAGCAGAAATCTTATGGAGAGTGACATCTTATGGATGGGGAACTGGGGTTGTTTAGCCTGGAGGAAAGGGGACTCAGGGGACACCTTATTATTCTCTACAACTACCTGACAGGAGACTGAAGCAAGGTGGGGGTCAGTTTCTTCTCTCAACTGATAGTACCAAGCGATAGGACAAGAGGAAATGGCCTTAAGTTGCACTGGGGAGGTTTCAATTGGATATTAGGAAAAATTTTTTCACTGGAGGGATTGTGAAGCACTGGAACAGGCCACCCAGGGAAGTGGTTGAGGTGTTTAACACCCTGGAGGTGTTTAAAAGGCATGTAAACATGGCGTTTAAGGGCATAGTTTAGTGGTGGACTTGGTAGTGTTACCTCAGTAGTTGGACTCCATGAACTTAGAGGCCTTTTCCAACCTAATTGATACTATGATTCAAGATCTGAAGAAATTCTTGAAACATGTGAGTGTCTTCTGGCTACTCCTTGATCCATGGTTTTTGGGCAATAAAGGTTTCCCATTCAAGCCAATTGCACGATCAGTGCAACCTACTTACTCCGGTGTCAGTTGTGTGATGAGCAGAGGGGAGCAAACTGGAATTTTGTCTGCTAAAGACTATCCTCTCCATCCCCATATAGCAAGAGAGAAGTGAGTATGCCAGAGAAGAGGACCACTGCATTTAATAGTAGCCTAGTCTTACTGTAAATGAAAATAATGAAATATTAAATTTTAATGTGACAATTCCTGAGCATCAGTGAATAAAGGCAGATAAGAACTAGTCTTTCCTCGTGACAGAGTAGATCTTCCTTGTATCATTCATCATTCACCTTGTTTATTCTTTCCTAATTACTCTGTAGCATGATCAACTTATAAGAATTCTCAATTCACACATCATGTGTCATCTGGCTTGCAACTCCTTTTCTCTCCCCTTACTAGATAATAAAAACAGACATACAACTTTTAAATGCTATAGAAACATTTCAGATCCAGTAAAAGAACTTCAAGCAATTTATATGTTCTATTGGAAAGAATAGTAATGAGCTATGCACATTGTGTCTGTGATTAATACATGGCAGACAAAGATCCTGCATCACAGTTTTAAACACAGCAAAAATGCTGGAAATTCTAAGAAAAAAATTGAGGACTGAGGTTCAGAGGCTGATGAAGAGAAGTTATTTCTAAGATAAAGCACCATTTTAAAGAAAAAATAGATAAAGTTACATTATTTTTCATCATAAATTATCAAAATTAAAAAAAAAAATAAATTAGTTTCACTAAGCTGACAGTGCTATTGCAACTTTAACTAGAATCTTATAATCAGTTTTCTGTATGGTACATCTAGTCCATATATCCATACACCTGCTTATAGATTTTTTTTTTTTTTTATTTTATGTGCAAATTCTCCAAAACCAAGCCAAAGAAAAATCCTCCCTTTGGTCTCCACAGTATTTGGTGCCATGCAGGCAAGAGAACAAAAAGACCTAAAGACAAGGGTGTCTAATACGTAAAACAGCAGGAAACAACTAAGCAGATTATAAAATAAAAAAAGAAAACAAGCAAATACCAGAACACATTAATTTATTCCCTACACATCAATCATAGGACGGCAATTGTCTGACTGTTAGCGACTTTTTTGAAGAGATTACCACAACAGAGGAGTCTCTGGAGAAACACAAAGGAATGTAGTAGGGTACACACCAGCTGATAGTCTTGACTGGCAAGACTGCTGCTCAAGGGGGTGAAAAGCTGCTCATGTTGACATCCTTGGTCAGCATTTCTTAGAAAGAAAACAGGTTTTCCTGGTATATAATGCTCTTCCAAGATATGTGGCAGTTCAAAAGCCTAAAGATACTCTGTATTAATATTACGGTTTCATAACTCTAAGCACTTAGTAAGACATTTCCAATAACAGCAAGAGATACATAATGACTGGTCACCTAAATCATAAAAGGACCTCTCCTACAACACACTGAGACTGTTGGGATTATTCGGCATGGAGAAGAAAAGGCTCCAGGCAGACCTCAATGTGGCCTTCCAGTATTTAAAGGTGATTATAAAATAAAGGGAAAGGAACTTTTTTACATGATTTTTAAATTTGGATCACAAAATATAAAGGTGAATTATCTCATCTACTAGATGAAATGAATTCTGCTACATCTGGGTGCAGGGCTAGGAGTTGGACTCAATGATCCTTATGAGTCCCTTCCAACTTGGCATATTATATGATTCCGTGATAGCTTCTCCTTCTGTAAAAGCAGTTTGGCTTTCAGAAAGACAATTTGATTGAGAGTGAAAATTTAATCTCAAAAAATCCAGTGAGTTGATACAAACTTTCAGTAATGATCATAGAAATTTTACGCAGTCAAAAATTTGTGAATAAGCTTTACAATTCCCTTATGCATGCCTCAGGAAGGAGCTGTCAGTTTGAATGAATTATCTGCAGAAATTGCAGAACACCTTTTTTTCTGTGGTGACATGATTCTCTGTTAGTCCCTAAGGTATAAAAAGGGCTTAAAATTTAATATTTGGGAACTGCAGGGCATCTAATATTGTTTTCCTTAGAAATATAATTTTTTGAATGTAAAAACATAGCATTCTATTTTTAGCTAAGAGGAGAATATGTGTTTTAACTAATAGGAGGGAGAGTAACCTTTAGACTGGGAATCATCATGTTAAGTCCTCCATACTAATTATGGTTTCAATGATCCGTAGCTTTAATGAAAAGGTTTATCAGCTTTCCATTAACTAATGTAGTAGCTTTTCCTAATAATAGTTATCATTTATACCTAGCCCTTACTCCTGAAATTGTCTTCAATACTCACATGAAAAATTCAGGTTTGCAGTCCTCTGGAAATATTTAATACTACTGACAGCTACATGTCTACACTCTTATAAAATGTGGTTGAAAATCTACACAGTCAAATTCATACCTTCTTTTTTTTGCATCAAGCTGATGCCAATGTTACCCCATGACCTTCTAAACTGATGAGTTCTCAGACATGCAAGTACAAATTACATACCTTTGGAAAAAAATAGTCTTCAGTGTTGTTTCACAGTTCTGGATGTAGAAAAGGTAGTGAAAGTGAATTGTTAAAATCTAAAAAGGATTCAGTATGTCATAAAATGTAAGGTTAGGATGGGTATTAATAGCTCTCGATGTCACACAAAGCTCAAATTCAATCATTTCAAGGCATATATCAGTATCAGCATAGAATAATTTTAACTTGTCACTGCAGTCTTGAAGCATAACACCAAAAAATTCAGATCTATTTAACTAAGCTTTTAAACTGTAGTCAAAATTCTTTCCTGTGTGGCAGTAATGGAATAATATGATATCCATGAAACTACCATGAAGAAGCAGATCAATGGTACCATGATCAGCATTAGTTTTATTAATTGATATTATTTACATTGTTTTATATAAAGAAGAGTGTTAGGTGAAAAAAATCTACAATTATGTATTTTCTTAATTTACATGAACCACAATGAGAGATATATTTTTGCTCTGCATGATACAATTTTATAAAAGGAACATAATCACCTAAGATTGATTGAAGATTGAGAAAACATAACAATGGAAAAAGTTTTGCATTATATTATCAGTACCTCCTGGAGAATAAAATGTTTCCTTTAGGACATTTATAACATCTGTTAACATACAATACCACATGGTGCATTCATATAAAAATTTTACACTTACTTCAGTAATGGAAATTTAAATACTGTCATGTCACATTTGAAAATGATCATGTGATGAGACTGTTTCTCCATTTCTCCAGATTGCTAGCCGTAAGGTTATTATGTGATCAAATCTAATTTTGTAATTAAATAGCCACAGTCATAAGATGTTTTAGTTTTTCATGGTACACATCCATAGGTTTATGCAAATAGTCTTCCTGTTCACATCTTTCAGAAATCTAAATCAACAATAAAGAACGTTTTACATTCTTTATTATGCAGACTTAAGACTGTTCTCCTTCCCAGCAAAATTTTAAGCTAGGTTAGTGTAATACCAGCATAACTAGAACATATAAAGTAGTAGCCAGTATAAATAATATATATGTTGCAATATAGTTATATGTGTAATCAATATAATGGAGAAGAAAATTGCTGCCAATTAAACATTTGTAAAATCCTTTCAAATGTGAATTATAACAATGAACAAAATATATACCAAATAAAACTGAAGACAAAATAAAGGTATTATTTTTCAGTCTCCTTTCCATTGTGAGAGGGCAGGGTGAATTAGTTTTGCCCCGAAGCACCTAAGCCCTCTGTAAGTGAACTTATAAGTGATGTGTATTCTAGTCAAATTCAAGGATGAAAAAAAAAAAAAAAAAGAGTTTTTCAAGCAAAACTTATATCCTGAAAATTATTAACTCAAAAATGAACCATGAAAAGTAAGATAAAGGTAGATGGAAGTTAAAAAAGACTTGCGAGTGCCAGTAGAAAAATTGTTTTCTCCTTGGTCTTCATCAACAAGTTCAGGATTTTTTATTAACATAAGGGTTTCACGTGGAGAAAATACAGTAGTTGAGGATCAAGTAAGGGACTACTTGAGCAACCTTTATTCATAAAAAACACTGCACCTGCCAGGCTGCATCCTGCAGTGAGAAAGGTGGAAGATGTCTTTGTGAAGGCATTTTCTATTGTCTTTGAAAGTTAGTGGAAACCAGAGAGGTGTCCAGTAATTTTAATAGGCCAACTGCCCTGACTTTTTGTACTGCTGCATAGTTCTTGACAAGATGCTAGATTTGTTATGAAGGAAACCATAATTTAGCAGGAAGAGAGGGAAAAGCTGAGAAAAGGGAAAGACAATGAGGAATATGGTGATATTCAGATCTCACCCCTAAATCTCATCCACAGCAAGGATTAGGAACACAATCTGTGTATACAGATTATTTGAAAAATTATATATAACTCTATGTCTATAAATACAGACAAAATATTATTTTTAAAGTTCATAGTTCAAGCAATGTTTGTAAAACAAGGGAGTATTCAACCTAATTGGTATGTTGTGAAGGCTAATTGAAGTTTTGGGAGAATTTGATAGTATAAGAGCCACAGAGTTCAGAATAATACTGAAAATGAGTAAAGTTCAAAGCATATACAGAGTGTAATGATGTATTCATATGAAAGAGGGAAGGAATGGGGTGAGAAGGAGAATCAATGAATGTCTCACATATCTAAAAAAAAAAAAACAAACCAAAAACCAACACCCCCAAAAACACAAACAAAAAACAAACAAACAAAGAAAACAAAAAAACCACACAAACAAAAAAAAAACCACACCAAAAAAACCAAAAAACTGACATCTAAAGTCTTTTTTCCAGTACTCAGGAATGCACTCCTTTTCTTTTATGTTTTAGTGAATTTCCCACAGTATCTCAGATCTCATTGGAACTATGGAGGCATTTATTTCAGTCAGATAAAAGTGAGAGGGAAAATGAATAGCTAACCTTTAAAAAGGTTATACATCCATTTAAAAGCTATTTATGCTGCCAGTTTTACTTAGTCTGAACATGCTTCACCACCCTTGCCATGCTACACACTTTGTAACCTCCCATTAAATTTTCCAGGCTTTCCTGGTCTGCTCGTTACTGGTAGTCATTTACTTAAATATCTCTCAATTGCTTCCAGTAAAAGGATAGTTCCCCCACAAAATTATTATGCAAGTAACTGATCAAGAAATTAGAAAGGCAAACAACATTTCTCCTGTGTCTCTAATCCAAATCATAGAATTTTTCAACTGGTTTTCTACACACACGGCAATATAAAACAGGTATAAGGTCAAAGCACCAAGTCTGTCAGAATCTCAGGTCCATGGTGTGATTCTTGAGTCTGTCCTATGCAGGGTCAGGATTCAGACTTCTGATGATTCTTGTGGGTCCCTTCCAACTCAGGATAGTCTATGATTCTATAATTCCATTTGTTCTGAATTGAAACTCTAATCTATATATTTTTATACAAACATTTTATACAACATTTTGAGTTAATAATTTTCAGGATATAAGTTTTACTTGAAAAATTGTTTCATACAAACATTTAGTTCTGTCAAACTACAGAAATCAAATGGGTTTAAAATGAAAGTAAGTTTTAGTATAGTCTGCCCTCTCTAACTGCAAATGCAAGAGGAACATAAATTAATCCTTAATTCTAGCAATACAGATGCAACCTCTGCTTGAGCTGCCTGGTATGAACATTTCAAAGTCTGCCCTTTGCAGAGCAGGCTGGCAGCGCCACTATTGCCACGGTAGTGCCCTGAGTCCAAAATAACTCTACAAATAAGTATTATTTTGTGCTTTTCTTCACTATCTTGCTAGTATTATGTTTAAAAAGGTCTTGGCAGTTGCCAAGGTGAGCAGCTCCCATGCCAGCAGGATGAGGGTGTAGTGAACCCCTAGTGCACTACACTGGTGTATTTCCTGAATGAAAATCATGTCAGAGTCAAGAGGGTAGCCAGGAATGCATAACTTGTGCAACAGTGACTGAGGAGACTTGTGCAGGGCCAGGAGCAATGTCAAGTCCTTTCCACACCTAGAAAAGAAGCCCTCAGGGAGTGCTAGTGACCAGAAGTACCTTGAACAGAGTGGGCAAACAGGACATGATGCATCAGCAAGGTCACGGCATGACAGTTTGCACAAAACGGTGTGCAGGAAACCCTGCCAGCTGAACTGAGGAGCAATAGCATCCACCTGGAAGAAGGCTATGTACACTCTGAACTCTGCATCTGCCAGACTGCTGCAGCTGCCCAGACAGAGTTCCCACCAGTGGGAACACACTGCTACTGAGGTGTCAGAATGCAAGGTGTACCCTGCTTATGAGTACTGGATGGTAGCAGTGAGCACACTTCTGGGAGGTGCACCTCCTTAAGGAGGACAGAACTGCAGGAGGAGTTTTGTAGGTTGAGGAGCATCAGAGAGTCTGAGAAAGAAAGTGAGACTACTGTAATCATGCTCTACCTTCTCTAGGACAGATCTGACATGCAGAGAGGCACAATATGGAAGATTTCCTTTCCTCTCTGCATGAGAGGCTGAATGTGGTGAGTCAAGGAACAGGGGACAATGGAGACAAATGTTTGCCTGAAGCAACAGACTCTCTGTGACTGACCCACCTTCCCAGGTGCCCTGGTATAAAAGGTAGAGGGATCTGAAAGTGGAACTGAAAAATTATGAGGACAATGGTTCATCTACCTTGGAGGCATCTCCAAGGTTATCAGCCTAAACCATGCATAAGAACTACTTCCATATGGGGAAAAAAAACAACTCACTGTCCTAGGTGTTTCTCTCCTGAGGGGAACAGAAGGTCTAATATGCAAACTGGACCCACTTTTTAGGGAAGTCTGCTGCCTCCCTAGGGCCCAGGTTAAAGATGTGAAGAGAATGTGTCCTACCTTTATACAGGCCTCTGATCACTGCCTGATTTTAATTTTAGATAGAAAGCAATGATGTTACAAGAAGTCTTAGAGCAATCAAGAAAGACATCAGGGCCTTGAGATAACTGGTCAAGATATTAGAAAGGAAGTAGTGTTGTCTTTCATCCTTCCAGTTACAGGGAATGATGAGGGAAGAAACAGAAAGAGTGAATAGATCGATATCTGGCTCTAAGCCTAGTGTCATCAGCAAAACTTGAGGTTTTTTGATCATGAGTCAGTATAGAAGACACCAGGCCTGCTGGTGACAGACGGGGTATACCTGTTTCAAATGGGGGAAAGGATCTTTACACAAGTTATCAGTGTTCATTTTAAGAGCTTCAAAATGGATTGGAAGGAAGTGAAAACCAAGCTAATTAAGGATAAGCCTGGGTGCAGCACACCAGTGTTTGGGACTTGGTGTGCCAGCGAGATCCTTTGGTCAGCTGTGTCAGTGGAAGAGGTAGGAGATGAAGATTTTTAGCAGCAGCCAAGGCACAGGGATTAGTGATGTGATAGAAACCCCCAAAGCACCTGAAAATGGTCATGTAGGAATTCGGGCTTCTTCCCAAAAGGTGGCAGGATCAATAGCCCAACTGAAATACACCAATGCATGCAGCATAGGCAACAAACTGTAGGTGCTGGAAGCCATTATGTGAAGCAGGAAAACTTTGCCATAGTTTCTATCATAGAAACGTGGTGGGATGACTGACTGAACTGGAGCTCTGTGATGGGTGGCTATGGACAACGAAGGGATAGGCAAGGAAGGATAATCCTGTATATTAGGGAGTATCCTGACCATTGACAGATTGATGATACTGATGATAGAATTGAGTGTTCATGGGTAAGAATCAGGGGGAAGGTCAGCAAAGTGGATGTCCTGATGGGAGCCTGTTATAGACCACCCAACCAGGACGAAGAGGTAGATAACATGCTCTATAAACATGTGGGAGAAGTATCACAGTCAATAGACCTTGTTATTGTGGAGGACTTCAGCTTACCAGATGATTGCTGGAAATAGAATACAGCAGAGAGGAGACAGTCTGGAAGGTCCCTGGAGTGTAAGGTAATCTTCTGACACAGCTGGTGAGTGAACCAAGGAGCCCTGTTGGAGCTGTCGTTCAGAAAAAGAGAAGGGCTTGTGGGTTACAAGATGGTTGAAGGGTGTCTTGGGTGCAGCAATCATGAAATACAGTTTCCAACTCTCAGAGAAGTCAGGAGGGAAGTCAATGGAACTGCTACATTGGACTTCTGGAGGGCAGGCGGGCCTTTTTTCAAAGCCTGGTTGGCAGAGTCCCTTGGGAAACAGTTCTGAAGGGCAAAGGAATCTGGGAAGGCTGAATATTCTGAAGAATGAAATCTTAAAGGAAGAGTCAGGTGCAGGACTCCCCATGTGCCAAAAGATGAGTCATCAGGGAAGAAGACTGGCCTGGCTGAACAGAGAGCTTTGGATGGAACTCAATATAAAAAGAGAGTTAATGAACTCTGGAAGAATCGGCAGGCAACTCAGGAACACTACAAGGATATAATGAGTTCATACAGAGAGAAAATCAGAAGGCCCAAAACCCAGCTAGAACTTAATCTGACTTCTGCTATGAAAGAAAATAAAAAAAAAATTCTATAAATATGTTAGTAATAAAGGAGAATCTCCATCCTGTATTAGATGTGAGGGAAAATACGGTGGCAAAGCATGAGGAAAAAGCTGAGGTACTTAATGCCTTCTTTGCCTCAGCCTTTAATACAAGACCAATTGTTACTAGGGTAGCACTGACTGAGGGGAAAAAACCCAGCAACAGAGAAACCATCAGTTGCCAGTTATCATCTGGTTGTCACTTGCATTCTGAAATACAGAAAACAGAAATATTTGAACTATTAGATGTGGATAATGTGTCAGTCTTATGTATAGTTATTTATTTTGAGAGTGAAACAATAAGTGAAATACAATGAAATTAATATTCAGAATATAAATAATACAGGACTTGATGGGACGCAGAAAGGTTTACATCTCCCTAAGGCAGTATAAGCTATTCACAATCAATTTCAATTACTTCTGATAGTTGACTTGGTTTGGTTTTTGAGCTTGGCAATGAAATTTGATCTTGAGTCTGAGCAACATGCCTTGATTTTGAAACAATTGTGAATCAAAAGCATAACCTAAGGGAATCTGATCAAAACACAACATGTACTTGCTACTGAAATACAAAACCAGAATTACAGATCATCATGATTATCAAAATACTACTTTTTCTACTTATAAACATTAAAAATTCTTCAATAAAGAAAATGGAAGACTGTGGCAGTGTGCCTGTGAAGAAAATGAAGAAACCAGCCATAATGCCTTAAAAACTGAGGCTTTTATTATATTGTAAAATGTATTCCTTGTCTTTTTCCTCCAAGTCACCTTTTTTTTCCCCAGGACCCCTTGAGGAAACTCTTATCTCCCTAGCCTAGTATGCAGGAATTCATTCTGGCAGGACTATATGAAGTCCCCCTATTTGCCTTTAGTTAACCTTTTCCCCATTGGTTGTTATCCCTTGATTTCTATTGGTTGTAACCAAAAATCCCCTGAAGCCCTTATATACACCTGACCATGTGAATAAACTCTCTCTCTGCATCCTCTCCTGCGGTCTCTGTGTGTCTCTTTCCCAAGGCATCTCAGGGACCACATGGCCAGGGGGAACGAAAAGGGGAAGCATTCCACCACACTGTCACAGAAGACTGTATCTACTAAAATAAAATATATGCAAAGGAATAGCTAGTGCAGTATTTATGTATGACTCAGTAATTTTCACCAAATGCCAGCCAGAAAAAAACATCGCAAAAGAAGAATCTTTAACAACTCTTTAACACATCAGACTTCAAACCTCTTTACCTGCCATACCACTAAGATGTTTCATCACTAGTTACAACAAGTTTACTTTACTTGTCAGAAAAGCTGTTCAGTGCTTTCCAGAAAATATTTCAGGGGTTGTGCCATATCATATTATGCGTTAATATGGACTCACATGAAGACATCTTTGCTAGTGTAAATTTAAAAGAAAATACCATAGACTAGGACAGGACCATGCAAAAGCAACCTAAGGTTGGGAGAGAGGATCCAGCAAATGGCCACAAAGGTTATTAGAGGTCTGGATCATCTCTCTTATGAGAAGATAGTGAGGTAGGTGAGCCTTCTTAGTTGAGAGAAAAGAAGACTGAGAGGGAATCTCATCAATGCATACAGATATCTCAAAGGTAGCTGTCAAAGAGTATGTTGCCAGACTCTTCACTGGTGCCAGACTCTTTTCAGTGGTGCCCAAGGAGAGGACAAGGCCTAATGTCCATAAACCAAAACACAAGAATTTGTACCTCATCATGAGAAAGAACTTCTTTACGTTCAGATTGGCAGAGTACTAGAACAGGCTGCCCATGATAATCATGGAGTCTTTCTCTGTGGAGACATTCAAAATCCACCTGGACGTGTTGCTATATAACCTGCTCTAGGTGCCGCTGCCTTGGCAAGTGGGTTGGACTGGATGATCTACAGAGGTCCTTTTCAACCCTAACAATTCTGTGATTGTGTAAATGTAAATCCTTATGATTAAAACAACCTAAAAAATGCACAGTAGCTTTAATGCTTATTCTAACCCTGACTCAGACTGGTTTTAGTGAAGTCATTTTGCTTATCTAGGTTTTCCCACTCATAACAGAGACAACCTATACATCACTGGAGACAATGTTAGAATGAATAGTTAGGTCTCAGCTAATAGAATACTGTATTTAAATAGTTGCATAATCTCATTCAAACAGATATAAATTGTGTTAACTTTTAAATTAAAATTGAATTGAGAGAGTGATGAAACACACACACTTCACACTGGAACAGTTTGGAATGTGGTAACAGATAGTCTAAATGTATTCCTCAACTTCGATAAAGCTATTGATTAAAAACAAAAATATGGAAATTAACACAAAATGGGCCCATAAGTTATTCATGAGCAAGGTTAAGGGAAGCTGTATAAACCAGATAAATGCACAGAAAGTTATACAAGTAAGAAAAGTTAAAAAAAAAAAAAAAATAATGATAGAGGCAGAATTCCTTTGTACTTGAGTCTATAAAGAAAGGGTGGGGAAAAAAAAAAGTTTCTTTTCCTCACAAAGTAAGGAAGTCAAGGGATTAATGAGTCCAGAAGGGGAGAAAGTGCTACAGCTGTCAGAAAACCTATTGGCTTTCAAGGCATAATTTAGCTTTAGTTCCTTTCAGAAAGTGCAATAGAGATATTCAATTACATTTTTAAATAAACTAAAATCTTTTTAATCTTGAAATTTTAAAACAGATATAAAGAAAATTATTTCTGGCCCGCAGTTGTCAGCACTGGGGGAATAAACCGTCACTTCATGGAGTCCATTTAGTTCAAATGTCAAAACAATTTAGTTTTGGTATACGACTATGGTATTTTTAAAGATCTTGTCTAAACTTATTTTTTTTTTCAGAGTAGAACCATACCACTTTGTAGGGCTTTTAAGCCAAACCATTAGTATAGTAAAGAAGAACACAAAACCAATGCAGATGGACAAGATAACATTGACTTCATTGAAAGAGGACCAGTGTCTGCACATCAAGAAAAACACAGATAACGATGTACAGTAGGTATACAGTATCATTGTAGTCATTGAAAAGAGGAACAGAGAAGAAAGAACAAAAAAGTAAAAACTCTAAGGAAGAACTGGCCTGCTAAAAGCAATAAAACCTGTAATAAATGCAATGTCTATATAGAGTGTGCTTTCTGTACATGCTGTTATGTATATATATATATGTGTGTGTGTGTGTGTGTGTATTTGCTCCCATATATGTAGGTACACATACATATATCCAGGCTGTATATATGCTGTTGAGAAGACAGCTCAATCGTTTACATGTTTGTCTATTTCGTTATATTTGTCCATTTCTTATATTTGTCTGTTTCTTCAGAAAACATAGCTGTTCTTTGAAGTGCTTCCTAGTAAAGAAGTAAAGTATCCTGGCACATACAACCAAAGGCACCTCTTATTGCTTAGGACCATACTCAGAAACTCCATTAAGGATTCCTCATACAGAATCCTTTTCATGGTTCAGCTATATAAAAAGATTAAGGCTATGAATATCTCTTAAAAAAATCTGGTTTTAATTTTGCTGTACAGGTGATGTAGGACTCAAGCTTCATTATTAGACTAGTCTATTTCTGTTACAGCATATGTTTTACTGCCTCACTTCCCCCTCCTCCACTACCACTCCTGTGCCCTGGTTGTAAATCTAAAACTGTGTATTGTCATAGAAGTCATTAAAGCAATTTTAAAGTAAGTCTGATATTTGACAAGCAGTTGCACTGTGACTCTCCCTCAAGACTAGAGTGACATGCTGAATTGCTTGGAGTGGGTTAAAATTCTGGACACAGCATTTTCAAGAACGTACAGCTTAGGCAGCATTTTTTTAGGCATCCATATAAATAGGATTGAACCCTTTACAGTGCTGGTTATTACTGAAGACCAGCACAAATCTCTGCAAACATTGGCCAGTTTTTAATTTGTGACTGAAAATTTGTAAATCTCCAGAGTTGTAGAAATTCATGCTGCATATTTTTACATAAAGATTTTTAAAGGTTGTTTAAAAAGTAATGTTCCATTTCAGAAAGGTTTAAAAAGAACATTTCAAATTCAGAATTTTAATAGTCCACCATTGTGTGATAAAATCTAATGGTTTTGACTGTCAGTGAGGGAAGAAAATGGTGACAAGGTCTTACATTTTTACAGTGAGATAAACATGCTTTTATTGCTTCAAATATTTAAGATTACATTTCTGCTTATCTTGATTTTGCTGCCTAAACAGATAAGAATCTAATTTTTATTTCTCAGGGTTTTTCATCCCGTTATACATTTAAACACTGAGACTCAAAAAAAAAAAAGTCTTCATTTTACCTGATTATATAGATAATTTATCTATTGTTTCATAGAAAATAACAATCCCTAAACTTTTTTTATGATCATCTCTTACAGTACATGTCACCTCTTTAAGGCAATGCTTGTTTTTACATCTCCCTGTGGATATGTAGGAATCTCAGACTGAAGTGATAATTACTATTAATTTGACTAAACCAATAACTAAATAGAGGGGGAATTTCTGACGAAATTACACTTTACAGACTCTTACAGTCCAAAGAGAATCCTCTGTTTTCAATATTATGGTTCCTCATTCTCTTTCACCACTGTTATAAAATTAACTTGATTGTCCAAATGTCAGCAACAAATGGTCTATAAGATCAAGATAGGCTGGATACAGTTTTGAAATATCAATAGGTTCTTTTATATTGTGTCATTTTATTGGTGTCAATTCTGTGGCCTTAAACTTGCTATCATTAGGTTTTATAAGATAAAACAATGTCATTTCTGACTGTTGAACAACAAGGCTTATTACAAGTAGAAATTTGAATATTTCATAGTAATTTCTGGAATTAAAATAAGATTTTGTGGGTTTTTTTCCTTCTAGTAACGTGAGACAATGTACTCTGGTCAGTTATTAAAATAATAAACTAAGAACTGTGGAGGAAGTATGTTCCTTTTACTTGCCTCATAATAATTCTTTGATCTCCTAGTACAATATGTACCATTATTCTAAAGTAGAATTCTATTCTAGAATTCTATTTCTATTCTAGAAATGAATGTATACCAAGAGTATAGCTTGACTTTGCAAGTGTACCAGCAAATGAAACTTGAGTAAAATGGAAAACTAGAACACAGGAACATGATGCAAAAGCATTTCAAAGTGTTCAGTAACAATAAAGCAGCTTTGAGAAGTTGCCAGAAGTACTTACAAACTGTAGCATAAATATCTCTGTCTTTACTGCAAGTCTAACACAGAAATACAATGTACATGTCAGTGAATAAATTGTCTTTGGATAATAGAATTTTTCTAAAGCTTTGCTAGAGCACTTCAGAAGATAACTTATGATGAAACTATCCAATGCCAACAGAGCAAGTATGTATGTGTAATAGTGGGAAAAATATTCAGTTTTACACTTAATACTTTTTTGTGTTTGTTTATTCATTTGTAGTAATAGTGCAATTTTGGAGATGCAACAAACATTGGGGGGTTTTGATTGGGTGGGGAAAGGGGTTTGAGAGCTACATGTGGATTGTTACTACAAATACATTTTTTCCTCTTGTTCTTGTGAAACATAGTGGTGACTGAATCCATATTCTTCTTGATGGGTATTTTAACACTCATTTTTGCCAAGAGAAGTTGATACTATTGCTGTCTAAAGAAGAAAATTAAAAAACCCAAACAATCATAATTATAAAATGTCTCTTAATTAAATATATCCTGCTTTCCTCATGTTTTTCAGCCTGAATGAAAGCACTCAAATAGAGGACCCCTGATAGTTCATGCTGCCTAACGCAAATGAGCTCACTAGCTTTGTTCTGAACTGCTACAGCTACCTTTTTCCAAAAATTGTCTGCTATAGGTGGAACTAGTCCCAAATAGCACAAACATAAAGCAATCAATGTCACATGGCCTTGGAGCAGATCTCTTTTTATTTACCATTGTAGTCATAGTATAATGCATATTCCCATTTTTTTTTTTTCTTAGGGAAGAAGATCTGACCCATTAGCATTACACAGAAAACAGTAATTACATACATGAAGCAGAAATTGCTAAGAAAACTCCCCCTATTATCTTACGAAAGTAACATTTCACTAATAGATGTAATCTGCAAAGCAGTGTAGCACCCTTCAAGCTTCAGAAGAGTGAGACTTTACAAAAGTTATGTGCCAAGCAATTGTCTTTACTCTGGAATTTGCTACACTATATATTCATCAGGTGTTCCAGCATCAGCCTTGTAAATCAGATATTTTTAAGTGGTAAAAAAAAAAAGTATTTTATAGTGTGGAGGTTGGAGAAGCTCCTTGGCAGCTTGGTGTAGGCAAAATTCTGCTCTTCATTGGACTCACACACTGGCCATAGAGGACCATGAAAGGGTGAGTGAGTCTTGTTGATCACTTCTTGGCTCTCCATTTCATGAGCCATCTCAAGTATGAGAGTCCTGGTTAGTGCAGTATTGTTGACAGTGCACTGCTGTGGTAGTGATCCATACCTGTTGCTCATCAACCCACACTGGTCCTACAGCAGATGGATCCTCTGAGAGATGAGGCAAGGTATTCAGCTGCCTAATTTCCTCTGTCTCCACAGCAGCTTACCCCAAAAGCCAAGTGATGTCCTTTTGGGCCCTTGAAATGCTCTCTCCTGAGATAACCTATGCCAAGCATGCAGAGGGCCTCTGGGCCAGTCACAATGGGGTGCTTTTGCCATTCGTTCCCAGTCAGACTTACTTCAGCTTCCAGTACAGTCAACTCTTTGGATCCCCCTATCAGCCCAGAAAAAGAGAGGGATTCTGTGCCCACATATCTTGATGACCTCAGGGTATATTGTGTGCTGGTGCCAACTAAAGCTTTATATTCTTGTAGGGCTGATGTGCCAAACCGTAGCACCCACAGTCTGATGGTCGCTTTCCCTCTCCTGGCTGGAGGCAGAGCCCTTCTAGTTCTGGTCATAGTATTCATTGCTCACTTCTTTTAAATATTAACTGCAAATCCGTTCAAGAGGATCATAAGTAACATCAGTCCTCGTGTCTGAGGACTTGCCCACTGAGAATTGAAGTGGCATTTGTTCTTGAAGAATTTCCTGCTGTGGTTGTTCTTCCTATCAACTCACTTAGCTGTGCTGCTAGGGCAGAGGTGGGTTTTTCATCCCACTTCCTCTCTGTGGTCATGCAGGTAAAACCACAGGTTACCTCTGGTGTGTACCCTCTCTCTGGAGCAGGGAGGCATTCGCTTCTAATAGCAGAGACTCTGATCCATACCGGTGGAGCTTGGGACATTTCCTCTCTAAATTGCTCGAGTGTTTTAAATCTGTCCACGGTTTTGGGCAGTCTTTCCACAGCTGAGACACACCTCAGTAGGGATGAAAAAAGATGACCTTGATACTGCTGGAGTTGAGTAGTCACCTGAAACACTGCTTGTTCTCTATATTTCATTGGCATCAATGTCAATGAGATGTCATACAATGATGGCTTGCTCCATACAATCTTCCACCATATGGATTGTGTGCACTGGACCTCATTAGGATCTGTAAGGGACTGCTCACTGTTGAATCCCTATAGAGTATCTTCAATACAGCTAATTCTCTCAGATAATGGATACCTTTCTTCACATGCTTGGGCATACTACTAGGTCATCCTCGAGAGAATACCTTTCCCTCACACTTGACAGGAGTTGCTTCTAGAGGCTGAGAGTTTCTGTTGTCTTCCCAATCCTCTTGTCAACGCTTACACCCTGTGACAGGGATCCCAGCTGCTTAGCTTCACCACCATCTAGTTTCATATCATGAGCCTCAATATCCCAGCACCAGAGTAGCCAGGTCACCGGGGGCTCAGCTACTGGCAGCTGAAATCTTTTCGCACATCTCGCAGCTCACTTATGGATAGGGATGGGGTGAATCTCTGGCTCTTTCAATTTCTCCTGTTGTGAGGGCCCTGCTTCCTCTTCATTCCTCACTAGATGAGCTGGCTTTGTCTTGTATTTCTCCTGTATGGAGGCAACTGCTACCAGCACAGGTTGTTCTTCTGGTTCAGCTGCAGCTGGAGTGGCCACAGTGCCTGTTGGTCTGTTTTCCTCCTCTGCCCCCTTAGGGTGCTCTCTAATAATGATCAGTGTCAATAAATAGTAGCCAAGATCCAGCACATTGCACTAAGTTGCTCATCTCCAGAGCTGCTACAGCAATCTTCTTGGAAAAATTCTGTCACTTTATCAGGTGCTTGTGGATGTTCAGGGATGAACTCCAAAACCACTGGAGCAGAGAATTTCTCCAAAAACTGTCCATTTTCTCCCACATTTCATGACACTCATGACTATTCCTGCTCTGGGCAGATCTCCGAATTACCTTGCTAAAAATCTCTGTCCTGACTCTAAACATTGTGTAGATCATGCTGAGGAGACATAGTAGACATGACAACAAGAGTATGCTTTCTTTAACATCCAAAGGAAATTGAAAATCCTAAAAGGCTGTTTTAACAAGTCTGAAAGAGGAAAAGGGGGTGAAAAGCCAGAGACAATCAACCTTCCCTGTTCCCCCACAGACTGGGTACAAATATTAATGGACTCCCAAATGTAGTGCAGGAGGTAAGCGTAGGAGAGCAACACTGAATACACATCTCAATGACCCTCATTACTCTTGATGTTATCATGTCATAAACTGATATCACAAAGTACAGCAACAAAGCAATCCTGTTCCCTCTCCCTGCTCTGGAAAAGAACACCACAAGAAGCACATGCAGTATTACATACGGGTGAGGTACCACAACTACTTGAAGAGCCCAAGAAATATTGTGACCAGTGGCTCCATGCCTAAACCAACAAATGCTTAGATAAAATTTCTTTCCATACCACTCTGGACATACCTGTTATTATCTCAATCCTATGTACTCCATATTGGGTGCCAAATAAAGTTGTCATGGTTGAATGGTATTCTCCAATTTAGTACTCCCACTAAAACCACAGACTACTCCCCACCCCACACGTGGAGGAGAAAGGATAACGGCTTTATATAAGAAAAATTTACCGGAAACAGCAAGGAAATGAGAAAACAAACAGTAACAGCAAAAAATATTAATAGCAGAAGGTATAAGAAAACAAATTATTCACACAGATAAAAAGTCCCTGATAACAGACAATATCAGATTGCTCCCTCTGCCATGTTTTCTTGACTGGATGGAACCCAACCTTCCTGCAAGAGGGTCCCTTTTCCACACCCCCAGCAATCACATGAGGTGGTATAGAATCTGGGTCCTTGATTCGGGATTTTCTTCTTTATGACCTGTATTTCATTCTGAGAAGAGAACACAAGCCAAAATGCAAATGTAGCTTGTCAAGTTGTTTCTTCCTTTTGTGTGTGTGAGCGTATAAATATTGCATTATTTTGTAGGTTGCTTAATGGAATTTTTCTGTAATGTCTGCATTGAATATGAAGAGTTAGCTTTCATAATTATAGATATGTCAGTCTACAACCACAATTTTATGAGTCATTAAAATATTGTACAATCTTCCATAATTCCTTCTCTGTTCTTTTTGTAGTCTGGCTACAGTATACTAGGTTAATAAAACATGCTGATATCTTGCTCTAAAAATTCATTACAAGTTGAACTTTATTATGATTATAAAAGACAAGTTGTGAAAAATAATGTGCCAAAAATTATCAACTTTAGATGCAAAATAAAAAGAAAGATATTCTTCTGTTACTGATGAAGGTATTGTCTGCTCCTATTTTGAGGAAGTACCCAGACTTTGAAATTACTCAGTTATCAGCTTTATGTACATATAAAAGGAAAGATAAACCAAGCCACTAATTTTTTAAAAAGTTGATAAAATGTGTGATTTTACCGAGTATGAAGGGGTTATCTCACATGTCTTTTTTACTTTTCCTGGAAATATGTGTGTTTGCATGGATATTTTTGTGTCATCCTATGTATGTCTATTGGTACACTCTGTTCACTGTCACGAATAAACTCAGTAGGCTATGCACCTGCTTCTGCAGTTCTGGACTTTTGTTTTGCTTTGTTTTGTTTTGTTTTATACAGAAATCCTTTGTGTCCTGTAATTAAGTTGATTTTAAAACTTTGGAATAAGCCTATGTTTGATAAGTGCCACTTGTATTCAGTTCCAGATTTAAACACCTTAAGTTAAGTGTGAGCAGTACTTAAGTAAGTGTGAGTTAAGTATCCAATCACTCACTATACAAAGTGGAAAAAAGGGGCAGTTCAATTGACAAAGCATCTTTTAAGGCATTTTAGGTTTTAGTCTCCTTATTCCAGTCAAGTGACTATCTGTGTAACTGTTTCTTCATTCTTAAAGCAGAAGCACATTGGCAGACTAACTGCTGTAATTCTATCATTACCTCAAATCCATGTTTCCATTGCATCTGTGTTGTCACAGAGGCCACCCCTGCAACTCTCCACAGATACCAAAACCGTTGCATCTACACCTGACACAGCACCACAGTGGAATTTTAACCTCCTGTCCTTTAAGTGACACCTAAGGAGAAATTTCTTGAGACAAGAGCAGGGAGTAGCATACATTCTAATTTGAAAACACAAAGTAACAGTCCTGCCACTTTCAGAGAAGAAAGTGATGGTTCCTTCTCTTGTATTCCAACTGAAGACACTTGGGGTTGCATGAGTCTATTTACAGGAAAAGCTACAATTTGCATTTACAAATTATATGATATTTGGTCCACATTAAGGCAGGGTTATAAGGTGTTTTTGAAAAAGTGCTATCTGCTTTGAGGATTTTTTCTGACTACAGAAAGTGTGGAAATTCTTACAATAGGATTACACTTAAACAGTTTCTGTTTCTTTAAACTAAATTGTATTTAAGTACTTAAAAGAAGGAACAATGTGCATGGCTGTATCCCTGCTATCTTCTAAATTTTTTATTTATTTATTTATTTTTTTAAAGAAGGGACTCAATAAGATTTTAAATTTGTGGAAACTCCTTGAGGATATAGGGAGTTATTCCAGTCCTGGAACTTGGTGAATGCTCTCACTATACCTTAGACAGGCTCTTTCTCCCATCTGCTCCTTTAATTCTGTCTCTTCTTTTGATTTTTCTCATGAAGAAAATACTCACTTCAACTTTTGCTCTTTGTAATTGAATAAAGTTTTGTTCTTACTGCCGGTAGTTTGTTATTTCCAAAATTTAAAAATATTTGTGTAGTTTTCGCGTTAATAACATATCTAAACCCCTGATTGATTTGAATGTACAGTCAGTGAATTTGGGGATTTTCCTTTTCTCTTTCTTATTCTTTTGCTATGGGTATGTTTACATAGCAATCAGGGATTGAGTGGATCTATTTGTGCACTTGGTTTTGGTTTTTGTAACCTACCTGCTTGTTTTGCTCTCTTAAAGAAAGTAAGGTCAAATTGTGCTCATATTAAGATTCAGAAGTGTCATAGTCTGTGCTGATCCTTAGCTTCTGTAGAAATGGATGTCCATCATACACTGATCCCATTTACCTGTCTTGTAAGACCTCAACCTCCTATCTGACATCAACGTGACCACAATGCTCTCTGCTCAGTAACACTGAATGTTCATCATGAACACTTGCACAGTGTGACCTGACTGTTGCAGGCAAAGAACAAATGCCTATTATATTCATGGTTGTCAGGTTATGCACAGAGCATAACAAATGAAATAAATTTTCCAGAAGGCTAAGGCCATAAAGAGGTGACTATGACAAATGGTAGTCATCATGCATTGGGATGCATCTGAATCTGTTTATCCAGTCAGATTATATAAAACATTTATCAGCTGTTGCTGCGTTATCACATTTTATATACTAGTATGCAATTCAGAAATATACTCAAATTTATTGTGTGAGGCTTTCTGCTAAAGGAAACTACCAGAGCTGTAAGTTATTTTTACTGTTGCCTAGTTAATTCATATTCTCTTGAATTAAGTATGGAAACCTAAAATGTTATTACTTTTCTTTTTTTTTCTTTTTCTTTTTTTTTTTTTTTAAATGTCATCATGATGCAACTATTTAAGCATTTTGCATCTTAAAGAAAAATAAGAATTTTCTTTGTATTAAAAAACTACAGGTTTTTAATGAGTCCCAGAAGGAAGGTCCTGTAGTAGAAATGTCTATCTCTTCAGACAAGCATAACCCAGGAAAATGCAGACTGGTATATTCTTCTGGTATGACTTCCTGCATGTCAGGATAATGATGTCTAGTGATCAGCAATGTCATGTGCAGCTCATATGCAAGGAGACAACCTTACATATTTCTTGCCTGTAATCATTCATCACTGCTACTCAATATATTTCTGTGTCATGTTCTCAGCTGAATCAAGGTAGCTGAATATAAACAATCTGTAGAAGTTCAGTAGTATGTCTTGAGGCAGAAAGCGGCATCCCTCACTATAATTCAATTATTTCCAGAAGATGATTTTATTTTGGAGAAGCTAAGGCAACATGAAAAAGGGAGATATAGATAACAATCCTATAGAAGATATTATTCATATATATTTTGTACAATAATAGATACAGTTAGATACATGTAGAAATGTAACTTTTCAAGCAAATTGAATAGAAATACAAAGAAAGTTTTCAAAAATTTAAAACTAGGAAGAAATTATATAAGTAAAAAACTTTTCAGTGATGAAATAAAGTTGGAAATTCATTCAGACACAAGTAGGATTTTTTGCCAAGTGTAGACAGATGCAGAGGATACATTTATATCTGAGGTAGTGTAGTTTAGCTGTCTTAGCAGCTGGTATAGCAGTCTGTGTTTTGGGTTTGTGATGAAAACAGGGTCAATAACACACCAATGCTTTAGCTGTTGCTGAGTAGTCCTTACACAGCATCAAAGGCCTTTTCTGCTCCTCACGTTTCCTCATCAGTAGGAAAGAAGCTGGGAGGGGACACAGCAGGGCCAGCTGACCTCATTTTACAAAGGTATATCATATACCCAATGATGGTGTGTTCAGCAATAAAAGATGAAAGGGACAGAAAGAGCAAGGGGACAGGAAGAAGGTGGGAGACAGCCCATGCTGGAGCGGCAAAAGGACTCTTCTCCCTGAGTAGTGGCTGGAACAACGTGTGACGGACTGACTGTAACCTCCATTCCCCATCTCCCTGTATCACTGAGGAGGATGAAGTTACACTCAGGAAGGAGGAAGGGGTGAGAGGAAGGTATTTTTAAGATTTATTTTGTTTCTCATTATCATGTTCTGATTTTGTAAGCAATAAATTCAGTTAATATTGCCAAATTGAGTCTGTTTCGCCCATGACAGTATTCAGTGAGTGATCTCTCCTAGTCCTTACCTCAACTCATGAGCTGTTTTTTATACTTTTTCTCCTCTGTCCAGTTGCAGATGGAAGTGATAGAGCAGCTTTGTTGAGTACCTGGCATCCAGCCAGAGTCAATCCACCACAATTGACTATGAACAAAGTGTCTGGTTCAGATGTGGGCAATAAATCTTGGTGAAATGAACTCTAACCAGAAGGTAGGAAAACAAGAGCACACTCAGGAGAGTAAATCAAACACTATGAATTGAGCCTTATTAAGTCTTCTGAGTTAGCTTTCTATGGTTAGCCCTAATTAACTATGATTTATTTAATTATACCCAAGCAACACATATAACCCTTGGAATATTGTCAATGCTGTCACGGTCAATATTTCCTTATCTAAAAAAAAGACGAACTTCTTTCTGAACCTTCTGGTTTTATGTTCTTTCAATTTAATGTCATTGTAGTTTGCTCCATATTGCAACCCTTACTTCTGAAAAAAAAAAAAAATTGTGTTCTATTTGACCTGCATGTGAGCATTTCAAATATCATGGCTTTGATAAAACAGTGTGAAAATAAAAATATGCACTGACAAAGTTATAAGAGATTTCTATGGAACTACAGTGATTAAGTGCTTGACAAGCCACAAAGGGGACAATAAAAATATGTCAGGTCAGCTCAATATTTCACAGTGGTTTATAGAGGTTAATGAGGAATCAACAGAATATTTTGTAATCAGTTCACAAGTGATTAGTTCAATGCCACTCATTCTCAGTAATGAAGAATAGAATAGTAATATTACATTGATGTTAAGAATACAAGGGGAGAACATCCTTTCTGAAGATCATTATGATTAAAAACTGGGTGCACTAAACCCTGGTTCTCATCTCAACTCATGAACCTTTAGTTATATTTTCTCGTTCCTGTCTACATGTGTATAGGAGGGACAGAGCAGCTTTGGTGGGTGCCTGGCATCCAGCCAGGATCAACCCACTGCACCATCTCTCTATATTTGTATGTTCTGTTTTAGGGGGAGAGTGTGGCGGGGGGGGG
>JAWWEW010000001.1:72475963-72510776 GCA_035583185.1 Anabacerthia variegaticeps | reverse complement strand
GTGCCCAGAGCCAGGGGTTGGAGGTGTGGGGGGGAGGGGGGGCGGGTGTGGAATCTTCAATCTTTCCTTTTAATGTATTACTGTGCAAGACTGAAGAATGCCGGTAATAGCATTAATCAGAAAGAGTACACAGTCTCTGAGAATTCTGGCATACTGTCAATAGCTCAATAGAACCAGTGCAAGGGTTAGGCAGTAAAATAAACAGATAGTCTTCAGCTTCAGAACATTATTGTACTTTTCTACAAAATTTAGAGAAACTGATCCCAAATAAGAATGTTAATACCAGCAGACTTTGAATGTTAGTGTTTTGGTCTGAAATTCCAGAGAACTTTTGAAGAGAATTTGAATAAAGTTATTTGCTTAGTACTACAGGAAGATGACTATATGAACTCTGGAGTTCCCTTACAACACAAGTTATTCAATGATCACATGATGAATATCATCACTAGTGTATCATGAAGGAGAACCATGGCAAATATTGACAAAACAGCTCTTCTACAGTCAAGAACTCATTCAATACACTTGGGCCGTTGAAAGAGCAGGAAATTCTTCATAGTCTGTCCATTCAGGAACTATCACAAAAAGAAAAAACTGACATTAATATCTGACCCCACATTTTCTTTTTTCCATCTCAATTTGACACCTGTTTTTACCCAAAACACGTGTCAATTGAACCTCTAGTATTCTGCAGTCACTTAAGGCTGTGGTTGGAAGGTTCACAAATGAAAAAGTTTAGCAGCCCACTGGTAGCCCGAGTATTCCTATTATTCACAGTAACTAGTAGTGCATTGTCTGTGCATTCTCTTCAGAGCTTTACTCCATTGGTCCTTCATAGAAATTTACTCTGTCCTGAGAGAAACAAAAGTAAGTCAGTTTTGGCAAGTATTTCTGTTGCTGTTCACTAAGGGATCCTGTTCTGCCTGTTCACCCACTCACTTCAGTTTTTAATGTTGGAAGATTTCACACCACCTGAAATATCCTCTGATGTCTTCCTTCTTTCATTCAGTTCTAGATCCTTTCCCATCACGTTTATCTCACTAAGTTCTAGGTGACTTTGGCTTTCTCAGTAAATGAAGTTTTGAATTTTTTATACAGTTTTGATATATTTCTGATTTATATGCAAATATTTCACTGTTCTCCATGACCCTGTGCCTTCTCAGTAAGTGTATTGTGTGGGGAGATACAGAAGGGATCACAGACTGTAAGATTTCATGGCATTTCAGCATGTCTCAGAATGATTATCTTGTGCTTTGTTGTGGTTTCACCGCAGTCAGCAACCAAGCCCCATGCAGCTGCTTGCTGTCTCCCCCACTAACAGGATCAGAAAGAGAATTGGAAGGGTCAAAGCCACAAAATTCATGGATTGAGGTAAAGACAGTTTAGTAAAGAAAGCAAAAGCTGCACCTACAAGCAAAGCAAAACAAGGAATTAATTCACTGTTTCCCATGGACAGACAGGTGTTCTGTAATCCCCAAGAGAGCAGGGGATGCTTACTCACGTAATGCTTACTCAGGAAGACAAATGTCATCACTCCAAACATCCCCTCTTCCATCTTCTTCCTTCTCCACTGTACATACTGAGCATGATGTCATATGGTATGGAATATTCGCTGGGTTAGTTGGAGTCACCTGTCCCAGCTATGTCTCCTCCCAGCCTCCCATGCACCGCCAATTTTCTTGCCAGCACAGTAGTATGAAAAGCATAAAAGGCCTTGGCTCTGTGCAAGAACTGCTCAGAGCAACAGAAACATCTCTCTATTATCAATCCTGTATTCAGCAGAGATAAAAAAATATATCCCTGTACTAGCTGTTGTGAGGAAATTTAACTCTTAGCCAAAAGCACCAAATGCTATGTAGAAATATGCTATGCGCATATTTTTCTTATCTGGGGTGGGAGGTAGGGTTTTTTTCCTTTGGAACAGAATGTGTGAGCTATTAGAAGCTAGAAAAGTATGATCTTCTCTTCATAGGGCACTTCAGGCTGAAGCTGAGTCACATAACAAATCAGTCACTTCTCACAGGAACTGGAAAGGAAGGGGAATGGAAAGATGACAGAAGTTTTTGTCTCATCTGGGCAGAAGCTAAGGGGTTTTTTGAAAGAGTTATAAAAACTCACCTTCTGATCTTCAGGGCCTAATTAACTGGAACTACCTCCTTAGCCATTATGAAGTTGTTTTAACCCCCCGGAGAGGGGGTGGACAGAATTCAGCATCTTCTAATGAATTGCAGAGCAAGCAAAACTTTCCACATTCTCCTGCTTGGCATGCTGCAGCCATTTTACTAATACACTTTTCCCCAGCTAACTGCTTGGTCTTGTAAGAAAGCTGTCTTTTCCTGCTGAGACAGCATTCTCAGGCATGTGCCACAATACAAAAGAGGTCAAAAAGAGAACCAGACAACTCACAATTAGAGTTAGTATGTCCCTATAAAAGCCTGGTATATATAATTCAGTTATGAAGAAGGAAAAGGAAGAGGGGGACAATAAAGAGGTGAATCTTATCCTCTTTTTTAACAGTGAATTTTAAGTCTATTTTATAATATATTTACGACTCAAGCTGTAAGAATTTTCTCAAGAAGCACACAAAGTGGTATTGAACCATAATTTTATTTTATTACCATGACTATTAGAATTAGTTATGGATAAGGTTGTATTGTTTCTATTCAGATCCTCTGAACTCCTCTAATTCAGGAATGAAAGACTGAGGCACAGCTGTAATTTATAACAAAAAGCTGATAGTACTGCATTTTATTGTTGTTGGAAAGGAAACTCAGCTAAGCTCTGTAAGAATGTTCAGAGAATATTTTTCCCGCTATAAAGCTGGCATCCACACTTTATAGATTCAGCACAGTGAAATTATGTGAGTCTATGTCAAGAAGACTCTCTCTGGCCAGAAAAAGCAGATGACTCATGATTTAAAGTGTCAGGATATTCTTGTATAAAGCCAATTTGGAGTTAGTAGCAACAAATCATAGAATGATAAATGATCCAATGCCAGGTTGAAAGCAACCTCAAGGATCATCTAATCCAACCTTTCTTGCGAGAAGCATAATCTAGACAAGATGGCCCAGCACCCTGTCCAGCTGAGTCTTAAAAGTTTCCAATACTGGGGAATTCACCACTTTCCTGAGGGGATTATTTCAATAATTGTTCTCATTGTGAAAAATTTTCCTCTTCTGTGTCCAGTCAGAAGCTTCCCAGAGGTAACTTGTACTCATTACCCTTCATCATTTTCATGTGACTCCTTGTAAACTTCTGTCATAGTTTCAAAATCTTTCATGGATTTTTTTTTTTCTTTGTCCCTTACCAACATAGATTTGGGATTTAGAAGCTTGTAGAACCCCAGTTCTCTCCATACCTGCTCCCAGAGACAGCTAACTGTCTAAAGCCTAAACAGAGGGATAGCTAAAAGCTTTGCATTCCAATCAGATGGCTGGGGAGAGGACTGGGGGGGCCTTTTTTTCTTTTTTTGGGGGGAAGGACCTCACTTTTCCCCTGGCTTGGGCGGTGGTGAGAGAGAGGTTTCCTGGTGCTCATTTTTTTTGCCACTACACCCTTATCTTCTGTCTCCTTGGGTGCCCAGCCATTGCTTGCTGGGCTGGTGCCAGTACTGGGAGGGGCATCCTGGCTCCTCGCCCTTTCCCCCCCACTCCCCTAGTCTGTACACCCTGTGCTGTTCTCCTGAGAGAACATTCACCAATTGTTTCCCAATTATGTGCTTCATTTGACCTATGAAAGTCCCCTGCTCCTGGATAGTCAGAGAGGATCCCTTCCTGTTCACCCTGCCTGTGTACACTGCCATGCAAACTGCTGTGCCATGCCCTCACTGCTATGCCTTGCCCCTGTTTGATCACTCTTGTTTGCTGCACTTCGGGCTTCTTGAGCCTCCTGGAGCCGTTTAAATGCCTCTCAGTCCCTCCCAACACCACCCCCTGCTCTTCTGGCTGACTGTCAAGGGCTTCTGGGTCATGGGGCTGCTACTTGGGTATTCCTGGTCTCTAAACCCCACTACATAGCTGGCTCTTACCCCCTGGACTCCCCACCACTCCTGGTTGCTGGAGCCTCAGTGACTGAGGCAGTTCACAGAATCACGGAACATGCTGAGTTGAAAGGGACCCACAAAGGTCATTGAGTCCATCTCATAGCTATTAAATTACATTGACAGCTATGTTTAAGAATTGGAATCTCACCATTTCTTTATTCTTCAAACAAAAAAATACAAAAAATGTGCAAACAGCAGGGACTGGAATTCAAAATCCCTTTACACCTTATAGTCTAAACACTGACTCAAGGACCTCACATTCATTTTTTGCAGACAAAGTTTCTTTCTCCTTTGTATTTCTGCCAAAACAGCCATGTAGCCTAGTTCGTAACTCTCCCGGAAAGAGAGGTAAGTGTGCATTTTTGAAACCAAAACAGAATATGGTCAGATTTTCTCATTAATAGCCCTTTGGATAGAAAAGCTTTCATCTTTTTTATCCAGCCTCTTCCTATATAGCTATGACATAGGTGAATCTGAAGACACATCTTAAGTCTGCCACACCTAGAATCTAGGCCAGTCTGGGTTTTGCAGCTTTGTTTGTCATGTGTTTTGTGAATGTTGGTCTCTGTTGAGAGAATATAGTCCCTTCAATAGATGTCTCATAATTATTGATCTGCCCAGACATTCTCATGAACCAAGCATACAGCTTTTTGACAGAACCAGGGCTCTGAACTGAAACCATTTTTCCTACATACTCTGAAGTTAGTTAGTAATCCAGCCTTTAATTTGAAGACTCTAATTTTACATGGAATTTCCATATATCATCCAGAATTCCACAAATGTGTCTGCATTGGAGGATCACAGAGAAGGTGTGCTTTTTGTTGGAAAGAAAAGAATGGAATGTTGGAAAGAATATTCCTCCCCATTTCAAATGGGTCCTCTCAAACGTAGATTGTTGGACAAATTCAGTTGTGACTGACAAGAGAAACCAGGAAATAGCAATATGGGCAAACATAGTGTGTGTCTGATAACTAAATATAGGACCAACGTTCACAGTCCAGATCCCTAAATCATTTAATAAGAAAGGTCAAAAGTACTCAGAGGGCTAAAAAAGGACTTTCTAAATTTTAACATGGAATGCTTTGAACATAAAATGTTTATTTTTTATTAGTATAGAAACTTAGTTTCCTGTTATTCAATGTATCAACAGTTGCCAGTCATTTGGCAGAATCAAGGAAACACACTCAGCTGAGATTCACATACTGGAGATTGGATTAAAAATGTCTAACTCTTGTCATTTGGAAATTAGGGATGGATTTCGCATCACCTAACTCTAGGCCTCTACCCATGTGGATGTTTACATATGAATGACAACCTTTCATTATTAGTGAAGAAATACAGATTTTCTAGTTTATGTCTGACAGATACAGACACCAGCATTAAGGGTGTCTAAAACAAAGCAGTGAAGTAGGAAGCAAAAAACACTGGGACTTCAGAAACAGCTTCTTGAAGTGTCTGTTATCACCTAGTTTAGACACCTTCTGTCCAGTGTGCTGATAGCTGTGAATCCAATCCCATTTTAATTCATAATGACTAGACCACAGGGTGAATTAAAGCTGTGATTGCAATTCTCAGGTTCAGGCCACTGATACAGGTATGATCGTGGCATCTTCTCAGGCTCGTGTTCTCATGCTCACGTTCTTTTTTTGTACCATTGATGATGAGACAGTTTGGCAGAAAACATTATTTCAGGAATTTGCCAGATCAAGTCCTTGATTAATAAACATATAGTGAAGTTGCCACAAGTTTGAAGGAATTCTATTATAGTTGAATTCTGTTCTCTGTTTCTGGGGAAAAAAACCACAACCACCACCACCGACAACAACAAAAAAACACACACAAAAAAAAACTTTCTGGCTTAGGAAATTTCTAATTAACTAGAAACTTCTCAATCTGTCTCACATTTTTTTCATGATCACATGACATTGACAATCACTATCTCATTGTTTTTTCAGTGGTACTTGGCTAACATAACTTAATTAGCTCATGTGTTAGTTTATGTTTCAGTCTGCTTTTGGTCCATGCAGGCTGTTTAATGCGCAGTAGTAAAATTACAAATGATATATGGTGCCTTGCTTTTGTTTTTTTTTGTTGGGGAGTTTGGTTTGTTTGGGGTTTTTTGTGTTTGTTTGATTGGCTGGTTGGGGTCTTTTTGGTTTTAGTTTGTTTGGTTTTTTGTTTTGTTTGTTTGTTTGTTTGTTTTGTTTTTTTCTTTTATTTAATAAGGTTTGCCGTTAAGATGGTTTGCTAAAATCTACACGTGGAACACAAACCAACTCAATTAAGAGTACAGTTTTCAAGACTGCATCATCCATCTGATTTTGGAGTACCCTTTCAACAGGACAACTCAATTTTACTATATACAAGAAGATATTAAAGTTCATTAGAATACTTTAGGGGGATAAAAATTAGTCAATTTCAAAATCTCATTTGAAGAAGGATTTTTCATAATAAGTTCATTAATTTGGGTTAATTAATTTCACTAGTAAGAATGTATACTAGTCTGAATTAGGCTGCTACTTCTAATTTTGAGCCATTGGAGTCTGTAACTTTTTTTCTTTTAAATTAAACTAAAATGGTTTTTTTTCCCCAAATTTCTCTGTCATCATTCATGAAGATACAATCTTTACGAATGTTCTAATCCCTTTTTTCATATCTAGCTGTTGTAAACTTTGATAAGCCATCAGAGACCATGAATAAATTAAAAACCTTTTTCAAGAAGAAAGAAACAAAGTTATGATTCTGGACAGATGGAGTGAGCCTAGGGAGTTCATGGTGTACATTCCTAGGAAGGTGCTAAAATAAAATGTCAGAGCGGCTTGTTATGGTGACTGATTGCAAGTGTTGTCAGATGCTGGAAATCTGTAGGAGGGCAGTACAAGTGGATCCCAGGTACAATAAAGACAGGATAAAATAGGATCAGAGATAGTATAATAATGTTTCTCCACATGGCCCCAGATATAAGGAGAGAACTGTGGGAAGACTTCTCTGAAAAGAGTGAGTGGTCTCCTCTCCCAGTGAGAATATTTGGAGAAACTTGTGGAATCAGAGCACTTGTGCCCTATCAGTCGTCTAGGGACTTTGCACTGGGAATTGTTACATTTTGTACAGGCAATAAAAATGTTTCCACACTAAAAAATATATATGGTAATATACATTGTTAAATACATATATAGAGAGAGTGATATATAAGTAGTAATAAACATATATATATATAGTAATTCCCAAATCAAAAACAAACAAACAAACAACTTGAATAAATACTGAAAATCTACTCTGTATGAAGTAAGAGAATTTCAGTCTAACAAAGAAGCAAAAAAAAAAAAACCTGTTTAGAAAAGATTCTTCAGGAATGTATTATAATATGTGTTTTAGAAGACCTAGAGTGAAATACCTGATATAGGCAGTCAAAATGGAATCTTGAAACAGGATTTTTTTTAATATTCCATGTGAGTCCTCTCTTCAGAGATGTGTATAAAGAATAGAGATATCAGGTTTTAGTGTGTAACCTAGATTGATAGGCATATTTTAACACCAAAAATCACTTAAGATTTCCAGATTTTAGAAGTGAAATAATTTAGGGCCACATTAACCATTCCTGTCAGCATCTGTGCGTCCATATATAGACCCCAAAAAGAAATCTATATGCATCCAGAAAAGGCGTAATTTTGACCCATTGTCGCTTAAGAATAGTTCTGTTTCTTAAATTGAAATGGACATATCTTATGTTAAAAGATTTAAACAGTAAAATTCCATCTATTTTAATTAAACTTGCAATTTTATCAAAAATATATTTATTTGGGTTAGAGCTATTTCAGATACAAGTTTATCAATAATTTATTGTATTTTCTTTTTTGAGTTCTGAGTTAAAATTTATCTTATTTTGTGAGAAATAAATACTGGTCTGACAGTTCTAAAACTACCTTTCTTTTGCAAAAGTGTCAGAATTTTTCTAAAAAAAAATTATTGTTTTTTCCTCAGGCCCTCAGTGTTCTTTTAGTCTTGCTGAAAATAGATATCAATAGTTTAAAGAGTTTCTTGGCTGAAATATTTATATGCAAAAATTTACTGTAAAAATAATCTAGCCCACAAATACAAAGTAAAAGAAAAATAATTTGGAAAAATAGCGGCAGAACATATTAATTAAGACCTCCCACTAGGGGACATGGGACAACAATAAGAGAAAGACAAATTCCACACATCAAGCTTTATGAATGACGTTGTTGCTGGTAGGATTAGTACACAAAAGCTCTGAAATAAGAATAAAATAGATGCTCTGCTTTCATCCATCTGGATGAGTAGAACCCATTAGATTTGAGCTGTTTGTAAAGCACTGAAAGATGAGAAATATATTTAAAGGAAATATTGATTGACATCCTCCATGACTGACTTATTGGAGTAGAGAAGGCACCATAAGAAAGGAGAAGAAACTGCTAAATATATAGTGGAGGTAACCCATACACCTTTCACTACAGAAGTACTTTGGCTTAAGAATAATGAGAGGTATCCAAGTGAACTTTCTGCCTAATGCACATTTGTTAACTTCTAAAGGCTTTAAACTTTAACACTTTTAAAGGGCTTGAAAGGCTTTCTTCTCCTTTCCTATTTTTCTGAAGATCAAAGATACTTCCTATGCCTTTCACTACCAGACAGAGAAATAGTTCTGGCAGTGACAGGAAACTATGTGAGAATCACTTGGCCAAGTGTACTTTGAGTCCTCAGGAAGCCTTCAAAAAAAATCCCTTTAATGATCCATTGGTCAAATTCATACATCTTGGGTGGACTGTAATAATATCAGTGTTCTCAAGTTAGGAAATATTTAACCCCAAAAGTTACATGTGCTCATGTATTTCCAGCTTACCTGTGCAGAGTTGGTCACTTTTTAAACTCAAGCCATACCTGAACAATACTGTTCTGATAATTTTTTTAGGTATTTTCTTTTGGAACCTCTCACTAAAATGAAGCCCAGATTTATCTAGTAAAGAATTAGAAAGGCCTTCAACACCAAACTTTATTTTATATCTAGGATATTTATAGTGAATTATGACTATTGTTATTCACTGTATTTAACTTTGTAATTGATAAAATATCTTGTGAATATGTGTGTCATAACTAAAATTGGTAAGTAAGGCTTCACTGCACCAATTTGAATTAAGCAATTTCTGTCCAAAATTGTCTGCAGGTTAAATTAAAATGAATTTTTGGAAACTGAAAAAGCAGAAAGATAAAAGGCACATTGCATTTGTTCTCTCTTGACCAGTTAGAAGACAATGTTTTTATATAGCTAGATTTTTAAAGCAGCTAGATAACCAAAAGTTTGATAGAATATCTATGTGTCTAAGTGTGTTTGTCTGTACAAACGCCAGACAGCAAAGTGACAAAAGATACTTGACAAGAGATTCTCTTAAGACTTAAATTCTCTGTAAGATCATGTATCAAACTCATTCCCTTGTTTTGCTTATTTGTCTTAAAGAGGTGATTTTCAGGAACGTTTTTGGCAACTTTCAAAATGTATTGTACTAAAATGAATTTTTCAGTCTTGCAAAATAGGAGCAAGTAATGACAGAAGCCTATCAGGACTTGGAACTTCTAGAAGGGATAGGATACTCAGTCTTCTGATACTGCCTTATTAAGTTTTGGCTTCCAAAACCGCTAGAGTTCGAACAATATGAAGTATTAATGATTTTCAGTCCCTTGCCCTGGTTAGTTTTACTGAACACCATGTACTAGTGTTCCTACTGCTGTTTAAAATTCTAAAGTGAGATTTTTTTACAGTTTTGCTGTGTATGTGTGCACTACTTTGACCACCTGTCTTCATAATATTCTGGTTTTTTAGCTTCACCTTTAGTTGAATGCCTTTACAGCTAGCTTGTATGCTAGGAAGAAACTTAATGGTAAAAATACTTGTAAGGAAAGTGTCATGAAGGTGTGGGTGCACACTTATCTGTTTTTCAATTCATGACAAAAATGTTCCAAACAACATGAAAAAAAGAGCAAAAAATGTTTAGAACCAAGCAAAGTAACACTTTTTGTAATTAATGACAGTGAAACACTGAAAGCTATGTGTGAAGTCCTAAATACCATGAAATAGAGATTTCATATAAATATGAGATTTCCTTTTCTTTTGATGCACAAAATTTTGCACAGGTTGCAGGACCTTACCAAATTTATTTTTTAAACTAGCTTTTCAGTTTTCTGAAGCAATTAGAATGATGGCTATGGAAATTATGCTCCTAAATGGTCAAAAGAAAACGCTATTAGATTTTCAACAGGAATGCTGTTAGAGTATGTTGTTTGTTCATTTCATCTCTATCTTGTACTGGCTTTCATGAGCTTAATTAAAGCACAAGGTATTTATGTTAATATGATACTTTGATACATATCAAATTAATTTTAGTAGCTAATAGTTAATTATTGTATTAGGATATTTATGTAGTCAGAGTTACATTAACAACGAAAACAATTTGAAATTAACATTTGATTCTGTTTGTAAAGGCTTATGAATATAGAAGTATCGCATATGCAAACAATTGGAATTTTTTTTGTATTCTGCTGGATTTAGGAAGAGTCTTGTTGGGTTTCTTTTATAATTACAAATATTCACAAAATATTTATAATTCTGAGAGTGATTTTATGTTTCTTTTTGTGGGGAGTGATATATTATTTTTTAATCATTATTATTATTATTTTCATACATATAGTCTGGTACCATTACATTTCTACACACAGTCTTACTGCTAAATGCTATCCACTAGATGAAAAGGAAAGAGGAAAAAAACACAAACAAACAAATAACAAAACAAAACAAAAAAAACCACAAACAAAAAAAAAAACCACAAAAACCTTCATCTTCTATCTTCTTTACAGAATGTGCCCATTGAGCTAAATATTCTACTGAAGTAAAGATATGGAAATGTTACCTCCAATATGCTAATAAATATAAAATTATATGATAATTTTGACATCTGCTCTCCCTTTGTACCCCAAAGAAAATTATTTGAAGTCCTGTGTCTGGTCTGTGACTACGCTTCCATGGGATATCATTTTCTTAGAAATATTACCACAAGGTTATACGACATTTCTGTGTATTGTGGGGAGCTCAGAACTAAATAAATATTTCACATTTAGATACTCTTTGTGGAATTTTCATATTTTTAAATTTTTATTTTGGTACACCAAGTTTCAATTTAAAAGATGAAAATATCTATCCATTTTTTATTTCATGTTCTCCAGTGTTACTGGAAACAAACAAACAAAAAAAACAAAAACCAAACAAACAACAAAAAAAAACCAAACAAAAACCACTAAAATATTGGCTTCTAAATTTTTTGAAAGGTGTACTTATAGCTAATATAGCACACTGTAACTTTAGTCATTGTGTCAAGAAGCATTACCACATTGTAAAAGCACCTTGGAAAGGTCTCATGCTTTTGGTGGAAAACCAAACGTCTTGGTCAACTTGTACCGCTCTCCAGTATAAAAACAATTGTTGCTCCTCAACACCTTTTTCTTTTTTCTTTTCCCTTTTATAATTACCTTATATCTTTGTTACCTTAGTGATTGTGATCACCAGTAAACATCTTGTCCTGAGAGTGATATAGTCTCAAGACAAGTGCTTAAGACATTTACACATTCTGTTTCATTGATATATATATAATGCCTTCCTCATAAAATGTCTATATATGAGTTAATTCATTGCACTGAAATAATGATGGAAAAATTGGTACCCCCACTTTAACTCAGACCCTTCTGAATAATACACTGTATATGTAATACTTGATCAATCTGTTCATTCCTTTAAAATTCAAGAATTGATTTTCATTTCATCCAAAGTAATAGGGACATTCATAGCAGATGTGAACTATTATCAAAATTGAAGAGTTTCTGTTATTTGGAAGCAAACCTACAGATCTTGTGAAAGTCTTTTCAGGATAGTGAAACTAAGAGACTAGAGCAAAGACATTGAGGTTTTCTTTCAGTTTCTGCTTTTCACCTTTTTTTTAAATTATAAAAGATTATTTCTATTTGTTCGTGGTTCAATTTATTCATTATAATTGCTGCTGTTTCCATTAATGTCTTAAGCTTATTATTTCATATACAGCATTGTAAAGTATTTGGTTTTCTAGTTGATATAAAATGTCCGTGATATAGCTTACTGCAAAATAACGTGGTAGATACAGAGGATGAAATGCAGGTACAAAATATCACCAAAGTCGCATTTTTATTATGTTCATTCTCATAAGCATAAGAGAACCAGGACTGAGTTCAAACACCAAACTTATGGCAGGCTACACTTCTTAAATATTAATGCAGTCTTGTGTCTGTTTCAGATCCCTCCAAATGTCTTCTCTACAACAGGTCTCAAACATTCTGAGTATTGTTATGGGAAGGGTCATCAGAGGAGAGAGTCACACTGAGGTGGGGCAGTGCTGTCCTGCTTCATTTTGAGACTCCCATCTCAGCTCCTGCTGACAGTGCAGTGTGAACCAAACATGCAAAACCTCTAATTTACATAAGAGGCATGCACCAGGTTAACTATAAAATGGACCTGATTTGATTCCCCCTCTCTCTTTTTCCTCTCTTCTCTCTGTCCTCTCTTTTCTTCTCTTTTACTTTCTTTGTCTTGCAACCCCAACTCCAGACCATCCACATGGCAGAACCAATGCAGAATCTAAGGACTGGTGATATTTTTTTGTCTTCTTCCCTTGCTTTGTCTGAGCAAAGCACAGCTCTCATATTCTACTCCATACTCAGTACTGAACTTGAGGAGTTTGTAGTGGGAGTTGAGAACTTATTGAAGTGCAATAAAAACATAAGAGTTCCTGCCACATTGTCTGGTGTCTTTGTTTAGCCTTATGAGAATTTATAATGAGCATTATACCCTCTTCTGATGGGTTCTGACACTTTATCTTGGCCACAAGACTGGAGAATCCTCACGATCCTTCTCTTGTATAGTGGCATGGGCACTTCACATCAGGTGTAGTGTTTTTGACACTCATTCAAAATGCAATTAGAAAAAAATACTCTGTTAATCTGGTAAAATTTCTAATAAAGGTGATATATATACTCAAACCTCAAAATCACACATTTTCTTCTGTTTTAATATCTTTGGTGTGATTCACTAAAGATCTCTGTTTCTCCTTGCTCCTGTCATCATGATCTGACAAGCAGAATTTGGGGTAGATATGCCTACATTTATTATGTTTAGTTTTATTTATTCACAAAGAAAGAGTTCTATGTTGTGCTTTAACCCCAGTTGTAAAATATTAGAAAATATTAAACCGTGTTTATATAGAATATAAAGGCCACAGTGTAAAAAGCCTAGTTCAGGAATTTTAGCTGCCTTACAGGTTGTTTAGGATTTAGCTGAGCACCAAGACAACTTCAAACTGACCCTTGTTACTGAATAGGAAGTCAATAATTGCATATCCATGATACAATCTATATAATACTTAAAGATAGGTTTTGGTTATGAAAGAAAGCAGGTTTATAAATTCCAATAGCATTCCACTAAAATAACTGTGGGCAGTGCATACGACCCAAGTCTAAATACAGGAATATATGAATGTCCTTCCCATGCAAGATGACAAAAATCTTTGGAGCTTATGTAAGTACCAGATGAATATGAGTACAGGTTTATCCTATTTTGGAATTTTTAACTGGAAATCTTCCTGTTGCAATGTTTCAAAAGTTAACAAGAAAATACTGATAACTTGATACTAAATATATTTGCAGGTGCAAGTAGTTAAAAATTCTCTTTTGTTTAAACTGATTTTGTTGTTTGACATTTATTTTATCTGAGATGGGCACAACAGAAAAAAAACAACCAAAGAAAAGAGTTTTCAGTTTTTGCTTTGGTTGCATTTTTAGAGGAAAATTAACTTTTTACCATTTCTGTTTTTGTATGGGAACCTGACACGCCTTTTGGATAGGTGAAGGTGTTTGCATAAAGTGGGACACTTTGATTAGTACACAAAATTAGGACACTAGCTGTGAATATAGACCAATGTGTTGAAACTCTTGAAAAACGCAGAACGGTGTTTTTCATCTCAGACTGCTCTGACTTGATTGGGCAATGATTCCTGTGTATCCTCTGTTATTTTAACTGGTAGAACAACTACTCTCCTCTGAAATTAAATGTTCTACATCCAGATGTTTCTTGGCAAAACAACTTGTCTCCATAAAACAAATTATTCTGGAAAAAAAAAAAGAATAAATTAATTGAGCAAATAGATTTAAACAATGCTAAAATAATTAACTTCCTTTTCAGTTCTATTCTTCAGTATATTTTTTAATTCCATATTGATTTGAATGCTCAATATTTTTCAAGTGTTTTTTCCATAAATATCGGGCATAAGCAGTCACTTTATCTTATGTTATTTTGGACATTGAAGAAGCAAATATTTCAACTGAATAGTGTTTACATATAAACTTTTGTATATTAATATATGGCTTTTTTAAGTGTATCAACTTTCTATTTCCCTCAAAATTATCACTATTTTATTGTGCTATGAAAGAATTTCATGAAATTATGATCAGGCAATGAAAGTAAATCTTGCTGCTCATATAAAACTACAGATAATGTCACATCATAATCTGAAACAAGTTACAGAATCACAGAATGGTTGAGGCTGAAACAAGTTTCTGGCGGTCATCTGGTCCAACTACCTGTTCAAGCAGGGTCACCTACAGCTAGTTGCCCTGTACTACTTTCAGAAACAGCAAAGGGAAGAAACAACCACAAAACTTCGTAGAACACACTTCCTTCTTTCTCAAGGCAAAATGTTATTTGTTTGCAAATTTTTTCCTCATTTGGTGAAGCACACGCTTTTAAAACTTTTTGCACTAGATGAAGCCTTTATGGAAGTTGTAGCAAGAGTTCTGCTATGTATTTCAAACAAAAAGGAGGGAAAAAACTTCGATTTTTTCAGCTGTTAAATAACTTCAATTTTCATGAGATATATATGAACTTTAAATGTTTTTACGTCTTCTTAGTTTTTTCCAGATTTGTAGTCTAATTTTCTTATTCTCCAGATGTTGCATTAGCTGATACAGCAAAAATATATACTTTATTCATTTAAATTCCTTGAGAATAAACTCAGAAATGTCTTTGGGAGCAACAGAACTGTTTGAAAATTAAGAAAACTTGAGCTTGTTCTAATAGCTGAAGATAGCAGAAGTCGTTATCAAGGACTTGATTTATCCCACATAACAGAAAACAATTATTTGAGATGCTTAAATTGAAAATAAGTGTAGTTTTAAAAAGTCCCTAGGCTGCTTCTGTAGTCAAGGAAGGCAGTGAATTATCTTAAGAGAGCAATCAAATTCTTGGGCTGAATCTTTTTTTTTTTTTTTTACCCCTCTTGATTGAACAGTAAAGGGGCCCAGGGGCTCATTAACCTAATTTAGATTAGCTTAATTTATACTGAAAATTAACTTTATGAACAAGGTACATACTATACCTCAATTAAATATACACAGTAATATCAGTTTGGCTGTGTGGATAATATGTGTATAATAGAAAATTAAATAAGGCCAAGGCCCATTCTGTAGACCTTGGAAAAGTGGCATAGCACTGTCTGTACCCATTTTAATGCACTTTCTTCTTCTTACAACAAAAGGCTTGTCCATGCCATCTATTCCAAGTGACTTCTAACTCTTGATGTCTGTGAAAAAGTGACCAAGAATTAAGAAGGAAAAAGTGATCTGTGGAGAGAACAAACCTGTGTTACAGGCCTTACTAACAATTTAGACTTGGACACTTGCACCTGAAGAGTGGCTTGCCATAGCTTCCAGATCTGATTTCCTGAATATGAATCTGGAACTCCACAGTATGCAAATTTTCTTAATGAAAGTCTGATTTTCAAACCTGAAACATTTTTTCAACATATCTTTTGTAAATTCAGGTCCAATTCCTCTGCTCAAAACGTAGAAATATTTGACACAAGGCAAAAAGTAGGGCCTTGAGACAGATATGCGAACTGAAGACAGTGTCTCTTTATCTACCACCCTGGCATGAACATTTAGAAATGCCCTTGTGAGAGAATGCATTAACAGTTCTGATTTCAATGGATAGTAATTAAGATGTTCTCCTTGTACCTTTTTTATTATAATGTGACAATTTAATAGGCAAGAGAAATTTGAATGGATAAACAATTTTACAAGGATAATTTCAAATACATGTGCAGGGATATCTTTGATACCTCTGAGGATTTGGTTTCACAATTACAAGCAAGACCTAATTACAGGTTTTGTGAGAATTTTTTTTTTACTTACTTGCCTGTACTGCAATTTTTCTGAAAATTTGTTGTCCTTTCAGTCATAACTCACCGTGTATTAAAGTGGATCCTACATATTTATGAATTTAAATACCCCAGTTTGAATAATTATCATTATTTTCATTAAATTATGATAAAGAAAAAAAGTCTTTACTGCTATAACTCAAAGGCACAGAAGAAAAAAAATATGCATTGAACAGGAACATAGAATTTTGAAATAATTTATATTTCTGTTCAGTGGTACTAGTAACTACTACCTACTTTTAATGAACACTTCTCTGTTCTGATGTTATGTTTCACATACCTTCCTTTCTGTTAGGAATATTTCAAGCTTAATTTTTTTGCCCAGATGCCTTAAAAATATGGAATTGCACATTTAATCCCTCCCCTCAAAACCCTCAAATTTATTTACTCTTTGTATTGCTAATCCCTGTAGTTTATCCAGTAAGTTTCTATTAAAAAAAAAAAAAGTAAAATTCAGTTGAAAATCCTGAGACCTATCCTCAAAGATTTTTGTTATCTGTAATTCTGTTCTCTTCCTCTTCCTACCTCTACCTCCTTCTTTTGTCCTGTGTTCCTCAACATGTTGGTTTTCTACTAGTTAATCTATTCTTGCTTTCCTGACTTTTGCATGACATACAAGCCACTGCACTTCAAACTTATGTGAGGACACAGTCAAAAGTTTTTAAATCTCTCATTAAATATTTTCTTAAAGGTTTTGCTTTCTTAAGGAATGAAGTTCATTAGCTAATGCTCTGATAGTAGCAGACTGGAATTGGGCCCCTAGGATCTTGGAGTGCTTGGTATGATACCCTGTAATCCCACAATTATCCATTACAATTATCCTAGTTAATGATCTATAAATTTACACTATAAATTGTGATGTTACAAGAAAAGTGTTCATCACCTTGGTATGCAAACATCTCCCTTGAGATTTCTGGCAATCAACTTTAATTTGTCTTCAAAACACAATTTTAAGGAACATTTTATTTCCTTGTTTTATGGACAGTAAAATTTAGATGAGAGAAGGCAGGAAAAGGGAAATTATTATTTTTGTGTGTTAAAATTAATTGCCGTTAGGTGATAAATCATTATGAAGGTAAAAATTTGAATTGTCTCTTTTATGCAATGTTTCCTCTTATCTTGGCCATTAATTCAGTATATTAGTACACTTCAAAATGGACATTAGAGGAAGAAAAAAAGACATAAATTGCTGAAGTCCTCCCAGTCCATTATGAATGAAATGTTTCGTAGTATTATGGAATCTACACGGTCAGAAAAGTGTACAGAAACTTAACTCTAGAATAACTTGCTAGTTTTAAGTAATCTTAAAATCTTTTATAACATTTTAAAAAGAAAATACTTAGCTATCTTTCTCTAAGTCTGTGTAAGTATTTGTGTGTCTGTGTACATGATAAATTTGATAATTGATTGTAAAAATTAAAAATTTTCATGACCTTTTTCATCAAGAATAAAGAGTTATTCTTTTCTAGAATTAATAATAAACTAAGAAGCATCACATGATCCAAGGAGAGACGTGTGAAAAATTTGAATAATATATTGAATTTAAACTTGCGGAATATGTCTTAAGGTGTGAGGGATAATATAATGATTTAAAGATTCCAAATAATTAATAAAGCACCCTCCCAAAATTAAAACCCCAAATGAAACCCACAACACCTCAAAAAACAAAACCAAACCAAAAAATAAATCCAGAAAAATTAGCATAGGCCTTTTAACAGTCATGGAGGACAAAACCATTAATGTGAAGATGATGTAAGAATTAAGAAAGACAGTCTTTCTTACCTGTACTACAAACTCATAATTTATCTACCAAACAGCTATAATAAGCACAAGTGCATCTTATGTAGAGAAAAATTCCTTTACACTAGGTGGAGAGTTGCAGTTATTTTAGGGCTATCTGTATTAGTAATTTAAATTCTACTGGAATGTGAAGGTTCTGGCATGTTTTTGTTCCATGCATTGAGCACCCAAGCAGTTCTCATGGAACTTCAGAACATCCATAGGGCGTTCCCTAAAAGAGGGCTAAAGGTCACACATCTTTGGAGGCAAGAAGAGTTTATGGGTTGTTGTAAGTGAGCACTGGAATAATTTCTCATTAGAAACAGCTGATGTTCTGTGATCAAACCAAGTCCAGCAACACACAACAGACTAGGTATTTTAGCCATCTACTCTGAATGTGTTTGTCATCCTTTAACTCCACAGAACCAGCCACCTCATATGATGTATTTAATTGTTCTAAGTTAAAAACTAAATTACTGATAATATGAAGCAAGATTTTTGCTGCATCCTAATGAACTCATATTATGTCAAAGCATCACAAAATAGTCACATCTATTGAGTTGATATCATGTTCTACTGTGTCTTTCTGTTTTGCTGCTGAGCTTGCATAGTGCAAAAGGTTTGTCATTGTCATCACCTGTAAACAAATGACACCTTAAATTCTATCTGAACTGTAATTTCTTCGCTGGATATAAATGCTCAATGGTAGAGTAGAACAAATTATGATCTTAAGTATTTTACAGTTTCTTGTCCAGTGATTTGTAACAGTCATACAAAATGAAGTTTATACCAGAAATTCCAACACATGTTTATCTTCCAAAACTCATTTAGCACATGCCAAAATAATTTATCTCTTTTATTGTGCTACATTAAAATGGTAATTTATTGTTCATTTCTTCTTTTCTCTTTTGCAGATAATGCAGTAAACTCCAAAGATCAAGTGAAGAATAATGTAAGGATGATACAATTACAGATGTGAAATCCAAGAAGTTCAGCAATAATGTTGACGCATGTAAAATAATAATGGAAAATAATAAATAAGAGTATTGCTGATGTCCCTGACAATTTATTAATCGAGCAGTGCAACATGACTGATTCTAACTCATTTTCTGTTCCTTAACACTAATTTTGTACAGCTAAAAAAACAACATATAAAAGATGGGAAAAGTAGAAATGTCAGCCATGATTTGGCTGCAATACATAACAGAATGTGCTATATTGATAGTATACCAATTACAGCATTGAGGTAATGATGTAGTGGTAGAGAACACTAATTTTTATTTCTAGTTGAGGTTGCATTGGCTGTGTTATTTTGAAAATTATGCTATCCTTTATAGCCATGATTCCTGCTAGTAACTCATACTCAGCTAAATACAAGATTAGTTATGGTGAACTGTGCATATCTTTGTATATACTTTTCATGTGATTACACAGTTTAGTTTGACAAATTAATAATCTTTGCCAAGTAGTAAATTCTGTACTAAAAAACCCAACAAAACAAAACACAAAAACAAAACAACAACAACAACAACAAAAAAAAAACAAAAACAAAAACAGAAAAACCCTAAACTACTCCTCTCCCACAACAAAAAGAAAACAAAATAATCAAATAAAGGGGAAAAAAAAAGGAAAAAAGAAAAAAAAAGAAAAAAAAGGCAAAAAACCACTCACAATAGACATCTAGTCATCAGCATGGCAATAAAAATGAATGAGCAAATTGTGAAAAATAAATTACATATACAGAATATCTTCTTAGCTTCTAGCTAATAGCCCCTCAGAAACCTTTTGGACAAAAGATGGCATGCTATGTAGGTCTAGTTGTATTTTATTATCATGAATTGTTTCTAGTGATTTTGAACTGGTGTACCTTTTTTTTGTTCAAGGACTTTAATATTTTAACTGCATTTTATGAAGAATCTGCTTTCTTTTTCATTTGGAATTTGGTCAGTTCTAGTTCATTAAAAAAGATCTGTTGAAAAAATGAAAAATTGTTACCTATTTCTCATGTTTGTTTGTTTCTTTTCCCCTGCCAATCATTTCTTTTTTAACCTGAAGTGTGCTTGTTTGTTTAATTTCACCATATACAGCCGTCAGCTCTCAATCATCCTTGACATTTTTTTCCTTTTAGTTTTTCTAATTCTATTATACATTTTCTGAGTCAGAAGTAGTGTGCACTGTGTTCAAGGACTTGTTAACTGCAGAAGTTTAACAATGCATGTATGAATAGAATGGAATACAAAATAGCTAAAGTTTATGTTATAGTATAAGCATCCAGGCTAATATAAAGCAGTATGTGAAATATCAGCTTTGATACTTTGTGACCCTTAAATACAGAAATCATAACATCCAAAAGCAAATCTCTTTTCCTTAGAAAACAGAACAAAACAAAGAAACTAACCAACCATATACAACAAATTAAAAATCAAATTAATTGCATATTTTACCTTTTTGGTTTTTTTTTTTTTTTAGTCTTTGTATTTGGTCAAAATAATTGAGAATTGCATTGTTCTATTACTTTGACTTAATATTTACATGTATTCAACCTTCCCTGCAACTTGAAGTGTTTACTGTGCTAATTGTCAGCTATGTGACATAACTTTAGCTTGTTGCTACAGTGTGGGAGAAGAAATATTGTTCTTACGTTCCCTCTTATTGCAGCTGGCATTCTAGACAGTGCATATTTCTGACTTTGAATTAGCTTAATTTCATCCTAGATGTTAATGTACTTTCAAATATAAATAGAAGAACTTCAGTTTCATTTCTTCTGTTTGGCATGGATTATAAAATACTCCATATCAACCTGACTTCTCAAGAAAAGGGAAATGTACAAGTCTTGGCTGAGACAAAATGAAGGATTTTATCTAGAAGCAGACCTAGTCTGAAGACATTCTCAAAAGAGAAAGAACCAGCATGATTTGGGTGGAAAGGAACCTTAAAGATCATGTATTCCAATGTCTCTGCCATGGGCAGGGACACCATTCAGTAGTTCAGGTTGCTCAAAGCCCCACTCAACTTGACCTTGAACATTTCCGGTGATAATGTATCCACAACTTCTCTGGGCAACCTGTTCCAGTGTATCACTACCCTCATAATGAATAAATTCTTCCTAGTATTCAATCTAATTAAACCCACTTTCAGTTTAAAGCCATTTGCCTTTGTCCTATCCCTACATGCCCTTTCTAGAAGTTCTTTAGCTTTCCTGTATGCCTCTTTAGCTACTGAAAGACTGCCTTGAGGTCACTCCAGGCCCTTCTCCTCCAGGCTGAACAACCCAAACTGTTTCAGCCTGTCTTCATGGAAGATGTGCTCCAGTTCAGTGGTTCTCCCTTGGACCCTCTCTAACAGGTCCATATCTTGTACTTGGGACCATAGATCTGAATGCAGTACTCATCATATCTCATTCTATATATTTGGGTACTAAATAGATTGTAATTCTTTCATTAAAAATCAATAAAATAGAAAAGGATTTAATAAGGAGACAACAGTGGTAAGGTAAAAATATAAAGTAGAAGAAGCCCAGCAAACTACTTGGATTTATTACAAAACCTACAAGTAGCCTAAAAAGCTAATCTAACTTTTTTGATGGAAATACTTAAATTGTTTTATGGTCATTTTCATATAAACAAAAACGTAGGCTTCCACATAAACAGTAAGGACAATTTCTCCAAACTTTTAATTTTTATCTCAACTTCATCACTTGGTGTCATCTGTATTACAAAAAGTAATTTCCATTATTAAATTCCACTGATATAAAATTATTTGAGCTTCCTTCTTGGACAGAAGATACGGTTATGGGTGGTATAGCATTCAAAGCACTTCGAGATATTTACTACAATGCCCTTAAACAAGAAGTTAGGAAAAGCATATAAAAATCACATAAGATAAACATCAACAGTCCACTAACCTTCTTTTTCACTTGCATTATTATTTTAAAATATTTCACTTATGATTAATATATTAGCAAATTGCGTTCCTTAGAATGAAATACGAACATGCATTTACTTCACAGTATACTCCAAGAACTTGTCTGTCTGAATAAACCTACGCAAGACAAGTGAAGTCAGACAGTGTTGACTTTCCTCTTTGCCATGAACTCCAAATTCTTAAGGAAAGTCAAAGCCCTTCTGAACATGCTCTACCTACAAGGGCATATTTTCTTATTGCTCTTTTAAACATCACAAACTTTCAATACATCATATTAATTAGGTTTCAGAGCAGAATTTTAAGTGTTCGTATGGAAGGAGAGAAGTCCCAAAGACTAAGAAGTCACAAATATTTTGAATCAACTGTAAAAATATTGAAGTCAAGAAAAGAAGGAATGTAACACCAGTGTTATGACACAAAATACTACAAGTCTTTGTGTGTTCATTTTAAGAAACACTGAACACCTTTGATAGAAATCTTCAGGTCAAATTTATCTGCCTGTCAAGGATTGTACTAAGTAAAATGTCAAAAACTTTAGACACAACTCTGAAAAATCACTTACTAATTAAAATGTAAACCATGTGAAGATACTTCTTTCATTTGTAAACTAAGAAGCAAACCAATGTACTAGTGTCATGGAAAAAAAAATAAAACATGAAGGTCAGTCTTAAAGTTCTCTGACTACTTTTCATTAATCTTATCTTGTCTAAGCATCAAATAAATCGTACGTCAGGAAATAACTGATTCTTATGAGACAATTCAAACAAAACATCTAAGATTTCAGAGGAAACTTCACAACTGTCATGAGCCTGATTCATGTGGTTTTAATAATTAATCTTTAATTGTTTAAATTAGTTGTCTAGTTTAAAGTACTTGACCAATGTCTGTTACAAGTAAAAAGACAGTTGTACTTACAAATCAAAGCTCCCCCACTCCTTGAATATATAAAATATAGAGAATTAATCACATTTTTGGGAGGAGAACTATAAAACTTACACTAGATGCCTAATTTTTTACAGTGCTAGATGTAGTCACAAAAAAATAATAAAACATTGGCTTTCTAAATTATTTCAGAAGAAAATAGTGAAAGAAATGAAGACCCAGGTAACAATATGCTTTTACCTCCTGGCTTGATCACTCTATCAGTGCTTTCCTCAGAGTGTCCAATTTGCTATTCTATGTCTAGTTTTAGTATTGCATACTTGTGCACTCTACGATCTGACTTTTGAGAAGAACATTAAGTTCTGGTAAAACTATAGGAGAAAGTACATCAAAATAGAACTGTGCAAGAGAGAATTGCAAACCCAAAATTTCAGATAGAAGTAAGGATGTTGAGCTGTACATAGCTGGTAAGTAAAGGATTCAAGAGCAAAAACACAGACATGAAAAAGGTATAAAACTATAAAAAAAAAAAAAAGAAAAAAGAAAAAAAAAACAACAAAACAACAAAAAAACAACAGTCTGCAGCTTAGAAACACTGAACATCCAGCCATTGCAAATAGCAACAGAGTGCAACCAACTTACTGGCAGACATCTAGTCAACTCCTGAGGCATCTTACTGGAGGTGATGACAATATTAAAGTCCAGCTTTAAAAGTCTTTAGTCCTGGCTGTCCAGGTTTGTCCAGTAGATACTGCCTTGTGTTTAACCTATTTAAACATGGTAAAAATTGACCAAGCTTGGTGCCCCAGAGAAGCAGCAAGGTATCACTCTGTCAAAAGGGATTTTGCGCCTCATATTAAGTATCCATTCATTCATTTCTGTTAAAAGCATTTTATTTAACATAAAATAATTGTTAACTGGGTACCAAATATCCTTTGTTCTTAACAGGTTTTGAAAAGAACACATGCAATTTGTCAAAAGCCTTTTCCTTTCCCCCATTCCATAACTCCTCTGTAAAAACAAAGGGAAATAAAAAATTCAGTGAAAATACCAAAGACATTGTGGGCAGAGAAATACACTGATGTTTGTGGTTCAAGCTGACTCCTACGGACCAGAAATATCACAGAAGCCAGAAAGCCAAATCATTGAAATGTTAGATTGAAGTTAACATGCTCTACAGGGAATCATATTATCAGAGACATCTCTAGAACAATATGCAAATATTGTGAAAAGTTTAATTGAAATTATAGACATAAATACCTCTTTCATTGCTTCCATGGACTTAGTATGATCAAATGATTTATTTGTGCAAGTTAGGTTTTGAAACGTGGAGGAAATTCAGAGAAGTGATAGCCTACTTTACAAATTAAATGTAAGTAATAGACCTGATAAACTGGTAAATAACTTGTCCAGAAAGAAAGGAGAATCAAATAGTTAATTTCATGCAGAACAGTATGTTGTTAAAATACCCTCTTTTCTCTGAATTCCTTTCGGATGTGCCATAGTATTTGTTCTGTAGTTATCATGCAGAGAAGTGAAAAGCAGCTCTAATAGGACTCATAACAGAAATCTTAAGAGCATCATCATCTATGTCTGTTCCTGAAGTTAGGTGAGATAAAGATACCATATCTTTGACATACATTGGAGATTACATACAAAGATGCCAATGAGCTCATTGCTTTTCTTTCTGATCTCAAAACTATAATGTAATCATTGCACAAAGTTCTTATATATATAAAGAAAAAAAAAAATCACCACAGTCAAGTTGTTATAAAGGCTACTAGACTACAGTAAAGCAGATAACAAAACTGCTGTGCTGACTAAGCAACACAGGAAAGTAAACTTCTAAACTTCTTACAGTTTTTAAGAGAATTCAATACATTTTACATTGTTAGTATAATATAAAAACTCATCATAGATAGTTACAGTTTAAATATGTACCTTTAAAGGTAGCCTTTTTTTATTAAACTTTTGCAGTATCTTGGGTTTCTGCAACTATCAGATGTTATTGCTAAAATTATGGTAATAATAATACTAAAAAAAAAAAAAGTGCAATTGTGATGCCAAGATACATTGACAATATGAGTATTAATAGTGTTAGTAGAAGATAGTAAGCATCACAATAAACTGCAATACATCTGAAAACTGGTTATTAGTTTCCAGGAAATTCATTAAAATAAAACATTGTTTGTGTTGAATCCAATTGGGTTTTTTTTTTAGGTGAACTGCTGAGAAGTAAGGACAAATTGTCCTTCATGTGATAAAAACATTCTAAATCACAAATCATTAGGTGAGAAAAGAGAAGAGGTGTGTTTAAAACACCTATTCCTAGAACCCAGCTGGCATCAACCTGTTACTTCAGGAAGACTGAAGATGTCTCAGAGGTATCACGCCTAACTTTCAGACTCATAAAATATTTATACAGTCTGACATGTTAGAGTAGCATTGCTTACCCAGATATAGACTGAGTGCTAGGTTTCTGTCACAAAAGACAGCAGTCGTATTTGTCAGCTTCATATTCTTAAAAGCCACGAGGGTGTGTTAAAGTGGATGGATGCCAGTCCTTGGTCAACAACATTCCTCCCTGTATTTCTGAGATGTAATTTGATTTATTTTTTTAAGGGGCCTTTTACAGAGTACAGTACATCTTATTTATTCATTATACCTGCAGTAGAAGTAGAAAATTGTTTTTTCAGATGTCAGTTTATTTCTGTTTCCTTACAAAGGAAGGCTGATCCATGTATCTCAGAGAAGTCTCACTAAAATAGTGATCAAAGGAAACTGTTCTGCTTCCTCAATATTTAAGGTGGTATGTAAGTTCCATAGTTCTGAATGTTTATCTGCTGAGAGCAGGTTGGTGACTGGCTCGACAGTAGTTACAGAATATTATGAGCAGGAAGGAACCCACAAGAATCATCAAGTCCAGCTCTTAGGTGAATGGCTTGTACTCAAATCTGAACTACAGATACGTTGTTCCTCTACACATTAATCATCAGAAGCTTGTTTCAGTAGACATTTTTAGAGCACTCCTTAGCAACTAGACTTCACAAATGTGAACTGACAGTAGCTGTCTTCTAAATGTAGTCAGAAGAATCTCATATATATTAGCCCCATTCTGTCGAGGACTCTCTCAGGGTTTGGGAAACGGAGGGCATTCCTGATGGGATACCGAGACCTTTTCATGTTGAGGGAATACAAAAATACAAAGCCTTCTTAATCTAATGATGTTTGAGGTACCAAACCAGTATGGAGGTCAATTGCCATCTCCATAAGCTACGTTTCAAGACGAAAACAATATTTTAATTTTTTTTGGCCCAAAACAAGGGAAGCAAAAGCTTGACTGTAGCCAGATAGTTAGTCACATAGCAGTAAGAAGTCTTCCCCAAGTCAGTTATTTAGAGTTATCTAATTTTTTTTTAGAAAAGTCTTCTAAGGAAAAAGGAAAGAACATATTTTCCTCTTTCCTATCTTTTCAAATTATTTATAGCCTAGATCTGGAGTATAGCTTTTATCAAATTCATTTTTTTTAATTACTTTACAAAATACAGTGGTAGAACATAGACAAGGAAATTGAAGAGTATACTTGTGAGAAGATATAAAGATACATATATGGATGGCCCTTGTATCTGTTTGCCTAACTTATTCTTGTACATCTTTGAAGGGTGAGATTTTTACAAATTTCCTAGCTAGTATGCAGTCACTATTAAGTCTTCATTCAGAAACTTTGTTTTGCTTTGGTTTTCTTTAATATTTAACCTTAATCTGTGTATAAGTAAAATAGTGTTTTGTCTCAGTTCACAAGCACACTTTATAACATTTCCTTTTTTATTTTTTTTTAAATTCCACATCATTATTTTCTGCTTTTTTTTGTTACTTACCTCCTCTTATAACTCCTGCCCAACAAGATATAGTCCATCAATTATTAATTATGAATGTGGCTTTCTAAAACTCTGAAGATTCTTTTGCTTCTGCTTAGGACTCAGCAATTTTCTAGAATCTCTATACAATGTAGTGCTGAAATTTTATATACTTTTACTACTAAGTATATGTAATTACTATGTAAATATTTTACTACTAAACTTCATATTTGAAATTATTATTAAAGATAAAATAAATATTACAAAATAAAGATACAATTAGAAACATAAATACCATATATTAAAAGAGACTATGCTCACATAGAGGAATTATTTGAACAACTCAGTAAGTGAGGACAGGATAGCTTAATAAGTTACATAGATACTAAACTATATGCTTGTACTCGATCACATTATGCACACCAGACAGTTGTACTAGTGGGAAATACTTTCCAGCAGGATACCAAACAAGATTTATCTCTCTGCAGAAAAAAGAGCAGGGTCAGGGGCTATGGACAGTTCTTTGAGGCCTTTCAAAATCAGTCACAAAAACTCTTTAAAATTACCTGTTGATTTCTTGAATTCAAGTCTCAGATTTTAAACTATAAACATATCCAGTTACTAAAAATAAAATGGAAACTAAAAAATTTGTTACATTTAAATAATATCAGCAAAACTTTATTCCCCATCTGTCCTTCTTAACCTTCTTTTAGTTTATTCACTATTTTCCTTGAAAATGTATAATTTTATAATGTTACAGCATATTCATAGGAATAATGTTAATTTAATGTTTGCATGAGAAAAATATGAAGGCAGAAAAATTAGGTTTTTTGGTTTTGTTTGGGGTTTTGTTTGTTTGTTTGGTTTGATTTGAGGGTTTTTTTTGTTTGTTTTTTTGTGGGTTTTTTTTTGTGGGGTTTTTCTTGTTTTTTTTTTATAAAGCTTCTAAAAAGCATAGTTATGTTTTCATCAATAAAAGGAAGATTGACTTGTTCTGTCAAATACTGGAAAATAGTTAATTGAAGTTTATCAAAATAAGTTCTACTGGTCTCACAACAAATAAACCTGAGTTTTTAAATTACACTTTGCTGTGATTTCATAAGAATTCAAAATTAAATTTGATCATAATCTAACATAATTATATTTCAGTAAGTATTCTGGATGAAAATAAATTTGTATTTTATTTTTCTTTTTGCAGTTTAATAGGTGTTGGAGTAATGTTATTGTTACTTATAACAAACAATTATAGATGATGTCATTTTTGCTTTCTCTGCAATTACCACACTATTGTAGTCACTATTGTGATCAAATATGCAAGCCCAGGACTGAAATTAAGACTCATTACAACAGATTTTAACAATTGATTATTTTAAGTACACAGTCATGTAGATACTTTGTGGGTGTCTGCATACCATATTTCAGAAATAAATGCCTTAATATTATTTTAAAATCCCATATAAAATGTGTTTATTGCATCCCATAATTGTGCTGGCTTAAAGGCAAACTGGCAGAAGAAATGAACCCAACCCAAAAGAGATTACAAGTCAGAGTTACAATTTACTAAAAAGGTTACAATAAATACAATGATACAGAGCAAATTTGGGTTTAACCCAGCACCCTGGGGCACAAGCAGAATGGTGTTTATTAGTCGCTGTGCTGTGTGCCATGTGGTCCCCCTGAGTGTAAAGTAAAAGGAAAGGAAAGCCTGTTGGTGACGATGATGGTCACAGTCTGGTTGAGAGTGACAGTCTCAGTCCTGTTGAGGTTCTGGTCCTCCTCTGGTCCGACGAGTGCTACCCCCATACCCAGACTCCAAGGATTATATATGCTCAGGTTCAGGTGAGAATGCCCAGTACCTACGCCAGGGTGTGGAGGTTCACAATGTGTGATTTAACTCTGTGAGTCATGGGATCTTTTTGGAATCTTTGATGGCCCATTAGCAGACATGAGCCCTCAGGCTGGGTGTGAAGGTGCTAATGACTCCCTGGAGGGGAGTTATCACAGCTGAGTCATTGATGTGAAGACAGGAACACTCCCCTATCTCATAGGGTTCTTTAACACCCATCTTGTAGCTTGAGGTGTCAGGTGTGCCCTGGGCAGCTGCTGCAAATGGTCCATTATTAACAGTTCATGAGAAATGACGTAGAGGGTGTAGAATACACAGTCTTGGTTATATCCACACAGTGATAAACTGGTCCTGGCCACTGTAACTGTGACAATAATTAAAAAATATCTTCCTCTCTGCTGTTTGATTTCTCCTTTGTTAAGTTTTAAAAAGGTATTTGAAAACTGCCAAAAGCACAATAATGCAAGATACCCACTTTATGAAGACATGAATTAACAGCTCAGGAGATAGCAAATGGTCAAGATAGAGTAAGTATCATACAGGATATTCTTGTGAATATTCCTTTTGAATCATTTTTTATGATTCAAAGATCACTGGTAAACTCTTGGCTGACCAGATAACATGATCAGACATTGTAGTTCTTCACAACCTTTGATAGGTCTTGGCTAAACCTCTTAGCTAAGCACTATAAAACAATTTTCAGTGAAGTTTGCAAGACAAACCAAATATGTAATAGATAGCATCAGTGAATATTGCTTGGGAAAGTTCAATATTGTAAACAGTCAGTAAGTTTTTCCTATTGGGTAAGTTCTGGGGAGTAAGATTTATTCTTGTTACGTATTCAAACCTGATGACCCTTGCATATAAACAGCCCTGATCCCAGTTCAGGCAATTATTTTTCAGCAATTACAGTGCAGATGTCTAAATGTGAACTTTGTTGCTAAGCTCACAAAACAATCAATTAAGATCTTGTTCCTAGAGTTAATGAAATTGTGGAAAGCTGAATATTCAGTTTAAGCAGAAGATACATCTGATCAATTGAATAATTCTAGGCTCCTCTAAATAGGAGTGGGGTTAATTTTCTGCTTTTTCAGGTTATTTTTTAGATTTAAACTGGCAGATATTTGACCTGGCAAGTAGAGTGCAGGTGAGGGACCTCAGTGTCTCTTAAATGGACTCAGAGGATTTTTTTTTAGACAACTGATTCTTAGCTTTGTTTCACGAGTAGATGTCTACATTTAGCTGCCTACATTTAGGTGTTCACCATCTTGTTATGTCAAACCTAATACAGAAGTTGTAGTCACTTACTATGTGACAAATAAATACTTCTGAGAGAAAAGTGCTGAGATGACATATGCATAGAAAATTAAAACTACCAGACTCTTCTATATTTCCTTTCCTAGTTCCATCCCTCTGTCAATATGTTAAATATTCCACATGATAATCTACAAACAGATTCCTTGTTTATATTGCAACATCCTGTAAGATAGATGATGCATATATTTTATTGTTGTTTTTAATTTTAAATATAAATATTTTGGATATATATTTTTTTCAGCAATTATACAAGATGGTGAATTAAGCAAATTTGAGCAAGGAATCTGTAAATCTTTCAATAGCTTGCCTGAACTTCCAGCATATGAGAAACAGCAATGCTGTAGACTTTTATTCTTACCAATAAGATCTGGCAGTACTATGGCTAAGGCCCAGATAATAGCATAAATGTTTTTTGAGAGATTAGTTACATAGTCATGAACACTAGAAGACAGGTGAACGACCAAAGTATTTAACACCTTTTAGAATTAAAGACCTTGCCAACTCCTTATCACTTCAAATATAATTACCTTGATTTGCATTAAGAAGAAAGACAAGTAGTTTTATTTCATATTCACACAGATAAAGGCTGAATGAAAGCATTTTTAATCCATAACTGATACCTTTGAGACTATATCTTTTTGATATTTGTTCAGAGAGTTATTTGAGTCTTTAATGATTCAAGAGTAGTAGCATCTTGCCATCGTTGTGCATCAGCAAATAGTGCAGTTTATAATATATGAATAAGTCTCATCAGTTCAGCATGGTTAAACTCTCATTTAGGACCATTTATAGCCTTTGGTACTCACAATTCATTTAATAAAATGTTGAGATAAGAATTCTATTTTTAGTTACATAAGGAGTGATTGAATGTTTTCATGCATTTGAAAGCTATCTATCTATCTATCTATCTATCCGTCACACTGCAGAGAAGAATAGTTCTGATCAACTCACCAGTCTGAGAGCCATAAAAAAATAAACACAGTTTCTAGGTTTTTTGCTGTACTTTTTATAACCTTAAGCATATATTTTATGACGGAGTTTCCAAATTGTTGTAGGACTGTCAGAACAAAGTGAATTCTTCTCTAGCTGCTTGTGTGTTTTATATATAATCCCTGGGATAATTACTGTAATGCCTGCTGTTGGTTCTGTTACCATTGTCAGTGAGATTTAAGTAAGGGAAATTTGATATTTAGGTGTGGGAAGATTTCATGAAGAGATTTAACAATTTAATACTAAATATTAGATGTTATTAATACAGGCTACCTTAACTAACCACAGATATTTCTGGTGTAGAAAAAAAGCCATAGCAAAACTATTCTCTTGCAGTACGTTTTGTAGTCAACACATTCTATAAATATAAATGTTTAAACAGACTATGGTGTTCAAGATATTTATATGAACTGAACAGATATCACACAGGACCTAAGTGAGCTCCAAATCCTACAAAATGACAGACAGAGGCCAAAAAGATACAACAAGAGAACTCAGATAACAATTGGATTTATATCCAGACAAAGATAGGAAGGTAAGACATGGCTATAGGTCTTTTCCAGCCTAAATGATTTTTTCTTTTTATTCTATTATTCACTTGACCTATTTGAGACATCTACTTTAAGATGATCATATAATCATATAATCATATAATCATTAAAGTTGGAAAAGACATCCAAGTTTATCAAGTCCAACTTCTGACTGAACACTACCATGCCAAGTAACCATAACACCAAGTGCCACACTGAGTTGCTTCTTGTCCTTCTTGGCTAGCTGGGCACACTGCTGACTTGTGATAAGCAGCTGTCAACCAGCAACCTCAGGTCCTTTTCTGCTGGGCAGCTTTCTAGCCACTCTGCCCCAAGCCTGTAGCTCTGCACTTGGCCTTATTGAACCTCATACTGTTGGCGTTGGCCTATCAATCCAGCCTGTTCAGATGCCTCTGCAGAGCCTTCCTACTCTCCAGCAAGTCAACATTTCTGCCCAACTTGACATGAATCTTACCATCTATCTATTGGTAGAACCTTCAGCTCTGAGATCAGCACATCAGATTCTCATAAGGAACATGGACAGAATTAAATATTCACAATAATGTGTTTAAAAGTGAGGAGCACAATTTTTAAGATGGCACAAGAGGTATACTTGAACAAGCCAAAACTAAGTACCATGAACTAAAATATAATGTTTACAGTAGGAATATTCTTATTTTTAGAAGAATTGATGAATATATGTGTGAAAAATCTGAATAGCTCAAGAAGTAGTTAAATGCTAGTTGAAGACAATACCTGCACTGCAATAATTGCAAGTAATGCAAATGGAAATTTAGCACAGATACTGACAGCAATGAACCTAAAACTAAGATGGGTTCAGGATAGTTTTAAAGCCAAAGTACCTCTTCCACCTCTTTTTGAGGAAGTTTCATGGGTCACGAAAAGGTCTTTGTTGCTCTGCTGTCAGTATGTGATGCCCCAGTGTCACTTGCATAAAAAACCAGTAATCTCAGAAACCACTGAAGGCACAAGAAGATATTTAAGTTTACACATAGTGAAGATAATTATGTGCTTCATTCTGAACCAGAGCTAAAAATAATTTTTAGTCAAGATTTTTAGCTATTAGTCCTCTGAAAACATCAGACAACACAGTCATGCTGGCCTTTTCAGAAAAAAAAAAAAAAAAAAGGAAAAAAAGTGAAGAAACGACAGTATTGGAGATCAGCAACCTTCAGGTCTTTCAAGAAGAGATGCTTAGAGAAACAAAGCAACACTCATAGTAATCTAGTGTCTGAGAGTCATAGTTCCTGTAGATGGCTGCTCCACAGGAAGACACACTGGCTTATTCAATATAACAATATTTTCAGAATGCTGTGGCTTACCAGCATCGTTCTGAAAAGAACAGCTGGAACACAGAGGCTAAATATATAGCATGCCACTAGCTTCTTAATACATTGTGTGCTTCAAGAGAAAACCACAGTACACAAAAAATATTTCATAAGTTAAACAAAAATGGTGCAAAAAAGTTTCAAAGCTGCAAAACTGTCATTACAGTTTCCTAATTCTCTGAATATGCCATGAAAATGACACTTATAATAATAGAAACTACTGTAATTGGTGTTTTCCCTCTCTAACAGCATATTTGGCATTAGTTATAGCCTGCTGGTTTACATTACAGAACAATTGTCCTTTCCTGTAATAGGTGATATGTTGACTATGAAACAGAAGAAATAGAACTATCAAACAAAGAATATTGTTCATAGTTAAAATGTTGTAAATACATCATAGCTTTGCTACAGATATTGATTGGAAAACAGTATACACAATTAAAATAATGGCCAAATCTTGTACCCATCTTTGTTCATAGATAATATTTTATATTAATTCAGTTGAATATTCTATGTGAATAAGTACTGTGGTAAATTTGAAAGCCTTGAAAAACATGGTTTAAATCATGCTTTGCTTCAAACAGACTATTTCATTTAGCATAATACATTAAGAAGATATCTGAGTATATGACTAATGTCTTCTCATTACAGTATTTATTTTCATTTGGAAATTTTCTTTATAGAATTAAATCAGCTGCTTTACATAGGGGTAGGAGTTGTCATACCCAGAATTAGGACTTAAAAAATAGGAATGTAAACTAACCTAGGAGTCTCAACTCTTTACTTGGCCAATGGTCAAAAAAAGGTTGCTCCAGAGAGAAAGACAAGCAACTTCTTTTAAACAACTATATTAATAGTGGAGGAAAAATGTTGTCTCTGTGGGTGCAACTTTTTCCATTTTTACTCAAAAGTCCATGCAACCATATACCTAAATTTCAAATATATTTGAAATGATATGATAACAAAATATTCCAGTCTTCATAGCCCTACTGTCTTCAACTCTTATGAGCTTGTGTAGAAGACAAATAATCTTTCCAACTATGGATAGGGTTAAAAATTAGAGGAGTCTATGAATTAGAGGGTAAAATGCAGTTGCTGCTCCCAGGATGGAACACTGTCGACATGTTCCACAAAGGTTCCCTAAACAATGACAAGCACCTGCTATGGAGAATGGAATGGAGGAGGGGAGTAGTGTGAAGGCTCCTCGGCCTTCCACCATAAACATCCTGCATGGAGAATAACATGGTGACACTTTGTAGTTCAATGACTATACAGTATCTGTCTACAAAGGGAGATAGATGTCAAGGATGACTACTTGATCAAGTAGTTGTAACTGAAATCACTCAAGCTCCACCTAAACCTAAAAGAAATAAAATAAAAGTAAGTTGGAATTAGGTAGAAATCGGAGGAAGACTCCACCAAAACTGCTAGGACCAGTTGACAGGCTGAACTTGTCTTCCCCTCCCACCCCCCGTAGGGATGCCTACTGGATAAGAAATATTCTACGTGCTCTGATTGCTGCTTTTAGGACTAGAGCTTGTGCTTTGCTCTATAGTATATTAGTAGATTGCTTTGTATTAAAGCTTGTGTTTGTGCTTGCTTTGTAGTATTATTAGATTACTTTAAATACATTTTTGCAGTCAGACACTATCACCAACTTCCTACAAACCTTATTAACCTGTCACAATTTGTATTAATAAAGAATGTTATTCTGTAAACTGTTAGAGCGAGTCCTTTATAGATGCTAGTAGTTGCTGATGGCAGATAACACTATGACAGGACCCATTGAGAGGGTGTCCATGCTGTTGGTTCAGTCTCCCTCCTGAAAAGGGCAGTTGAATTACTCTCTGATCCTGTGGAGCTGTTGAAGGGTCCCCCCATTCTGAGATGCTGACAGACTGGTCAGACATAAGGGTCTCAACTTCTCCTCTCCTCTCCTCTCCTCTCCTCTCCTCTCCTCTCCTCTCCTCTCCTCTCCTCTCCTCTCCTCTCCTCTCC
>JAWWEW010000001.1:72442286-72475863 GCA_035583185.1 Anabacerthia variegaticeps | reverse complement strand
CTCTCCTCTCCTCTCCTCTCCTCTCCTCTCCTCTCCTCTCCTCTCCTCTCCTCTCCTCTCCTCTCCTCTCCCCTCCCGTTCCTCTTTTTTTTAAAAAGTCTTCTGAGAACTTTATGTAGATTGTTCATCCTACTTACATGTTTGCCCTATGTATGGGCGAAAGAGCTCAAAAGATAAAATGTAAGTACCAGGTATCAGGAACAGGAATATTAGACTTCTTTATGTACAGATAGTTATTCTTAAGCAGGTTTTACCAGATTAAACTGATCCAGATATTAATAAAAATAGATTAAACTACAGGTTTCGATATGGAAAACCACATAGATCTTTGGCTATCTTATTGGTTTTTCCCAATACTATTGATTCAACTTAATATAACTCTATTCACTTGTGTGACCCAAATGAGTATGACTTGCCTCGATTTTTTCATTCAGAAATTAATGGATGGGCATAGTGAAAATTTAAAGATGTGAAGGGCTCAATGATAAAAATATTTATATAAAACTGAAACAAAAGTAACCACAAAATTATAGACATAGTAAGAGGAAGGAAAACTCAGCAATTTTATGTTTTTCTCATAACTGCTTTTACTTAAAAGGACATTTAAGATGTCAGATGTCTGATATTTCCAGTTCCTTGCAACATTGAAAACCTCAGCTATTTGTGCCTGGAACTTCAGAATTAATCCTTCAGCCCTGTAAAGACCTAGAGACACATGTTTTTTGTTTTTGTTTTTTTTTCTGTTTAACTTTTTCTTTTCCCAGCTCACAGACATGCAAGGCAGACAGAGAGAAACTTTCTTTTCCTTGCATACACATGCAGATGCACTTCAGATACTCATAACTCTGAGAATCCTCTGCCTTGTCTCACATTATCAGCATGTGCCAAAAAAAAAAAAAAAAAGAAAAAAAAAGTCTAAATGTCATAACTGCATTCTCAGATCACAGAGGTGGAGCAGACTATACTTTCTGTGAAGAGATACATGAAGAATCTTGTTTAGACTGCTGCAAATAAAAAAAAGATGCTTGCAGGGGTAAGTGGTCTGGTAAACATTTATGGATACATCTTTTAACCAAAATAAGTCCTACATATTTTATTATTTGTGTGGGAAAATAAACAAATAAAGGAAGGATCACCTGGAGAGTAAATGGTTCTATGTAATGATATAAGTAGTTGTAGTGGGTTGACCCTGACTGGACCTGACCAGGTGCCCACTAAAGTTGCCCTATCACCCCCCTCTGCTACTGGACAGAGGAGAGAAAACAGAACAAAGGGTTCATGAGTCAAGATAAGGACAGGGAGAGATCATTCACTAGTTGCTGTCAAAGACTAAATTTATTACTGACCAAATGAGAGCAGGATAATGAGAAGTAAAATAAGTCCTAAAAACTCCTCCTGTGATCCTCTATGACCTGCAGAGGACAGCTGCTTCACCATGGTCTGCACCACGGGCTGCAGGGGAACCTCAGCTCTGGTGCCTGGAGCACCTCCTGCCCCTCCTTCTCTGCTGACCTTGGTGTCTGCAGAGTTGTTCACATGTTCTCACACCACTCTTCTCTGGCTGCAATTTTCATGTGCACAATAACTTTTTTTCTCTTTCTTAATTATGTTATCACAGAGGCATTATTATCAATCCCGACTGGCTCGGTCTTGGCCAGCAGTGGGTCTGCCTTGGAGCTGGCTGGCACTGGCTCTACCAGACATGGGGAAAGCTTCCAGCAGCTTCTCACAGAACCCTCTGTAGTTCCCTCTGCTACCAAAACCTGGCCACAGAAACCCAATGCAGTAGCTGATTTCTAAAATTTGAAGTACATAAAGAAGGTTTATTTCCTTTTAAATAAAAACAGATAAAAGGTGAGACAAATTTAAAACCATAACTATCCCAGACACTTTTATTAAAACAACCCTTTAGACTGTTTCACATTTTACTCAGTACAATATGCAAGGGACTGATTGCAGTGAAATTTTCAAGGGAGAAAACTAGGACAAGAATTTTAGGAGTGAATCAATTTATAAAGGACAGAATGAATGAAGTAAATTAGTGGGCTATAGTGTATCAAATATAGACTTCAAATAGGTGGGGAGTGGAGGTGTAGGCCAGGAGAATTGAACCATCCAGGTAGGGAACTAAACAGACAAAGGAAGCTCTTAGCTACAGTCAAGACTTAAAGAAGAAACATCTGTTTGGAAAATTTATGTATTCACAATTCCTCCAGAAGCTTATCTAGTTAATTTTGGCTATCATTTTAAATTCCTTTTTTTTTTCTTTTTTTGCCTGACAGCTTAACATAAATAGAAATGTTCACATGTTATGCTAATGCTGGAAGAAGTCTGCATCTAACATGAAAGATGGGCTGTATTCCAGAGAAGCATTTTACTTACTTTGTGAATGGATTTGAAATGAAGGCCAAAATAAAACAGCAATAGAATGAAGGACTGTCACCTCAAATCTTTCTCAGATTTGCAGTCATCACTAGGTGAGCTCAAGGCTTCTTTTTTTTTTTCCTTTGCTCACTGTGTACAAGAATGCTGGGCTATGTTTGGATTAGGAAATTAAATGTGTCAAGAATTCCTCTCTGGGATCGAAGACAGGGAAAAATATTATGACAACTGTATTAAAGTTTTCAGAAAAATTTAAAGTACTTATGGGGAAGGTTTTCTGACACATAACAGTTCCCACACCATGCCTAGGAAATTTGCTTGATAACCTTTTGAGTCTTTTGAGTTTTTCCTCAAAATACTCTTTTTCACAGTAAGTTCATAATTTCTTCAGGCTTTGAACTCTGTTATCATTCAATATTATGCTTTCACTCATTATTATGATATTGGCTGGTGCACAGTTGATCAGATGTAATTGTTGAACATGGTAACTGAATGTTAAATTTTTGCATGTATATCACTGATTAATAGTTATTGGATGTCTTATAGACTTACTGATGTTTTCAATTAAGCTCTACTTTCTCTAGTACAAATTAAAAGCTGCATGGCAAGGTGTGAAAGGGGAAGGAATTTGGAATTCAGAATTCGGAAGGAAGAAATTTGGAAGGAAGGAAGGAATTCAGAAGGAATTCGGAAGGAAGGAAGAAATTCGGAAGGAATTCAGAATTCGGAATTCAGAAGGAAGGGAGGCAGGGAGGGAGGAAGGAGGAGGGAAGGGTGATTCACACATGAAAGGTGATCAGCTTGCAGTTGTTGATTGCAGGTAAAGGGCAGTAAAGATAAGAGCACTTAGAAAGTCAGCATTTGGAGAAGGTAAATGAAAGGTCACAAAATTACAGGTGAAAGGAATCCTTTTGTATCGGGTCTGGCTGAAATGGAGTTCGTTTCCCCATAGCAGCCCTCACAGTGCTGTGCTTTGCTTTGGTAGCTAGAAGGGTGTTGATAACATATTTTTGTTATATATATATATATTTGTAACATGTTTTGGCTACTGCTGATCACATTATCAGCACTATAACATTTCTTTCCTAATTGAGGACAAGATTCTGGGAGAGGACACAAGTAGGCCAGCTGACCCAAACTTACCAAAAGGATTTTCCTTACTGTATAACATCAGCTCAGACATAAAAGGAGTAGGAAGGGGGGAAATTGTTTTTTGCAATGGGTGCCTGCTAAGAAACCATTACACATTGCTGAAGCCCTGCTTCTTGGCAATTGGCTGGACATCGCTACTGATGTGAAGAAGAGACTAAACCTTGCTATATTTCGCCTTGCTTTTGTGTGAAGAAGCTTTTGCTTTGCCTTAGTAAACTGGCTTATCCCAACCCATGAGTTGTTTTCCATCTTATTCATTCTCCCTTTTACAGCTGGGAAGGGGAGTGATAGAGTGGTTGGATGGACACCTGGAATCCAGCCAAGGTCAACTCACCACATCTGTGAAGTAAAACAAATGAATATTGAAGTATGTAAATGAATATCAATACATGTAATTAACCAGGAACAGAATAAAATAATCCCAGAATGGTTAAAACATAAAGTTAGTTCTGAGTGAAAGAAAGGCAAAAGGCAAACAAAATGGCAATTATTACCAAAGGAGCAAAATCTAAACCATTTTAAATTAAGTAGAAGAAAAAGTAAACATTTAATTATTTTTGAGGGTTCCCTAAAACATCAGAGTTGAGTGGCAGTCGACGGGAATGGGGGCTATCTACACAGCTTGAACCATGTACAATTGCAACATATGAGTTGGATGTTCTATGATCCATTCATATTTTAGAGGGACAAATATATTTTTATTAGAGTACAATTAATTTGAACTATTTCACACTGTTACTTTAGGATTAAATGTATCATACCTTTACTATACTTTCAGCAGTGATCTAGTATATTAAAAACAAAGGATACCTGAATTCTGTGTGCCTTACTTCAGACGCATTTTCCTTGCAGAGCTCAATATGAGTTTCAGATTAAAATCTGTATGAGATTTTCATAAAGTCTGCTTCTACAAATTCTTCCAATTCTACACAATCTTTCGTGTTCATTTAAGAAGCTTCCTACAAGCCCCCTTATCTACAAAGAGTCAAAATCTTCAATTCCTCCTCTATTCCCTGCCTGTTACCCTTATTCCCTTCAGTATCTCCCCACTGCAACATGGAGAATTTCTTGGCAGAAAAATTCCTTATTTTGAACCTGAAGTTCCTCAAAAGTAGAAATAATTTTTATATGACTCCAATTATTACTTAGTTTTAATATTAGTTTACTAACATGCTGCCACAATAAGTATACTGTATCCTGTGAGATATCACAAATAATTCCACCCTATAAATCCCAACATTTACAGTTCGCAAGAATCTTCTTTCTTCCCTTTCATTATAAGACAGTATTGAACAATGAGGATCTGACTGCAAGTAGCACATTTATTTGCATTACATGAGATAGAAGTACTATCCCTAATGTATGTTTATAATTAATGTAAGATTTAAAGTGCCAACTTCAAAGAACTTTCAGTCTGCACAGACAACTTGAACATCTAGTACTTCCTCGAATTTGGAACAAAATTTAAAAACTGATTATTACATTGCAACAATTATGGTTGTCAAATCCCTTCAAGAGATGTTATTGTTGCTTTGACTTCATAAATGTTACATCTGTAGACGCATATTGAAAAAATATAGTGCTTGCATAGGTATTACATGTGGCTGGTATTTACTTCTTAGTAGAAGATTCATTTGTTTAAGTCCTTGAGTTTCATAGTCCCAGTTCTGAAGAATATATTAACTTGTCCACAATGTGTAGGTTTTGCAGAGGTTTTCCAGCTCTTACTGAGAAGTACTTTTTTATTTCCAGATAGTAATACTAAGAGCTTTTCTCTTTCAAGTTTCTCATGAAGTTCACTGGACTTACCTAAACACATCAGACGGACCGAAAACATAACAAAGTTAAGGTTTTGACCAGTCATAGCAAGAATGATGTATTTACACAAAGTTTAAGATAGCTGACAGTGCTGGATGGTACTCATGATAAGAACAATTTAGTTGCCACAATGGTTTATATTCAACATGATTAAAACAGTGAAGTCAAGGAACAATCAAAGTTTTCAACAGCAGGAAGATATAAATAAATTGTCCTAGGTATTTCAAAGATGCACTAAGGATATAGTAAGGAGTATCTTTTATGGGTCACAAAATTTAGGAAAAAAACCATTTGCTGGATAAGAAACACAACAGAAATATACTACCCTCTTTGTTTTTCTTTTTTTTTTTTTCTTTTTTTGCTAACAGGAACAAGTTACTAGAGAATTTGAAGACAGAAGGCAACTTCAATTTATGAACTTTAAAATGAGGAGAAGGATTACCAGTAAACATAAAACTCGGGATACAGCAAGAGAAATCACATGGGAACTAAGTGTAATTAAAAAAATGTTTAAAGATCTGTCTCACATAAGCAATACTTGAAGAAAAACCATAAGACCAAATCATCCAAATGCATCAAAAGTATACAAGTGCAATAAACTGACAATTTGGTTAAGTCAAAATAGAAGAGGGAAAGTTTTAAACATGAAAGTGAAAACAAAGATAAAATTGCATAACCACAGAGGGAAAAAATATAAAATTATAAAAAATGTATAAAAAATGTTTATATAAATACAGTCTCATTTTTCTATACAATGTGCCCCATACATGGACACACACAGACATTCACACATGCCTTTCTCACCCTGCCCCATCCCTGTGACAACTTTTGTTCTTTTGGGTCTTGAATCATCTCAAATTCAGTAAGTTTCAGAGTATATCAACAAAGTATCTCATATATTCAGTCATCTCCTCCTATTATTACTTCTGGTTGAAGGCTAAAGTACCTTGTTATGCCCTACATTATGCTGAAAAAATGTTATACCTTTGCAAACTCACACATCAGTATCCCAATAACATATGCAAAGGATCCACATTCTTAGTTTATTTGGTTCTATGTTTGCATAAGGATATGCAAATGATGTAAGGATTTAAAGGGTTAAAAAATGCTTTCAGCAGTATAGGAACAAAGCCTGACAGCTCATTTGACTTGGGATTTTCAATATGTGTATGAATAGCTGCATTTGTGATCTAAACTTCCTTGTCAGTAGAGAAATATAGGCATTTCTAGGGCAGATTCAATAGCATAGTATACATCTACTTTTTATCATGTGAAAATTACTTTTTCTCCCTGCACAGGAATTATAGACGTGACTGGGAATTATCCATTATGTAAATATCTACAGTATTAGATGAATCCCTCTCTAAGTCTGGAAATCAGGAGTAGATAAGCATAGAGATTATGTTTATTAAATGTTCTACTGACAGAATACAAGCCACCCAGCAAAAACAATGTGTTTTGATGCTGATTTGGTAGCATAAATAGAATGCTAAAATATATTTTTAGTACGTCTTCATGTTCTGATCATTGAATCTGTGTTTAATCTTATTTATCAAGATTGTAGATTTTGAACAGAACATTGTGTCAGATGATTATTGGAATAAAAATATGGCTCACATCTCAACTATATTTCAAACTGTTGCAAAGCAAAACGAATGATACTTAGATGTGCGTGGAAGGAATTGTATTAGTAAAATTTTCTGTACTCCTCTAGGAGTCACTCTGACAGAATAGTTGTTCGGGTTTTCTTTGGCATAAATCATAATACATCGTAAGCAATTATAAGTCAGATACCAATTGTTTATTCAGATACGGTTGATCTAAGACAGTGACATAATGTTATGGTTACTATCCAGGGAAGGAAGTTATAGAGATGAATATTCATACCACCAGGGAGCACACTGCCTACCTGGTACAGGGGACACTGGGGTAGAGGGGTTTGCCATGGGTAAAAAAAGTTGTTTTGGGGTGTCAGCCACAGCTAGAAACTGTCCCTGCCTCCCCAGGACAGCACCAAAGCTGGGAGCCACCATAATCATATAGCATTCCTCTATGAATTAAAATTAAAAGTGGAAGTGGGAGCCATTCCTAGTTTTCAGAAATAACATACAAAGTAGTCCTAGAAACCAAAATATCAAGGACAAAAAAGAATACATGGAGAACTGCTAGACCTTTCGTTGCCGTGCACAAATATACTAAGAAACGGAGATAATTTTAAAACAAGAGTCTGTTTTCAGAAAATTATAGAAAAGTGTTCTAAGTTTCTAAGGAACCCCTGGGGACCTCCTGTCCTAGCCTTCTGTTTTAAGCAAGACGTCAGCTTATTTTGTCCATAGCATAGTTCTGTTACTTAAGCATCAGATTATTTTTTTTTAAATTCAGTCAATTCTTGATTTTTATCTGGTTTACCTAGTAACACTTATTTGAGACAAACATTTTATTTTTTTTTTTAAATAAAAAAATTCTTTTTCTTTCTACCACACAGTAATATCCTCTGCACCTTGCAGGGTTGAGGAACAATTTTAGCCTTAAACATACTAATTTGACACGAAATTTTTAGAATATAACAAGCAAAGAGGAATTGGAGGCAATAATGATATCCCATATTTATCCAGTACATTTGCAGATGGAATCCATTTGCAATTTTTGTCTTGTTTTGATCAAGTCAAAAGGAATAATGTTCATATAAATTAATTTAATCAAACTTTGCTATTTCCCCTTTTCCTTTCTTAACATTGTAAAGCCCAAGTCATATCATCAGTTAAGTCATTGCATTTCTACAATAATATATTCATTTTCATTAAACTATTTGAACAAGGGAATGTTAAATACACAAAAGTAGCTACATGTTCAATGGAAATGTTCCCTATAGTGTTAGTTAATCAGTAGCTGCATTTCTCAAACTTGTTCTCATCCAGATTATGCTAAGGGAGTTAAAATAATGCTTGCTGTAAGTCACCACTGGTCATATATGATTTTTATATTTAGGTTTTTTCACTGAATATTTCTTATAAACTTTTTAAAATAATTGTAGGACAGTTGTATTTCCATTTGTATTGTAATCTAGAATTAAAAAAAATGCAACTCCTTAAATTTTGCAGATTCTCATAACAACTTAATATTTATATGTTTCCACAAATCAAACAAAATATGATTAACAAATTACCTCCAGAAAATTCTCAAATACTTACATAATTGTTTCTTCTATCTTCCTGAATATTTGCTTTTACTGCCTCAATTCCAACTTAAAATTTGTTACAATATGTACAGAATGGCATGTACTATTAGTGTTACATTTCTCTCTGCCAAATAAAATAGACATTAATTTGATGCAGTCATCTCCAACATACTTCACAACGTTAATGTTACATGCAATTTAATTATCTAACTAAACTACTTTTTAACATAAAACCAGGGAGAAAGGATGAATTTTCTAAATAATTTATATGTTCTAAGTGACTGTGCCACTCCAGATGGGGAACATTCAGGCTAATAGCTGTGTTAAAAGAGCTGTCCAGCTGAAAGGGACAGTAGCACCTGAGCATACTACTTGCTTGTTTTGAGTATCTGAATCTGCTAAATATTCCAGATGGCTAAAGGGTAAACAAAAGGGCTATTAACATCTTGATTCATTCTGTTTACATGATGGTAGTTACTGTATTCAACTGTGGGTGGTAATAAAGCTTTCTAAACATTTCACAGTCAAGGACTTTGTGTTCATCTGTCCAATGAATACCAATATCTCAAGCCTTTAGACTGCAGTAGGTTCTTTACAATATGGTCTGCTTTACTGCCAGGCATAATTTATATAGATAAGGCAGATTTGTGTTTCATATTTTTAAATTAAATAACATTACCTATTTAGAACTCTAAGTAGTAAAATGTCATTGATACATATCAACTATTACTTTGACTCTGCAAATAATTAAATTTTATCAGGATACTTACACATTCTAGGTTTCCTTCTTGAGAACACAACTCAAAAAGGCTTGAAGAGAACATAATTTTCAGTATCTCCAGTGAAATTCTCAACAATCAAGCTGAACCAAACTGAAAAAAACAGTATATCCCAAGCCAGAGGCAAATATTGTGAAGCTTGCTTTTCTGCAACAGAGTATGAAGGAATATGATGCAATGAAAGAGAGGTATATTAATTCTTTTCAAATAACATTAGTCTGTTTAGCTTGCTAGATGCTTCTACACTTAGCTAATCCACTTGCAATTCTTTCAGAATCAAAAGGAAGATTCTTTTTCAAAGCATGAGTGTACATATATTTCTAAAATTGTCTTTCATTCACAGTGTTTTTTATACTATCATTAACTATAAAATATAAAATAGTCTTTCCATGGGATTTGAGTTGACAGCAGATATCTTTTTCACACAAATCCTTTGTTTTCATTCCACATGAATGCAAAAATAATAACTGCAAACTGCAGAGGGATGATGACAATAAAAGACAAGCAATTTAAGCATCTTTATACTTGCTTTTGACACTTGCTCAATTTACAAGATAAATTCAAAGTAGTTGATAATTTTCATTTCAAACCAACTGAATACTTCATTTTCTCTCTTAAAAGTAACAAAAATAACAAACAACAATTAAGATATGAACTTTCGTTATTCTTCTTTTTGACCATTCTCAATATTATTACCATCATGCATCATACTTAAGCACTTGAAATATCACTACCGAAGATATCTAATTCAACAATACCAGTATCTAATACATAGGCTTTTTAAAAATGGGTTAATTACATAAAAGAATGCATACTACTTGTCTCTGACAGAAAACAGATATTTTTACACCATTATGAGGAAATAAAAGGAAAATGGAATGAATATGGTATTTTATTCTGTTTTTTGTGTGAAGATTTTTTTTCCACCAAAACTGTTGTTGCATATATACAAAGTGTTAACCAAAGGTCAAGGCTTTATTAACACCAAGCAGTAATCACACCTCAAATGAGCAATGCATTCTGTGGGATTGAGCAAAAATGTCATTCTATTCTCTGTGAATATAATTAAAGGAAATTATTCATCTGATCAGAAAACTCAGTACTTTTTATACAAAGAAAAAAAAAAGCACCCATCTGTTTTGCTTAGGAAATATTTAATTGTGGAGAGCTACACTGTAGCTTTAAATTTTGAATTTTTTTTTATTTGAAAAAATGCCTCTAATTTTGGATATCTTATAAAATGTAGTAAACCAGCATGGCTTTTCAGGTAATTATTACAAGTATATCTTGTTGTCCTTTGCTAAAGAAACAAAAGGAATGGATTGTTCTTGAGAAGTTAATCACATGACCTTAAATCAATAAAATTTTTAAATTCAAAAATATTTTCCTAAATGGCACCTGATAAATTTTATGAATATATAAATTTTCAAACCTATATACTATGGAATAAATCAATGAACTCTAAAATTTGCCTTTCAAAAGTCATTAGAAAATCCTGTTTCTCTGCCATGCTTATTCAGACTCAATTCTATTACAGTAATTATACAGTTGCAAGAGGAATCTCTGACTTTTCAGCCACGCAGACAAAAGTGCATGTGAAACTCCTGAAAGGATGAGAACCTAAGGGTCAGGCAGTCCTCCTGTTTTCAGAGAAGGAACAGGAAGAAAATGAACAAGCACGCTGTTAGGGAGATGAACTTACCATTCTAGCTGAAGTAGGCTGGAAGGTGAAGAGGAATAATGTATGGGACCATACAAGAAGAAATACTGACCTATAACCCCAGGACCAGGTGCTTCCTTTACATATTATGCTATTCTTCTGGTAAGCAAAAGTGGCAGCTACCAGCACAGGTAAATTTCTTAGTCAAGATATAGTTATTATGCTGCTCTGAGAATATCTATAATATTAGAATCACTGTAGATATGGACTGCAGATATTAACATTTAGAACTGAATTGGGGTCCTCAGATGGCACCATACCTGAATTATGTGACTGAGCTACCATTACAGTCACAGGAAATCTGTTGTCTAATAACACTTGAAAAATTAATAGAAACCTGTTCTTCGTGAAATTGCATGAGATCAAATGTAAGCCTTATGAAAAGGCTAAATAATACATTGCATATACAGATATGTATATACAAGGATAAAATAAAAAGCTCAGTAAAAGGAAATATACAGTGATGTGCTGGTTCCTACCACCAATCACTATTATTAATCAATGTATTTGTCTTGTAACAGCAATTCATCTATTATGTTGTCTTCACTGCTATGACATCTGAAGATCTGTCATAATTCAAGAAGCTGACAAACTATTCAACTTGGAGACTAAATAAGACTCCTCAGTCAGAGACAGAAATGCTCAATGATAAATTGACTTGTATACTTTCCATAAAAGCAGAGCAGAAGCAAAAAGTGACTGCAAAATCCTTCCTATATGTCTACTTTCACCAAATATTAACTAATATATCATCGCTGAAAACAACATTGCCAAAATTAGTATAGAATACGGGAGAACAGATATGCAGTTACATTTCTTTTATCATCCAGCATTATCTAACCACACCCATGTCCAGATTCTCCTCCGTGCTTTCCGGGGTATCTGGCAGCAGAATACATTCATGGAATTCAAGCAACAGAGAGGTGGTGGTGGTTTCTCTGCAACAGGGGTGAAGGGAGAGCAAGAAGTGTGTTATGAGACTCTCTACTTCATGAAGAGCATAACCAACAGGTCAATTTTTTATATTTTCTTTTAGTTGTAAATTTTTTTGGCTCATCACCTTTAGTTTTTATGAGAATGATCTTGCCTGATCCATGTGTGGCTGCCCCTATATGTAAGATTTTACATGAGACCATCTTCTCTTGAAAAGTTGTTCAGTCATGTTAGTACTGTTGACTGAACTTTCACTTTCCTAGGTTTCTGGAAACTGAGTTGAAGGGGTAGTTCTGAGACCTATTATTTTTTACTTACTTTTGTCTTTAAAAGGTACTATTTAAGTATATATTTGAGAGCATTTTAGCAGCTGAGGCACTTATCTTTAAGAAAGTTTTCCTTTAATGCCAGATTGACACAGCCTGCCTAACACATTCTATGGCTGCTGATGATAATGATGCTTTGACCCTGGGAGCCAATCAAGTCCAAAATGCATTAACAGTACCGTTCATTAGAGTCTATGTTATTAAACAATATCCTTGCACAAAATAATGCCTTTTATTGCTACCAAATTTAGACGAGTTACCAATTTATCTCTGTCATTTGTTCAGACATGTCACTTTAACAAAAAAAGATAACAAGTGAGACATCACTACATTGGTTTGGGATACATAAATATACAGTGTGACATATTTTCTTTCTGAATTCTAAGTTCTGCAGGCCACTTTATAACTAGTTTTTAACCTTTGAGCATTTTTCAAATGAAAAGCAAACTTGTAAAATGTTTCTCTTCATTGCAAGGTGTTATTATAGAAATAATTAAAATACCAAAGTAGCAATTGACCTCTCTAAATGAAATACAAAAAAAAAAAGGCAGCCATTACAGAATTATATCAAGTTTATATATTTTTCATGAGTTTAATACTATTCCAATATCTTCAAGTTGTCTCCTTAATTTACAAAACCAGTTGACAGTTTTCTGAACTGGACAACACAAAAAAATTCATCTCTTGTGCTAATTTTCTGTATTTAAAAATCACTGAAAAGATTAAATAAGCTATTTGCCAAATCTGTCTGATTTTCACATAGATTAAAAAATACATAACTTGTAAAAATGCATAACTTGTTTTCTCACAGGAATATATATATGCACATGTATATACACATGCAATAATTATTAGTCTCCCTTACCAGGGGAACACTGATTTATATTTTTTTCAGTATATGTCATATACCCTCTCTTAAAATAAAAAGAACAGCTTTTATTTTATTTTCTTCTCTGAAGCACATTGCATATTTTGTTTCAACAACAATGGCATGACATCTTTCCCAATACTTCACTGACTCTATTGAGAAAATATTTAGGTACCAGGTTGAGTTTACAGAAGGCAAATCCAAGGATTTATATAAATTCATAAAAGGGAGGTGCAACACACCTGTATTGTAGGATGAATTTCAGAATGCCCTTGGCTGGCTGACAGAACACAATCAGGGAGTACACCTCTCTAAGTACTTCACTGAGCAAAGCTGTAAATTTTGGCATTTATTCAAGCATCTCTTTACTGTGCTTCTTTCCATGGTATAAAATAGGTTATAAAAACTTTTCCTTTGTATGATCTCTAGTTAGTTTAAATGTTTGTGTGTGTGTGTGTGGTTTTTGTTTTTGTTGGTTTTTTTTTTTCTTTCTTTCTTCTTTCAAGTTATATACATCCTTAATTTCCTTTTTTGGCTTTCAGCCATAGAAGAATGATCATTTTATTGTTAGTCAGTTACAAAATAAGACTAACGCAGTTAAGGAACAAAGGAAATTTTCACCTTATATTGCTCAATGTTGTTATGCTTGATTCCCTGTTGTAATTACATTTTTTTTTTCACTGTTATTGTAAAGGAAACTAAAAGTGTGAAATTCTAGTATTTTTACTTTATTGACATCTAAACTTCCTTTACTGTCCTTAAACCTGGTCAAAAAGAAAGTTTTTCTCTTGACAGGACAAGGTACATAAGCTTTTCTGTAGCAGAGAGAATGGACTCCTGTAAGCATATACATATTATAAAATAATCCAGAACTAATTTTCTAGTGTCAAGAAGACAAATTTCCATGTGGAAACGGGGGTAAAGATTCCTGATTTTATGTGTAATTAAATATGCATTGAGAGAGCAATATAATGTGTGTGTGTGTGCATGTGTGAGTAGAGACGGGAGTAAGGAGTTGCTATGGTAACAGCAGCTTTTAATTAAGATAAAATTATTTGCCCTACAAATGCATCTACTTTTGAAGTAGTTTTCTAAAAGAAACTTTTTTTCAGTACTTGGACAAGATAATGACAACTCTTATCTGATTCAGAAAAGGGAAAGCTGCTGTGTACCTAAGTGCATGAACAGCACCAGTCCAAATTACAGACACAAAGGATTCAAACTCTTTGTTAAAGTTCTTTGTTACAGCTTATAAAATCAGAGGGGAAAAAAGTCTTAATGGGAGCATTTTAAATTCAGATGACCTTTCCCATGTTTTTCTTTTTTATTAAAGGAGCCTTGTCAATAGGCAGGAGACATAAAAAGAAGCTCAACTATTTCCTGGGAAAGGTAATAAAGAAAAGAAGTCATGCTTCCAGAATTCATTTGCATGTATCGTTTTTGGATGCTAAGCAGCAGACAAAAGGTACAGATTGAATTAACACATTCTGGTAATTAATATCCTATCACGTCAAATGTGCAAAACCTTTCCCCTCAGATCAGCAGCCTTTATTAACTCTTAATGATGACAAAATTGAGTTGATTCTAGGATTATCTTCAAAAGTAGTACGGACAGGAATACTGTACCTTCCACATAGGGATGTTGCATCTGATTAATAAAATTCACATCTCAAAAACTCCTATAAGATCAGTTATTTAATCATGAGAGATGCATTGAGGCTAAACATCGTAGAAATAAATTCCTGGAGGCAAGGAATTTTTTCATGTTAAAGATGATGTTCTGACAGTATAATGCCAAGAAACAATATTCTTGTCTAAAAGGTAACTACAAGAAAAACTAAATCTCAGCAGAACTTTTAAAAACGGTATTATAAAAGTATACCTACTAGAAGTCAATATCAAATCACCCTTTTAAAAAAAAAATAATATTTCTTATCAATTGAACATCATAACGTTTTGGGCAACTGCACAAATATTTTTGATGCCCTGGAATTTGTTTATTTGCTCTTGATTGACAATGATATCAAATAAGAAATATGTGCAGAGAAAAACTGGTTTCTTATAAAATTTGAATCAGCTCTACCTGACAGTCAAGAGTAAATGTCAGGAAGAAAAATAAATGCTGGGGAAAGAGATATTTACGAAAGTGGCACCACTGTGTTGTTTTCCATCTTAATCTCCTGAGTTTTTTTCCTGCATGTCTTCAGAGAAATCAGGACCAACCAGAGGTAAAACTACTTGGTTATTCAAGACAATATATCTTTTCATCAGATAAAAATGCTAACATAATACTGTATAGATTACTATGCACAGTAGTCATGAAGTAGTTTTATTGGATCTGAAAGTCCTTTGCATTTATGAACTGGCAGTGCAGCAGACAGCTTAAGTATATTCTCAAGGTGCAATGATTTTTAAGACCGTCCTTTATACTACAGTTGTTTACAAGGACTACCTGCTAAAAATAACTTAAAGCAAACATATTCACAGAAATTATTTATTGCACATTTACATTAACCAGGAGTTAACAGAATATCAAAATGAAATAGCCTAAATATGTCTTTCTCTCTCAGAAATGGAGAAACATTATTGCCACTCAATTTATATGTATATTTGCATACAAATTGTCATTATTCAGGTATACAGTAAGAAATTAATAATGACTTCTTATCTCTTAGAAAAATCAAGTCACTCAAACTCAAGACTTTTTACTTTCCTACCTGAAATCCAAACATTTGAAGTACTAGTAATTTTTTTCAGTAAATTTTAACTTAATACAGATAAGTTAAATGAATTGTTTTATCAGTAATCAAATGAAAAATATGTACATGAGTATTACAAGATTTTTCTTTGTTGTGGAGAGTATCTAGTGTTTATTCAAATGGCACACTACAGGGGAACACAATGAAAGAATTGTCTTCTTGGCTACGTTGTTAATGAAGTCTGATTAGTGAAGTGAAATACCACAATAACAAAATATCAGATATGCATTATTAATGATTTTTCTTTTGCAATGTCAAATCACATGACTACCTGCAAACATCTGGGACTCATTGCATGTATTGTTTTACTTACCATGAACTCAAAGTCTGAAGTTTTTTATTTTATTTTATTTTATCTCATTGGACTTTTGCAGAAAAGTAGAGTGAAAATAAAATAAGCTTGGGTATGTGAAAAAAAAGGCAAAATGTTTTAATCTCTCAATGTTTTTGAACATATTAAAAAAAATAATTCTGGAAGACGAAGAAGAAAAAAAAAAAATATATATATATATATGAATGATACTCTGTTTTCCATATAGGGCTCATTTTGCTTCTATGGTCAACCCCAGTCATGAAAGGATTTGTCCTCAGAGTACTGAGTTACATTATAAAATGTCACTTCGGAAACAAAGTGCTTTCAGTGTGCAGAAAGGAATAATCTGAGAATTACCTGTAATAGCAATTTTTTTTCAAAATTTTCCTGTTCTCTGCAAGCCTCCAAAGGAAGAAATAACATTTCTTCCTTTGTAAACAACACAAATCCACTTCCTCTCCCTTCTTCAAAGCAAGATATCCCTGCATCAGATTTTTCCACTCTCTTGTGCGCTGTGAATTTTGAAGTACATAACCTTGGGATATCTGAAGGAAGTAGGAATCTTTGAGGTTTTTGTAGTTCTCGTTCATGTCTACTACAGTCCTTAACATTTATATTGCAGTTGTGTACCAAGGCTAAAGTCAGAATCAGTGTTCCTTATGTTAACTCTACTGTGGAGCTATGAAAATTAAGCTTGTGGTTAAAAAGCAAGAACTGGGCATGTTAACTAAAACTATATTACCGTATATAAAGGAGAGTTTATGTTCTCAATAATATTGTTTATTTATAGAAACTTGTGAGAAGTGGGCATTTATTAACAAGCAAAATATTTCCCGGGGATTTTGGAGTTTATATACACACTTACATACATTTGTGGATAGACTAGATAGATAGATAGATAGGTAGACAGATAGATTAGATAGATAGATAGATAGATAGATAGATAGATAGATAGATAGATATACATACAATAGAGTGCATATCTCAACTATTACTGGTAAAATGAAAATAATTTGTATCATAAAGAAGAAGAAGCTACAAGATTTATCTTGTTTGCCATTTTGGATTACTTTTTTTTCAGGGGGAAAGCCTCTTTTCTAAAATGGTTAAGAATTCTTTAAATAAATGATGAATTAATATCTAAAAACTTGGCATGTAGACACTGAAAATGCTTTTTCACTGTACACACACTGTAACCAACAGTTATTCAATGTACCAGCCTATTTTGTCTACCAGTTTCATATAATGATGTTTGGTCTCCTGGATGTTCATCTTTATTGCAAGATTAAGTACAAGTGTGTTGGTTTGGGTTTTTTTCTTTTTTTTTTCTTTTCATTTTTGAGGGTTTTTTATTTGTTTGCTTGTAAACTAGATCCTATGTAATGCACTGTAATGCATTTCATGCTAATATACTGTCTTAGATGACTACACTTTCATTAAAACAATCCTGTTGGTATAAAATGAGAACACAGTATTTCTTACAGAGTATCACTCAGAAATCACAGTAGCTATAGAAACAACCAATTTTCCATCTAACTCAAGTGTATCAAACACAACAGTTGTTGGGGTAAAACACAAAAACTGTAAGAGGAAATATATTTTTCTGTTACATGCTGTTCATATTTGTGATCACTCTAGACCTCTCAAAAGCTAATTATTAAAAAAAGTTACACTGCAAAGATTTAAAAAATTAGCTTCTATTTGCATTGCAGAAATTGTCAAGAGAATAAAAAGTAGTGGTATAATTGACCTTTTGTTTAGATACAACAAAGAGGTTCTAAGATAGATATTTATATAGCAGATTTATAGTAGCTATATTCTCTGCAAATTTCATTAGTCAGTGGACTTGTTTGTGAGAAAGTTTACTTTTAAGTAGACATATGTACTATTACAAACTCATCTTTTTTTTTTTTTTTTTAATTTTATGAATTCTGACACAGAGTCATTCAAATAGTCCGATATCTGAGAACATGACAAGAAAGCATTTGCATAACATTTTTCAATACACAGGACAAATAAGATTTACACTGGAATTCCTATACTGATACTGCTATATCTCTTTGTTCAGTGCTGGGGTCCCAGTTATATTTAGCACTTTTTTTCTAAAAGTTCCTTATTTTTTTCCATAAATATTCCTCAGAAAGCAACTTTAATTTAAAATCTTTCAACTCAGTAACTTTAACTCTTTCATCTTCAAAACATAGCTGCTAAATGCATCCAAAGAAAAGCCAAGAAATACTATTTACTGCACTTTCAAAAAACAGTAACACAAATGATAAAATCCAGAAAAAAAAATAATTAAAAAAAAGTTTAGACATATTAACTGAAAACAAATTCATCAGACATTCTCCTGTGTTACTCATCTGGCTAACTACATATGTCTAGCATTAGAGAGGAATTCAATTCTTTTTAGGGCAGTAGTCTTGAGAGGCATCACACTAAAAAGTTTGTCTCCTGTTTTTAAAGGAATCTTACAGTGACTAGCTTAGATTTAGATACTAGTGCTGTAGACAACTAAAATTAGGCAAGTCCTAAGGCAAGTCCTTGAGAGACCACTGAAATTTGGAAGTTGTTTCTGGGAAGTATTGTGATACATTTTCCTAAGACTTAAGGCACACTCAAGCCAACTGATCCGTCTGTGTTTGAGAATGGATAATGGGTCAGTGCTTTTCTGGCCTATCTCTACACTTGGTAGAGAAAGCATTCTCTATGAAACTTTCTATAATTAATAATTCCCAGTTGTACTTTCAGTAAGAGCACAGTCGCTGAAAAAGTTAAGAACAAAGAATAATTGCTTTAGAATTACTTTTTAATGAGAAAGAGAAAGGTTTGGCTATTTTTAAGATATTTTTAAAAACCTGATAAGCTGCAGTTCTGTGTGTATTCAACCTGTATTTGTTTTTTTGTTTGTGCTTGAGGGTTTTTTTGGGGGTGAAGGGAAATGAAACAGAACAAAAAGTCTAAAATGGAAAAAATATCTGAGCTACAGAGAGAGACTTCAAATATAAGTCAGAACATGGAATCCAGTCTTCCCTAGTATTTTGGAAAAACCAAAACCAAAACCAAAACAAACAAACAAACAAAACTAGCAAAACAAAATTATGTGTGTGAAGTTACAAGATATTACGGTAAAAACAGTGCATTAATAATCTAAAGAACTATGATGTTTTTATTTTGTTTTGTTCAATTTTTTAATGCAGTTACTCTGTTGAACTCATTTGGGATTCACTCAAATTGATGTTAGAGTGTCTCTGAATACAATTTGGCCCCAAGAGATAACACAGTTGTCTAGCTATTCATTTAAGCCTATGAATTTCATTGTAATTTAAGAAGCTTTCCTTTTTCTGTTATTTTCCTTGCATTCTTATCTGCTAAAAGAGATTTATTTCATATTGTAACATTTTTCCAGCATTTAGTGTTCTGAGACTACTGTTTTAGTAGGGAAAAAAAAAAAAAAAAAAAATCGGATGTGTTAAAGAAGAGCATTGTCATCAAGGAAGATGCTGCTTATGTTTAAAGCACGTGCTATTTCATTAGTTTTAGATTCCTCACTGAAAGACAGCTTTAGTTAAATGGATAAATTCTTTCACTCAAATGCATATGTGTGTGTAACGGAAAGGAAAACAAAACAAAACAATAAATACTGCTTTATTAAAAACAAATTAAGAAACCGTAAGTTGCCAGATCAGGAAAACTGAGGACTAACTACTTTTTATCCTTATCTTCAAAAAGAAACCCCAGAAAGGTATACATATCTGTGTTATCATTTGCCAATAGAGAGAGAACTTGACAAAAACAGTATAACAAAAAAGAACTGTATTTTGATAATAAAGTTACAGTTTGGATCCAGATTCTAAGGCACTCTGTATTTCTGAGAAGGTTTTGCTCAGTCACATCAAACAGTATAATCTGTTAAGATCAGATAATTAAAATCAGATTTTAAAAATCGGATCATTAAATTCAGATTATTAAAATGAAGTATTACTAAAGAATGAATGAAATTAACTCAGAATGCTTCCATGAATAAAAGGAAAAGCATTTTAAATAATGAAGTGGATTTGTCAGAGTTGAAAGAAGCAAAGCAGAAAGAGCAACGCGAGCCCTCATTGTGAAGTCAGGATAAGAAGAAATTTAGGATATTTGAGGATAAGACTGAAAAGAAATACAGTGCAAAAATAAACAAGGTAAAAACTGAAATGTAGAGGTATATGAGAGCTTCCAGTAGCAGGAAAAGGGAAGAGAATAATAAGGAGGAACAGTGAGGAAAGGAAGAAAATGAATTTACAAAAGCAAAGGAGGAACTGGAACAAGGACTAAAGGGAATGCAGAAAGTTATAGGAAGGAGATTTAAACTGTACAAGAAACTCATGATTAGTTAAGAATGTTTACCTATCTAATTAAATAATTCTTGATATAGTTTCCAGTGCTCACTCAAGTCACCTAGTTTCTTCTCATCACCTGTATTTGTCCTTTCTTAATTGCCTGGCTGTCACTGGTTAAGAAAGGCGATTTTTCAGAGTTTATGTCTTAATTGGGCCATAACTTCACTACCTTCCTTAAAGAGATTTTAATTCAGAAGTGGAATCTAAGAATTTGTGTCTACTGTTCAAGCATGTAAATGTGCAAAATTTCCAGAGATATTTTGGAAAACGTTTATTTTTCTAAATTTGAAATGTGTACAAGATAGATCTATGGATTTACATAGACTTGATATATTCAGAGAAAGCTGAAGAAAGCCTTGTGGCATCGGCATGTAGTGAGAGGACAAGGGGAAATGTCCATAAACTAAAAAAGAAAATAGGTTTAAAGTAGATATTAGCAGGAGTAAATTCTTTACTGTGAGGATGGTGAGGCACTGCAACAGGTTGCCCAGAAAATGCTCCATCCCGGGAGTGTTCAAGGCCAAGTTGGATGGGGCTCTAAGCAACCTGGTCTAGTGGAAGCTGTCCCTGACCACAGCAGAGAGGTTGGAACTAGGCGATCTATAAGATTCCTTCTAACCCAAAGAATTGTATAATTCTATGATATTTGCAATCAACAATCTTGCAAGTAAGATTAATTTTATCACACTTCAGAGTTCAGATTTTCTTTTAGATTGCCAGCATGTGAATTTATGTGTTTAAATGTAAATGTTTTTAACTTCAGTTATTGTTTGCATATGTTTATACAGTCTGTGAAGACTGGAAAACCACAGAACTGATAAAGTATACTGGAGTAGATAAGTTATAGTGCAATAGTTAGTCACAATATACAATAGGTACTCGAATGCAGGCAACAAATCTGGAATGAAAACACTCATAGGACTTCATAAATTTTCCTAAGTAGCTCATGTAATGTTTCTTACCAAACCTGGATGGGCTTCAACCTCCCACTTTAGAACAGATGACTTCTCTCATGAGCCTTGTGTCATAATTTCCAGTCTTGTGCATGTGCCCTTGGATAACTTAGGGCATCTTAAACGTTGCCAGACATCTGTGTTTAGGTAACTGAACTAGCCATCAGGTAGCCTAAATATCTTCATCTGAATTAATCACCAAGGCTTCCTTTATAATTAATGAAGGAAAATGGGTACTTCTAAGGAAAAATATATCTGACCCACTTTCTGATGAGGTGAATTTTATAAAAGCCTATTTCTTTTCAGTCAGGACAACAGGAGCCTAGGGGACCTAGCCTGAATATAGGGATGTACATTATAGAAGTCTAAATTTAGTTAAGTCTTGTCCTGTCCTGTAGGGGTGTAAGTCATCTTGTCCTTACATATAAACATTCAGTCTTCAAATCAATGTCTTTTCAGTAGAAGAGGCAAAAAAAAACACCCAAAAAAACCCAAAAGGCAAACCAGTGGAAAAGAGAAACAGATTAAACAACTTGTGATTCTGTGTTAGGAGATAGAGGATACAGAGCTATTTTTCTTTTGCATACCAGGTAACATACAATTCACTAAAGTCACTAAATGAGAAATAAAGGTTTTTGTTTGCTGGTTGGTTGGTTGGTTTTTTGGGTTTTTTTTTTTAGAGAACATTTTTCTGTAGCTTTAACAAGAAAGCATTTCATGAGAGAACAGGGGTCATAGAGTCCAACTCTTGGTCCTGCACAGGACTGTTCCCAAGAGTCTTACCATATGCCTGAGAGTATTGTCCAAGAGCTTCTTGAACTGTGTCAGGCTTGGTACTGTGACCACTTATCTGGGGAGTCTGTTCCAGTGCCCAACCACCCATTGGGGGAACAACATCTTAATACCCAATAAAACCTTGCCTGAACAACTTCAGGTCATTTCCTGAGGTCCTGTCATAGTCACTACAGAGAAGAGATCAGTGCCTGCTCCTCCTCTTCCCCTCAAAAGGAAGTTGCAACTGCAATGAGGTCTTATTAGTTTTCTTATTTGTTTTGGGTTTGTTTTTGTTAAATCTGGACCTTTGGTGCCAGCTGCTGAAAGTTTCCAGAAGCTCTTGCCAGTAATGGCAGCTGCCAGACTTTTTTCCAATAGGCTGGTTCTTGCTCTGTCAGGGCCTGCTTTTCCTACTGTGACTATCTAAGTACCTAAGTAAAATACACATTAAGCATGTTGAAAAAGCTGGTGCAAATGATTTTGAGCTTCTACTAACTTAATGCGAATTTAAGTCACTGGTTTTCTCCAAATTCTTTTCTCTTACCCTTAAAGGTTTCTTAAGTGTTTTTGTATGCAAACAAAAAATAACTTGACTGGTTTCTGCATCACATGGTGCCATTTAAGAGATGCCTCACAGAATTAGACAATTAAGGGATATATTAGGGCATACATCATCACAGGGAGGAATTAGATTACTAATGACAGAGAAATTATATAAGACAATAACCTTATCCAACAGCAGCTACTAACAAAACAGTATGGTTATTAAACAAAGCATTGGTAAGAATATATCCCTGTAATATTCATGTAGCAGTTTTACAGCTTTTCAGAAAGGATGAAATTACTTCTGGAAATCTAAAATCTGCAGGTTTATGAATAAATGATGAATGATTAGCATAAAACCATCACTGTATTAATCACAGACCATTCTTCTTGACTAAAAAACAGGCAACAAGGTACTATTGGAAAAATGTAAAAACTGCATCTTTGAACTAGTAAGTTTTCTACGAAAAGGTTAGATTGCTAAACATCTAGACTGATCCCTTATCATAGTTGTCAGACGATTGCTGTTTAAATAGGAGCAGCTGCCTCTTAAGTGATTCTTGTCCACAGTGTCTGTTCAGTGGCACAATTCCTGTACAAGTATAAGCAGTTTACTTGGATAACAAGATTTCAGGAAGATGGTTTGGATTTTCTTTCAATATTCCATTTACTCTTTTCTGCTGCACTTACTATTTCACGTCTGTGAAATGTGTTGTGATGTTTCTTTTAAAATTAATCAATCTGGAAAAAAATTGTTGGTTATAATTAAAATAAAGTACTATGACATGCTCAATCTGTCATGGTTTAAATGGCAATGTTTATATTCTCAGTTCTTAAACCAGTTGCAGATATAAGAAAATGATTGTATGGTATGCAGTTCATTCTGTTCTGTTGTGAAACAGTCAATCACTGATAATTATGATCTTTAGCATGACTAAGGAGAGTAAGTGGGATATATTCCATGTTAGGGATCAAGACATAATACTGCTCATTTTTAATAAATATTCTGACATCTTGCCCAGTAAGTTTCTTTAGGGCAGGAAATGTTTTATTCCTTATTGGAAGCAGAAGACAAAACAGCCAACATGTAACACTACAGATGCTGTTTTATTCATTAGAGGAAGTTATATGAATCATAAAATATTCACATGTTTAGAACAAAACCTGTACTTCAAATTCTGAAATTAGTTTTTGGATGCTAAGATTTTACTTGAGTCATGGATTCTTGTTTTTGTTAAATCTGGATCCCTGGTTCTAAAGAATAGGTGAACCTCCACACTGCATTAAGAAAAAACAATTGAATTCTAGATTGTGTAAAACATGACCACCAGTTTAAAGTGCCATGGATGCTTTAGACCAATGGTAGGATTCATGTAATCAACCTTTTTAACAGCCTTACACAGATCTTTAAGACTAAATACTGTGAAGAGTGTGGAAACCAAAACATGTCAATCACAATTACATGAAATTTTATGGATTGCATTACTTCCCCTTTCTGTGGAAGACATGTCATAATCCAGAATAAAGGTTAGGTAGATCAGCACAGCTATTCCAGCTATGCAATATGTTAATCTGGGAATGGGTTGTGGGGTCTCTCAGATTCTCCTGTTTCTACATTTTCTGTTGAGTCTCTCCTTAGTTCCTTATTTATAAGACTGAGAAAAGTATGCTTCTTTGGTGACTGGTCCCTTCAAATTGCACTAATGTTGTCTATTTTGTGGTCTCCTTTTTTAGTGCTTAAAACCTGCTTGTTCAGAATGCTGCTGAAAGTTTTTACTTGTTATGATCAATAAGTTGTTTGCACAGTCTGGCTGCTTATGTGCCTGAGCACACAAAAATTATTCCATGTTAGTTCTGTTGTTTGGATATGGTGGCCAATCATACCTCATCTACAGCTTAAACAACAGTTTGGTTAGTTTGTCTACTACAGCAAAAGTTCAAGGATAGGATGCACCTGAACAAAATTTCTTCTGCTGATACAGGAATAACTTGGCAGTATGGTGTGCGCTAGTTATTGCAGAAATTTGCTCTCTAGCAGTATTTCGGTGCCTCAGTGGCATTTTTTATGGAATCGCAATTTAATCAGACTAAAATTCTTTAAATATGTGGCTGTCAGAAAGTTAAACAAGGGAAATACAATATGTGAAATCTTTCTGCAAAGAGTAAAGTGCCACCATCTCTAACGTATGGGATCTCAAAGAGAGGATAGTGAATGAAATTACTGCATATGCTGCAGTATGAAATAGCTATAGGTCATAGGTATATTGACTTAATGTATAGGTTGCAGGAAATGGAAAAGGAGACTATTTTAAGAATTCATGGACTATGGAATAATTTCTCTTATATAGCTCTACTTCTATAAAAACTAGATATTTAGACCCTACCCTAATAGTTTAGCCTACTTCCATGATAATTAGTGAATCACCTTAAGAAGATTTCTTGCTTAATGTGAAACCTTACATACTCATTGATCAGCTATTTCTGTTTAAATACCTGAAATTATGTGCAATACATTTCTGCTGCAATGAAATGTGAAAGATCTGGATTGATAACCCAGGAGACCTTTTCCAAACATTTGTTGTGAAGGGAGAGGTTTTAACTTAATCAGCAGTCTGCTCTGCCTTATTATCTGATCATATTGTTGCAAGTACCATTGAAGCAAGTGCCATTGAGGCATTCAGACTGTCCAGGGGGGTGGTGGAGTCACCATCTCTGGAGGTGTTCACGAAAAAACTGGACGTGGCACTTAGTGCTATGGTCTAGTTAACAAGGTGGTGAGGACCCAAAGGTTGGAACTGATGATCCAAGAAGTCTTCTACAATCTAAATGATTCTGTGAAGAAAAATCAGCAGGAGCTTGCAAATGGACTGAATTAAGCTGACTATGACTCCTCAGTTTCAGAATCCTAGGGTAAACAGGATCTTGGCCTCTCTGCAAGTGTCTGCATGTCTGAGTTTCTTAATATCTCCTTTTTACTCGTAAATTCTTCTTTTATCTCCTTTTAGTTTCTCAAGCACTACTTCAGTTCTAAGCATTACCTGCTACTCAATAGGTTGAGCTCAACGTGTGTTGTCTGAACACGGTTTGTGCCAATTATGGGAATGCTTCCACTTCCACATACAATTTGAAGCTGCATCTTTTAATTTCATTCACATATTTTCTTTGAGGCAACACAGTTACCAGTGCAAGTGTAAAGTCTCATTTATTTTACCTATGATTGTTATGATTAACTAAAAAATATGAAGACATATCATGTGATTCACATCTAGCTGTGAAACTCTGTTCATCCTTTCCTGTCTGCCACATTAAGGTATTTCCATAGTTATTTGGACTTCTTTGATTTGTATATTTTTTGCTGTACTTCTGTGATCATGATCTCAAAGGCTGTCATACAGAATCAGTTCTTATTCAGTATAGAAGTTTAATAACTTTTATGTAAAGTGGGCTTCTACACAATAAGCACTGTAGTTCCATCATGTCATTGGAAGAATCTATTCAATGTATAGTTTTTTACAGTCTGTCTCTTGTACTTCTGGTTAAAAAAAAAAAAAAAAATCAGAAAAAATTGTCTAATTGTGTCTTTTGAAGAACTCACATTTTGTGAACTTTTACTTATAGTATTACACTATTTGTTTTTTAAGGACTTTAAGGCTTCACTACACCAGTCTTTCATTTTGAGGTACTCAAGCTTCACAAGCTTGAACTTGTTTATGCAGTGATTGCTGATTATTTTAAACACCTCCTTTTCATACGCAGATTAGATATTATTTAGTGGTATACCAAAAGGCTGTCAAGTAATAAATAGAAAGAAATTTTATAAAATAAAAGTCACCTTTTGGTTTTGGATAGAGAAAATATTCTTTCTCCTTTTTCTTCTCCACATCTCAAACATATCAAGATAGAAAATATAAAAATATCAATAATTATAATCTACCTGTCAAAGAGGATACTTCTGACAACAATTTGATTCTTGTGAGTATTCAGTCTCTTCTCTACATCAGAAACTACGCCCTTATTTTGTGTACAACTGTAGATTTCATATTTTCATTTCAGTTAGGCTACAACAGAATAAATACCAAAGGGGTAGGTAATATAATAAAATATATTCTTGTTTTCAGTTGTGAAAAAATGTTTATCAAATTAGCCTCAGAATTAAGGTGATTCTTCTATTTTGTTTAGTTCTAGAGAATTAGAATAGAATCCTGTAAAAAGAAGGCATAAAAAGTGTGCAGAAGAAAACAACTGAATGAGAATTTTCAATACATTTCATGTAGGTCTTACAATAAATCTCTAGTATGAGCAAAATTTAGACATTCGTTGGTCAAACATTAGTCTGGAATTGTATAATATACACTAAGTTTTCTTTATATGCTTCTAAAAGTGGACAACGACGGAAAACATATTTCTGAAATGTCCATCCCCCTTTACTCCCTCTGCCCTTACTAGTTGAGTTTGCACCCTATCAGCACAGAACTGAATACTGTTTAGAGATTTGTTATTATTCTGAAGCAACAGAAAGTTGTTTTGAATTTAAGAACTTCTTTAAAACATGAGCTCAATGCAAAGTACATTTATAGATGGTAATGCTTGTTTTCTTGGTTACATCCTGTCATGTCACTTGTTTGCTTTTTTCTGTTAAGGGTGATGTAGTACTGAATTTTGTGCTGTGTATCTCAACATTCCAGCTAGTGTATTTTTATACTAAATGTTGTATTTAAAAATGTTTAATTTGCTACTACTTACAGGCATTTAGACTTCTATTAAAACATATTAGTTAGCTAAAATTATTTTTTTTACTGCTTTGATCCTTTAATTAATGACTTAGAACATGCTTTTAAACTCCTTAGCTCTAACAATTAGCTGTGGAAAGGTTAAAGGTTACAGTCTCTAAGGATCTGAGATGGTGTAGTGGTGAATTCTAAAGACTAGTTATTGCTCTTGCTTGAATAATATAATATTGTTACAATCTGCTTAAATATTGCAGAAAGAACTTCAGATTCGAATATTCCCCTGAGCAAAATTAAAACTCACACAAGTTATCTATTGATACCAAAAACTGATTTTTATTAATTGCTAAGAGATGCAAAGAGGAGAAACAAGAAAAGGTTAGAAAAAGCTAAGATTACTTTTAGAAGCAGAGAAAAGTTACCACCAAAAAACTACCTTTTTGCCAAGTTGGTGTGTGGGCAGGAAGAGAAGCAGTTTCTGCCTTTTTTTTTTTTTTTTTTTTCCCCCCCTCTGTCTCTGCTGCTTTTCCAATGTCATTTCTTCAGCAGCAGGGGGTCTTAGCTGCTTCAGTTCTCTGGAGTGCAGCCAGGATGTGGGTTTTGTCGCTTGTGGAGAGCTGTGTTCACCAACCATGTAGGGTCCCGATCTAGCAGCCTTCAAAAATATGGTAAAGGTAGAAGAATAAGATATAATTCATGCATGTGGCATGGTGGGTCTCAGTTCCCTCCAGGCTGGCAGAGTTTCAACCTCCACTGGCAGGTAGGCAGCAGGCGGTGGCATTGAAAAAAGTGAGAAGGTGAGAGGGGAGGTGGGAAATGATTCTTGGCTACGACAACCAGTTCACTCTCTCTTTGCTCAGTCTCTCATTTTCCAAATTTTTTCTTCACTTTTATAGTGTTTAATGGAGGGTGTACGTGGATTCTCGGCACGTAGCTTTGTTCAGATGTTTTGAAAAGATCACAATAGCAGGATCTTTTGGCAAGAAGATTCTAACAGGAAGCTTTTGTGAAACTTCTGGCAGAAGGCTAGCAGAGAATTTTTTGGTAGGAAGTTTTGACAGGCAGAAACAATGGTGAAACATTATTTATACTTCTATATTATCTGTGTGTCATAAATGTACACCTTCAGAAGCAAATCAGGTCTTTTTATGTAATATCTAGAGACTTCCAAAAAGGTGGGTGCTGAATTTCCTGAGAATTATCTTACATGACATATGGGTGTCTTATTTTACCTTACAGTAGCTTACCTAAAAGTTGAGAAATTAATCTGTCATCCAGGTTTTTTCTGTAAAACTACTGGGAAAACAATAAAATTCTTAAGAGATCATATATTCTACAATAAGAATCACTGTTTTGAAATGTCATTGCTGAAGCAACTTTTGTAGGCTAGGGGACCAGTTCAAGTGGTGAAATATAGATATATAGTGTAATGTGAGATCTTACTTCTGTATTATCTGGCAGCTCTTCCAGCTGTTGCTTCAGAAGGACATGAATCTTTTAGAGGTCCATGTCATGCCTGCCAGCCCTGTACAGATATACCAAGTACTTCAGTGCATCTAAAATTACACTAAACTCCTAAATTTAGGCTCTTGACTTGTTTACTTATAGACAGTCAAGTCTCTTTTTTGGGGTTCAGTTTTTTCAGTCAAAATATCAAGCTGTTCAGCTCCCCTCAAAGGCAGGCACCTTCTTTTACATTCACAAAGAAAGATGTTGAAATACAACAGATGGGCACATCCAATCTTTCCTAACTTGATCCTCCTACACTGATGAAAAGTATTTTTTGCCTCAGACTTTCCCATCAACCTCAGGCCTAGGATTCCGGAAGATCAGTTTTACAGTAAAGACCAATATGAAGAAGGCATTGAGTACTTTGGCCTTTTCTGTAATTAATCTTCTGTGTCATTCAGCAGTCAGTCCACATTTGCCCTCATGTTTGTTTTGCTTTTGATACACCTGTCAAAGGTGTTCTTCTTGCCCTTCACATAACTTGCCAGATTTTATACCAGGTGAGTTTTGATTTTCCTGTCCCCATACCTGAGCATTCAGTGTCTCTGTATTATTCCTGGGTGAGCTAACCCTTCATTGACCTCCTGTATGCTTCCTTTTATATCTGAGTGTTGACAAGAGATCCTTGTTCGTCTCTGCAGGTCTTCTGCCTTGTTTGCTTGACTTCCGTTATTTTGGGGTGGATCATTTTTGAGTTTAGAAGAAGCAATGTGTGAAAGGCAAGCACGTCAGTTGGAACTCAATATTTTCCAAGGCCATATCCCCTGGGATTCTTCCAGTAGGCCCCTGAACAGGCTGGAGACCAGAATTGTGATTGTTTATTTTCTGATTTCTTTTCCTCTTCTTTTCCTTTCCCTAAGAGTTCTGAACTGCACCATGTCATAGTCACTGCAGAAAGGCTGCCTCCAAACCTTCGCATCTCTGACTAGTTCATCCTTGTTTGCAAGTATGTAGTCCAGGGGAGCAAGTTGTCTTATTGATTCTTTGATGTCCTTTACCAGGAAGTGGTTATCAGTCTATTTGCAAAAGCCTTCCTGGATTGTTTGTGACATTCTGTGTTACCCATCCAGCAGATATCAAGATAAATAAAAGTTGAAATACTGACTACGTAACCATTTTTTTTTCCCCCCAATTACATGGAGATGTTGTTGAATATTTTAATTTTTAGCCCATAATGTAATGTAGCATTTTTTAATTAAAATTTAGCTATTTAAAACTGGATATCATGGCTACAGTCATTATCATTATTTCATGATAGTTTTTTTGCTGATATTGAGAAGAATCTTAAAGTGACTTTTGCACTTAAAGCTTTCTGATGCATTTGTCTTTATTCAACTTTGTAGGTGCACATGATAGAGTATCCAGTGGTCTTGGACTTTCATGTTACTGTGATCTCTTTGCAGATTTTTTCAGTGGCTGAAAAGTAGGTTATTATAAAAAATATTAACTACTGACTTTCACAGAAAAATTAATTTCCATGGATGCATTTGGGATAACACTGGACGTTTCAAATTGTCTTTATGAATTTTGACAATACTCCATAATAGTCAAATCACTGATATATTATACAATATAGTGCTCTTGAAGGGAAATAGAATTCTATTTGTAACTTCATTAGTGAATCAAATTTTTAATAACAAGGATTTCATCCAGTAATATGCCTAGTCTGGGCACATAATTGCATGAAGGTTTTTCCTCGCTTTCATTAAAGTCTATCTGCCAGTGAGTTTCCATTATCCATCAGTTGTGTTTGCTGTGGAAGATGTAGCTATCATGTCTTCAGACATTTCCTATAACTAAACTATGAGAAAATCAGAATTTTGAAAGGGATGTAGAATGTGAGAAAGGATTTGACTGTTAAAAATTGCTGATAAACATTATACTAGCAGTAATATATTGACTTTTATCTTTAGCCTTGAGGGGATAATCTGTTAGTTCAAAAACTTCAGGCTCAGTTCTAGGAATATCGCTGTCTTTGTAATCAATTGACATTTTCACTGGATTCTATAGGATGAACACATTTGAGATACAAAGAAAAAGAAAATTACAACTGCTTTGAACTCTTATAAAAATCTAAAGGTGGAGGCATTATGAATGGTCTAAAGCCAATTTTTTTTTTTTTTTTAAAAAGATGGTAAAATTATGACTGTGATAGTTCCTGCTTGTATGGTTGGGGACAGATAGCTTTGCTATTTATTGCTGCATATTAAATTTGTTACCATTTCCCACTAAAAGGCTTGGTTATAATTTTTCCTAAACCTCATTTTGGGAATAATAACATAACATATCATAATATAACACAACATAATATAATATAATTAATTTAAATCATAATAAGACCTTTGAAAGTTTTGGAAATAAATAATTCTCTTCTAATATTGACTTTCTGAATGTCTAAGTAACTTGTTAAGAAAAAGATTGCAGAGGAAGACAACAGTGTTTTTCCTATAAAGTTTATCAAGGAATGGTGTTCAAAATTGCAGTCTAATATATTATTTTGTAATGTTGACATAAAACATCTAAGAGTACAGTTCAGTTCTGGACTGTAGATACATCTGCTGTAGATATTTACATGTAGACGTAGAAACGTCTGTGTCAATATGCAAGGAAGATATTCATATACCTTCACATTGTACTTAATGAAGAAACAGACCTTGATTCAAGTGCTCATACATAAAAATCTGGTACCATTTCAGATATCCAGAATACTTTGTGTGGTTACATCTGTGACTCAGGAAATCTGAGCTTTCAACACCTCTTTACATCTAGTAATCCTACACAGACTTCTTGGATACATCTAACTGGACAGCTTAATCAACCATTCCCTTTGATTAGATGGAGCAGGTTGGCAAGGTTGATCAGAGAAATTAAGGATAAATTATATAAGCAACATCTAAAGATATAACTTAGGGCATATGCACAGTAATTAAGCCAACTAATCTCTTCAAAGATATAATCTATTTATTTTAGTGCATATGCTAAGATATTAGGTATCACTAACATAGATATCCTTCAATTTCAGATATCCAGGTGTGTGTTTGTATAAATATTTAAACTGTAAATACATACACACATACACATTAAAAAAAAAAAAAACAAAAAACAAAACAACAAAACCTGAGAGGAGGACATGCTTCATGGGTAACATAAAATTAAGCCATGGAGGAGTACTGTAACAAAACTGGATTGGAATAAGGTTTTGGTTTTTTGTTGTTGTTTTTTTTTTTTTTAAATATTTATATCGCACAACATATGATGTGGATCTCTATTTTTTTTTTTTAATTGAAGCATGTTTTTTCAAAAGACCCTAAGAACTATTGCTTTAGACTTTCAGTGCTAAAGGCACAAAATCAACAGAACACTTGAAACATGAAAGAGCATCTTAATGCTGTGTGTTCCCTTATTTTATTTATTTTGTCCTTTCCTGATAAGAAATAAGTAATTTTAACAGACATTCTAGACCAAAACATAGTATTAGAAACTGTTTTAAAATAAGTCACACCTTTTAAGTTCATGTCCAACAAAGTAGTGAATCATCCATTAATATATTAAATACTTTTGAAAATCTGAATTTTTAATTTTAAAACTCAAGTGACTAAACAGTAGCATATTAAGAAGCAGGTTTTTTAATTTGTAGATCAACATGCATTTTGGTGAAAAGGAGTTGAAAAGTAAAGTTGCTAAACTTAGGAAAAAAAGTTCTCCCTAGGAATAAGTTGTAAGCAAAGCCAAGAAATGCAGAGAAATAATTTAGCAAACAGTGACAGCAAAAGATACAGCGCAGGTCTAACCCCCCAAGAAAGACTTAATAAAGCTCTCTATGTCCTAAATTTTTTAAATCGATTAGACGAAAACAACCAGACGCCAGTGGACAGACATTTTGGTTCCAAAAGAAACCTGCAAGATCAGGACGCTAAAGTACTTTGCCGAAATTTAGAATCTGGTCAATGGGAAGGCCCTTTCCCCATCATAACCTGGGGGAGGGGTTACGCTTGTATCTCCACAGGAGCAGGTCCGAAATGGGTCCCGGTGAAAACCGTCAGACCTTACCAACCATTATCGTCGTTGGGGCAACGATGTTCGCCGCCATCGCCACAGTCTCTCCCGAGGTTGTTCCAGAACAACAACGACTAAAAAGGGATGACCTCAGGATCGGGCATTGGAATCAGTTTAAGAGCAATGACCCTCACAGAGATAACATCTGGGTGGCACTGGCCCGATCCATAGGAAGAGATTCGTTATGCTTGTCGGCGACCGACCCCAACGACCCCTTCCAATCTTGTTTAGTTGGAGTCCCCTGGAAGCAAGACCAGTGGTATTGGTTCATAAATAATTACACACCATACTGTGACACCACTGACTCTAATCAGGGAATATTTATGACGTGTTATCATCCCGATAAGCCTTCTTCCTTCCGTCCCCCTAACCCTCCTGCCCGTCCACTTACCTTTGTTTATTCCA
>JAWWEW010000001.1:72431045-72442186 GCA_035583185.1 Anabacerthia variegaticeps | reverse complement strand
GCTACCCCTTCCAAAAATGTTGTCCTCCCCTCCAAATCGTATTTGATTTGTGGAGATCGGATGTGGACAGGGATCCCCGCTGGGGCGGTAGGGGGGGGGGGTCCCTGTACCATAGGTCAAATGACTGTCTTAGCCCCGGATAAATCCACCTCGCAGTTCCTTCGCAGCCTGAATATGACCTTATCTCCTCGTCGACCTAAGAGGGAAGAACCCATCAACCCCAATGCACTTCCTTTTGCTAAAAATTGTGATTCTACAATCCATTACTGGACCCAGACTCAAAACGTGATCAGCTCGATAATTGCGCCCATCGGCACAGCTCACGCGTTGAAGTTGCTAAACCATTTGGGTTGTTGGATATCCAAGGAAGTCAACGCTACCACCGACATTTTAGAAGATTTACTTAAAGAGTCGCAAACAATTCAGAAGACCACCTTACAAAACCGTGCTGCAATTGATTATTTACTGTTAGTACATGGGCATGGGTGCGAAGAATTTGAGGGCATGTGCTGCCTCAATTTTTCCACCCAATCCCAGTCTATACATAAGCGAATCCAAGATCTCCGGAGCATGGTTACAGATATCCAGGCTGCACAGGACAATGGTAAAGGTGGAATTTTTGACTGGTTTCCTGAGCTCAACCTTTCTAAAGGCATGAAACGTTTTCTTGCTCTTTTAATTTTGGGGATAATTGTTATCTTTCTGATTTTAATAGTGCTTAGCTGCGTCTTAAGTTGCTGTAGGAAAATTTTATTAGAAAACGTCTCAGCCAATTTAGCTGCCTCTGTAAACAAAGAAGGGGGAGATGCGGGGAAACCAGTCAGGGATTTCACAGGATGGAAGGGTAAAACCTTGAGAGGGAAAGAAGGGATCCATCAGGTATAAGTCGCCTGAATATCTGTAAAACCCATAGTCTCAGTTTCATGTTCTTATATTGGTGTTCAGATTAGGTTTTTCACAGTTGTAATAAGTTCAATTGCATTCGTCATAATCGTTATGTCCTGATTGGCCTAAGTTTTCCGAGTTTCCACCCACAGTCCTCCCTCATTGGGTGTTGCTATCCCAGGTTACCCTCAGTTGATTGGTCCCTGTTCTCCCTTACCCCATTGGCTGACTAGTGGTGCATTGCAGTGGTGCCTCATTATGCCAGCCACCCCCAGTTTTCACTGTTGACCAATCCTGTCGCGTTCCGCCCCCAACTCCGCCTTTTGCCCGCCCAAGTTCTAGAACCCTCAGATCCGACCCTATAAAAGTCTGTTGCACCCCTCAATAAAGGTTCACTCCTGTTCACACCTTCACTCTGAGTGGACCTTTGTCCTTTCCACCCCGGCTGAACGCGGCAATACAGAATACATCGAGAGGGACTGTTAAGTACTTTCCAATCATTTCTACTAAAAGTTTAACAAATTTTTGGCAAGAATTCTAAGTAGGATTCACAAGTAAGCATATTGGCATTATACTCATATATTAATCATTTAAAATAAAAATATACTTACTTTCTACCCAACACTTAACTGTGATCAAGTTATAGACCAAGTCCTTTTTAGTGACTTTTTTTTTTAATCATCTTAAAATTGTGTAAGCAACAGTGTTTCACATTAAGTCTTTGAGAGTTTTATCTTTTGAATACCAGTGTTCAGAAGACAGAACTCTGAACATGGGCATCTGGGATACTTTTACTGCTTTCATCTTTAAATATTCATAACAAGAGATAAACCTGTGCACAGAGAAGAAAGAGAAGAACAGGAAACATATTATATTTATTAGACCGTCTTGCTCCATTTCTTTCTCTTTTTAATGCACTGCAGGATCTCTGGTTGCAATCTGATGCCTTGTCATATTTTATTAGCCCAGCGTTTCTAATTCTGTTTTCTCATCTTTAAAGCTGTCATCAGTTGATATAATATTTATTTTCAGAACTTCAATACATTTTTCCAGGCTGGGTGAAGTGTCGTCCTTATGTTTCAAAGATGCTGATTAAGAAAAATAACTGATTAAAAAAATAATTTAATTTCTTACATGAAGTTTTTTAAGAGGTCATACATACGCTTAATTTTTGAACCACAAATCTTGCTGCCATTTAAATTAGGGTAACACCAACAATGCCTGTGAGTGTTCTTCTGACAGTTAATCAATGTTATAGTTACACTTTTCAGGGTGAGTCTTTTCAGTGATCCTTAGGTGTCAAACAGCAATAATAAACATGGGGGTTTTTTGAGTTCTGTACAAATATAATTTTGTGTAATCTGCATGGCCTTATTAATATTGATGGTAATTCATTGTAACACTATTTTTTAGCAACAGTGTCCATTTAGTATAGTGCTTTTCACTATCTATAGACATTCTCTTCCAAATATGATTCAAATTGTCAGTTCTCTTTCTCAAGAGCCAGTTTTGGACTAATCTAATTAAAAGATGATTTTCATATCCCTATATGAGAGTTGTACCAACATCAGTTGTCCTTAGACATCCTTAGTCCTAGACCCTACAGCTAGAATACATCTGTGGAATAAATAAGTAATGTGATAGTTACAAAAAATACTATTAAATAAGCCTGTATAAAATATTTAGCAGACCTTAAAATCAAAGCATCAGACTGAGCATACTATTTACAGTAAAAGGATAAACATTTTTTACCCTGCTGCTGTTGTGAAGTCCTAAGCAATGAAAGGCGATAAATACCATTGGAAGCACTTCCACATAAATGTGCAATTAATACAATTTGAAACTGGACATTTAAGAAATCAGGAAAGCTTATTCAGTCAATGAATAATGAAAATGTTTTTACCTTAAAAGGGAAATAGATAGACTTTCTGTAATTTTTCTAAACTTTCTGATATCTTTTTTGGCTACAACCTTTAGAAAGTGGCATTACTGATTCCCAAGAATGTCCATTTCAAGTTAACTATCAATTTTATCCCTAAAATATGGCATTTTAGAGGGTTATTGGAATAAACTGGTCATATGTTAAAATGAGCTACTGAAGAAAATGGTAAAGTCATTATTAGTAAAAGTAACATTTGTGCTGAAATTGTGTGAAACATTCATACCTCGGTGGAAGATCCTGCAGTTTGCTTAATTAAGTGGGGAACATTATGAACATTCTTAGTTCACGGTGCAGAACTGAAGAATTCTCATACAGACAGCATGGCATGTCTCTCACTGAACACCTGCTGAGACACTGAATTTTATCGTGGTTTGTGACTTATGAGAAGTGTTTTTAAATCTTTTGTAAGTACCTGTATGAGAACATCCTGGTACTAAACATACCATTTAAAACTATTCATGGAATACTTCTTCAGTACCATCAAATAAATCCAATATATTATAATGAACTCATGAGTGGACTGGAAGCTTCAGAAATTAGTACTTACATTGTATATTAAAACATGTAGTTTTGAGTTTTTCTGGATTTTTTTTTTTTTAAATTTCTTTTCTAAATTGTATTACATGCATTATTTGCTGTGAATTCTTACAGTCCTCTGTATTATCCCTAAAATTGTTTGGCAACTAAATATCATAGAGACCTTTAGGTTTTTTAATATACTTTTTTTGAAGTGTGTAGTATTTTGTAAGGAAAAATAGCCGTTCCAAAATAGAAAACAAAGTTCTGTATTGGTTAGTAAATAATTTGATAAATTTTTCAAATATTATTTGTGATCCATTCTTATAATTTCAGACACCCAGATGTGATTATTGTAGTAAGTTCAAAGAGACACCATAGAGTTGTAAAAAATTCTACCTTTCTCATTCCTTCAGCATCAATATAAATACTGCATTGTAAGTGTGAGTTCTAGTGAGCAAAATCTCTTTATTTTTAGAGTATTTGCACACATTCAAAACACTGTCTTTTGTAGAATTGAAAAAAAAAAAGATGGTAAAAAAGTATTTTGTTGGAAATACTTTCTTGATAATATCTTCAGGGCTTGAAAGTTGTCCTTGACTGTCTATTATAAACAAACCTCTGTTATACTCTGTTGCAAAATAAACATTATGAAATAAAGTATTTGACTTTACAGTAGTAGTTTGGACTGTGGGTTATTTCTTATTAAGCAATACAAAAGCAGTTGTCAATCCATCCTTCTGCAGCTGATGTATTTAGAAGGTGTAAAGTGTTTCTATACTCCTATAAAATGTGTCTCTATTTTTCTGTTTATTGTGTTTAACAAGGCAGAAAAAATCTTGCTGTTATTCGAATAATGGCCTTCTTGACATACACCTTTTCCATTCCTGTTACAGAAGGGCTGATAAGCTATAGTTAGATGACAAATTAAATATCACTGAAACGTATTGTTGTGGGACAGCCCAAATTAATTCTGTTAAACGCTCTTCAAAACAGGGTGGATTTACTAAAGCATCTTTTGGGAACATTTCTTACTCTAAGCCAACTCTAAACTCATGAAAAATATTGACTGGGAGAATTAGTCTAAGCAAAATCTCTGACAGACACTCTTCTAACCTTTTAGGAATGTGTGTATGCTTAAGTTCCTGTGCTGGGCAACACTCCCCAGTAATGTTTATCAGCTGTATCTGATCACATAAGTGAACAGCTTGGCATTTTGAAACACACAGTTAAAGTGAGACAGAGAACTTTGAAGATTTAGTTCACTGGCAGTTGGTTTTAAGAGAAGATAGCAGATTTTTTTTTAGGAGAAACTAAAATAGCTTTTGCAATATAGTCAAAAGCCCATGGATATTTTTTCTAGAGGATGCATAATAAAAGGTAAAACAAATGAACAAAAAAACCATAACAAAACCCCCAAACTAAAACCAAAACCAACAAAAACAAATCAAAAAACAAACTTGTTACAAAAAAAGCCCAACAAAAAACAAGCAAACAAAAAACCCCAAACAAACAAAGAAAAAACCCTTTTGTTTGCAGGTTGAAAATTAATGAACAGAAGCGTCAGGGGCCTGAATATGAAAGAAGGAAGTTCCAGCTGAAATGCAAGACAGTCTTCATGTGGGAGAATGCTTCAGAAGAGGAGGCAGCAGGATATTTATAGGTTTATAAAGACAGTTGTGTTTTTTAAGGAGGGATATCTAAATGATAACTCAATAAGCCTAAGATCCTATTAGGGGGATATTTCATGTTGTGTGTTTCAAATCAGATTCTGTTTACAATCATACTCATTAAGCATGCTGATTAAGGGATGTGTTGGGAAGAAGTACCAGTAAAACTTGCAGTTCTTACGTTTGTGTATTCCAAAAAGTTGATAGAGGTACAACTATACTGTATGTCATTCTAACCTGTTTTATATTGGAAAGTTACTTGCCCATCCCACTGTGTATTGAAGAAATGGATCTTCCAGTCTGTTAGTTGACAGTAGGTAGTTTGTTTGGAAACCTAGTCACAGATTTAAATATGATCAGCACAGTGGTCTGGAAATGGTACACTTTATACATACAAGTACTTGCTAATAGAGTTTACATAGAACAGCACAAAAGACTAGGTCCTGAGATACATAAGCCTTTGTAGAGATGAGGCAGAAGGATTCATTTTGCCTTGAAGCACAAAAAATTTTTCAGTATTCATCTCAGGATAGAGGGCATGAGTCGGTGTGTTAGATAGTCAACACCTATAAACAAAGAATGTCAGGTAAAAACATGACTTTTTCACAAAATAAGCTCTCAGGAAAAAAAAATCTGGAAAAATATTATAACTATAATTTTTTTAAGTAAAAACCCAATAAACTCTGATCCTAAATGTTTTATTTCTTTTTTTAACGATGCACAGTTATTAAAAACCCTTAAAAGAACAGGCTGTGGTTTAGATAATGCATAGATTCTATTTTCCTGTACCATTTAATTAAAATTTTAGAAGTGCAAAATGAAACCCAGGGGATATTAAAATACTGCAAATAAACCTACACTAATGTACATAAAATCTGATCTTTATACCATAAATGAGGTTAGTACAAAGGAAGTATAATATATAATGACAATAATAAAATTAACTACTTAAAAGAAATGTGATACTTCTAGCCATTAACAAAAAGCACTTTTCCACATTGAGAACTTTCAGTGCTGAGCTGTTTACTTATGATATTGATCCAAATCATGGTGACTTTCAGTTGACTTGTTCCAGAAAGAAATGTGAGAGATCTGGATCTCCAAATGCATTAATAAATGAGATTGCCTCAGATCTCAGATTTATAAGATTCTCACATATGAAATTGATTACTTATCAATTTCTTCCTCCTCAATACTTATTTTTCCTAATTTTTCCATGCTAATATTAAAAATGGTGTCATAGAATAATTGAAAAAATATACTAATATTCTGAAGTTAAATAGATACATGATCATGAGGCTTTCTTCCTCAGTGTTCATTCCTACTGTGTTTTTACCTAAAATGAAACAAACTAGTGGTTTTTTTTCTCCATTTCATTCAATTTAACTTTCTATACTATAATAGTTATATATAATAGTTAGAGATGTAAACAACACATAGTATGACATAATATTGAATAATAGTGTTGTATAGATTTATAAGGAATCAGTGGTTACACCTGATCAATTAAAAAAAAAAAAAGAGTCTTTTGAAAAAATTTTCTTTTACCTACTGTCCATTGCTATACATCTAAATAGTCCCAGTTATGTCTTTCCTACTCTGAGGAGTATCAATCGTGTAACACTGTGCTCTGCATTTCTATCTCTGTATATACAGATGTGCTATTCATGAAAAGCTGAATCAAAGTAAAATATATACTTCAACCAGTAAAAGCAGATAATTTCAATTTTAACTGAAATGATAACATTTCTTCTTTTAAGATGCAAGCTTTTGGATGCCTTCTGCTTTCAAGCTTTTTATGTCATCTCAAATCCCATCATTTCGATGCAGAAATTTCATAAAAAGGGAACAGTGATGTTCTTGGAATTATATTGTAGGAAAGAATCAGCAGGACAGAACTTTTATATAGTTAACAATTACCTGTAAGCTTTCACACAGTCACTTATAGGTCCCATGAAAAGGTAGATTAAAAAGCCCCTACAATTCTTTTTCTTGTTTGTTGGTTGTTGTTATTTTAACCTTTGAGTGAAAAAATAGTTTACTAAGAGAAATTATTTCATATCCCAAGATTTAAAACTTTGTTAATCTTTTCCAGGTTCTTGATTTTCTGAGATGTCTTGATTACCTTGCTTGTTTTAATTATGAAGACTAGTGTACAAAATCATAGTAAAATAAATTTGAATAAACATTTTTATTCTATTAAAAAAAATTTGGATTGGATTAATAAGATTCTTCACACGGGCAAAAGTCAACTGACATCTTCAATGGCAATTTCCATTTTAGTGGGTTTGAAACCTTTGATCTGGTTTCCATCACTTTAATAATTATGGTATTTGTTAACAATATTTTGTAAGAAAAACTGTTATTGAATACAAAATGTAATTTGAACTCTTTTAAATGCTTTATTTCATTACAAATTTTAACTTTTCAAATATCTTCTTCCCGAATCAAGACAAAATCAGTTTGCTTAAATGAGTATTTAGGGTGGAGTATTAGTTGCAAAATCATACCACATAAGATACGAATCATTCTTAAAGCTCATGAAGATGTTGTCTTTCCCAAAGGAAAATATTATAGGCTTAAACTAATCTTTATGTTTGACCTGCTCTTTAAAATCTCCACTGACAGGTATTCTTTAACCTCTTTACATAGTGTCTTTCTATTATCCACTACCCTTATGTTTGGAAAGTATTTTCAGCAGCATGTTTTCTATTCTCTCTTCATCTTGTAGATACACTGATTTAAACCAGTCTGTATTCACACTGTCAAAAATTTCTGTTACTTATGGTAAGGCTTATCTATAACAACCCCCCTTCATCTTTGATTATTAAAACTTACTTCTACTGTGACTTTTTGTTTTCTGCTATTACCTTTACCCTAGGACAACACTTAGTCAGCTTCACGGGCATTTATTTGGCTCTTCAGAGTTACCAAAAAAATGCTGGGAAAAAACCAAAGACACAAAAAACAAACAAACAAACAAAAAAACCCACATAAAAATCTGTCCTTGTAATTCTCTTAGTACGTATCTGAAAGTTAGAAGTAAAATATCTAGGCAATATATGGGTATGCACTAGACCATGAGAAATGTCACTTTACTGTCTGTAAAGAGAGACCAGCAAGGAGGAAAAAAAAAAAAAGAAAACAAAACACTCGCTGCTTTCTGTCTTATATTTTCCTATCCATTACAAATTTCAAGTTCACTGCATCTTGAATTCTCTTTGTATTACTAGGCTGAAGGCCAAAAAAAATATAAGAGGCTGGGAAACACCAATTCCCATATCAAAATCAATGGCATTTATCACTTACCTGTAAGTAACTAACAAGATCTGAAATTGTTTTATCACAAGTTTATCATGCCTTGAGAACAAACCATTTGAGAGGTGTATTTTCTCTGTCTGAGTTACAAGCCCTAGTCTCCTGTACTGGGAATAGAGAAAGGCTCCTGTAGAGGGCAGTTCAAGTAAATTATGTTTCTTGGTTACCTCACAGTGCGATAGAAACAAAAGAAACTAATGATATTATTTGCATTGGCAGTGTGGATCTTGTGCTACCAATACATGGTACTCAGAAATACATGAGCAGGACTGATAAAAATGGAGTTATATCAACAGATAATTTGTCTTTTGTTAGGAGAAATTCCTGCTACAGCACGTGGAAGACAGAGGATCATTCAGACTATACATCGTGGAAAAAGATATCTCTAGAAACAAGACCGTCACTGTGACAACTTCCAAAGGAGCAGAGATTTTTAGAATTCAACATTACCTGTGCCTTTTAATATATAGGTCTCTCCCTTTTTAGATTGTATCCCCTAAGGTATCCAGCACACATGTGACTTTCTATGGAGAGACACATTCCCTTCTTAGATATCCAGCCCTGCCCCCTCCTGACCTCATTGGATGTGTCACCTGTCACTCCCCATTCCTGGGTTTCCACTGGGTTTTGGTTCTCCTGTTCCCTTACTGGTTCCTGTGCCCCCAAGCCACTCCCCTCCCCCTGAACCCTTACCCAATTACACCCTACCTCCAAAACTCCACCCCTGAAGGGCTTAAAAACCCTTTCCATGCATCATTAAAGGCTTTCTATGACCACCTCAGGTTGGAATGCTGCATCACTTTACTCCTGCCCACGTGGGGATTTCACAATCCCCTCCATACACCGAGAGGCTTTGTGGAGTGGAGAAGCTGTTCCCATCACGGCTGTTAGTCTTTGGTGTAAATTACATTTTTTCTTAGTCTCTCATTGTGAATTCTACAACAGAACAAGACAGTCACTTTTAGAAGTCTTAAAAAATTAAAAACCAACCAAGCAAAAAACCCAACAATAAAGATTCCATAATGAAGAAGATTTTGAGATCCTGCTTTAATATCAGGATGTCTTTTCCTTCTAGATATCTCATTTACTTACATTATTTGTATTGTACTACTCAAAGATAGTGTGAATTTAATATTGTCGTCTGAGAAGGAAGAAAGAAGTTTGCACAGAAGTTTTTTGTTCTTGCTGGGAATTTTACAAATATAATATCACTGTATTTACTCATTTAGTATAAACTGCATTCCAAAAATGCAGTTTATATTGTTCACTGATACTTGTAGAATGCTCCAAAATACTTTTCAAGGTAAAATCAGAAAATATGACTATGCACGTAAATAGCGATATAGCTCTTCTTGACATTGGTTTAGGTGAGGCACAAGAAAAAATACAGGGGAACTGTGTGAGAGACTGAAATGTCAAAGATTAATAACTGAAACAATCAGCCAATTGCAAAAACAGCAGAGTGCTGAGCACTCCTTTGTTTGCACCTCCCAGCCAAAGGGGAGGAGTAGAGATTTTGGATGTGTGGTGGTGATGATGCCTTAAGAATTTTATATATTTGTAGATTTTTATATAGCTGTATAGTTTCTCTCACTTGAGTAGCAGCTAACAGTTTCTAACAGTTTCTCACAGTTTGTGCCATGTTCCTGAATTTCTGTTTAATGGTCTTTTCAAAGAAGAGATTTCAGCAAGGACATCTTGTTTGGGCCACCTGCACCTGGACCGGAATAATAAAATACATTACAGTCAAGTGCCTCCCAGAACCCTAAGAGGCACTCCAACACAGCAGTTCTGAGGGTGGTACTAGGGACTAAAGGGTTTCGGGCTGGATGTACCCATAGATATGATAATGAGATATGATAATTAAGTAGTGTTATAAATTTATAAGAACCCTATACTGGATGTGGGCCTATATATTCCATGCACCTGAAAGCTTTTGTTAAAGAACTGCTCTCAACCTATTGTCTTGAAATTTGTCTTGAAAGTTTTTGGGGTTGTTTCGTTGATTTTAGGCAACAGTGATCTGCATAAGAATAGCCCAGGTGCAGAGGGGGCGAGTACCGATCGCCAGAGGATGAACGTGACAAACCAACACTTGTTTAGCAGGAAGCTGGGTTTTGAGTCAGATAAGGGAAGAAGTCAATAAGAAGCAGGTCCTGCTAGGGGGGATAATGTTTTTTATCATGCCAATTTCCTCCCTTACACAACTGGCTCAGTTATAAAATTCCTTCCCTCCAGGGGAGGTATTGGGACATTCATATTCACATGTAGGAGGTATTCATCCCTTCTGATGGGACATAAGTGCCTTAACTAAGCTGACATAAGAATGTGTTATAAACCATCAAAGACCCCTGAAGTGCCCCCAGACTCATTTCTGGGGCCTTTCACCAGAGAACTGGGCATGATTCACAGTGTTGCAACAGATCCACAGTTTTGTATCAGACAATGTAAAATTGGCTGCCCTGAGGGGAGGCACCTGGGTGTCCCTACCCAAACCTGCACATATTGAATATATGTTTTGTGGGCTTCCCTCACCACCCATCTAGACTGTGACCATCACATCTAAATCTAAATTGCAACAATCAAGTCTCATCCCTGGTTCCATGGGTAGTGATCTCTTTCATCTCCACTACCCACTCTTATCCTTTCTTTCTCTCTTTTTCTTTTCCTTATATATTTTAAAGTGATATCTTTATACTTTTATATTGTTTCATTTCTATAGATAAGAACTAAAATGGCTATGTATCTCCTTTCCATTGCAACCAAATTGTTCTAAACTAAACCTTACATATACATATATATATATATAT
>JAWWEW010000001.1:72407576-72430945 GCA_035583185.1 Anabacerthia variegaticeps | reverse complement strand
AATGGCTATGTATCTCCTTTCCATTGCAACCAAATTGTTCTAAACTAAACCTTACATATACATATATATATATATATGTGTGTATAAACAATGGTCATTTAGTGTCATTTCACTCTAACCTACCCCAAGGCATTTATTAAAAAGAACCTCAGTGACCTTTGCCTTCAGGGGCAAGTCATAACAAAGGATGCCAAATAGATGTTGACTTCTGTCTTGAAAGATATATAGGAAAATAATTCAAAAACAACTTCAGTGAAAAAAATAGATACAATAGGAACAAGCAGACGAAATACATGGTCTGCCATAAACTGTTGTGAGAATGGACAAGTTGTTTATAAGGGTAAAAAAAATTGAAAGGGCTCCTATAGATACACTTACTGATCTCTAAAAATGGTGCAGAACTGTAGACACTACCAGGACTAGAAATTAGCCTGCTGCTTCCATTAGGCTATTTGTGAAGTTCAGTTGCAAAAGAAGTGGTTTGATTCCAACAATTTTCTCTGAGGAAAATGAGGCAGTCAAGCACCAAAAGAAAGTCAAGAGGAAGGCAGCTGTATGGTGTTGAACTGCGATTGGTATCTCTTCCAGTACAAACTACTTTACAATGAGTTTTCTTAGAAACTGAGATTACCTGTGGTGAGCAGAAAAAGAAGATCCATTCTGTTACATATGGATTCTTTCTAGCTTTGCTATTTAAATCTCAGTACTAAAAGCATCTTAACCTGCATAAAGTTTTATTACATATGTATAACGTAATATATATATATATATATAAATTTATACATTGCATTTTGTAGTGGTTTAGCCTGTGAGGAAAGTAATTCAGTTAGTTTCATAGAAAATAGACATTTGATTTAAGCTTGCAGAATGGTGTCTAATCTTTAAGATAAATTAAAATTGGAAGAAAAATCTTTCCATCACCCAAAAGTATAGGGGACATTTCCAGACTTTAGCAGAAGGAAAGTTGCTTTGTTCTCTTTTTCCGTCTGTCATGCACTTATTCATATGTTTGGATAAAAAATTTGTATCATGAATTACTATTTTCCAGAAGCAAAATGATAAAAATTTATTATAAGCAAGTAATGGCCGTTCCAGATTTATGCAAAACTGAAGGGGTAAGTCTGGGGGCAAATATCTAGTGGGTTAGTTTCAAATTAGTCATGGAGATTTAGCTTATTTTAGCTATGGCAGGTATGTTTTCAAATGCACTGTATGAGTAAACACTGTTCATGTATACTACAGCAATCAGCCCAGAGGCTCAGAAGTCAAAATTGGTGTTGAATATTTACACGTAGAATCAAAAAAGAAATGTACTTACTGTATTAATGTGTTTAAACTTCAATTCAAGAAGTTGCACTATCTCGTATAGCCTGGGGAGACACTAAACTGTAATATAAATAATATTTGCTTTATAAATGTAATCACTGGTGAGTAACATAAGTATAGCAGAGTAAACATGACGAAAATATATACTGTGTGTCTTGATAACAAGAAGGTCTCTGTCTTAGCTAAAAGAGTCAAAAATTGAAGTGATTTCAAGGGTTTCAGAAGCTAAAACAAATGTGCCTTTTGTTGAATATTTGGAAGATAACGTAGACTATACACATGGTATGTATAAAAGAGCAGCCATCATGAGACTATTAGAGTTGATAACAAAACTGTCATGAGTCTGTTATGGTTTAGTCCCTGTAGGCACTAAGCACCACACAGGTTCTCACTCATTCTCCAACAGTAGGAAGAGGAAGGGAATGAGAAATGTGAAAATGTGGAAACTTGTGGGTTGAAAAAAAAAGCAGTTTAATCATTAAAAGAAAGCTATGCGTGCATGTAAATTAAAAAAAAAAAAAAAAAAAAAAAGGAAGTAATTCACTCCTTCCCATTGACAGGCAGGTGTTCCGCCATCTCCAGGAAAGAAGGGCTCCATTGTGCGTAACACTTGGGAAGACAAATACCATCGCTCTGAACATCCCCAACTCTTTCTGTAGCTTTTATTGCTGAGCCTGACATTGCATAATATGGAATATCCTTTTTTTTTCCTTTGGGATCACCTTTCCCATCTGTTTTCCACCTGTGTCCCCTCGCAACTCCTTGTGCACTCCCAGAATCCCTACTGGTGGGGCACTTTGACAAACAGAATAGGCCTTGATACTGTGTAAGCACTGCTCAGCAGCAGCTAAATCATTAGTGTGTTATCAACAGTATTTTGGTAACAGATACAAAACACAGCACTATATGAGCTACTAGGAAGAAATTTAACTGTATTACAACCAAAATCAGTACAGGCTGGAAAGGTACAATTAATCATAAAAACATACTCTGATTACATTCAGAATTCATATATACATACTTTACAGTAATTTTCAAGTTGTAGCTCTATCTGTGGTCAAATCCAGCTTGACGTGAGACTGTTCTGAGATGTTGTTCTGTTGAGTTAATTGATTACTAAAGCAAATCCAGACCTTCTTCTGCTAAGGCTATAGAGTCAGCACACAGTATCTCATGACACAAGTCTCTACCATGCTTGTATGGTCCAAATTTTCACTGACAGAAGTGCAATTTAATTTGATTCAAATCTCCTATTGTCTCTGATATATTTTCATACTTTGCTTGTACATTTTCTCTTCTCTATGTTTCCTTTGAGTCTAGTGTTTAGCTTCCTTTTGTAATCAAGTAGAGTCTGTTAAGCCACTGTTTTGAGCATTTTGTTCTGGATGTGACAGACGTTTCATCTTAAAAGAGAAATTGGAGAGAGGTGGTATGGCATCTAAATACAAAGAAGTAGTCATTAATTTTCTCAGTTCTGCTTTGGTGCATCTTTTTTGGTGCACATTTACTGTTTTTCAAATCTGATACAGAAGTATGCTACCTTCATTATGTTGTAAATTAATCATCTCTTTAGTGATTACCTATTTTACTATAATTGCTTTTAATGAAATAATAAAAGCAAACTACAGTACAAACTTTATCCCTTCGCTATTTTTGATGCCAAGTTCAGCCTGTCAAATACATGACATCAAGATTGAATTGGGTTTATTATTCTGAACAGCTATTTGAGACTGGGAAAAATACTACAGCTTTCAAAACCAGATCTAGAAGAATTATATTGCTAAGCAAAATAGAAGGCAGCTTCAATACATGCATGCAGTGAAGGCAGAAAGCCAAAGAGCTCTGTTTATGTAGTGTAACCATTAATCTGCTGAGACTCTTAAGGTATGATATTAGATTTACTGTTATGTTCTAAAATGTTTTATCTGCATTTTTAAATTTCTCATGCAAACCAGTTTAATCCAATCCCATGGTTTTCAAACACGGGTCTTCAAAAAGGGCAAGGAGGACCCAGGGAACAACCTGTCTGTCAGCCTTACTTCAATCCCTAGTGAAGTGATGGAGCACCTCATCTCAAAGGACATTTCTCAGGACATGAGGGACATGAAGCTCCTGGAGTGGGTCCAGCTGAGGGCTACAAAGATAGTTAGCAGACTGGAGGTTGTGGAGTCTCCCTCACTGGAGATATTCGGGACCGGAGGTTGTGGAGTCTCCCTCACTGGAGATATTCAAGAGCCATCTGGACACAATCCTGTGCCATGCGCTCCAGGACAACCCTGCTTCAGCAGGGAGGTTGGATGAGATGAACCACTGTGGTTCCTTCCAACCTTACCCATTCTGTGATTCTATGACTGTGATTTTGTAGTTCTGTGATGTGGGTTCTCCCTTTTTTTGCTCTAAACTCATTTCAGCTTTGTAGGTGTAATATGTATCAGTGTTTGGAATAGGCAGATATCCATCTACGCTACTGACTGAGTCTCTGGAAAAACGAAAATATTTTTCCCACCAGGTCTATGAGAACACGCACAGAATTGTTGTTGTTGTTGTTGTTGTTTAAACACATAAGCAGTGTTAAAATTTGAAAAATGAACCAAGACAAAACAAAAAAAAACAATAGGAATCAGCCTGTGTTCCTCTGTGATCCTATAAAGTTGTCTAGCTGTAGTATAGTGTTTATGATAATTACCTAGTAAATAATAAGTTAGTAAGATAAAAGGAATTAACTAGATGGGAAATCTTAATTATGATACTTAACTATCATACTATCGAAAGTTGCATTTCTAATATTTTGTTGGTGATACAAATATTGCATCTGGAAAAGGTAGAGAAAGAAAGAGGTCAAATAAAGGGACAGAAGTGTAACAGCTTGTGTGCCATGATTTCCTTCAAAAGCTGTAGGCTTTCCCAGATGGATAAAAAGGCTGTCAGACTATATTAATTTGATACTTCAAAAGGTAATAGAGTACATTCAGTTCAAATAAGAAGTCTGGCAGAAAATTTGCAGGATGGAATATTTTCCATTAATTAAGTATACAGTCATTTATAAGCTAACAGAAATTTAGCTGGATATGAATTGATTTCTAATGCATTTACTTAATTAAATTTTGTTCAATTACTCCCCCATAAAATTGCTGATTTTGGTTCAGATAGCGGTTAAGGTGATTTAACATTATAACAAACATACAAAACAGACTCATTCTGATATTAGAAGTACAGTGTATAAATTTTTTGTAAGCGACTGCCAAATTTTAAACTGAAACATGGAAAGTAAAAATAAAAACAATAATTTTAAAAAGGAATTGCAGATTCTTAGGACAGTGCCAGTCTTAGTTTTGACTAGACATGAGAGATTGTCAGTGTCAATAAAACCAGAATGAAAAGTGAATCAATAAAGCCTATGCTTAGCCTTAAGCATTTGTTTAAAATATTCTAAGGGGAAGGCAAAACTGGATAGATTTGATCTATAATGAATTTATAAACAGAATTTTATAAGAAAACCTCAGATTCCCTTAAATACCTGCATATAGCTCAACTGCCTAAGGATATGCTGTAGAACATAATTGTCATCCTCCTGGGTAAAATTTTTTTTGAGCTCTGTTCAAGAATGATAAATAGGCATCTTTAGATAAATCAGGTATTTACTGCTTAAATGGAATTCCTCCTGAGGGAAAGAAGATACCATACTTGTAGTTGCAACTAAGATTGTATATATATATCTAAATATTGCCACACAGTAACATTCAGACACACTAAAAAAGAGAAATTTTAAAGCATTTGAAAAATTAGTGAATCCGAAGAGATAACAGCCACTTCAGTCATGTTAACTACAACATTTCAAGCTTCCTTTCTTAATTTTCTAAATATTGTTCTGCTATAAGCCTGGGAAGACCAACTGGGAAAATAAGAGGGTTATGTATCTGAGTTGCTCCAGGTCTTGGTCAAAAGACAGAACCACATGTAAAGTGTCCCATTTTAAATGAAAATATTAGATATTTTTCACAGCTAGAACATTAACCTGGTCTGTCTGTTTATCCACCCTTCTGCATTAACAGTGCTTTATGCTTTTGAAGTCATAAATTAGTAGAAAAACCCTTTTTCTCACAGGAATCCTTGAAAGAACCAAACAAAGTTAGCTGGAGTTACAGTTGCCTGTCACAATAAGCTAACACAGCTATATGGAAATTTTAATAACTGTTGGAGTTTCCTTTGGTTTACATGTATATGCATGGATTTATGTGTGAATGTTAAGACCTCTCTGTGTGCCAGAAAGCCTCCAATGTCATCAGTGGCTATTGGACGACTCTTCTGTCAGCCTGGCTTGTGCAATACAAACTCTCCAAGGGAATGTACTGGTTTAGCCTTAGAACACTGGGACTGTGCTGCAGTCAAAGTACTGAGTGCTTAAGATGACCCAAGGACTGCTTTACAATTTCAGCATACTCTAATAAGAATAAAATTTCATGTTACTGTCAGGGTTGCTGAACTACACACAAAGAAAACAACAACAAAAAAACTCCAACCACCCAACCAAACAAAAAAGTCAAACACCTAGATTAAAATAATTTTCAGATGGTCTATTAATAACACTCAAAATATTAAGACCTTTAAACACCTATGTAAATACTTGTAAAAGACAAATGGTGCAGAAAGGAAAGAAAATCTGCTTGTTCTTTCTGCAGGAAGTACTTATCAGGTATCTCTTAGTCTTCCTTATTTCAATGACTTGCTAATGAAGTAGCAGTTGGGATTTCCATTTATATATTCCAGTTTGAACTGTTTTCAATATTTATCAATAGACTCATTCATAGAATACAGACCTTCTTGAAGAGTTGATGCCGTAGAACATACTCACAATTGCTTCCCAGAGTGCACCTCAAGTGGAATTAAATCTTGTATCATATCCTTTCTCCCATTATTTTTGGAAGAGTTTGTTAATTTTCTACAGCCTGTATCTCCTTTGAAATCTTATGGTGGACCTCAAAAATGCAGTCTTTCATCTCAAATGTCCTCTATTCTAGTTGTGCCCGTTTCATAGATAAAGTAGATGTTGGTTTCCATCTTTTTGTTAGAACAGGACAGGCACTTAAGTAACTAATAAGTAAACTTGTATTTCAATGAGGTGTAAATGAGTTTATTTGCCTTTGGTGTTTGCTTGCTGTGTTTCAGTATTAAACGTGTCTTACACCCAACTGCGTTGTACAGTAAACTGTAGAAACATGAAATAACATAAAAGTTACTAGTTCATAACTAGCTTCTGACCGAGTATGTCTGTTTTAGTCTGGTCACCTTTACACTGTAAAAGCTCTGGTCATGCATTTTTCCTGTGACTCTTTTGGTGCTCACCAGTTCTAATATATATCATTTTTTTTTGACACATTTGTTATTTGTTCCAACTTGAGGTATATGAGATAAAGTGGAGTTTCTTCTTGCCAGAATGATGTTTGCACTGCCTTAAATTTTTGATTGTATTTCTTTAGGATGTGGCATGAAAATATGTGGAGGAGGTTGTAACAGTGCTGGAGCACTGTATGGGATGAAGTAGCCAAATCTGGTGCAGTCTTAAACGGTCCCCCTCCAGGGCTATCTTTTGAGTTGTTGCCTCAGAAGCATTAGTGACACATCACTTGTGCATTGACACAAGGCTATGTGTGCCAAAAAGCTTTCTAGAACTAAAAATTATGAAAAAAATATTAATCTAGTAATTAAGATTTTCCACTGTCTCTGTGTTACTTAGGAGAATGGACTAAGCCACTGCTGACAGACACAAATGTGAATTAACCACTCTGGCATTGTAATCACCGTACTATGACTGATCCCCAACTCTTCCTTGTAACTATACACTAAAGATAGATAGATAAAGTCCTGGCTTAATACTGTTTTTGGAGTGGATCACTTACTTTTTCAAATAGAAAAGAAAAAAAAAAAAAAAGGAAGAAAAATAGGAAGGAATTTATTAGATTTCTTTCCTAGACTTTTATTTTTGTATTTCTTTACAGGGCATCAAGCTCTTGCTATTTAACACTATAAAAATGCAACTGGCATCATCATTACAATATATAAATGAGCTGGGGAAAAAATAAATATGCACAGTTATCCTGTGAAATCTGATCTTCAAATAGATTCAATGCTGTTAAAGAAACTTTGTGACAAGCTCAAACAAGAGACAAAATGTTCTTCAGATTTTTTCTGTGAATGCCCAGCCTACTTCCAAAATGCAGCTACACACACTCTCAAAACTCAATTTGAGAAAACAAATTATCAATGCATATGCAGGGACTGCTTTAATATTTTGTTGAAATGAACAAAAAGTTCAACATGACAACTAATTTTTTTTACTATTTTGTATAGTTTTACTTTGTAATATTTACCATTTAATACATCAATGGCATTTAGGAAAACTGTGATATCTGAGAGGGACACAGAAAATTGAAAGTTATTCTCCCACAATAAAAATCAATCCAGCAAATCACATGCAGGCCTTAAGCAATCTAGATAGCTGATTAGCTCTATGTTACCTAAAAGTGCAAAAGATGCACTAGACCCTTTATTCACAGTTTCAATACAAAGTTCTCTAGTTAAAAGTAACTGAAGAAACACCTCTAATTTCTTACTGTATTTCTAAAGTAGCAGAACAAGAGCACTAATGTTTAACCTTGCTGAAAGGATAATTAGCTGCACATAAATTGGCTGCCTGAAAGACCTTTTGCCTTTCAGCAACTGTCAGCCTCACAACTCTAAGCCTCACAGACATAAAGCTGCCGTACCTGCGTCCTCAGGTTAAGCAAGTGCAAGGTTGACCACATATTCCCAATAGACATGTATGGATGCACAAAAAATATTCACACATCACTGTCTACATGGATTAACAGAGTTTAACACATATAGGTCTCATTGAGACAAGCATGCTAACCAGCAACATGTACACTCAAAAAGCCTCCCTTACTACCCTTCTCCCTCCATTTTCCCAAGCTTGTTTGTCCCTGATCCATCTCAGTCTCTCCCTTTCCTTGTCTTTACTCTTTGCCCTAAACATCCTGTAAGTCTACCACATTCCCACAATGTTCTTAAACATTCCCCCATATGTTTCCACACAATTTTCAAAAGTTCTTCCTCCTGTAGACCATAAATCTGAAGATTCACATCAGGAACAGTAATTTTGTTCTCCTTTTTAGTCTTAGACCAGCTGATTCCATATGTTCCCTTCTCCTTGAAGAAAAAGAAACTAAGGTTTCTCCACCTGCCATTGTTTACCTGACCTTTTTTGGATCTTTGTATTTTTCCCCTGTAGTAATGTGACTTAATATTATTTTTCTAAGGATTAAACCTCATCTACAGCAATTCTGGTGTTTAACTAAACAAAATTAAAACAGCCAGCCAACAAGCAAATGAAAGAAATCTTTGTGAAAGAAACTCCTTAACTGAGAAAGACACTCTGTAGAATTGATGTACCCATAACCTATACAGCTGCTTTTCAGGTTCCTATTAGGTTTGGTAGATTAAGTTTAATGTGCTGTTCCAATCCCTAAGTCATCTTGTCTTTAAATGTTGAGGTTTACAACCTTGGCATGGGTCCAAAGGGGAAGTTAATGATATGGATTTGTCTGATCTATATTCTCGAAATTTGGAGAATTATCCACCTGAGATGCAAGACTTTATTAACTAAACATAGATATTTAATTTAGGATGTGATCATCTGTGCTGTGAAATACAATATAATGCATAACATTCTAAAGTAAATGTTCACATTTGGTTGGAAGAATTTTCTTCCCAGAAGTGTCCCTTTCTCTTCACTGACTGAAAAGGGAGCCAAATGCAATTCAGCACCTGAAATATAGATTTCTAGTGCTGTTTCAGAAGCTGTGCAGTATCTGAGAAAATTATATAGAGTTTGAAGATATGACAGACTGTGAAGAAAGCCCACAGCTACTGAAATGTAGAATTCCCATAATATGAAACTTGAACATCTCAAATCACACTAACTCTACAGCTCTGTGTAGGCAACAGAGCCTAATCTTACTCTTCTATATTTTCAAACTGAGATGTGATGAATATCTATCCTGAAGATCTATCTAAAATAAAATATCAATAAGGAGAAAGCTATCAAAGTATAAAATAGCAATAAGGAATTCAGTAAGCTATAAGAGGGCAGTTTCTACACAGTTTTGCACTTTTGTTTTTCTTTTGGATCTGGTACTCATTAGCTACATCAAGAATACTGAATCTAGCTTTGAATTTACCAGTACAAGAAAGAAGTTTATCGCCCGGAGTGAGTTTATTGGAGAGCCACATACATGGTTCGGAGCTGGAACATTTACACAGTGAGGAAATGTTAGTGCACAAGACTTGTGCATACTTGCACAAGACTGGAGAAAGATTTTAGAGAACTGAAGAGTAGTTTTCCGGTGTGTAAAAGAAGGTAACTGACAATGTCAGCCTCTTTACTGAAGCGCACAGTGAGAAAACAAGAGGCAATGGCCGCAAGTTGAAACAAGAGGTTATAACCTGGTGTAATGAAAAAAATAAATCTCTGGGAAGATAATTAAGCACTGGAAAAATGAAGGAGCATAGTTGAGCTTGAGGCTGAGGTGGGAAAGTTGTTTTAAATTTTGGTTTTATTTTAACTGACATAATTCAAATTAATTTTCCTTAACTTAAACATGTTTTACCTGCAATGGTAACTGATAAACAATCACCCTGTCTTTATCTTTACCCATTACCTTTTTTCATTTTATTTTGTCCTCTTGAGGAGGGGGAATAATTAAAATGGGGCAGGGGTCTGGCAGCTGTCAAAGTCTAACTCCCCACATTACATTACGTAATTAGAATACAGCAGCCTATTTTCCTTATTCCTGCTCACTATTGCATTAGATGCTTTGATATATTGAGTTATAGGAAAAAAAAAAAAAAAAGAAATAAAAAAGAGGGGAAGAAAAAAAGCCCCACTTCAATCACCAGTGTCTAGATGAGGTTTTCTGTACCTTTCTTAGGCACATGTATTTGATCTCATTTGTGTTTTGTGAGCTCTAATATGTTATTTAGGTAACATATTTAGATAAACTTCAATACACTTTTTTTTTGCAAAAAAAATTCTATCTAGTCACATAATATTCATATATCACTTGAGACAAAATCAGCACAAATTCTGTCTTTTATTCAGGACAACCTATTTATGATTTCTGAAAATAAATCAATCCCAGAACAATGAAAACTAAGTGCTTTACTGGTAGAGTGCTATTCTGAATAGTTGCCAGTGTTTAAACTGTCTGATATTGGAGGGAAATAGACTGTTCTCTTACCTGAAGGCCAGCTTATAAATTTTTCAATAGTAACTGCATTACATGTTAGGAGAATAATCACTTCCATCACTATTGTTCTGTAGTCAAGTTGAAAAGAATAATACTGGCAGCAATAAGCACTGTGAGTAGTTTGATTGAGTTCTGGTCTTATGATTAGGCTTTTAAAATTATTAGAGAGATTCCTCTGCCTGAATTACGGTGAAAGAAAGACCATGTGTCAAAATCAATAGTAGAGAATATAACAGTGAATGTTAGGTAGAGAAATACAGAAAGAAATAGGAAAGAGAGATGTGTGGGGAGAGAAAGAGGGTGACAGAGAGACAGATTAAGTAGAAAAAAATATCACCACTCTGGATTCCTATACCATCCCATTGATCCTCTTGTGGCAGTCTTGGTGGTGGCGAGTGTCTCAGTTTTGTCAAAGTGATGGCTGCAGGGAAGCCCAGCATGATGAGGAAAGGAGCCCATTTGTGTGAGGGAAATTCAGGGTGATGAGGTATTGAGTGAAGCCTGATGTAGTTCAAGTAGCTTTTGGATGATACTCTCAGGCACATGGTATGATTGTTGGGAATGGTCCTGTGGAGAGGCAGGAGTTGGGTCCCTTTCAACACATCACAATCTGTGATCCTGATATGTTACAGTCACTTGGTGGGATAGCCAATCATAGGAGCAAGTTTAATCCTCCTGTATTTGCATGGAAACACAGAAATCTATTTTAGTATTTAACAGGCACCTGGGAGGCGTTCTGAATTCCTCCACCCTGGTGTGAAGCTTACCAATGTTTGCTGGTATGCAGACACTGTCTCTGCGCCCTGGTGCCCATGGGAAAGAATCACTGGAGTGAATGCACTGTATTTTTATTTTTTTTTTAAATGATAATCAAAGAAACTACTGAATAAAACTGGATACGGCTATCTCCCCTCACCCATCACAAACACCAGAAGGTATTTTAAATTAGACACAGAGTATCATACTGTGGAAGATGGCATGATGGAAAAAATTGAAGAGATTAAGTAAAGGAGAGGTTAAAGATGACTGTAATTTTGGTACTTTAATTTGTTATTATTGAAAGTACTTTCAAGACTATTTTTATTAAGAAAAAAGTTAGATAAAAGGAGCACTGTGTGGCTGAATTTTGACTGCAAAATCTTACTTCCTTTCACAGTACAGTTGCTAGAACTATGCTTAAATTAGTTGACAAGGTGATTTAACAAAACATGAATTTGACAGTGGCATGGTTTCCTAGTTAAGATGAAATAGCATTGCATGGACTAAATGGACTTGGATACTAAAAGGTTTTAGTCACAAATTACTGCAGTTTTGTGAACTACATGACTTTCTTGTTCAGAAGGAGATAAATAGTACAGAAGTTTGCCATGTTATGGTAGAGGCTCCATCCACTACACTTTATGTAGTGCTGGGCCAGGACCTGGCTTCTGTGAGCAACCCTGGGAAAAAATATTGGTTACAGGACTGGGAAGAGGATCTCTGTTTCATGAGTGTCTTGTTCATAGTCACTCCATGCTTAACAACCAGCTGTCACAGTTTGTTCCTCTGGAAGACTCTGGACACGTTCAGAACTTTCAAAATGATTGGTATATTTATATCTTTCATACCAATGCCTAGTAGGCTGTTTATGTGCAAGATATGCCCCAGTCCTTATGACTAAACTATGTCTTTGTCCTGTTGGTCTAATTAAAGTTATGCTAACACAGTTGTCAACTAGCCCTACTTTATGCTATCTGTCCATAGTGCATGACTCAGGAACAGCAAGAGGAACACATATGTGTAAATGCAACTTATATAAAGAGAAAACCACAGATTTTCTAGCTTAATTTGATCTCAGTATAATACAAAATTTTAGAACAAATTGTTAAAGAAAGAATAACTGAAAACTAATGAGTAAGTAAAAAATGTAGCAACATTCAAGATCTATTTATAGAAAGAAAAAAGAGAAATACTGATATTTGATGAAAAAAATAAATAAAAAGAGGACAAGTAATTCAAGTAAAAATTCAGAGTAAAAAATAGTATATATATTTTCTCTTTTATGTCAATGGAAATAAAATATCAAAATTAATGATACAATTAAGTGTTTACAGGAAACAGGATATTCCACACTGCTGTTGAAATTTGTTAACCTAGGAGCTGTTTTTTGGTCTGAAGTTAAGATCTCAAATTGTTATTTCAGGACAAGTTCATTATTTAATTGTGCAGGTTTGATTTACTTTCTCTTCCCTATTATTAACAAGCTCTTATGTGTTAGGTCTATTTATTATTATGTAGTAATAATAAACAGCCATAATCCTTGTTTTCTCAAAAAAAAAAAATTGGAATTTATGAATGTTAAGGGACATCAAATTGACTTGAACAGATGTTACTGCCACTAGAAAGAGTTAAATTGCTTTTTTTAAGACTGAAGAGTAATTTCTTGAAGGAGCAGCAAAATACACTTCACAGTCCATTTCCTCTTGAGTAGTTCTGTGACACTGAGAAGGAAACATCTGTGGCTTTATTTGTTGGAACGGTTTTGCTGCCAGAAGTTTCACTCAGAGTGTTTTATGATCATGTAGGGTTTCCGGGGTTGATGTGTTCACTTGACACTACAGAGGTTTTTGGAGAAATAAAACTAATGAATGCTGAGTTATAAATATGCTCTCAGATTTGCATATATTAATAAAATTAGATGTAGGATAGTGATAATTTAGTTTTGAGATTAGCAACTGTGTAAAGTTTAATATACACAACAAGTCCCCAGTGGTTTAGATTCCCACAGTCAATTACTGAGGTCAATATTTTTCTGGTTTATTGTTAGTAAATGATTTTTCCCAAAGGGGTAAGTTGGAAAAGATTTTTTTTTTCCAGTGATCAAATGATTTATCAGGATTCCAGGAGAAGGATTTTGAGTAGAATTAAAAATAATAATAATTAAAAAAAAAAAAAAAAAAAATCTGCATTGTTAATAGTGATGGAGTAATTTTCTCTATTACAGAAATGTAGAACCACTAAACAATCTTTTAGTCGAAGAATGAATAATTTCAAAGAGCAAAATTAATAGTTGTTTTAAACCCCTTTTTAGTATAATTCCAGACAGGTGTGGTGGTTTAGCTTTCTTGCTTTTGGTCTAGGCCTTCCCTGGTAACAGGGTTATAACTAAGGAAGTATTCCACACCATTCCTTTCCATAATCAGTTGTATATAAAGGCGAAGGAGAGAGCTTCTCTCTCTCTTCCTTTTGGGTGTTTGGAGGACATCAGGCCTCAGTGTGTCGGCTTAGCCCTTATCTATATGAGCTGAAGCCTATTTGAGAGCCGTTGTCCGAAAGCTGTGCAGAGGTGGAGGAACTGCTTCTCTTGAGGGAAGTTTGGTGGGAATTTATTTTGTTAGTTACTTTATTGAGCTACTGAGTTTTCGGTGTGTGTATCTGTTTTGTTTTATTTTTACCCATTTTTGTCCCTCTTCCCTTTTTTTCCTCTCCCTCTTCTCCCTTTTGGGGTTGTTTGGGATTCTTGTTCTGTATATTCATAGTGTTTAATTGTATATAACTGTAATATATGTGAATATATATATATATTTACTACAATTTTCTTTTGGTACTTTTTTTCTCTCCCTCGGGAAGGAGGGGAATCTGTGTGGCCAACAGCTGGGTTTGTCAGGGAGCCAACCCAAACCTCCATTATAGGAGGTTTTCAGAGTTGTCCTGGTTTCAGTCAAGGAAAGGTTTTTTGTTTTGCAGTAGCTGAGAGGGGGCTTGGCTCAGGAGCATGGCCAGGACCCAAATGTTATTTGATACTAACTCACATTATTGCCAGGTACAAGGGGAAAGAAGTATTTGGCTTCCGAGCAGAAGGGTGAGGTTTCCGTCAGAAAAAAAGATGGATGGAGCGGTTGGAATAGTATAGTACTGGTAGCAAGCCAGAGAGAGTGGTGGGGTGGTACCAGCTGTGAGTCAGGGCAGATCAGGTTCAGTGAGCATTTTGCACATGAATCACTCTCTCTTTTGTATACTTTTGTTATTAATATTTTTGCTGTTACTGTTCATTTTCTAATCTCAGTGCTGTTCCAGTAAATTGTTCTTATCTCAACCCTTTTTCTTTTGTGCCTCCAATTCTCAATGCCATCCCTCTGCAGCAGCAAAGGGGAAGGGAAGGAAGAGTGAGAGAGCGGGGTGTGTTTCAGGAGAGTTTCAGTGCGAGCACTGGATTGGGGAGTACCATTCCTAAACTACAAAACAGCTAATACTAGTTCATATCAAAAATTTTATTCTATCTTTGGGTATATCAAAATTTGGGAATAGTAAGATCTAGCATTTTGTTTCAAACTATTATGAAGGCAGAGATCAGATCAGGAATATAATCAATAGTCATGTGACTTTTTGTGGGAGATTGGGTTCGTATCTCTCTGGACTGTTTAATTGGGTCAAATCAACCAATGTGTGGAGGGTGGGGAGGGCTCCAGGCCTCCCTTATTGGGAGCCACACAATCTACAGCCTAATGGCCGCATGGAATGCACATGGATTACATTGGGAGCCATGTGGCTGGCTTGTCAATCAAACAAGGCCCACCTGGTAGTGCTCCCACATCACACCCCCTGGAGCCTCTGATTGGCTGCATCACCCCTCACTCTTGCCTAGAGGGCATTGAGTGGGAGGGGTGGCCACAGTGGCCAGGGCATGTAAATAGAGTCAAAAAGTGGCTCCATTTTGGCCTCTTCCTTCTTTGGACCAGTTGTTGTCATGTGACTCTGGTGTAAGTATTTTTGTCCTTCCTCTCTTTCTTTACTCATTCCTTCTCTTAATCTCTTTTCTTCCTTTACTTTTTTCTTCATTTTGTGGCTAAGTTAAAATTGATGGGTTGTATTTTTATTATGTTATATGGGATTGGTGTTTGCTTGGTGTTTTAGTAAGATGCTTCTCCTTGGTTTTATCTTAGTCCTGTGAACCTTTTGCCTAAATGTCTATTTTCTCACTAAATTAAAAGTAGTCTCTTGGGAAATGCATGCAGTGTGCTCTCTTTCACGAATTCAAGGTATTAAGAACTAAAGGCTCTGTAAAAGTTTGGTGGGTGAACTCTTAGAGTCTAAATACAATTCCTGAGCAGTGTGTGGCTTGGACCTGGGGCTTTATGCTTTTCAGTAGCTTTTCTGAGGTCTGTTTCTTGCATCATTGTCTTTGCATGCTTCTGTAGAATAAAATGTAATGAAAACAGTACATACTATTTTAACTATTAATTTAACTATTTTAATGCTTAGAAAATTGGTTTATATGGGGAATAGCTTTTTTTCAAAAATGTACTATAACTGAAATTGATGTGATGAGTTTTAACTAATATTAAGGAAGACTGGAAATTCACTTCAGGAGAAATATTGCAGTTAATGAGAAATATGGTTCATGCATGGAATTGCAGTATATAATGCATATTAAATATTAAAATATCTGTCACAGGTGAAAGTGGAAGGCTTAGACAAAACTTATTAAAAAACCCTGCCATTGAGTCACAAGGGGTAGAAAGGACTCTTGCTTTCTAAACAGCTTCTCAGAGAGGAGTCTAGATGTAGCTGAATCCAATCTTAGCCTTGGATTATGTCAACATAATTTAAGGAATTACAGAAGTGTGACTGACCACTTTTGTCCTTACGGACTTGTGGATTTAAGTGATTGGCAAAATGAGAACATTTATATCAAATCATTTATTATTACAACTGATCAGACAAATGTCTTAATCAGAACTATTTATTACACAAGATAAAAAGCTGAAAATCTACTAGTAGAGTATAATATAACATAAAATAATATAGCATAAGATACAACAGTGTGCTAAATGGAAGCAAGTACTAAAGCAATAATAGTAAAGCTAGCAAACGGAAAATCATTTTTACGTAGAGATTTGATGTAACTCACCCATAATGACATTTGTGGGGACAACTCTTGCTTAACCTCGAGGAGTATCCTTGGAGGTTGTCTCTTCCACACATGCACCCAAGAAGGGTTATGTCAGAAGAACCTGACTGTATGAAAGGGGACTGGACTTCTAGAGTATAAAGTGATTGACTGGTAGTCACAGATCTGTAGGCTGACAGACAAGCTTATCTGTGAAATCCTGTCGCAAAAGCAAGATATGTATTTGAAGTCTGGTAAACTAGGATGACTTTAGCATAATTTAACACCAAGACATGATCCTGGAGTCAGCAGTTGAACTTGCATGATAGCTTTTATGAGGGCTTGCATAGTATGCATTCTCCAATTGGATTTTAGATCTTACTAGGGTGGGGGCACAATACCTCGAACAGTTTTAAAAATTGTTCAGTCATTTTTTACTGTGTGTGTGCTTTCTAGTATGCAGGTTCAGTTCCAATGTTGGGTTTAAAATTGTTGTGTTGATGAAAATAAAACATAATCTGAAGCAATTAATAAAAAATCATAAAACAGAATCTGTGAAGCAGCATCAGTCAAGAATAATTCTAGTGAAGATAGCAGAGATATCTTTAGTTTACAATGTACTACTAAGATCAGAATCTGCCACCAACATTCTCACTGATTTGTGATAACATCAAAACTGATAGTCATTTTCTCATGTAATGGTAGATTTTAGGAGAGAAAAGTGTAGGTTCTGGGGGATTTTTTTAGGATTCTTTTAGTGGCAGCTTAGTGAAAGTATCATACAAGTATAGAACTTCTTCCTGTAAGAATTCAGGCACAAAATGGATGCCATCACAGAAACACTGGAAAATTTTCTGATTCACAGGGTTATGATAGCAATATTGTTCAGCTCCCATTGTACCACTGGCAAGTTTAGAACCTGTTTCAAATCTTCTGTAAATATATTGGTTACGAAGTCTTTTAAAGGGGGTCAAAAGAAGAGATTTAAAAGTTTTTGTATGAGGTGAATTTTGGTACAGGCAAAGATTGTTATGTGTTTTTACTGTGTCTGCTAACAGCTTCCTTACACTCCCATATGAATTACAAACTATAATGCTAATGCAAACCTACTTGGCAACAAACTTAACTGAAACTGAAGCATTTAATTTAATCTGCACAAAACTAATAGTGTAGTAATCAATTATATTTTAGCTGAACTTTGAGCTGGAATAAACAGTTTCAACACAGCTTTTAAAAATCCATTTCCCTTATCAGGCTGAACATCGTGCCTTTCTTCAGATAGATGTGGTTAAGGAGGTTCCTAAAATATTGCTAAAGTTTGAAGAGTAGATGAAGATAGCTTGCCAAAAGAAGCAATTATCCCTCTGTGTTCATGAGACCTCACCTTGCATACTATTTGCATAGTAAACTCTAATCATTATTATTTCATAATCATTATTATTTCAAAGGGACACATGGAAAATAATGGAAATTATTGAAACTGTGGTAAAGTTAGAAGCATTACAATATTAAGCAAATTGACTACTGTAACAGCAGCATAGAATGGGAGAAGAGTGCTCAGCTGACTAGAAAAAAGACAACCTTTAAGCAGAGTGGTGAAGTATAGAACTAAGGGAAATCTATTTTGTGATTAATCCGTGCAACTACTGATAAACCAGATCCTAGAGCTTCTAAGATGTAATTAATTACAATCACAGATCTGATAAAAAAGTCAATAATTGCCTGCTGAAGCATTTAAACAATCAGTCTGTTTTTAAAACTTTCAATAATCAATCTGCATCTCATGCTTCAGGGACATTTTTGCTGTTAAAACATACCACATGTTGTAATACTTTTTCTAGTATCAACAGTATTAGGTAGGCTTAATTCGAAGTTATTGCAGTGGTGAACAAGGGCTCAAATGTCTTACTGTCTCCTAATCAGTGAAATAAAATAGTATCTCTGATGAGATGCTTAACAAGAGAAAAATATCTCTTCCATCCTATTTGTACTAGAGGAATATATCAATAAAGACTGCATTATACTACGGAGTGCATGGAAAGAATGGTGGTTTTCTTAGTTCCAGTCCTGGAACAACCTATCATGACTGCACTCAGGCATGAGGAAGGGACCTTCAGACTTCCCACCACTTTATTCCAGTGATTCCTCTGGAACGACACATAAGCATGCACTCATGGAGGGAGTTGAAGTACTTTCTCTATGCTGTCTACTCCATTATATCATCCTCTGTGTGCTCTGGTCTCTAGGTGGCTTGTTGGTGAACACTTTCTTTTAATATAAATGTAAGTATATATCTTTCAGTTTTTCCTTTTCAGCTCTACAAGCCAAAGAATAATAATCGCTCAGTGCGGGTAAAAGCAGTGATAAAGCTGGCCTTTATGAGAGAGAAACATTATTTTAATGTTTTCATGCAAAACATGAGCCAATTTTTTTTCTATAGAAGAGAAAACAATTGAGAGCTGTTAATCTGAACAAGAATCCCATATACCTTTTCTCCTAATTCAGAGATCTGAATTAAGATACTATTTCAATTTCACAATGCAAATGCACTGAATGAATGTGAAGTACTGATCCTAGGTCTCTGTGAGTGTATTAATCCATAGTTATATAGGTCTAGGAATTAAAATAAATCTAGATTACTCTTAATTCTTCTCATCTCTCAATTGCATTGTTGGTTGAGGTAAGTATAGATACCTCTATTATAAATATCATTCGAGTTTTGAACACCATAATTAGGCAAGAACATATTTTTGACAGAAAAATGTTGTATTTGAATGAATAGATTGGCACATTCTGTGTATGTATTTATAAATAGATATAAATAATTATTATAGTTTTAGTCACTTGTTTATAACAAATGGAAGACATTATGAAAATGTCATTAAAAGGTTTGGTCATGAAAAGAATATGAGCTGTCAGAATCTGAAGTTATTTTTACCTACTGAGTTTATAAAATTTTCTTTTTATAAAAAGATTATTAACATTGAATTAATTTATTTTTAAAAGGTTTTTCTTTGCTTATGGCAGTTACATTACTGTATCACAGATGGTAGAGGTGATACCAGCAAAATTTTATTTTGACCAGTTTCTGTGTACACATAGCACAACTAGCAAACTAGCTGAATATGAACAACTATGTTTTTACTGCATTTAGTGCTAGAAAATTTGCTAGTAAGTCCTTATCAAAAGTGTACAAAAAATTCTGTGAATTTTTGCTTCATTTAGTTTACATTGTAGGCAAGGGATGCTGAATTTTTCAGATTTATATTATTTTTCTCAATTAAAGTTTCCTATAATTTGATCAGTCAACTGCAGTAATGTCAATTAATGCAGGAAATTTTCAAATTATTTTAGCAGAACTGGCATAATGGCTTCAAAACTACAGTCCCTGAACCTGCATAATTTCAAGGGCTTTAGTCCAGAGGGAGGAAAAAGTCTCTGGAAATCTCCACTGCCTTTTTTTATTTAGCTTTAATTTAAAAAAAAAAAAAAACTTTAAGATACACAGTCTCAACAGTTAAGATCAAATATGTAAGCTAACTATGCCTTTTTTATGTTAGTCTTCATGTCAACATCAATTCCTGAGTTCTTGAGTAAAAAATAAGAAGGGGGGGGAAAAAGAATTTTTTGGTTTTATTAGCACTCTCAATAGTAGATAACATGCCTATATTTAGGAAAGCAAATCAAATTGAGTATAATGCCTGAATTGAAAACTGAAAATTATCGTTAGGTGCTGAAAAGAAAAGCAGTCAATCTCATGTAGGGAATTTTTATACTGTAGATATATAATTAAAATATAAAATATTTATGTATTAGTAAAATATGAAAGAAAATACAATTTGTGACATCATGAGATCAATCATTTAATATAATTAAGATTGAGAAGTTGTAGTCAAGAAGATTGTATGCTAGGACGCAAATACATATATACATACAAATACATTTATATATATAAAAAGTTGATAAGCACAACATTTTTGTGTATTAGCGATATATAAATGAGAGATAAAGATTTTCTAATAATTATATAATAAGATACATATGTTAGCAAAAAAACTTATTCCTGCAACTGACTAATTTTTCAAATTAAGTCAAGGAGGTATTTTTTTTATTGGACTCCACTTTGTGCTGTGAAGATGCAACTAAAGGGCAGTGCTGCAACTACTGAATCACTGAAATTTTGCCAAGCAGATATATTGATTTAATTTATAATCAAACTCCTTAACACTATATCTGAATGCAAAATTTCAGTGACAAATTGATATAGGGAGATATGTGCACAATTTTATTTTCTTTAAAGGTACCTTTTTTCTTTTACCCCCATTTTTTCTTCCTTTCAGTAGATTTCAATATATTAAGTATTAATGTTAAGCATCAGTAATGCTATTGCAGAAATAATGGTATGAAGAAAATATTTTTTTATAGTCTTCGGACATAGAATCCATTATAAGCATCAAACAAGTAAGTTTCCTGCCAAGTTGCCCATTTCGAGTATTCGTGTTATAAACATTGACTGCTGTTGATGATTCTTTTTGAGTATTTTTAAAGGGGGGATGGAAAAAGCTACAAAAGCAAAGTTATTGCAGCATTTGATGATCACCTGTAGACGGAGCATATATTTTCTTCTCTCCAGACATAGGAATGTATCTACATCATATAGCATGAAGTTCTGGAGTTACCCAAACCTCTCTATGTATTTGCCTATGGACATGGACACATTTTTAAGTAAACCTCTTTCATTATAAAGTAGGTGCCTATTTCTGGTTGGATGACTCATGTATCTAAGGTTCAGAACAATGAACAATATCCACAGTATAGACCGTTAAAGGTAGTTGCAATTAATTCCATTCTGAGAGTCATCAAAATAATTACTTAGAGCATTAGTATGCATCAGGCTATTAAAAAATCAGTTAATTTGAAATAATATATTTATCCTTGCGACAGTTTCCTGTGTATTTCATGAAGTGGCATAAATGAGACAAATTCTCAATTGTCCAATTGATATTCATTCTCTCCTATGCTTAAATAATTTTTGCTTTTATAGTTTAGCAGTTGCTTCCTTTTTAAGGTCACAGAATCCTTTTTTTCTTACTGAGTTCAAGGCTCTGAAGTGAACTTATTTTTAATTGCTAAAATTATAGCAAATACTATTCTGCCCTGAGATAGTCCCAGTTATTCCATTCATTGGTTCATTATCAAAACCAAATACTTTGTTTGTTTCTTGCCACTCATTGCTTATGTTGCACTCTGTGCAGTGGTTTAGGGACAGAAAGAATGAATATCTAATATGTATACTTTCATTTGATATTCTAGTCCAATAGTGTACTTCATTATAGTTAGTATATTTTTTTTGCCTTGGAAGAAAAAGCATTTATGCATTAGAAAAGGACACATTCCTCAACCAACAGAACATTGAAAAAAAGGAGGAGTAGAAAAGCATTCTGGCAAAGAAATAGCACTGATATGTATCACTGTTTTCTCAGGGAAACATCTTTGTAGTCTGTAACTGGGACAGGTAACTCCACAAGGAAAGAAAGAGTATTATTTAAATAATGGAAGATATTAAAAATCGTAGTAGGCAATGCTCCAGTAAGCTAGAGTTTGGGCAGCCCCCTTTTTCTCTTAAATTGTAGACAGACTTGAGTTTCAATCAAGATGATTTTGTTTGATTTTCAGGGGTCTTTCTGTTCCCTTTTTTTTTTGTGTATGAGTGAGTGCGGTGTTTACAACGCAGGTCACATTAAAAAATAAAATACACAGTTCAGTTTTTAGCTATTCATCTTTGTGAATGCAGAGGGACTGAACTACAGAACAGCACTGAAGAATCCATTGTAAGTCCTACAATTTTCTCTATAATGCTTTCACTTGTTCAGCTAACTTGTTTCAATAAAAATCAAACCAAAGCAAACATCAAGAAATACCAGAAATAATTTATTTAACAAATATCTGTAAAAAAGGCAGATCAAGCCTCAAAGATACTAAAAGGTTTATAATGTCACTTCCAATGAGCATTTTTATGAGGAAAAAAAACACCAAAACCTCCAAAAGTGCATTGAAATTCACTGTAAATGTATACTGGTATAGTAAATAGATTACATTTAAGTAACTATAGTCAGAGTTCTATTCTTCTTCCCATCTGTCTTAGGAGGTCTTTAAAAACTGACAAGTTTAATTATTAAACCCTTGTAGCACAGAAGTGTAACTCTTTAACTGAAACCAGAAAAATTTAGGGTAGAGCATCCTTCATCCACGATATATCTAAATTAGAGTATTCCATTAGATGACTTTATATACCTTTCCATTTTCTTCCAGAAGAATCTTCTATAGACAGGGTACAGAACTAATCACATCCACTTAACCATTCAGTGCTCATATATTGTACTTTTTATTCTCCCCACCCCTGAAGCTTCCAGTAATTTCAGTCAATTCCTAGAAAAGTTTTCTGCATAATTTATCCCAGTAATTAAGTCAGAAATAAGTCAAACACGCCGAGTATAGGATGTATAATAAATTGCCACTTTTGAAATGAGAGGGTTAAGTGCCTTGCCTAATGTGATACAGAAGCTTTCCTATGGTGGAAAGGATTGAATTTAGCTCTGTATCTATTCAGGAAGATACCATCTAAATTATTTCCTAATAGTACATACTTCTTTCTACGTAATCAATAATTTTATCTTGACATTTTTACATTTGCTTGAGTTCTCATTTTATTTAACAGATTAAAAAAAAAAAAAAGAAAAAGCAAGATAGCTGACTAGCTGATAAAAAACATTCCAGTTTAGCTTGTGAAGACTTGTGGTGGTTTAGTTTTCTTGGTTTTGGTTCAGGCCTTCCTTGGTAACCAGGTTATAACTAAGGAAGTATTCCAC
>JAWWEW010000001.1:72386392-72407476 GCA_035583185.1 Anabacerthia variegaticeps | reverse complement strand
CCCCCCGAATCCGGGTGGCCGGCAGTTGGGTTTGGCACGGAGCCAACTCAACCCTCCACAAGACTAAACAACTTTTCTTTCTCAGTAGCACAACTCAACATCTCTTGCCAGTATCCTCCTTTGAACTCTATGCCTTCCATTCACAAAAACTAGAGAAGATGTAGTGATTTTTACTGAAAGACTGTTGTACTATGAGGAGTTAATGATTCACATAACAATGACCTAAGAAGACATGCCATGATTGCACTTGAATGTCCTGGACTGTGCTGTTCTGTGCATGTTCCTTCACAGTATATGAATCCAGATAGCTGATAGTAATGGAGGACCCTGGAGGTTGCACACACTTTGGCAACAGTAATATAGCCACTGAGCTATCTTTGCCTTTGTCTTGAGGAAAGCAACATCTCATACAAACATCCTTTTCTAGCACAGAAGATCTTATAAAAACCTCTGAAGGCCACAATACCCACAATTTTCCCATTGGATGGCACCTCACCATAAAACCATGGCCTCACTGAAGGTTCATCTAATGCTGCACCAACTCTGGGTTTTCAGTATCAGAAGGGATGTAAGATTTTAAAAGTGCTTATTGTCTTTTCTAGAAAGTTAATGAAATAAATTAGAGAGAGTTTGATCTCTTCTTGTGGCATCCAAAAGAATCCACACCTGACAATGCAAAGAAAAGAGAAGAAAGTCAGACCATTGTTTTCTAAAACTTTTTCTGAAGAATTTTATCTCAGAGAAAAACACAGTTTATTTTAAGCTGTCTTTTTTATTATAAAAGTTTCAATTCACTCTGTTTTTTAAGCAAAGATTGGCCTTGCCTGCTTCAGAAATAAGACTACCCCTTTTCCTTTCTTTTCAAGCAGTCCCATGAATGATAATGCTTTGTAAATAAAGTTTGCAGAATACAGAAAAAAGAAAATTAAATAATTATAGATAAATGGAATTCTAAAGCTCAGTTTAAAAGATCACAAACATATGCATTCTTATATGAACTAATGCAACTGTGCATCACATTTATGGAGTCTAAACCATGAAGCAGTGACTCTAAGAAGAGTTTAGAGACCTGCAGATGGTGGCCATGGGGTCTGGCAAATGGTCTTAAATTTAGTGAAGTGTGATGCAGTATCAGACTGAGCAAAAAACTAATAAATGTATGAACAGGAGAAAACAGTTTCTGTGCTTGGAACTGATGAGATATCTGGGCTTGTGTGTCTGATATCCACAGTTCAGGCAGTGTCTGAATAACTGTACAGAATTGTTATAATCACTGAAAGACTGAAATGCGTACTTTACAGCTAAAGAGCTCTGTTGAATTACCAAAAACATGATTAAAGCACCAACTTGATCATTGTCTTGATTACCTTCACAAGGAACATAGATTTGGAAATAAAGTGGACAAAAAAATAATTAACAAAGTAATAATACCTAATGGTTGAAGGATGAATTTATAGAGCTACTTTTCTACAATCTGTTCTTGCTTTAACTCTCTGTTAAATAGAGTTACACAGCTCTAAATGTAGCAGAGAGCTTTTTCTTTAAGCAAAAATACAATTTACCAGTAATAAAAAGACTGGCAAGGCTCATTTTAGAATCTTCCGAAATGAAAATTTTAAATTCTGACTAATAGGGTATAGTTCTTTGGATAATTTATGCAGACGGCGACACTGGATAGTTGTAATAGGTTTTTCTGCATTTATATGTTTGTTTGTTTTTTTCTAAATATAATTTTACCATAAATAGACCTCTGGTCCTTTTACTAAAAGCTTTTTTCATTATATCTTCATTCCCACAAATGAGGCTTGTCTTTCTAAGTATTTATGCTTTTTGATTGACTTGTTAACTGAGTTAAAGTTTTTGTATTACCTCTTTTTATATTTGCATAATTCACTTTGAATTACTCTTCTTACCAAGAGAGCCCTGTGGTTTGCAGTAAATTGTTTGAGTCACAGAGTCCACACTGGGAAAAATATTAATGAATTGACTATTCAAAAGTTCTCAAGTTCTATTAGTCAAAAGCATCAATAATCAAAAATAGTTGGTAAGCCCTAGTGAAATATATTAATCTGTGACAATCCTAAATATATAGGAAATCTGTGCTATAAAGTGAGAAGTGTTCAAGAGGAGTTAATTTTCTGGTCCCTTGAAACAGAGCCTTGCCTAAAATCTTTCTATTCCTCTGAGTTGTCCTTACCCGCTTCTTGTAATTCAAATATCATCAGTCACCATTCTTAGGCTCAAAACTCCAAAGTCTCAACCAACTCCAAAAGTCTCTCAACTAAAATGTCTTAACCAGCAAGTCTTTTGGTTACTCATGTAGATATTTTATGTTCCAGTTACTTTCATTTTCCAGAGGAGATTTTGAGAAAAGTTAAAACAGGTAGCCTTTGTGTTTATGAAATGTGCAATTTATTGTGCTGTTTAAGGGTAAAACTGTTCAGTGTAAAAGGCTGAAACTTCCTCCCCTATACACCAAGTTTTTCCATGTATCTTTAAAGAAGATAGGCCAGAAAAAGACATTTTGTCAAGCAAGAATAGTATTTGCTTCACTTGCTTTTTTTACAACAAAAAAATTGTCTACTATGAAATCTGTGACTATTAGCAAGTAAATTTCCATGAGTTCCTACAATGTAAAGAAAAATTGTATAGTGTATATTTCAACCCCATCACATTATGCTATGCTCTTAGAAAACAGAAGAAGTTTGTTTCATCATTTCATTGACTGAATTCGACAAGTTTAGGTGTAAAAATAAATAATTCAAATATTCATATAAGTTCCCAATGAAGTAGCATTTTCAATTGATTTTTACTTTGTTAAAATGTCATGGAATATTAACTATAGTAGATAAAGAAGACACTTACTTAAAATAACTTTCCATCTTTTTAATTGATTTTAGGATATATGCAGTTGTGTATTCAAATATATATCTTAGCACTAATGCAACATTGACTTACATTCAACATAGCTGAAATACTGCATTCATGTAAAAGTCAGGAAATTAACTGATTAATACTGAGGAAATTGACGTTTTCTATGTTGCAAAAACTATTGTATTTATGGAATAAATACAAAATTGAAATGAAAGCTTGTTCTATAGTTGTTAGTGTCTACATACCATGACTGTGTCTGTGTGTGCATTCATAGATCTTGTTAATTCTCAAGATGTTTGAGAACTTCTTGGTCATATTCCAAGACAAGACAATGGACCAATGGACAATCACTCTGTGTCTTGCTTCACCACCTAGAGCTCTTAACTGCTTTCATAGCAAAGCAGTTGACTAACTAACAAGAGCTCATCAGATGTCAAATCCATATGGTCCCAAAGATTCTTCAAGGCAGTTCCTGCTGTATACTGATTGATAGGCACCATTTCTTTACTTAAATGTCCTAACAGACAATCTGGCCATCACTGAAACTTTCCCAGGTGGTTCCTGTTGCAGAATCATAGATATTTTTAAATAGTCAATAGACACTTTTCCTGCATATGCAGAAAATGATTATGCAGGCCTTTTTTTTTTTTATTTGTAATCTCTGTAATCTAAGGTGATTAGAAGATACTTTGTACAAGTTTTAATATAATAAATTGTCATGGTTTAGAAACAGCTCTCCCTAATTTAGTGCCACACACGCAATGGGCTGCTTCCCTCTCCCACCAGAGGTGGGAGGCACAAAACACATAGATAACAGCTTGAGATAAGAACAAGTTACTGAAAAGAACAATGAGATCAGAAAGTGAACAGTAACAACAGTATTAATTACATAGGTACACAAAAAGAGGGTGATTTACACACAAAAAATGCTCAGTAAGCCTGAACTGATGTGGTACAATCCTGAGGCAGTGAACTAAATGGCTGACAGACCTTCTGCCCCCATACTTTTCTTCCTAATGGAAAGCCATGCCCCCCTCTTTCTCTGAAGTGAGAATCCCTTACTTTGACCCCCAATGACAATCTAGACATGCCCACGTGGCTCCAGGCTCCACCCCCTCACAGCTACTATGAAAAATTAACCCTGTCCGTGGCTGAAACTAGGGCATCAATTGCAATGGGTCATGCATATGATGGTGCGGTCACTGAAGAAGATGGGGCAGCTGTATGTACAAATTCGCCACAGCAGCAGTTCAAGAAGTTTCACCTTACCAACCTGAAGATGCTGTTGCAATGACACCTGCAGTACAGACTTCTGTTGCCATCTATGAAGTGACCTATCATCCTTTTTGAGCAATGTGATTCCCTAAGCAAGTCTTAATTATGTAAAGATTACAATAAATTATTGATTTTTATCCAACACTTGTAAATGTGCAAGAGGTGATATTTCATATGGGAAATAATTAGTGTGAATATTTTCAATGTTAACTGCATTGACCTAGTTCATTCCACTGATTTAGTATAAATCCCCATGACATTTTCCAACACATGAAATTCACATTAAGTCTGATAGATTATATCTTTGTAAACATTTTAATACTCTCCTATCTCTGGAGAAAGGGAAGTTTGTGTATTTTCTGGAAGAGCAAGCAGTATGCTTGGTATTGAAGGGGAGAGGAAATTTCAAAAGATCGTGGTTTTTGTCAGGCAGAAGTGGAAATTAAGGACTTCCAGTTCAGAGGAACAGGGAACAGAAGCACAGAAGGACTTATTTAGGGGGAAAAAAAAAAAAAAAAAAAGCTATGTAGAGTTTCGTGCCAGTCACTGAGTTGACTGAAGGTAAGAGAGTTGTAGAAAAGCCTCTTCCTTTCCTTTCTTCTATTTATTACACTTTACACTGCTAACTAAAAGATACTCAGGATCTGTTTTCTCATTATTTAAGGTATTAGTGAAATTCCTGCTCATTTTGGCAAGAGGTTGGCACCACTGTGCCAACCTATCTCAAAGATGTGTCTCCTATAAAGAGAGATAGTCCTAAGCAACGCTGACTTGAACTACTGTCTTTAATCCTGCAAATTGGTCTCTCATCCTCTTTTCTTTGGTGCTGAGACATCTTATTTTCTTGTGGGCTTTGTTGGCATGAAAGGCAGGAACAAACAGGAGGTAAGCACAGTGCAAAAGCTAAAAGAGGTGTATGTGAGCTAGAGATTCAAAAGGAGCATAACCATAATAGAGTAGCATTGTGCCTTCATCATTAACAAGTTTAAAAGAGAATTTTTGACCCAACTATAAGACAGAGAAGTGCCACATTATTCAAGGGTATTAGAAACAATAAGACAAACATAAGAAAATTTTCTGCTCCTTTTATTAAAGTACAAGGATTCAATATTAGGATTTAAGAAAAAAAAATCTAAGGCAGATGTCTAATAAATAGAATTTGCTGCAAAATTCTGTTGAGTTTACCAGGTGGTGATCATACTGGACTAACATGACATGTTCCTGTGATAAGCAAAATGATTCTAGCTGCAGGAAATATGGTAGATCTCTTCTTCTGTCAAGACAGTGAAATATTTGTTATAGTGCCATATTGAATTGAAAAAGGTAAGAATTAATGCTCGGCTTGCAGAGTGACTGATGACTCTCTGATAGAAAGATAGAAACAGATAATATTGATAGGAGAAATATAAGAGAAATAACTAGGAAAAATGAACAGGTATTTCCCTGAATTATTTTGTGATAAGATTTGGATATGCACTGATGACATTTGCTTCTCAGACAGCCTGGAAACTCATTGTCAATACTTATCAATACAGAAGATTAATATAGCAGAGATAAAAAAACTTAGGAAACATAAAATTAAATGAAACAATGCGGGTGGTAAAATTGGTGACTAAGGATCTAATATTAAAAATGTCACATACAAACCATGACATTATTAGATAATTACTGGTAAAGAAAAATGTCTAATTAGGAATTTCATCACCATGTGTCAGAGGAGTTCAGGAATGAGGAATTAGTCTGTAATTATTTTTTTCCCCAGCAAGGTAGATTAAATAGATAATTGGGATTGTTGCCTCTATTCAAAGATTTGCTGGACCCTTATAGAAAGCACAGTATATAGTTCTAGACACCCACAATTCATAAAGAATGAACTCAAACTTAGCTAATACAAAGAAAGATTAATAGTATGAAATGGAATTTTGCAATCAGAAAATAACGTATTTTGGGTTGTTCCAAACAGAAAAACAAATGCTAAGAGAGAATGTGATTGCTGTCTGTAATTGTAGGGACTGAAAATTAATATGCTGAAGATTTATTTGAGGATGATAAAGAATTTTTGCTCAAGGAAATTTTCACTGCCAGGAAAGACCCAACATGGGAGAAGAGTCTTTCCCATGAATAGAACTATATTTATATTTCTCTGCCTATCTGGTCCTGTTGCAAGAAGACATAAAGTTCTCATTGCCTGGACATGCCTTAGGCCTCTGCTGGGAGGGAGACCATAAAAGGACAGGGAGAGAACACGGCCTTGAAGTTAATGCACATGCAAAAGGTGTTGTTTTAAAAGCTCCAGGGCACGGGTCTGTGAGCATTTTCTGCCCACTGTGATTTTAGCAGTCTTTTAGGGGTTTTAAGTTCAGAATAAGCTTTTCCCTAATATCTTAGCTGTAGCTTGATACATGGGGTTGCTGGTCTATATATCAGTTCTTAAAACAATTATATAAAAATACTCTTTGAATTGAAGGACAGCTTTGGTAAAAATAGAAATAACTTACAGTAAATAAAAAAAAAAAAAACAAAAAACAAAACAGAAACAGAAGTTAGAGATTCTCAGAACGTTCTTTTCCACTAAGGAAATTCTGGAACTGTCTTGTGAAAGGGCTTTTCAGACCTTAAAATAGCCTCCTTTTCAAATACAGACTTTTAGGTGAATTAAAAGCCAAAAAGGTAATCTGTCCCAGAAGAAGCACAGGTCCAGTGGCCCAAAATCACATTTGAAAACTAAAGTATTAAATAATATAAAGTACTTGGCCTAGTAGAAAGAAACTTAAGCAATACTTCAAGTAGAGGTTGTGAGCATCAAGAGCTTTTTAATTTACACTATTTTTCAACCATTTTGAAACAATGTCATGTCCTGAACAATTTCATACCCGGTTACTAAGAAAAGCAGTTAGAAAATGAAACTCTCAAATAAATTTCTGCTTTCTTGACCTTGTCCCTGACTTGAAATTGTGTCACTCACTGATTGCCACTGCAATTGACACTACGAGAAACATCCCATTAATTTCCACTGGTGAAAAGGTAGCCATAGAACTTTAGGAAATCCCATCAATAATTTTGACTTGGATTAAAAGCTGATAAATAGATTTAACCATTTGTTACAACTCCATGAGGTAAAAGATGTTTTTGTTCTCCACAGTTTAGGGGGCAGTTGAGTAACCAAATCTATTATTTAGAGAAGTAAATAGATAAAACCTATTATTTTTTCCTGGAGACATCTTGTTAGTCTGAAGTATTTTTAATCCACATTCCATAAATACAGGAGACATATTTCATGTCCAGTCTTTTTATAATAGGAAATTCATAGAAAAATGTGAAGCGTTATTGAAATCAACATAAAAATTGAATATCTGAACAGATACATCAATTTCCATGTTAAGTCTCCTTGGACCTGATGGATATGATGCCAGGCATCTGGAGATGCAATCTTTTCTAGAATGGCAGCTGGAAGACAGATGCAGGGAAGTAAAGTATCTAATATAACACACAACATCTATATTTAGGTTCACAAATAATTTCCCAAATATGATTTTCTTCTAGGTAATTTCATATTTTTAAAAATGTAATACAATAAAGGCTGTTGTTTTCTTTAGTAGAAACCTGTCCTCATGTCGTTATGTAAACAACAGCAAGACACTGCAAACAAGAAAAGGAATAACGGGGAAAAAAGAATCCACATTTTCTTAACAAAAGAACACTTCCCAACATAATAATCATGAACCCAGTATTATTTACAATATTTCTTACAGTATTTTGTAAATAACAATGGAGTTGGTGTAATATTTTTGTATTTCAGTAAAGCTTTCGATACTGTCTCTCATTGGATCCTTCTGGACAAAACGTCCAGCACACAACTGAATAAACACATGAAGTGGTGGGTGAGCAACTGATTCACTGGTGAAGCACAGAGGGCAATAGTGAATGGGGGATCATCAGACTGGTGACTGTCAGTAGTGGGGCTCCTCAGGGCTGCATCTTGGGCCCTGTGCCCTTCAGCATCTTTATAAATGGCTCAGACACAGGACTGGAAGGGATAATAAGCAAGTTTGCAGATGACACAAAAGTGGGAAGAGCTCCCTCAAAGGCAGGGGGGGTCCTGCAGAGAGACCTCAAAAAATTAGAGGACTGTGCAATTGCCAACCATATGAAGTTCAACAAGGGAAAGTGCCAAATTCTGCACTTTGGATGGGGCAACCCCAGATATACAGAGTGGGGAATAAGATGCTGGAAAGCATGGAAAGGGACCTGGGTGTCCTGGTCAAAGGCAAGTTGAATATGATTCAGCAGCCCCCTGGCAGCCAGGAGGGCCAAACATGTCCTGGGGGCATCAGGCAAAGCATCACCAGCCAGTCGAGGGAAGGGATTGTCCTGCTCTGCTCTGCACTGGGGTGGCCTCACCTTGGATATTTTGTGTAGTTTTGGGCACTGTAATATAAGAAAGATATTAAGCTGTTAGAGATTGTCCAAAGGAGTTTCTCTCAGCTAGTGCTGGCACAGGGAGAAGAGGGAGAAGGGGGTGGTCCTTCCCTTGGTTGTGCCTGCAAATTCAGATTGCTGGCAGCTGGCTTCAGCACACATGGCCACTGAGGTCCGAGTCAGCAAGGGGAAGAAATCCTCCTGTCAGCAGCGAGCAGGGGTGAGGGTGTTGATATGACACCCTATTGTCATGCTGAGCTGGGCAAAGACAGTCCAAAGCAAGATAGCACAGCTCTAGCAAAAGCATGTGTGCCCGTTCTGGAAGTCCTGGTCCTGGATCAACAAGAAAAGGGAAGCACTCCCCAAGAAAACAGAACAAAACAAAAAAACCCTGAACTAGCCCACCCCTGTTTTTTTGGGGTTTTTATTCCATTTCCCTCACCTTCTTTGCTGGTGTCTCAGCCAAAGCCACATTAGAGTCTGAAACAAAAACAATGAACTTGATGTTTGCTTATCTCTCCCTAGCAGAGACTTGCTTTCCCCATGCCTGGCTATGTGTTGGTGTGAAAAAATCACCCAAGAGTTTGTAACTATAACAATTAGAAAGAGGTTTTCTCAGCCAGAGAGTGATAGGGCACTGGAACAGGCTCCCCAGAGGCTGAAGGCCTTCTGAAGGCTCCTGCCTTCAGAAGTTCCTCCCCAGATTAGTTCTTTTCTCCAACACCAAGCCTGACAGAGTTCAAGAAGATTTTGGACGATACTATCATGCACATAGTGTGACTCTTGGAGATGGTCCTGTGCCGGGCTAAGGGTTGGACTCAATGAACCTTGTGGGTCCCTTCCAATTCAGCATATCCTGTGATTCTATGATTATCAATATGTTATATGCCATAGATTTAAGATGGAAGACAGGCTGAGAGAGTTTGGGCGAGACCTCTCTGGTGAGACCTTCGAGCAATCTTTTAGTACTTAAAGGGGGTCTAAAAAAATGCTGGAGAGGGATGTTTACGAGGGCATGTAGGAGAAGGGGGAATGGCTTTAAAATGAAAGAGGGTGGGTTTAGATTAAATGCTGTGAAGAAATTAATTACTGTGAAAGTGGTGTGGCACTGGAATGTGTTGCGCTGAGAAGTTGTGGATGAACCATCCCTGGAAGTGATGAAGGCCAGGTAGGATGGGACTTTGAGAAACCTGATCTAGTGGAAGGTGTCCCAGTCCATGGCAGGGGGGATTGGAACTACATGATTTTTATGGTCCCTTTCAATTAAAACTATTCTCTAATTCTATATATTACATGAATGTATGAGATAGTAATATATATTTGCATATAGTAATAGGAAGGAATGTATGATCATAAATTGTTATTATATATTTAATTTCCCTGAATTTTAAATGGCTAATTAGGTTTTTTAACATCTTTTTTGTACTTATCTTATTTCTAGCCACTGAAAGGAAGCAGACACTTCCTGAACTGGACTCACCTGATGCCTGACATGCCAATGCAAGATTAATTTCTCTCCATAAGGTATACCAGAGACAACTCCAATCATGGTATTTGCATTCTCTGCATTTGGTCAAACATATACCCTCTCTAGCAGTTGGATCAATCTCATGCTTTCTAACTCTATTTCTTCTACACATTTTGCACAAGGATTTTTTGTCTCATTGCAGTCAGTAAGCATTGCTAAATTCCATGATTCTGGACTCGAGTGACTGAAGTTTTTATCTCTTTTTAAACACCCCTACATGAATTTTCTGTCATGAATTTTCAGAAGTCTGTCTCTTTCAAATGGATTAATTCTGTGGAATTGCAGGTAATGAAAATCTCTCTGCTGAATGACACAAATATTAAAACCAACTCTCAGCACTTCACTAATATCAGCAGGGTCCCCCAGTTTCAATTTTGTTGAACTAATTCATGCCACTTCAAATTTTATTACAGCTTGAACTTTCATCCCATAATTAATTACATGAGCAGCATGAGTATGCCCTGGATACTGAAAGATTAAAGCCTGTGTTTCTGTGTCTTAATTCCAACACAGAGCTTTATTTTTCAGTACCAAGATGTGCTGAAGCCAATATTTACAGCAAGACACAAAAAATTTAGTTCTGAAATTTTAGTTCAAGGCATTTCCTGCACAATGTTAAAAATTAATTTACCTGTCTTTCTGAGTCTTTACAATTTAAAGAGAAACCAATGGAAGAGACATGTTCTTCTGGGGCAGGAACTAGAGGCTAGGAAAATTACCCAAAAATATTTTTAGTGGTACTAAAAAGTGGTATTTAAGTAGCTGAAGCACACTCCAGATCTGAGGTAGAAGTTTGGTTGCTTTTATATCATTAGAAAGTTCCTTAAAACAATTCATCTCACTTTAAAAGAGTTTTCTAAGAGAGGGAATGACTTGCAACTTGGATTACCATTATCTCTCCATTGATTCAAGTGAAAGCACAATAACTTGGAGCAAACTAATTTTTGGCTAATTTTAGGTGGCATGTTTGTTAATCAAAAGAGATAAAAGTATTTCTGTTAGTGACTCACTACCAAGAAGAAATATCTCTGTAGAGATGTACTATATGTAAGAGACATCTGGAGGCCCTCTGCCATAGAAGGCCAAGTTTTGATGTGAGACAGAGAAATTACACTCATAAAATAATGTGAGAATTCTACTTCTGCTTTGTAAAAAGGAGAGTAGTGCAGTTATGATACTGACAAAGATGGCAAAATCAATCCCTGTGTTCCTCAAAATCCTGTTCTGTATCTGTACCTTAAAAATATGTATGAGATTTTGTGGTGAATAAATTAATGGCAAAGTTCTTTTTATTATGGAAATGCTTCCGAATAGAAATTGTTTCCTTCAAATAGATATTCAACTTCCATTACATTTTTTTAATGCCTAATGAGTATCTGAAGAAAGAAATCTTCAACACTTGAAACAGACTCCAGAAGAAAATCTTGTTAATTAATTTTAGTCCATTTGGAGCCATTCTGACTGTATGAGATATTCAAGCATGTTTTTTCAGAAACATTTTACCTGTCTCCAATAACACATGGAGGACTAGATCTTGTATCTCTGTCTTGTATTTACACTCTATAGAGCATGATTTACTTGTTGTGATGTTGTGTTGTTGTTCTTTTAGATGCCTAATAGGTAAGAAAGGTCTGCATCTCCTGTTGCATCATCTCAATTTCTTATTGTGCTGCTTTTGGATGGGGTAGAATTAAGTTCCTTCATGGTAGCTAATATTGGGCTAGGTTTTAGATTTGTGCTGGAAATAGTTTTAATAACACACTGATGTTTTAGTTATTCTTGTGCAGTGCTTATGCAGTGTCAAGGCCTTTTCTGCTCTTCACACTGACCTGCCAGTGAGTAGACCGGTGGTAGGCAAAAGTTTGGGAGGGGAAACATCTGGGGCAGTTAACTCCAGCTGACCAAAGGGTTATTCTATACAATATAACACCATGCTCACCAATAAAATCTTGGAAAGTGGAGGTTGGTGGAGGCTGCTGTTGCTCAGGGACTGGCTGGCCACCACTTAATTAGTGGTAAGAGACTGGAGGTTTATGCGTAGTTTGTTTTTCTTCAGCTTTATTTTTCTCTCTCTTTGTAGTTTTGCAATTTTTTTTTCTTTTAATTCTTAAATGCTTTGTAATTCAAATCATGAATTTTTTCACTTTTACTCTTCTAATTCTTCCCCACATACCTCTGTGGGGGAATGAATGAGTGGCTGTGCAGGGCTTACTTGCCAGCCAGGTCAAACTACAAAATTTTAATGACACTCACAAATAATGATATTTTAAATCTGAACTTATCACTATTTTTTTTAACTGTACTTTAATTTCTGTAGTAATTGTAGCTTCTTTTTTTTTTTTCTCTTTTTCAAATGAAATATATATCAACTTCCCTATTTATTGATACAATTTAACTTTTTAACTTTGGTCCTGTGGCTTTCCATAAGGTAATAGTGGTGACAATGTTCACAGTGTTCCTGAATTATGACTGATCTTTCAGGTTAGTACAATTTTGTAACCCAATCCATAACTCTACTTTGTACTGTCTGGAAACAATGAAAGAACATTACTGACACAACATCCCTCAAAATGCAAAGAAAAACTGTAGGTTGCCTGAAGGTCACTAAAGAGATATTTCTGTTAATTCTAACACTTTTGGTGCATAATAGGGTCATCCACGAAATACAAAAATAAACATTTTTGCAACTTATACAGTATGAATCTCACTAGGAAAGACTCTTCACTTTAAATAAGAATATTAGAATTAGAACTGTAGGGTACCAAAGCAAGAAAACAAATGCACATAGGAAAAACTTTTATACTCTTGAAATACATAGGGAAACATAATTTTCTTGGTAAGGGTTTTTGAAGCCTTCATCATTCAGTAAAGACCTACATGGCAGTCACGAAATCTAATTGAAAGATAAACTTTCTCATTATGTTTGAGCCTATAATAAATTGACCATTTATAGGTTGATGTGAAATGTCACTCACTTCAACTGAGCCCTGAGGATTTATATGAAGTTGAATAAGAGGCCTTGAAACAGACCAACATTCCTTGAGATTGTTTCTTGTCCTTTTGAAGATGTTTATGTATTCTGTTCCACAATCAGCCTTGCATGTTGATGAACTTTTGATTAATACACCCAAAATACACACATGAGGATAAAAAGCAGATGACCACTTTCTGGTGTCTCCATATAGCTACAGTTATGTGGAAGAACAGGAAACAGACTTCTAACACTTTTCAATTAAAAATAACTGCATTAAAACCTTCCTTGAAAGTGTCTAAGCTTTGGGTCCATGTGCATGACTACTGTTTTAACATGAAAAGGGATACAGCTGACCAAAATTGTTTTATGGAGACCTACTCAATGTTCATACCCTACCAGAACAATGTGGAAGCATTACATACATTGACATTTTAACTTTATATTTTACTGGAGATGACAGATAATCTTCTGCTGTGGTATTGACAGAAGTGATGGAGAGTTTCCAGTCAGCCTTGAATTTTAGGTGAAAAGAGCTCATTTGCACAACTTGGTTCACACATACTTAAAAATATCTAAGTGCTTCCAGGAAGATGATATAGTTCCTAAACAGCAAATAATAAACCACCTAAATATTTGTATGAGGAAAGAAAGGAGATGCAAGGTATTTTCTTTCTTCAAGTTTTCAGATTATGTGATTATAATCACTGAGTTTGAATAAATAGATCATCTCTTTTCAAATTGTAGGTTACAGATTGTTGCACATCTAATCAATTTGGTGGATTATGGCATCCCTTATGAATTGTAATTAATCACCATGAAACTAATAACCAAGTTCAGATATTGGAGATGGCAGCATTCTGTTGCCATTTAATGAGTATTCCAAATACTATGAATTTTACTATGTTTATTTTTCATGGTCCAGTGAAATTTTTCCTCTTTTATTCTATCACTTTATAATTTAACAAAATCAAAACTTTTGATGTCAGACATCCATTCTGCTTTCACTTCTTTGAGCTCATTATGAAATAAATATGCAAGCATAGCCTATGTGTAAGAATCACCATATATTTTTGGTAGAATAAGACTGATTAAATTAAAAAACATTTAAATTCTAAGCAACTATAAGTTTCATATATTACATGTGATATGAAATGGATATTTTTGAAAGGGTTTTTTTATGTCAAAATGTTTACATTTATCATCAAATTGGGATCAAATTAAGGAACACCTTTTTTACTCCAAGCCGTACTTTCATTCCTCATTTTTTCTTTCACAATCAGGAGGTTTAGAAACAGGAGGTTATTGGGGTCTCCAATGCCATTTGAATAATAAGGCCTACCACTGATCCTGTTAATCATATTTATCACTTAGTAAGTGCTACAATACTGTTGAGAAAACTCCATCAAGCAATTGAAGTTGTCTTCTTTGATCTCTTAGGAAGATAGCCGGTTCCAAATACAGTCAAGTGCTCTGAACAGAGTAGCAGACTTAAAGGTCTTGCTTGTCAGTAAACTGTTAGCATTAAAACTAATTAACCTTCTGCCTGATGTTCTGTAGAAGCCATTATCATAATTCTTTAGCAAGGGATTATTGCTTTGATATGGGCCACACCAAAATCAAATTTTAATGTGATACAGTGTTCCATTTTATTCTATCAGGCTGAGATAAGAAATTTCTGAAAGCTTTTCTTAGCCTTCACATTTATATATTAGGTGGGACTGGAAACTTAGAAAGATCTGAGACTATGGTATCATTAATGTAAGGCTCTAATATCTGTGATCATATGGAAATTCAATGATATGACAGGCATAGATTATTCAGACAAGACTATTCTTTTTCACCCTTTTACTTATTGTCACTGTGACACTCCAGTAGCTTAGACATAACTAAAGGAAAAGAACAGTAGCAAAATATATGTCACAGGATACTTACATCTTACCGAGTTTGAGTTGGGTTTTACTGTTGATAAAAACCAAAACCAAACTAATACAAATTCTATAAAAAAAATGTAGGGATATCCAAAGCTTTTAATAAAGTACAAGAGAAAGATTTTTGGGAAAACAAACAAAAAAACCCAACCCAAACCAACCAACTAATCAACCAAAAATCAACCAAAACAACCCCAAAACATACAGTGCACCAAAACCAAACCAATCAAAACCTCCAACATTATAATTTTCTTAATTTTTGAAATGCAGTTATATAATGATTTGTCATCATTCATTTCACAACAAAATCTGAGTTTTGAAGGAGTGCTGAGAATGTCTGACTTTCTCCTGCATGTTGCCTTTTCCACTGAGTCAAAATGATCACATGCCCACCTCTGTAATTTTGGAGAGAGACAATGGCCATGGTACAGACACTGTACATGTCCTGCTGTGTTGCAGACCTCCTTCTCTCTTTCCTTCTGAGTCTGGGATTAAGTGCTAAAGAGAAAAAAAAAAAAGGCTCTGGATAATTTCACTGAGGGTTGTACAGCTCTGGTGAAAATGAACCACAATTTTTCCTTCATAGAGGACATTTCTGTTTCACATTTTCCTTGCTAGTCCTGTAAATGATAGTAATATTGCTGCTGGTCGCAGGCCATGAGCTTTGTGCTGAGTTTGCAGGGTGTCAGAACTAAAGCTTGTAAGGTTTCTTCTGAACTTGACCTGCTAGGGGTATTTTTTATTATTTTTTTTCACTTGGTTTATCTGTAAGAGCATTTTTTTCTAATGACCAAGTGTCTATGTCTGACTATTTTTGTTCATGTTTGTATAGTGTACTCACACTATAGTGTATTCACACTATAAAGGAACATTTGTGTAGAATGAAATATTTGTGACTCTGAAAAACTGATGTATATAACAAACACAGGCATATAGAAAAGCAGGAATGCAAGAGACAGTGTTCATGGGTAGGGGCACATGAGAGGGGGCAGAGCCTGACACTGAAACTCCTGAAGCTATGAAAACACCTCATTAGCGGTCAGTTAACTGCAGACCTAAGAACTAAACAAAATTAAGTTTGGGGTTAACAAGGAAAACAAAATGTATCTAACATGTAAACCAGACAAATATAATAAATTCAGACATAACGTGAAGTTTCACATCCATGAGGAAAAAGCAAAAAGTAAAACATTAAAAATTAATTACCAATGCCAAGTACATCTTACAGTGAGGAGGAAGAAATCATCACCACCAAGCTGATATTGCACAGTATGTTAATGCCTCACCATGTCAATATTGAATACATATTAGGATTCCAAGAAGCAATGGAAGCATGGACATAGATACTAAGAATCATGTTTGTACCAAGTTTAACTGTATTGTTACTGCTGAGATTTTTTTTCTGCTTCAGTATTCTTTTTTTTTTGCTTGTTTGTTTCTTTGGGTATTTTTTCTTTTTCTCCTTTATTTTCTTTCTGTTACAAAGTTCAGCTGATAAACAAATTACAGCTGAGCTGTTATACAGGACAAAAAAAATATCTCTGGGATTGTGTATTTTACTCTTGTGATAGGTAGAATGCGTATTCATGGATTTGGAAATGTCTCTTGATTGCCTCAAGCAGTCTTCAATGACAAAGAAAAAGTTATTGAATTTTGCAGCACCACCTATGACAGGGATGTGATTGATGAGAAGCAGATGTAAAAAGCTTAATGTAAGTCTATTTGATAAATGGGATCTCATTTCTTTCTCACCTGCTGAAATGTACAGAATTCAATTTTTTTTTCTTGAGCTGTAAAATATATAGGAGAAACACTACTCAATCCCTTCTTAAATAAGAATATTTCACATTCTTATTTAGTGATGAACTGCAATGTTGAAATTCCTAGTTAATTTCAAACTTGTTTACAGAAAAATTGTCTCTTTTACACATACATATTGATATTTTCAAGAGAATTTTTTTTTTTATTAATGTGTTTTTATAAGTTTTCTATCTGGAACCATAAAATCTGCAAATTGTTGAAGCCAGAAGAAAATAATTGGACCCATCTACAGCCTAAATTTGGCTTAGCTGTAAAAAGAACAACTTGTATTTGAACAAAACACTGTAGAAAATAATGGGAAATTTTTACAATTTCCTATTTTTATATTTCCTATGATTTCCTATCCTCTCTCTTCAGCAAGGGAAGTAGTCTGAACCAAACCTGTACTTGCTGTGTATCTATCCTCAAATCTATACTGCCTGATCCATATGGATGGAAAATTCAGATGGAAAAATGACTCAAAACTGTCATAATCTGATTGTTCATTAACAGAAATGTTCATTAATGTTTAAATAATTTTTTTTTCCAAGAGGAAAGGCAGTCTGTATATGAGTAAAGACGAGATACTAAAGAGATGAAGAATTAACCCCATCAAATGACAAGCAATCTGAAATTGTGCAAGTTGGTAAATTGTGTGGTTGAGGAGGGAGAGAGTAGATCATTTGCATGCTTACTTGCTTTTTTGTTTTCTTGTACTGACAGCTGCTATTACAGTTCCTGTAATATGATAGAACATATATGCTCTTAGTTAGCAATTTTATAATGGCAAATTATTTAAAACTGGACTGGAAACAGAAAATTTAAAAAAAAAAAACAAACAAAAACATAATAATCTTAAAAGGTCTGTGTCATAACAGTATTCTAAAGAGACTGGTAGAGGAGTTATAAAGGAGAAGGAAAATATGGAAGCCTGGGGTGGAAAAAACCAAACAAACAAAAAAAACACATTGCCAGTGGAATGAAAGGACAAAGAGGAAAAACAAAAGAAGACTTAGAGGGAGAAGAAGGAGATAAAATATACATGCTGTCCCCAGAAAAAATACTTGCAGCTCTTGTGGGCCATTCTTTTGAAAAGCAGAAATGACAACAGCAGAAACTGTTGGTCACTGACTCTTACTTAATTTCTGATAATTTAGTTTCTTTGTTCATCTTTTATGGTGTTATCTTTCATCCCTTGAAAATGAAGCATTGAAAATCACATAGATGTGGTACATGTTGGAATATTACATACTAGAACATAGTCTTCAATTTTAGACTGTAACAGTGCTGAGCTACTGTTTTCCAAGCACTGTCTACAATTACAGGATCTGTTACATGATTTATGGTTGTTTCCATTAAAAGCTATGATTATGCATGTAGTTAGCTATTTTTTAGATGTGAATTGTTTTGGACTCATCAACAATAAATTTTACTTTTATTTCATCATCTGTTCATTCAGGTTGTGATTTTTCTGCCTCCTTACAACAGTGTGTATTAGGATAGACAGACAGATGCTGAGGAACTGGCGTGAAGTTTAGCTAACAAAAGAGTCCACAAGACATTGTTGGATGTGACATAAGAAATGAAAAGGGATGAATCAGGAAGGAAGGCAAGGCAGTGTAGGTAAGGGAAGAACAACCATGAGAAAATACAGAGAATAATAAAAGGAGCTGGTCACCTCTAAACAAGCTCCTTGTCAGATTGAGCCTTGGGCCTGATCATCACAGTCTGTCCTATTTTCTTATGAAACTATTCTTAAATATTTTCTGTCTGACCATACTCTCTGTTTTCTAGGTGTCTGTGTAATTTTCTGGTGCATTTGAGCTCCTTTCAGAATATTCTGAGTTGAAACAGACTAACAAGGATCATCAAGTCCAACTCCTGAGTAAACTGTACAGGTATCAAACCAGTGACCTTGGCATTAATAGCACCCAGCTTTAACCAACAGAGCCAGCCTCAGGGTCATTTCAAGCTGTTAATCAAAGGAGACAAACATCTGAAAGTACACAATATCTGAGACACCAACTAAAGAAAGGGCTCAGAATCTGCTCTTGTTTATCAGTTTAGTTTAGAGACATTGCCAATACTCAGGTAGGGTGGGAAGGAGAAAAATTCTCACCAGAAGTCCACTGGATTCAGTTTCTCTTTTATGCACTTATTCAGTGAAGGTACTTAGGAATCGGGACCCAGGAATTGTGTGATTTGTAGATCAGTAGAGCTGTGTAGGTAGATCTGTTGTGGCCATAAAGCTGCTAATCAAAACTTGACTCTCAGCTTGCCATCCAGGAGCTTAGAAAAAACACCTACACAGCTCCTCCATTACAAATGCATGTCCCAGAAAATAATGGCACCATATTTTATAGCAATAATCTGTTTCCCTAGAAAAGGAATTGTTGAAATGTTGTATCAGTTTGCTAAGAAGAAGCTATCCAAATGAAGAAAGCTGCTCATTCTCTTTGAAATAAAAATATGGCAGATATTGTAGCAATCCTTCTCAGTAATTTACAATAGTTCTGTCCCATTTGAAAATTCTAATAATAATCATCTTTAAGATACATTCAAGGACTATTTTTGACTGATGCATGTAGTCCACTGCTAGAAACCATATGGGAATTGATCTCTAAAAAGAGTGTTGCCAATCCAGTTGTGTTGGTCTCATTTTGATTTGTCAGGGCTGTGACTTTTTTGCTGATATTTGCTAGGTTGAAGCCTGTAGCATAAATCCCATTCAGTTCAGATACATGAGAAGCAGACTACAGAAACATCAGGTTCTTTACAACTGTCCAGGGACAGAGTCTTATTTTGACTGTCTTGAATTCTGAGAGAAGAACTATGGCAGTATCAGTTTGGGGGGAGGGGTAGGGGTGGGGGAAGCTGCTTTTATGAAAATCTTAAGTTGTTAAACTTTCACACACTGCAAAATTTTATTTCTACTCTGTTCCATCTCCTCTGTTTTATATTTATCTGCTCCAAGATTCCATGAATATTGCAAGAGGATTCTATTAACTTAAATAAACCTTTGGTCCAGTTTTAAGAATTAGGAAATGTCTGTAGTGAAACTTTTTTTTTTTTACATTAATAAAACAGTAACATGGTCTCAATTTTTATTATAGTTTTCATCTCAAGTATCATAAAGCTTTAATATATTTCTTTATTCCAAATTTATATTAAAAAAATATAATATCTTAAAATTATGGTAGAAGGTTCTACTTGGTTTGTCCAAAATATGTTCATATTTACTGTTTATAGAACTCCATGTAACAAGTAAAAAACCCCAAGTCAGCTTGAAGTTTCTGAAAATAAAAAGTATTATCTTCTAATCTTGTTGGAATTCATGAAAAACAGACATTTCTTTCTTCTATCTGAAGTCAAACACTCCCCCGACGTATATTGTAGTAACCTTTTCTGGTCATCAGAAGGGTGATCAGTGATTAATTGCATTGTTAAATGAGATCTATGTTTGCTGACTTAACAGGATTTACTAGTAAAAAAAAAAAAAATCTTAAAATATCTATACTATGACATTTAAAATTGTTTATTCTTGCCCTTGCTAGTGCAAAAGGATCAAACACTTAGAGAAATGTAAGCGTAAAATCAAAACAGATGTTCTAATACATATTTAATTTTTAAAAATGTAACATTTTTAAAATAACAACTTTTATTTTAAAAAAAATGTTTTAAGCAAAAATGGTCAAAATATACTATATAAGACAGTCATAATGCAGTGTTTGCCTTCTAAGTCTTCTCCTAAATTTTATCACCTGACAGCTTCTTCAGGCAGCCCAAATATGTAGCTTAGGTTTCAACAAAGATGAAATCAAAATGATTGAAGCATCCTTCTTTAAAAAAGCCCTAAGTATAATTCAAAGTACCAACAATTTCTGACTACAGGACAGAAAACAATAGGTTTACAATGGTGATTGACATTGAATTTAATTTACTTTTGTGACGTATTGCATGTTTCTACTCACTTGACAAAACACTATGACATGCCTTATTTCTCTGCTTTTCATTGCTCCATTAAAATTAAGTGCTACAAAGACAGGATATTTATGTTCTGAGTGGTTGGTGCCAGGATTTACTTGTTAGATCTAAGAACAGAACTGATCTATAAGGAACTGCTAAAGACCCATAAAGATGAAAATTTCTAGGCAGTGTCTTAGCACTTGCCTTGGTTGTTTTTTTCTAAATATGTTAAACATAGCTGTTCTGGTTTAAAGGTAAACTGGCAGGAGAAATGGACCCACCACAAGAGAGTTTATAAGTCAGAGTTACAATTTAATGAA
>JAWWEW010000001.1:72321587-72376256 GCA_035583185.1 Anabacerthia variegaticeps | reverse complement strand
CTATTTAGCCACCAACGTGCTTGTAGCAAGCATGGGTAGAGCCCTTGTAAATCTTCGTTCGCGAAGCCTAGCCATGACAGTCTGCCTAACATTCAAGTGTATTATTCATTACTGGCATTGTCTCTGCCTGCCTAAAAAGTGCATCTCCTACTCTGATATTTATTCTTTAATTCACAGAATCTCTTCCATCACTTAAAATAATGTAAGCAACTCTGTGAAATGAACAATTCTACAGGGAAGGGAGATATAAAGCTATTTTTTTTTTTGTGGCATGTGAAAGTTAAAACCCCTTCATGAAAACTCCTTGAAAACATTCCCAATATGCTCAGTCAACTATGTTCTCTGGTACTACATATACATTAAAAATGCATAAGTGTAGTGGAAAATATATTTGTTAAAACTGCTGCCAAATTTAAGATGGGAAGACAGTTATAATCAGATCAACTTCAGGATTTGAAGGAGAGAGAAACTTCTGCACTTTCCTAGTCCGAAGGAACACTTCTTAAAAGCAGACTTAGGTTAATAATGTGATAGAGTGAGATATTATATCACAGCATATTTTTGAAGCCTGCTTATTACATATTTTACAGGACATGATTTTGACATTAGGTTTTGGGCTAAATTACATTGTGGTTTTGATCACATTATGTAATTCTGGACCACTTGCAGGGACGAAGACACTTCCATTTTTACTAGGAAAAGGTAAATAAATTAGAGTAGAAAAACGATGACAAGAAAGGATGACCTGGGATCATTCTGCAGGAGTGACAAATTGATGAGAGAATCATTTGGGCCTTTTGCGTCTGTGCTCAGAAGTCACTTTCAAGATCAGGCCTTGGCCCTCGGTCTTTAACTGTCATAGATTTCCCATAAATACTTATAAAACCCATATAACTCAGCACTTTCATACAATTAATTAAAAAAGCAATATCTACCACAAAAACATTTTTAAAAGAATCCACATAGTGGCATTTTTCTTTCAACTATTTTTTGTCCTTTCCGTATTGTGTGGGATTTCTCCTACATACTTTCATGCAGGGGAAAAGAAACAGCAAAAAAAATAAAAATAAGTAAAACCAAGACTAGAGAGATTTAAACACTTTAAAGTGTGTGTTTCCTTCATATTCTGTACACAACAGCGAATATTAATTCCAGTTTCATATTCCTATTTTCTTTAACATGAATGGCAATTTTCTTGACTATCCACTAACACAGCATGATTTCTTTCTTTTGTATGTGAATCTTACCCTCTCAAAGTCATCTGTTACCTACAGCAGAGGTTGCTTGAGACATAATTTAAAGCAGTGTATTGTGACCGTCATTTTTCGTCAATTCTAACACAGTAATTCTGCTGTCTGAGAACTGTGATATCACCATGACCTTTCCATTTTCTGCTCTTTATTCCCCATTTACTGATGATTTCCATGCAATTTGGTGTAGTTTAGACTTCATTATTCTACTTGATAGCTCTACTTCATTGCACGGCTATTTTACCCATATTGAATGAACAGTTTATTTAATTCAGGTTTTGACTGAAGTTCGCAATTGTTTGCTACAGGCTGACTACAGTGTCTATGTATTTGAGAAGATCATTACAGAAAGCTCATATCTTTCCCACAAAATGATGATTAATGAAGGAGAGAAGACTCTGATAATACTTCCAAATGCATTTATTGTTCTCAGGCAGAGCAAAGCTGAATGTCCAGGTGGTATCATATATCTGCTCATGTTCATGTCAATCTATGGGAACTATTGCATAAGTGAGTAGTCAGCAACACATGTTCAAATTTCTATTGGAAATTTTAAATAAAAGACCAGTAAACACTATATGAAGAGTTAAAGATCAATTTGAAGGGTATAGGAAGGGTAAAGAAATCCAAACAATACAAATAAAATTATTTCAATAATCAAGAGTATTTCATTCCCTTTCAAAAAGGGTCAGCTATTGTAAATCATTGAAATTAATGCTCCTAACTCACAAAACCACTTTCAGCATATCTACAGTAAGATATATATGCACTGCAATCTTGAATTTGGAGTGTTTATTCACTCTCAACTTTTAATTGTTTAGCACTGTAATTGTAATTTTGAATTGAGGTATTTTTGGAAACACAGTACTTTTCACCACATATCCTCTCCTATTCTTTTCCTCAAAAAGAAGCTGACAACAGCCAGATGTTACTGTCTTGGAGAGGCAAAGGAACTATGAGAGGCTGAATCCTTGGTATCTATCAGATTGGAATTTAATGGGCTTAAATCCTATAAGTACCCAGGTCTAGGTTTCACAGCTGAATGATTCAATCAGTAGCTTTTTGTAGTGCACCACGGTAATTACCTCTTACATGAACTATCTGTTCTTGCAAGAATGCCACTTTAATCAGCTCTATAGACATCACAACATTTAAGGTGCCTTCTTTTTTATTGGTTTTTTTGGTTGGTTGTTTTTTTGTTGTTTTGTTTTGTTTTTTTTTCTTTTCCTGTTGTTGTTTGCAGAGGGGGGTTTGTTCACTTTTTTGTTTGCGTGTTTGTGGTTTTGGGTTGTTTGTTTGTTCTTTGGGGTTTTTTTTTTGTTTGTTTTGTTTGGGGGTTTTGGGGTTTCTTTTGGCTTTTCAGCTTTTTAATTTCATTTTGACTTTATTGGTATTGAAGGAAAGATGTTGGGCAGGGATACTTGCTCAGTACTACAGCCATAGTATATTATATAGCAATGGAATTTTGCCTATTAATAAAAATTTAATATAGTAAATATAGTGCAGAGTCTTTATATTGAAATATTTAATCATTCAGAGTTTTAATAATTTTTACATTTAATCTCTGCATACTGTTGTCCTTGGAAAGACAGTAATGCACTACATAGGCTGTTGTACGTAAAGATTTAAATGAAATCTTTCTGCATTCAGTAGATACTTCATTGATGGTGGTTAATGTCAGGTGAGACATTTGTTTCATTCAGGTTTAAATTAGAAGTCAGCCAGCTGGAATTGATATAGTTACTCTAGCATGAAATAGAGAAAGATGAGAGCTCCAGAGGTGGTGAGCAGAAGGATGACCTACTAATACAACTTAAAATAAGGGATAAAGTGAAGACTTTGGACCAAATTTCCAAAATAGCATAGCATTTTTCTTGGCATTTCATTAAACCTAATCTAGAAAGTCCCTGAAACTCAGTCAGCAGTCTGTATCCTTGTGATCCTGAAGGATAGTAAGCAAAATGTGGTGAGATGCAGGTAAAAGCGTGCACATACTTTTTTTGCTCTTGTGCTACTGAACAGAGAGAGGGAGTTGAATCCACTCCAGATCTGGATATCCATATTTCTTCTAGGAAACCATGGGAAACCAGAGTCATGTAGACAAGGGAGCTTGGTGAGGGGTTTTGTTTGGTTTTTGGTTTTGTTTTTAATTAATTTTTTGCCTTTCAGCCATTTAACTTATACTCTATTCCTATCTGTATTTATACATTTTCAAAATAAGCATGAGAGCTCCTTAATGAATTAATGAAATTTCTTCTGGGAAACAGCATATTTATTACAGTTATTTTTTTTTTTTTATGTTAATAAGATAGCGGAGAGGCAGATGCTTTAAACATCCAAATTTTACAACACTTATGAACCAGTGGGCGGATGTTTCTAAACTTCAAAAAACATCTAGAACTGCATGTAGGCAGGAATCAGAAACTTACATTTTAATATCAGAAAAAAACTACAACACTCCCCTTGCCCTCCCCCCAAAAAAAAAAAACCAAAACCAAAACAACAAACCAAAAACAACAAAAAAAAAACCCCCCAAAAAAAAAAAAAAAAAAAAAAAAACCAAAAAAACCCAAACCGAACAAAACAAAACAAAAGAAAAAAAAACCAACAAAACCAACCAACCAACCAAAACAAAACAGTAAAAAAGAATGACTCCTACATGGGCAACGCAAAGGAAAATACATTTCCATCACATTTCTCTCTCTCTTTTTTTTTTTTCCCCCATTCTTTCACAAAACCAAGTAGATAAAATTTGTGTTTCCGAGCATATGATGTTGTTTCATGACTTATTAAAAGCCCTTATATATTATTAAAATACTGATGAAATGTTATTTACTGTCCCAACTGCAGATACGAACTACTCAAGTCATAAAAGATGAGTTAAAAAACTTCCACACTTCTAGTCAATTAAGTCATTGACAACCTTGTTGCAGGCAAAGAGAACCACAAAGCCAATTCCGCTCCAAACCCATTAGGCTCCACTTACAACACTCTGGTATGCATCTCTACAGACCGACTGATTGATACAGATTTGATTGACAACCTTTATTGACTTCTGATGTGAAATGTCAGGGATTCTGGGGCAGAAGAGGTGAGGTGAGATGAGGAGAGGTAAGTCATAAAGAGGTGAGATGAAGTGAGGCAAGGCAAGGCAAGGAAAAAGGGAAGGAGAGATTAATAATGTTGCTCACATTGAGAAATAAAAACACTGAGTTTAGTAATATTTTGCTGACTGGAAAATATGAAGCAAAAATAATAAAATTAAATATTTTTGTATTCACTCAGTTTCTTTGGCGATTTGGAAAACATATTTGGTATTGTAATATTTCTAGTATTTATATTGTGTGGTAAAGTCTTAAAGAGAAAGAGCATTTAAAGTTCTATTCAACACTTTCAAGTAGATGACGTTGCCAAAGGAATTCATACTTCATGCATTTTGTCTTTGACTTTATTTTTCTCAAAAATAAGGTTTGATTGTGACTTGATTGAGATTTGCATGCATCTGACAGTGATTTATTTCACTGATCACTGATAGTCAGTGATCATTATCAAAAGCATAAATAAATATGTAAATATATATTGAGGTGTGTGTCCTCAGGAAAGTTCCCCGTTTCTCCACACTGAGTTGGAGTTAGTGATGGATTTTAGAAAAGGCTGTTTGATATCAGGATTATGTGTTCTTCTGTTATTTCACTACTCACAGAAGTATTTTTTACAATTGCTAACTGCATTTAGGTGTCATAAATTTTCACAATTTTTGTTGAATGGTGGAAAGTGTGTTTATTTGCTAGTCTATAAATAAAAAAAAAAAAACTTGAAAGATACTGTCCTCTAGTAAACCCAGAAGCATAAAGAGAACTGAAACATTAAAGTGCTTATTCAAAAAAAACTATTTTCTTTAGTAAGCAAAATTAAAGAATATTATTTTATGAATCTTATAAGAAAAATTACTGCTTTAAAATTCTTTCTTCAAGGTTAATAAGAAAGACAAGAACTAATCAACATAGGTTTCCAACTTTTCTTTGCCCCATTAATTACAGGAGCAAAAATAGACTACTTTTCTGTAGTAAAAAGTTGATCAATACAGTTTTAGATAGAAACATGCAGATAAAAAATTAGAGAACAAACAAAGTAGACCCAAACTAGGACAAGCTGAGGGTTTTAAAAGCAAACCTAAGCTTTTCCTGAGCTCCATATCTGATCAAATGTTTCATATAGTCTTATAGTGTCAGCACTTTACAAGAAATTCAGGACAAATCCAATATTCAAACAAGCTCGTATTAATCACTGCCTAAGCAAAATACCAAGTGCTAAGTATTTAATTTCAGAAAATGTTTATGAATTATTCACTGATACAGCTTAGTGCTTCTTAAGGGCTATCAGTTTAACTTTCTTCTTTCATACTCATGCTCACAACTGTATGGAGTGGCTGTTTCTGTTATGATAAAAACACAAAATTGTTTTATAATATGGCAGAGGAAAACTATTATTGCAGTTAACTTATCAAACAAACAAATAAACAGAGGTTGTAAATCCACTATCAAGACCGCTAGGTATTACTCACCTGTTCCATAAATGTTATACAAATGTGACTTTTTGCACTAATTCTAGTAAGGAAAAAGACTTCATATAGTTTTGTAAATCAGTATACATTTAATATACAGTGCCTTTCTGAAGGAAGAGCATGACTACCCATGCCAGTGATCATGTTTGAAACTACCGAAACAATTACTGTAGAAATTTTTTCCAGTTTGCAGACTACAAGCCCAGACCTTTCTGTTTCTATTTCTACATCCTGCATAAACATAAACTGTCTCAAACGTTTAAGTATTAAAATCTAAGTTTTTGCCTTTATTTTTAATGAATAAAAATATACACAACCAATGCATCTCAACATAAGCAAAGTTCAATTAGAAATCAGTTGCATTTATGTCTACACACACACACATACCCAGAAATACGAACATAGATATGTCTTCCCACTACTGCAGTCTATTTTAACTAGAGACAGCTCCAATAAAGAAATTTAATAAGCTGTTAGATTTTAGTTCCAAAATGGAAATAAAAACTTTAAGGTGCTTGTACCAGTGCTTTTACCAGTGCTTGTACCAGGCTCAGTCTTGCCTGACTAGTCACAGATTTTTTGGGTTACCTCTTATCTACTGAAGGTAAGCTTCAGTTTAAGTGATAGATAACTCCTGTTAAAAGCAAGATCAAAGAACCAAATTGACATATTTTCAAAGTCTGAGGACTTTCTCAGATTCCTCCTTTAAAATCTCCAGCAAGAAAGGCAAAAGGATCAGTCAAGTGTACTAGGAGGATCATTAAGTATCATCAGAAATGTTTTCAAAATTTACCAGATACTTATGTCCACATTTTATAACTAATTCAGTCCTTAGCTCAGTCATTGGAACTATTGTTCTGAATAGAGTCTTCCTTATTTTGGAGAACTTAAGTCATGGTCTCCAAACTGCAATGAGAAACATGACTATTCAAAGCAGTTTCCAGGGCATGTAATAAAATATTTAAATAAACAAGACAAACAACCAAACCAAAACAAACATACAAACAAAATCCCCAATCCTAGTGTTATGCTGTTTGGATTTTAGATGCCTTGTCTATCAAGCTGTCTGTAATTTCAAGTGATAGCAAGGCATGGAGATGTAGAATTGGATCATTAGGGATCTGAGTCAGTGCCTGGAAAAACAGCTGATGACATTCTGCTCCCCAGGTGCATACTTTGTGTGTTGCTAATGCTGTTGTCATATCTATTTGCCTATCACATGTTGCATACACCTATGGGGTTGCATAAATATTGATTAGGGTATTGTCGGATACCAAATTTCATGTATTGATTTTGTCAGAGTGACAGTCATTTTCTATTTCACTGCTTTAACTGCCATTAGCATGTAATGGCTTTTCAAGATTCTGCATTGTTAGTATGGAGAGCAATAATTGTAATAATAATAGTAATGATAACTGCTGATTGTTCCATGTAGCATGAATTATTGGAACAAGCAGCCCAGGGAAGCTGTGGAATCATTATCCCTGGAGGTGTTTAAAAAATACATGGAAGTAGCATTTGGGGACATGGTCTAGTGGTGAACATGGCAATGCTACATTAATGATTGGACTCAATGATCTTAGAGATCTTTTTCAACTTTAATTATTTTGCAATTCTACAAAAGGCTTTAAAACAGTTTTAAATTTGTCCCTAGGAATACGGAAGGTCATATTTAGGAAAATACTTTGTAGCAGGGTTGTATATTGAAAATGCAGAAGTCAGGTAAATGAAGTGCATAAATGTTAAAATAATAAGCTCTGTAAGTATGTGGTAACTTCATTCTTAATCCCCTAGAGTAATTTGCCAGCTGTAGTGTTTATTTCCTTTGCTGAAATTCTCCTCTCTTTAGGACATGGTATAAAGATAAAAATATAAATATAAAAAGAAGTCAAAAGCCTCTAAGTTACACTGTTCTGGAAGCTTACTGCCAAGAAAGCAGTAAGCTTTCAGAACAAAAATAAAATGCTGAGGCTAGAAAAGATATCATTAGATTCCTTTTTTTTTTTTTTTTTTGCTTTGCTGAAGTGCAGTTTTCTGCTACACTTGGAAGAGTTCCTTCATATTTTTTGCTTAGAATTCAAATATAATTGGAGAATGAAATATTTATTTATTTACTTAGGATATTTCCTGGTATATAGTGATACAATACCTGGGAATGGTTCAAAGATGCACTAAAGAGTTTTAGTCTTGACATTAAGAAACATTTTTTTACTATGAAGGGGGCAAACACTGGAACAGATTTCCCAGAGGGGTGGTCAATGATCCAGACCTGTCAGTGTTTTAGAGACATTTGGATAATGATTTTAATAATATGCTTTTATTTTTGGTCAGCCCTGAACTGGTCAGGCAGTTGGACTAGATGATCATTGTAGGTCCCTCCCAACTGAAATAATTCTATTCTATTCTATGCTATTCTATGCTATGTTATGCTATTCTACTCTATTCTATTCTTATTTGAGTACATTTGGATTTTCTATTTATTTATTTTTCAAAATCACTCAATATTATTGATATTTTGTAAATTATAAATATCTCCTGACATGGGCTAAACTTATAGTAGTCTAATGAAGATGCTTCAAACTGTTCTCTGGCATTGATACCTCCTGGCATGGGATTGAAAACATCTGAAAAAATGTGACCAGTGTAAATTACCCACTGGAATGGTCTTTAGCTCCTGGTATCTCCAAAACCACATGTGAAAACTGATTGGAAGCACATCAGTTCATTCAGGACAAAGGGATGTTAGGAACGTATCAATGTTTAAATGAATTAATTTAAATGAATAAAAGATGTCACTGCAGCAGTGAATCTAAGTAGAAGATGCCAGTTGTGATGGTTTTGCTGGGGATTTCAAAGAGAGTAAGAAAATAGTTTTCAGAATCAGTTATGTTCTCATTGATATACTATTGTGAAATTCACTGAAATTTCTAAAGCAGAAGTTACTGGATATAAGGTCTTCCTCCCATAACCTTTAAATTTTGAGATTTGGTGTTGTTTTTGTTTGTTTGTTTGTTTTTGTTCGTTTGGTTGGTTTGTTTTGTTTTGGTTGGTTGGCTTGGGGTTTGTTTGTTTGTTGCTGGTTTTGTTTGTTTTCTTTCTGATATGCTGAGAAGAAATGCATTTCTGGTTGTTCTCCCAACTTTCATTAAGGTTACAGTACAAACTAAATACTGAGTAAAAAAATTAAATGCCATGTATCTCTGAAAATAACTCCATCATAGAGAGCCTGGTGGAATATTACTGAATATTACATAGAATGCAGTTCAGTCTGCAAGTAAGTGAGATTAATCCAAAATAGAAAGATTCATATTTGGAGAAGAAGTATTTTTTTTGCAGTGGACTCACACACCAGTTATGCCTATCCAACATCTTTCTCTAATGTCAATGTTTCTACAGACAGAGGCAGTCTCTTTCTATATGGCAAGCATTACCCAATGTATACTTGTGCCAAGAGGAAACATTTTGTGTTTTCAGGGCAACATGTTTTTTTAAAGAAAAAAACCCCTAGTTTTAACTCAGTGATATCCACCAGAAATACATTAGATGCAGTTGAATTTGGTGGGCCAGCGGGTGGTCCTCTGTTCCCAGCCCAGTAGATGTGAGGCTAATGTGGTTCCTTGTTCCCAGCTCCATCCAGTGAGCCAAACAGAGACTGAGCACCAGGACAGATGTACAGACACAAGGCAGAAATGACCAGCCACACAGATGGGAAACACCTACACAAATACATAACACTTACAGGAAGACAGCAGCTGATTCACCCTGATCCTCTTCTTCCTATCCACCTGTTGAGCACTGACGGTGGTTAGTTTTCACTGTAGTAGCTTAGAGATTCAAGCTGTCCAGATATTGGCCTCAGGCCTTGTCCCACTCCACTTATTGGCTTCTAGACCTAGAAGCCCCTCAGGTTTGCGATCTCATGCCTGTTGCTGGTACTCAGACCTCTAATCCTGTTTGCTGTCTAGTCTGGCTTGAAATTTATTAATTTTGGCACTCAGAACAGAAAGTGCACTGACAGAGAGGAAAGTTAGAAGAAGGATTTAATGAAAATAGAGTACTGACTGCAGCGGTCCAAACACTGAAGTCAGTGAGGCAAGCTTATGAATCAGCAATCTATTTCTACCAAGCTGGTCACTTTTAAAACCTTCTTCCTATTTTTATTATGTTTTATGTCACAGGTAGCTCTGAAGATTTTTACTTGGAATACAAATCAATTTCTCATAAAGCATCAAATGTAGCACAATCTATCAGTACCATGTAGTTTATTTCTAAACAGTCATCACTACAAAAGAAATACTATATTTAAAGACAAAAATAGAAAGAATAATTTTGGTATATTTGATTTTTGTATTAAACATTCAATATACAATTAACTAGAGTGTTATATTTTGCTTACATAGTTGCTCACTATTCATCCATCTCTTAATACTGTAACTGAAACTTTTCTACTTGCACTTTGACTTTAATGTGCACACTTTTACAAAATATTTCTCTAATACAGCCTTTATATCATCCAGATTTATATAAAAAAATGTGTTTATCTTCCTTGAGCTCACTGAAAGTCAGTGCCTGCTGCAGTACTTCTTGAGAAGCTGAAAAATTTGTAATATAATGGGAAATATATTGAAAATGTGCATGTATTGGTACATATTTAAATATAATGCAAGCATAAAATATTATTATAATGAAATTAAGACTGAAAACATATATCAGCTCTCCTGGTTGTAAAAAATAAAATTATAAGAATATTGTATTTTTCTCAAAACAATACACTGCAAATACAGCAATTTCAGCATTAAGTTTACCCACAGAGGAAGGAAATATGGGAGCTAAGAAAAGCCATCAACCTACCTAATTGTATCTCGTTGTAGGTCTGTGTTTATTGATAAGGTGCTTTAATGTCTGTGAACATAGGGTTTGTCCCGACTTTTCCTTTCATTTGTGGACAATGACTGGTGTGCCTTGTTATCCTGTGACATGTGCCAGAGAAAAATTCAGATTTTAAGTGGGATAGAATAATTCCCTCAAGAAATCCCTTTCAGTAAAAAGAGAATATAATGCTCTTTGTATCCTGTCTGAGAAACCTAAACCGAGTGCATAAAATTAGATGGGATTATCGAAGTGGCATGATATATGACATCCAACAAGGAATAAGGTCATTGATCCTTTTAAAACCAGTGACATTTGAGCCAGATAATTAAATTCTGAGTGCTTTTGACCTTTATCTAATCTCACTTGTATCTTAACCCTTATAATAAAGAAAACTGTTGCCTGCAGGCAAGCTGTACAGGAATGATGAGTTTCATGAGTTGTTTGGTATAGCGGTGGTCTTATTATTCTTGGAAAGTTAGAATTAGCCTTTATAATTATAAACATCAGATATCATTATCAATACTTTCAGCCATGATAATCTTCTCTTCCTCAAATGTGCTTTTTATATAGCATACAAGTTAATGTTATGTGTATAATACTTTCAGTATGTCATGTGTTCTTCCATTTAGATTGACAAATAACTGAAAACAGTGATAAAATGATGTTTAATCATGTAGTTTAAAATGTTTATATAGGAGATCATATTTAATCTCCAGAACTGTAAAGAAAAGTCATCTAAATTCTTCTCATAGATTTCTTTTTCGCCTTCTCTTCTTTTAATTATTCCATCATCATGTTTCTCCTTTCTCCAGCGCCTTTCCCCTACAATCTGTGGAAATTTAGTGTTACCTATCCAAACAGATATTTAGCTCCAAAAGTACATCCGCATTACTATATAAAGAAAAGTAGAGGTGTGCACCACTAAAAAAGTTCAACAGCTCAGGTTATTTGAAATACTTTTTTCCTAGATCGGTTCTCAGTTAGTTTACCTCCTTTTTGGCCTGCTGAACAATAACCATTTCTTTTAAACAAATTTGTTGGATGGGGCTAGTCTTTACAGACACAGAACTGACACAATCACTTATCTTGGACACAAACAACTAATCTTTTTTCACTCTAATATATGTACACAACCAGAGATATAACTGCATCCTACAGGATGATCACTTATTACATTTTTAATTGATCTTCTCTGTTACACAACAGATACTAAGCTATAGTTATGTCTTGTATGTGTCAGTGATGTACATGCTACCTAGTGTTCACCAAACTATTTGAAGTGTTCGACATGGCAGTTTTGGACAGCAAAAAAGAAAACTTCTTGTCCTTCTCAAGAAAATAAGACTGGAACCTTAGTAAAGATCCCTCATTTCTGCCTTCTGATTAACACAGAAAATTCTATTTATTTTGCTTCATCAAACAAAACAAGGGAAGTGATTTACAAGAGTGGCATTAGCAGAATGCAAAATAACGCAGTAGCAAAAAATTAATAGTTGCTGTATAATTCTCTGTCAAAATAAAGTCTACCAAGGCTTCAAGGGGGTGCTTTTCGTGTGGCTCCTGCATTGTCCCTCAGAAAGACAGCAATAATTCTATGAAATGGTGTCACTCAGGAGTCATACTGTAACTGGTACCATTCAATATCTTTATTAGTGACATAGTGGGATTGAGTCAACCCTCAGCAAGTCTACAGATGACACCAAGCTGGGTGGTGCAGTTAATATGCTAGATGGAAGGGATGTCATCCAGAGGGACATTGATGTCAATGTAGATTTTAGTAAAGCTTTTGAAACCATTTATCACAGCTCTCTTCTGGAGAAACTGGCTGCTCATGGCTTGGATGGGTGTATTTTTTGCTGGATTGAGCTCAAAAAGGGGTGGTGATTGAAGTTGCATCCAGCCGGTGGCTAGTCCCAAGTGGCTTTTCCCAGGGCTCAGTATTGGGGCCAGTCCTGTTAATAACCTTATCGAGGACTTGGAAGTGGGGATCAAGTGAATCCTCAGTCAGCTTGCAGATGACACCAAGTTGAGTGGGAGTGTTTATTTGCTGGAGAGTAGGAAGGCTCTGCAGAGGGATCTGGACAGGCCAGATTCATGGGCCAAGGCCAGTGGTATGTGGTCCAACAAGGCCAAGTGCCAGGTCCTACACTTGGGTCACAGCAACCCCATGCAGTGCTACAGGCTGGAGGAAGAGATTCTGGAAAGTCGTCCAGTGGAAAAGAACCTGAGAGTGTTGTTCAGCAGGTGTCTGAACAGAAGTGCGCGCAGGTGGCCAAGAAGGCCAAAGACATCCTGACTTTTATCAGAAATGGTGTGGCCTGCAGGACTGGGGCAGTGATTGTTCCTCTGTACTCAGCACTGGTGAGGCTGTGCCTAAACTACTGTGTTCAGTTCTGAGCCCCTCACTTCAAGAAGGACGATGAGTTGCTGCAGCATGTCCAGAGAAAGGCAACAATTCTGGTGAAGGGTGTAGAGAGTAAGTCCTATGAGGAGCAGCTGGGGCAGCTGAGGTTGTTCAGCCTGAAAAAGAGGAAGCTGAGGGGATACCTTATTGCTGTCTACAACTGCTTGAAGTTGCCAAGTAACAAGTGACAGGACAAGAGGATTAGTTCAGATATTTGAAAAATTTTCTTCACAGAAAAGGTTATAAAGCGTTGGAACAGCCTGCCCAAAGAAATGTGACACTCAGGTGTCAAGCATGTATTTACTCAGGCTTTCCTCTCTTCCTTCTGAACCATTCTCCTTTTACCTTACTGCAATAAGGTAAATAGACTCAACAGGGAAGACCACTGTTCCAAAACAGTTCTTTCACTTTCATGTGAATGTGCAATTTTTGCTTTGTCAGAAATGCGAGACAAACAAAATTGCTTTCAAACAGCTTTTTCTCAAAGATGTCTCAGTAGGCTTGTTCAATTCTGTAGTTTCCTGGTCAGAGATTACACACTGCTAGAATTTCTTTACATTTTTATTGCATGACTTTTTATCATGTAGAATAACCTCAGCCTGGGCATATGAAAAACCTATCCTCTCTCTAACTTAACCAATTTGAAACCTTTCTGCTATATAACTCTCACTTTAATATTCCCTTAAAAAATATGACAGTGAGATTTTATGTCTTACATACTCACAGCTTTCAAAATGCATCTGTCTCACTTCAACCCATAGAAAAGAAAAAAAAAAACACAAACCAAAAAAAGCCCCAGGAAAAAAGTCCTAAACCCAATTTTTAATTTCATGCTGTCTAGCTATCATTCTGAGTGCATTTAAAACAAAAACCTAGCCAAGGTCTAATGACATTGTGACACAACAGAAATAAGAAAAATATCTAGTCCATACCCAATTAGTTCTAAAACTGGGAAAACAAGCAAACAAACAAACAAAACCCAGCTTCTGTAAAAGGATGGATATGGATACTCAAATTTTGGTATTGTTTCCAGATCATCATTTGCAGTTTAATGATCAGTCCATTTAAATTAATAGTTTCAGCTGAAATTGTTCTGAATGCTTCTCTATCTTGAGGTATATTTAAAGAACAGTCATCTGTGCTTTTTATGTTGCTGAGTTACAAATATTTTTCCAAGTCAGACAATGCTGAAAGAATGAGACACTGCCCTTCTCAAGACAATGAGAGAAACAACAACTAATGAAGGAGACAGGTCAATTCTTTGGCTGGTTTAGATCAGTATAATTTTATGGAGATCAAGGGGTTATCTTTTATTGTAGAGATTCTAGTCTTTAACAGCTAGAGGAGAGATTGGTGCAATCTGTAGCAATTGATTACACAAACTGTCTTGGAATGTGGGAGAGAAAAACCCATTCCTGGAAACATTAAATGTCAGGTTGGACAAGTCTCTGAGCAACCTGACCTAGTTGTACTAGATGACCTTCAAAGGTCCCTTCCAGCCCAAACCATTCTATGATTCTGTTATCGAATGTAAAATTAATTCAAAGTGAGGTTGGAATGCTATGTATATTTCTGTTTGCAGAAAGTAAAACTGTGTTTAAAGTATATTTTTAAATTCTTTGGATTATTAATGCAATAGTTAACTGCATATGGCTACATCATTTACAACCAGATATGTGCTCATTACGGCCACACATATTTGGCCAGCTGGATAAAAGTAGGTAGAAATAATGAAACCACTGATTGCATTGCCCTGTCATTTAGATAAAATGCTTCCTTCTAGGCAGAAGGGCCAAAATACTCTGGACAGTGCTATATGTCATCTTAATATAATTCCAAAGAAATGTAAATATATGGCTTTTGCACCCCAGTGTTTCAGCCTGGCTGTTTTTAAATGCAGTGAGACATATGTCCCTTTATTCACAGAAGACACAGTCCTAAAAATCTTGCTGGTATTGAACAAGATATGAGAATATGCAAAAAAAAAAAAAAAAAAAAAAAAGCCAAATGAAAACAAAACAAAACACTTAGATTTTTGAAATGTTACTAAGTGTTCTTAGTAGTAGATCAAGACAAAAGGTTAGGAGACTTAAGCAGATACACAAAAACTGCAAAAGAATATAAGATTGGATTATGTAGAAAAATCAGATTTAGACTGTTTCACTGCAAATCCGTTTAAATGCATATTAGCTGTAGACTGGTAATAGACATTCAAACGAATTTGTGTATTGAAAGATATTCGTAGATACAAAGGGCCTGGGGAGTGGGGATATCAAAAGACCTTGTTATGCTTTCCTTCCATTAAAATGATAAATTAATATCCTCCTTAATATTTATTTAAGCAGTAGAGGTCAAAACTAAGATACTTTTATGAGAAAACACGCACTTTTAGGTGAGACTTCATAAATCATCATAAACAAATGTTTTTTTAGACCATTAGCAGTTATACATGTAGTAGGAACAGTTCTCAGATGATTAAAGACATGTTCTGGTAGCTTTTTTTCTCTTACACTTTGTAATTATTCATCTTTGCTATCTTCCGTGAGCTGAAAGAGAATCTCTGCTCAGGCACCTGATGTGCCTCCTCCCCTCTTTCTTTGACTCTGATCTATTTCTCACACTTCTTTTTTTCCCCTCACTCTCTGTTGCTGTGCAGCAATTTGCCCTTTCTTAAATATGTTTTCTCTGAGGCATCACTGGCTTGGCTGATGGGCTTGGCTGTGCTCTGCGAGTAATGTGCTGAAGCTGGCTGTGTCAGGCACAGGGCAGTCCCAGCCCCTTCTCTCACAGGCCACCCCTTCACCCTGCTACCAAAACCTCACTGTGTAAACCTAACCCATAAGGCTTTCCAGATTATTGTAATAGTCAAGAGTATTGGCTGGTGAAATTTTATTCAATGCATAAACAGTCCATTACGTGCATCCACATTTTTTTCAAATCTTCTTGCACAAAGGGTAACTTAAAATAGCCTTTATCATGAAGCATTTAAGTGGGAAACTATTTTAATTTGGTACTTGATCAGAGTTGAGGTATTTGATTAGATTTCATAAGAATCCATCTTTTGAGGGAAAATTGTGATTTGGCTATTTAGAGAAATGAGTAGTAAGAGATGATGAATACTTACTTCATCCATTGGAGTGTTTGCAGGATGAGAGAACAGATGGAAATGAGATCTAATTTGCCTAACCTGGGAACGTAATTTACTCACAAATTTAATGCTCATAGATTATACATATATATATTTAAGTATAGCTACAGAGTCCGGGGATTTATCCTGAGTCTGAAGCCAGGTTTCCGACTGGCTCAAACTCATGCTTCTCATTCCCAGGTCACTCATCGTCATTTTTTTTTTTCTGGAGATAACTTGCTAGAGTGGTTAAAAACAGAATCATCAGGTAGTGAGCTAATGAGGAATGAGATGGTTAGGAGTCTCTTACTGAGTTCACATTCCGTTCATAATTAGTTTACCATCATGGGTATAGCAAGACATAACTTATATATTCAAAGTAAAAAGTGATCCTGTACATGATCTCAGGTATTGGTTTACAGTTGTCTACATTGCTTACTTGTTACAACTTTTCCTGTAATTGTTTTGGCTCCTTCTAATATTCTTTCAAAAAATATTTGGTCAAATATTCAGTTCAAAGACACAGCTAAGGAAGGAGTTTAGCTATAGTAAAATTGCCATTAAATGCCAGTTGGTTTCTGAGCCAGAGAACATCCTCTCAGGAACTTAGTCTCACAACACAAACTAGTTATGTGATGTCACATTACGGAAGTTCACTGAAGTCATGTATTGTTGAAGAAAACTGTCCTTCAAGACCAATAATGTCTATATTGATCAAAGTCTCCTTCCTGTGTATCTTTGGCAAATAGAGCAGATAACTGCTTCTCTCTGGAATGAGGAATTTTCAAATTCAGAGTCTCTTTGAACAAGGATGTGAACACATACCAATCTGTGAAACTCAGCATACTTTCTAGAGTATGTCAGTTATGTTATATAGCCATTGATAAATAGGTAAGACAGATAAGTTCCACCTGAAATTCAAATTCTGTAAGAATGAGAATCTCCTGAAAAATTCCGGATTCAAGATGATCTCTTGAGTGATATGCATATGCTGAAGTAGCAAGGTCTATCAAGCATGTTAAAACATCTGGAGTATGCCCTCTATCTTTCCGATAAAAATGCAACAACTTTCCTAGAAATTTAGCAAAAAGGAAAGCATAACCACATACAAGCCTGAACTTTGTTTTTTTTTTTTTTTTTTCATTGGTTCCCCTCCTTAATATCTTGCTAAGAGTCAATGAAAGGCTACAATGATTAATGGCTTAAATCAATGAACAGATTATATTAGAAATCTCAATGGCCACATTGTAAATAAAGTTACTACCTGTGGAAAGGTAACTATAACTTTTTTTTTTCTCTAGTAGTGTTATAAGGCTCTTATGTATTCCATAACATTTTCAATTTTTAAAATTGTTTATGTACTTTCATTTTTTGTGGTTCTCTTAAAAATTATTTCTCCTTACTCAGAATTTGCATTTTTCCAGTATTCAAAGCCTGTCATATCCTACAAGATACGTACATAACATGATTGAATCAATGGAAAAAATCTCAGTTTGCTTCATTAAAATGATTGAACCCTCAGGTTAGTCTTTTTCATTGTATGTGCATAGAGAAGTTTCCCAGGTTTCTAGTCACTAATAATTACGTTTTGAGTTCCTTTCAATTATCAAGATATTTTGCTAATCGGACATCTGTGAGTAAGCATATCTTTATGAGCAGCTCTACCTGAAGATGAAATAGGAGGGATGAGCTGTTTTATTCCTCGCAACTGGCTTCTCTTTAGTCTGTGCATCTTAATCAGTCCAGCTGTTTTTGTGCAATTTGTCTGTAAATTTAAAATGGCTGCCTAAGTTGGTATTTCTGTAACTCTGCCTTCTTGGGAAACACCAAAATCAAGTGAAGTACCTGTTAATAAATTTTCGATTAAGAATGAGACTAATCCTATTATACAAGCACATTTAAATACTTGTCTGCATTTTGTAAGGGTCAGGCCTAAGTGATTTGTTATATTTTCCTGAATTTTATCTATTCTTGATGCCATCTCCTATTTGGAGTTATAATTTGTTTTTCTGATTTAACATTGTTTGATTATATTCTGCGTATTATTCTCCTTTTTCAACCTTTTTTTAAAATTCTTTTCCTCAATTTCCCAGTTATTTTTCACATGCAAATTCCAACAATGTACTGTTTATCTGCTCTTTCAGGCTATTAATGCGAAAGAGCTCATTTAACAAAATCATAGCTGACTCACTGCAGAAAAATAAATTTATAGTGAAATACACAGATATCACGTAACAGCAACACACAAATGCAACAGCCTTGTCGCATGTAGAGCACATGCAGTCATCATATATCACTTTTTTTTTCCCTATTTTTTTTTTCTTATTTATCTATATTACTTTGGTCTCTGAAGTCTAAATTATATAAATGCTTTAATGTTTTTCATAGATATTAAAAATAAGTAACTGAATAGTTTGATAAAACAATAGTAAAATATTTAAAGAATTATAGATATGAGTGGCAGATTTGGTTTATAAAGTAATTTTTTACCTATTGTGTGGAATGATTTGTTAAAATACATCAAAAACTTCAAGGGACACAAAGACTTTTCTATGTTTTTCAAAAGGTCCTGGGAGATAAAGTGCAACATCTGTTGAATCAAACTGTTTCTTGAGCTACTCCAATGAAAGATTAAGAGTAAGCAAAAGATTAACTGTAAAGAATTAATCTCCGGTTCAGAGGTGTTGGTATCTCACCATGTTAGATGCCATGTTGAAACTTCATGTCAGTACTAATTCTGCAGATTTTTTTCCATTTGGTGGCACAGAACAGACAATTTTCTGTGTACTGGCTACAGCTTTAATGAACAAGATCTATTACACCCTAAACTATCACAAAGTTTAGTTCATGAGCCCAATACTGGTCAAATTTTTGGTTTTCTTCTTCTGAAAAGTCTATTCATTATTAATATATGATTGAATAATAGTCATGATTCTAGATGACTACTCATCCATTTTTATTACATACAGTTTAGACCAGATTGCTCAGGGACATGATCAGCTGGATTTTGAAATTTACTCTAGGGATAAATACTTCACAGGCTCCCCAGACAAACTGTTTCTGTATTTGAAATTCTCAAATTAACCAAGTATTCTGTGCATCTGTGTGTGTGTGTGTTTAAGCTGAATTGTGTGTATTTCAGAGTATAACCACTGCCTCTCATCATCATTGGACCACTGAGAAGAGTTTGACACTGCTTTGCTTGTACCTCTCTCTTTGATAAGATCTCTGTGAGCCTTCTCTTCTCCAAGATGAACAGTCCCAAGTCTCTCAGCATCTCCTTGTAGGACATATACTCCAGTACCCTTTACTCCTCTTTGGGGTAGATCAACTAACTAACCAACCAACCAACCAAAAAGAACAAGAAGAAAAATTCCCGTAGTCCCCATAATTTAAGCCTCTGTTTCCCACAAGCCTATAATTCAGTGTGCTATGTACCTCCTGTGATCCTTCCTTACATGTGACAAAGCCTGTAGTGAAGAGATGAGAATTTTCCTTTAACAGACTTCTCTGTAGCCTGTGCTCACCTGGACTCACCAGTAACACTCCTTCCTACTCCTGCTCATGGTCAAGGACAAAGTTACTTTCACAGTTTGGGGTGGGTCTGGCTGGCCCTCTATTCTCTGCTTTCCTTTGAAGTGTTTTCATACAGTTCTCAAAGCAACAAAACTGATCCTGAAGCCAGTAACTGTGCCCAAAGCAAGGCATATACACACATTATCCCACAGATTTATTTTGTCTCAGGAGAGAAAATATATTACACTGACAGCTACATTTGGTATTCCTTATATTCCTGACAACCTTTCACCTTGAGCTGAACTAATACTCCTGTTGTCTTTCCTTGGGACAGGTTCTTCTGGGACCTGTCCAGGTGACTGTGTAAAGTGCTTTTTTGTAAGCTGAAAGAAGGCTGGAACTATTTATAAATCTAATCGCCACACATTGCAGGGTGATTTGGTCACTTAAAACAGAAAAACTTCCTCCATTTCTTTCCTATGCTTGAAACATTAGACTTCTGTTAGATCATTTGAATTTGCAAGGCACATCTGTGTTAAATTTGATGCCCTGCACAAAATAGAGCCATGCTAATTACCAAAGCCTGTCAGTAGCAGTGGCTTTTTGAAATATCTTGTTATTGAACTTTCAATTTTAAAGAAATTTGCATTATTCAGAATAACCATACAGACATTTTGATGCAAACAGTATGAAAACAAACAAAATAGATTTCTTTTTCCCCTTGGTGGCACATAGCTTTCTAACACTACCCTGGTGTTCTCAATAAAATTTTTTAGCAGACTGACACTTTGAGTGGGAAATTCAATTCACTCAGGGACAGAAGAACTGTCTTAGTAACACTATTTCTCTTCATTGATTACAGAGGGTGACTGTATTTTAACACTGATGCCTCAGATGATTAAAGCACATTCAAATCTGAGGAAAAAAAATGCCCAGTTTTAACAATCTATTTTTATTGCTCTATAAATTACATCAGTAGACTAAGTGAAAATCATTTTGCTGCTTTCAGAAATTGACTTACAGTCACAGAGGAAGATCAATGGAGAATCTGACTCAAGTTGCGTGGTAGTGCCCATAAAGATACAGGGAAAATTGGAGCAGCATGCATTCAGTAAAGGTTTGTTTAAACAAATGATCATGTGCTCAAACCTGTGGCACAATTTTAGATAACTGCTCTAAAAATATATTCTTAAAGGTATTTAGAACTGAAGTAATAACAGAGGAGAACAGTCTTCAAAAGGAAATTGTACTTTTGGTCCTGCAAGGGAACAATGTTCTTATGTGATAATAGATGTGTCTGTAGTTTCATAAGCATTATTCTTTTTGTTTATATTTTTAGAAAGTGCATCTCTATGCAGCAGTGTTTTGTGAACTTTCTGCCTATTTGTGCATTTACAAATGTTTTTTCTCAGAGTACTTTTAGTAACAAGAAGCAGCTGTAGTGCTTCTTCTGATAACTCAGACTTTCAAAGTTATTCTGTTTTGTTATGTAGATTTATATTTTATAGTATTTTTAAATTCTAGTAAACACAGTGGTTAAGATAAAAAATATTGACTAAACAAGTAATTTCTAATAAAATCTAGAGAATCATTAATCATCAATTTTTCCAATCACTTTTAACATATATGGTAAAATTTTTATGTTCCTCAGAGTTAGACGTTGCTCAAAGGAAAAAGACCAAAAGGAATAATTTATATGCTTATATATTGTTTTGGATGCAGATACCATAAGAGGTATCACATTCCATTTGCAGCATAAGGAAGTAAAGTTTCAAACCATTCTGCAACGTTACTTAGTTCACACTTCTGGATTTGCTCATTTTTATTTGAGTGCTGAAAATTAACAGCTAAATATTAACTTTGAAATGAATCATTGGTATTCATTTGCAAACTGAAGTACGAGACATACTGATAAATACATACAGAAAACCTTATTTAATATATGCTTACATAAAGGGCCTTTTTTGATTGTCAACTACTTCCCGTGCCCCTTGTGAATAAATTAATTAATTGGTGCTAAATCATTCAGAGTTAAATACATTATTAAGAGTTAAAGTCCTCAAAAAAGGACTATTGTTTGAATCAGCACATTGATGCATACCAATATGCATAGTGAAAGATTAGAAGAACAAGCAATACAAATGCACAAATAAAATGTAATAGTAAGGTACGTGTACAACATACTTAATTTCTTAAACTCTGTACAATTTCTATGTACTTTTCAAACATGCATGCATTAATGGAATGAGAGGAAGGGACGGGTTGAGAAGAAAAATACTGTAATAAAGTAACATTGCCATGAAGAAAAGCAGCTTGACATGATATTCTTAATTTTCTCCACAGGCTTCAATGACTGTTTATCAATCAAAAGGCATTGTGTAAAAGCATTTTGAGAAGCTCAAACTACAACAGGGTTGTTCTGACAGAAAGAGAAAGAAAAGGCAAGTAAACATCCATTTCACTGCTACACAATAAATGTCTGTCTCTCTTTGGTATCTGATATTGGCTGGATTACATTTGAAGTTTGAATGTTAGTTGTTTAAATGTGAAGAAAACTGTTATTTGGTTTAATAGATACATTCTGTATATAAAAATAAGTTTGACAAAGTTGACAAATTTAATAACATTTTCCCAATATATATATACTGTGAGGACATTAGCCAGGAAGTTTGTCTAATAAGATCCAAAAGGAAATACCAAAATGACTACTTGTGTCAAGTAAATTATGCGCTCATTTTTTTTTTTTTTGTCATTAAGATAAGCATTTAATAAATGTTTTCCTATTGTATTTTCCTATATAATACGTTGTATTTTAATTTAACTTTGCACAAAAAGGAGGGGTATTTTCACTTAATTTATTTTTACATCATATCATATGATTACATAGAGAGTACATTTATGGTCAGGGAGAGTTATTAATCACTGGGCAACTCTAGCTAAAAATCAGGTTTTCAAAAAGAGAAGAAAAGAGCAGGGAGGGGAAAAGAGCAACCTAAGCTGGACTTATGTTTCCTAAGTGGTGACTTTTAAACAACTGTAAAGCCCCTGGAAATGAAGAGTGTGTTAACATATTGAATTTTTTAACTTAAAAATCTTCTTTCCGTTATTTTTCGTGTATCTAATTAGTAAGAGAAAAGCATGAAGACTAATCTTTAAGTGAGTCATGAAGACTTGTAATTTCTTGCTAAATACTGGGATATTAAAAGTACTCATTTGTTTCTTTAATATGGTTTTTGTTTGTTTTGAATTTCATTCCAAGAAATCTAGAAATAGATTTGAATTAAATTATGTTCTTTGGGTTTTTTTTTGTGTAATTACTTGAGACTCTTATTCAATTAATTCTTATTTACTGTATATCTATACCATTTTAAGGTTAGAAATGTATCTTTTTAATGTAAAAGGATATTTGCCTTGTATGCTTCAAATACACAATATATAACTAGACTTAAAAATTAAGTAGCATATATATATAAATAAGAAACTAAAACTTCTGATATGAAAATAAAAAACATTTTGGGGTCTTCATATGTATTTTAATTTAAAAAAGCCCAATACATAAGAATCTTTTCTTTCACCTCGAAATTTTGTGTGTTCTCATGTTAGGCAATATGCATGAATAACTTGACCAGGACTGAGGTGAACCTTGGGGCTTTAGACGTGGGAACAATAACCCATTTAGTCATGTAGGTATGTGGAATAAGGACGCCTAGAGATCATCTAGTTCTAGCACCTATTTCCTTGGATAGGACAAAAAGATATCCTTGGGTGCGGCTTCTTAGTGATGTTCTCTTGGACCTGGAGATGGGGGTTATGGAGCATTATCGCATGGCATACACACCTTCAGGTTCTCCTCCTGGTAAAGGACAGCCCTCACACCTTGGTGCCATGGCGAAGAGCTACTGGCTTGTATTGCCACACAAAATTTTCTTCATGTAACAGGTATAGCTCTGTCATGCTGCCTCATAAGAGGTTCTGAATCTTCAGGTCGTTCTCTTTTTGTGTGGCATTGCTGTCCAGCATCTTTCTATTCAGCAGTGATTATAAGGTTAACAAACTCCTGATGCTGTCAGAGGGTTATTCTGTCATATGAGACATTCTTGGCTTTTCTCACGTCACTGCTCAGCCATCAAGTTATCTCCCTTTGAGTTTCCTGAGCATTAGAAAAATGTTTGGAATTGCAGAAACAAAAATAAGCAGAAAAGGAGCAATAAAGGAACGACGTGTTAAAAAAGAGCAATAAGGAGTTTAGAGATAAGATTATTAGTAAAAAGTGATGATTTTGCCCAAAATAGTAACTAGCCATAATTTGCATATAGCTGGAGTTTATATGCAATAAGTCTTATTAAGGGCCTTTCTGGATTCAAGGTGTTCAGTCTTCTTGAGATTTTATAGGCAATCAGAAAAATCAGCTTAAAAAATCTCTGTGTTCTTTGTGTCGATATCACCTTGAAACTGTATTCCTATCTTATATATTGTTTAGGGGGAAACACTTGGTTCTTTGAAAGAGGTTTTAAAAATTGTTAAAGAGATGCTTTAAATGGACATTGCCTTGAGCAGCTCTAGGCCCAGGAATGAACCAAGGTCCACAGAGACAAGTGCAGCCTCTGTATTCATCCCAGCCTGAGGGATGTGACAGCCACATTCCTGTTTGCAGGTTCAGCCAGTAGCAAAACTGAAAGTATGTCTAAGAATTATACACACACCACACAGAGAGGACACCAACACAGCCAGTCACACAGAAGATGACCACAGACAGGACTTACACCAGACAGGGACATCTATGTCCCCTCCTCCTCTTGGGCTGGCAGAGGCCGGAGGTCAATAATGCAGCACACACACCATGCTCTCCAGGTTCATAAGCACACAGACATTAATGAATTCCTTGAGCACCAGCACAGACTGTCTGCCCAATCAGTATCTCTTTGCAGATCCCAGTTCCTCTTACCCACTCCATGGTTCCACTGTTCCAGCTCAGTGCTCACTGCAAACATGCTGCATTTACACACTCGTCCCACAAGCACTCTGCATTCTAAAGTCCCCCTGGACAGCATGGACCCTCTAACCACTGACAGTTTGGCCAATACCCAAGGTCCCTTATTACCAGTTCATGTTACAGCTTGAATTTTTCCAGCAAATACACAACCACAGCCCATATATATACACAGTTTGGGGAAGACACAGACATGTCCCCCTAGCTGGCACTAAGAACACAGGTTGTGAAGCATGGTCATGCATGGTCTTGCTCCAGCCAGTGACATGAAGCTCCTCACTCACCTCACTCACTCTCCTCACTTCAATATCTTTTTTTTGGGTTGCACAACATTCCCACCCTAGTGCCTGATGGTTAAAGTCCACCATTTGCTTCAGGGCAGACACCAGAGGCCAGGACTGCCCACTGGTCTGACTCCAACCAGTAACTCCAGTATCTAGAACTTACTTCTTGCAGCACTCACACACATGCAGAACAGAGTGTGAAACTATGCAGAAACAGGATTAACTAAGAAGACAGGAAAGACTGTGCTGATCAGGCACAAGGCTCAGTCATAGAAATGTACTGACTGTCCCCATTTCATATGTGAATACATCACTCTGTGTTCCCTTTTCTATCCTTCCTAGTTTCCTTCCCTTGCATATCCCTTTATTAGTTTGCATAGTCTTATCAACGACATCACAATATCCCAACAGCTTACAGGTCTTTAGTTCCCATTTCTCAGGTACAAAGTGCAGACAATCCTCTCCAGACCTCTGGCTGGAATTTTTTAATAGCCTGTCGATTACTGTGACTGACAAGGTTTGTTTCTTGTCATTCTCTCCACTATAGTTTTCCTTTAAGAGCTGTGTGTCTGGATGTTTTTTTTATGTATTGCTTCCTCTTTTTCTTTATCATAACATTTGACAAGCTCCTTAATCAGATAATTTTAAGGGGGTAGGGTAGACATTCTCTCTTTCCACTTACGAAGACCTGACAGGATAAAACCTTGCACAACATAGTCTGATTTCATAGGTGACCTTGCACTGAACAGTCACAGAATCTGCTGAGTTGGAAGTCATCCGCAAGGATCATCAAGTCCAGCTCCTGGCCCTGCACAGGACCATACCCAAGAGTCACACCAGGTGCCTTGTCCAAATGCTTCTTGAACTCTGGCAGGCTTGGTGCTATGACCACTTCCCTGTTCCAGCACCCAATCTCCTTCTGGATGAAGCACCTTTTTCTAATACCCAACCTAAACCTCACCTGACACAACTTCAGGCCATTCTGTCAAGTTCTGTCACTGGTCACCACAGAGGTCAGTACCTGCCCCTCCTCTTCCCCTCACAAGGAAGCTGTAGACACCAGAGAGGTCTCCTTTCAGTCTCCTGTTCTCCAAGCTGAACAGCACAAGTGACCTCAACTACTTTCCCTCAAGGTCCTTTATCACCTTCATAGTTCTCCTTTGGACGCTCTCGAACAGCTTTCTGACATTGTGGTGCCCAAAACTGTACACAATACTCAAGGTGAAGCCACACCAGTGTAGAGCAGAGCAGGACAATCCCCTCCCTCAACCTGCTGGCGATGATGTGCCTGATGCACCCCAGGACATGGTTGGCCCTCCTGGCTGCCAGGGCACTGCTGACTCACATTCAACTTGCCATTGACCAGGACCTCCAGGTTCTTTTCCATTGCACTGCTTTCCAGCATCACATTCCCCAATCTCTGTATGAACATCCCAGGTTGCACCATTCCAGGTGTAGAATCCAGCACTTTGTTGAATTTCCTACAGTTGGCAATTGCACAGACCTCTAATTTGTCAGTCTCTCTGTAGGACATCCTTTACTTTGAGGGAGTCAACAGCTCCTCTGAGCTTTTTGTCACCTGCAAACTTATGTAGCATCCCTTCTAGTCCTGTGTCGAAGTCATTTCTGAAGATGTTGAAGAGCACAGGGCCTAAGATGGAGCCCTGTGGAACCCCACTAGTGACAGGTCACCAGTCTGATGCTTCCCCATTCACTATTGCTCTCTGTGCTTGACCTGTGAGCCAATTGCTCACCCATCACATGATGTGTTTATCCAGCTCTGAGATGGACAGTTTGTCCAGAAGGATCCCATGACAGTATCAAAAGCTTTACTGAAATCCAAAAAGATTACATCAACTGTCTTCCCTTGATCAAGTAGGTGAGTTACCTTGTCATGGAAAAAAATCAAGTTTGATAAATGAGGACTTTCATGAAGTCATGCTGGCTGTGATCAGTGACTTCATTGTCCTTCAAGGTGTTTTTCAATACCTCTCAGAATATTCTTCTCCATAACTTTAGCGGGCACTGAAGTGAGACTGACAGACCTGTAGTTTCCAGGGTCCTTCTTCTTGCCCTTCTTGAAAATTGGGACGTTTGCCAGCTTCTGGTCAGCTGGGACCTCTTTGGTTCCCAAGACTGCAAAGTCATAGCAAGAGGTTTTGTAATGAGATGAACCATCTCTTTGGGGATTCTGGGATGAATCCCATCAGGCGCCATAGATTTGTACGGATCCAGCTGGAGCAGCAGATCCCACACAATTTCAGGGTCTGCTGGGAGTTGATAATTCTCACAGACATGGTCCTCCAGCTCAGGGCACTGAGACTGCCTTGGTCTGTCAGCTGTATTGAAGATAGAGACAAAAAAAGCATTAAACACCTCTTTCTTGTCTCTGTCCCTGTTTGTGAGGTGACCATCCTAATCCTGCGATGGACTGATGATATCTCTATACTGCATATTGCCATTAATACATCTGAAAAAATTCTTTTTATTGTCCATGTAATATCCCAGTCCCAAAGCCACAAGCTTAATTGGGAGTATTACTTTAAAAAATATACAAGACTCCAAAAAAATTGCCTCCTGAATGTTTTGAGTCTTTGGTTCTTAACACCTTGAGACAGCCTTAAGAGAAGAATCCTCACACTTTTCACAGAAGACACTTTTAAGAGGAAATAAGGATTTTGGAAAAAATTGAAAGAGCTAACATACAACCAAGTAGAGCATTTCGCAAAGCACTGACCCAGCACACACTAACTCACACAACTCAGCAAAAATACAACCCACTAGTTTTAAGTTACCCAAAAGAAATTAAGAAAAGAGTAAAGAAAGAAAGATAATAACAGAGGGAAAAGGAGTAAAAATAGAGATGAGATAGTGTAAGAAAAGAGTAAATTATTAAATAGCTACCACCAATGAGTCCTATGTAAATCCACCTCCACATGGCAAGGGCAGGTCCAGAGAGAAAAGGCAAGATGGATCCCATGTGTTCCTGTATTTATGTGCTTTGGTCCACTGTGGCCACTCCTTCAGGCAGGACATCCAGCAGTGACCACTCAGTGTCTCCCAGGTGGGAGAGAGAGGTGGTGTAGCCAATCAGAGGCTGAGTTAAGAGTTCCAGGGGGCATCCTGTGGGCTGCTCCCAGGCTGTCTTTTTGATTGACAGCTGCTCCATCTGAGTTTCAAGACTGCCATGTACATTCTGTGCAGCCTTCCCCCCCACCCCCCAAGTTGGTTCTGACCCAGTAATAAAATAATACTTTTACTGATCCAATGTATCACAGTCTCAACACTATTATGGCCAGCTTCAACTCAGGCTGAGCTTTGGCTGCACAAATTTTCTGCCTACAGCAGCAAGCAGCACCTCTGAATTCTTCCCATGTCACTTGATCTGTTTCCCCAGGGTATACACTTTTTTTTGCCATTGTTTCAAGAGAAGATCCCTGCTCAGCCAAGCCAGCCTTCTGCCTTGCCTGTCTGAATTCTGGCATCTGGGAATTGCCTGCTCTTGTGCTCTTAGGAGGGGATGTTTAAAAAGTGATCAGCACTGATGGACCCCAGCACCTGCAAAAACCTTACCTACTAATTAATTCCCTGAGCAGCCTGAAGTCTGCTCTCCTCATGTCCAGAGCTGATAATTTGCTGGCATTTTTTTGTCCTGTCAACAGAGATTTTAAACTCAATCACTCTGTGGTCAGTGTGTCTAAGATGGCCACCAATCTCCACGTCTCTCATGAGATCCACTCTGTTGACAAGCAGCAGATCAAGGAGTGCATCTTTCCAAGTCAGCTTTCTTAGGATCTCTTCCATAAAAGTTGTTATCCAGGTTTTCTGTACCAGCTGGTACAACCTCTTGTGGCCACAGTTGTACCAGCTGTGTGATGCTCCCTATTAATTTCTGGCAAGTTGAAGCCCCTCATAAGAACAAGGGCACTGGAGTTAAAAGTGTCTCCTTATTCTTCAAAGAATAATTAATTGGCATCATCCTCCTGGCCAGGAGACTCCCACAATGACATCCACATTATTTTTTTGCTCCTTGATTCTTACCCAGAGGCTCTCAACTGTGCCATTGCCAGCTGTGAGCTCCATACATTCTAACTCTTTTATTACATACAGTGCCACCCCTTCACCTCTTCTGCCCTGCCTATCCCTCCTGAAGAGCTTGTAACCATCCAACAGGGCACTCTAGTCACAGGTCTCATTGCAACAGGTTTCATTTATGTCAGTGATGCCAAATCTCTGGGACTGGGCCAAAGCTTCGAGCTCCTCTTGTTTATTCCTCCTGCTGTGTACATTAGAAGGCTGGCCTAGTGACCTTCTCAAGCTGAATTACCCTATTGTTCTATGACTGCTTTTAGGAGATGGTGCTAATTTCTGGATTGTGTCCAGGATTGTAATACTTATTTATTGACATCAGAGGGAGGGAAATCTTCTTTGTTAAACTCTGTAACATTAAATGCTATGTAATTGACATTTTCCGAGACTCAAGGTAAGAGTATATTTGGATAATTATTAAGATTTTTTTTTTTCCATCTCAAAACTGATATTTCCATTGCTAGCTATATATACTAGATAATGCTTCAATGTAATCAGAAAAGAAGTAACACTGACATACTGAAGTCAACATTTGTAAAAATCATTCCTGCAGCTCAGGACAGATGCAATCCCCTGGAGCTATTTCGTAATACATACTAATACTTCACATATATATGTTTCAGCCATTTGATTTTGTTCATCAAGAATATTTGGAATATAATCTTTTATTATAGCCATGAGTTTTCCATCCTGAGGGAAGGCAAATTTGTTGTTAGGATGAATACCTTGTACTGGGTTTACATGGCAAAGTTTTGCTAGCAGGAGGTGTTTGTAATGCAGAGGTTACTTCTGTGAGAAATGGCCAGAAGCTATTCCCATGTCAGCCTGTTCCAGCCAGCTACAAGACAGACCGACTGTTAGACAGTGCTGAGCCAACCAGCAACAATTGTAATGCCTCTGAGACAACATATTTTTAAAGAGGTAAAAAATGCTGCATAGCAGCTGTGAGAGAGATGTGATAAAATGTGAGAGAAACAGCTCTGCATAGATCAAGGTCGAGGAAGAAAAAGGAAGAAGGTTCTGCAGGAGCCAGACCAGAACAGGAGAACATGAGGAAGAAGAATCAGCAGACATGAAGTGTTAGGAACTGACCACAAGCCCTATTGCCCATTCTCTTTCTCTGCCTTGCGTGGGGGGAAAGTAGAAGATTCGGGAATGAAGTTAAGCCTGAGAAGAAGGGAGGGGTGAGGGACAAGCAGTTTTAGTTTTGTTTTTATTTCTCACTATTCAATTCCATTACAGTTAAATGGCAATTAATTGCATTAAATTTCCCTACTTGAGTCTATTTTGCCATGATGGTAATTGCTAAGCAATCTCCCTGTTCTTATCCCAGCCTATGGGCTTTTTGTCCTGTTTTCACCTCTCTCCTGTTGATGGAGGGGAAGTGATGCAATGGCTTGGTGGGCACCTGGCAGCTAGCCAAGGCCAATCCACCACCTTCCTTTAAACTAATGTCTAAATATAAATTTTTATAGAGAAGAATAAGACTTATGTAATTCCCAAAACTTCAGTACCATGTGAAAGAGACTTAATACCCAATGGTGCAGCTGTGTCTCATTCCAAATTGAAAAGGTTTCTCTCCTGAATTAAAAATTTTCTTTTAGATTTACAGACATAGGTTCACATCTACATTCACATATTTTGTATATCTCCTCAGTTATTTAAACCGAAACATTTAGCCTGAAAATGTAGGGAATTAGTGCAAGGGAATATATACAAATGAAATGGCAAAAATGTAAAGGAATATTTGTGGTTGTCTTAGTCTGATTTTTTTATTTGTCTGATACTTGTAATAAGGCCATTGAAATTTCAGAGAGTTACTGTTCCATTTCTGATTACTTATTATTTCCATCATATTTCTTATCTAAAGATTTTGCTGAGGACTACTTTGCATATTTCTCCTTCCTTCTTTTAATAACATATACATAATACATACACCCTTCAATTTAAGTTAATTTCAGCATTTTTGGGTAACTCCTGAAAAAAAATAACTTGTCTTTAATATGAAAACTAGCTTTTCCATAATATGAAATCTTTCAGCCATAATTTTGGACCTCCTATATCAACACAGTTCTAGAATAGCACCTGTTAAGCACTTGTTTAATTAGGGCCTCATGTGAAAAATGTTCAAAACCAAATTATTTTATTATGGCCTAGTGTTGTAGGGAACTGATTTATCAATATTTCCTAAAAAAGTCTGGGAGTATCATCACACACAATCATCAGCATTTGCTCAGCCCTTGCACAACCCAATACAATACAGAAAAGTCAAAATAGTGCATGTCATAGCCATTTTTGCTGAATGCTAATGTAAACTCAGGAGAAGTATCTAATTTAAAAGTGCTTGTAAATTGTGCTAAGAAGAACTACACATGAAATATAGTCAAATACAAATCAGTAAAGGGATCCATATTTCTTTTATATCCGTTACATTTTTCTCTACACTGATGACCAACTGAGAATTTAGAAGTGTTTTTTGTTTTAGATCTCAGAGATCAATGGAAAAAAAAAAATAGTGTTTCAGGGTACTTCACGCAGTAAGTCTTTCTTCCCTGATGAATGATCATTTGTCTCCATGGACAGCTAAAACCTTAGAGATTTAACGTGAAGTACAGAGAAATCAGAGTTGAGAAAAAACACACAAGGATTTTGCCAAGTTACCAACAGCTCAGCATTTTGTGACTTATCCTTGATCTCTCTGTTCTGCCAGTGCCATTCAATACCCATACTTAGTCTACTTGACCTGACAGTAACACAATCCCAGGAGTATAGTCTTCACTTCTTAAAATACTCCTCTAAAGTGCAATCTCCAACAAGCACAAAGAATTGGATTCTCAGGTACTCTAGCAGAACAAAAACTAGCTGTACTTTGGAAGACAGTGATAAGCAGATGGAAAATGCAGTTTAGGAGCTTTGTTAGCTTGGAACATTCCACTGCATGTTTCCAGCAGCTGTTAAAGGGAATGAGTTAATTAGCAGAAATATTCATAAAGCATTTTATTTAGTATTGCAGATCAGTGAGTTTCAGGTATAATACGTTCTCATTATGATAGGTCCCTTAAAAATGTACCTTCTCTTCCAAGAATGAGAATTTCAGAAATGTCTATCACTGGACTAAATTTATTCTAACTGAAATCATGTGGACCCTACACTTCAGTTGGGGTCAAAGACAGCAAATGAACCAGTATGCACACTTTGCAAATGAATTCTTCTCCCATTGTTGAATTTATTTCAATAATCTAATATAAATGTGACAAAAAAGTTTTATACTAATAAGAAAACCTTTATCCATAAGGGACAATTTGAGTAATTATTTTTTTGACTAGGTAGGAATTAAGCACAAATATAAAAACATTTTTTCAAATATAGAAATCACTCATGTTACTCTGGACATTCTGGCACCATTTAACCTGTCTCTTGCACAGAAAGCCTGTGTTTGGAGCATATTCTCTTTTTCCTAGTTTCTGATCCAAATAATTTTGGTGGTTCTTTTTGCATGGACTTCTGCCTAGCCTCTTGGTAGAAAAGCAGTGAGAGTTGAACTCAAGTGGTCCTCCAAAGAGTCCCTCATTTCTCTGTAACTCTTTGTACTGCAAAATCATTTACTCATTTCTCAACTGGCCTCTATTTGTAGTATATTGTTTCTTTTGGTGTTGTTATATCTATTCAGCACTTAAATTTCCTCTGTTTTCTTCACATCAGCCAAAGAGTGCTGGAGCATGTCTTCTTATCTTATATCCCCAGAATGCAACAGGCTCTACTTGATGCCTGTATGAATATGATTACAAACTTCAATAGAAGAAAATAAACACATCAATACTTGCATCTTAAAATTTCTAGAGATCTGAGAAAGTGGAAGATGGAGACCAAATAACACACTCCATAAAATCTGTATCAATTCTTGCTACTGCTGAGGCTCTACTCCTCCATGATGTTGGAGAGAGAGATTGGGATGAAAAGAAAAATCTTAGGAATAATCATTGTAGGAGACATGGCATGGATCAAGCCATTCTTCACTGAAGAAGGTTCTGTGATAGTAGCCTGAGATCAACTTTGTTGATAGCAAGTCACTACAATTCAGCATTCCATTAATATTTACCCCAAATTTCATTGTCCCTCTTAGGTCACACTGAGAACTTCTAATGATAGAGAGATTTAAAGTGGGCAGTTAATTTCTCATATAAATTGTCAATGAAATTTATTGTCAATGAAAACTCAACAGGTTTTCACTTGTGTCTGATTCTTACATTACTATTCAAGAAGCATATGGCTTTGATGAAAAAGGGAATGAATCTGCTTACCTGAGCCATAGTTTCTGACATAAACCATAACGCCATTGCTGAAATACACAGGTCCATGCATCCCCTCTGTAGTTTTCCTGTGCTTCTAGTTGCTTCCATTTCACAGGGAGGAAAAAAAAAAGTATTTGTATATTTTTATTATTCCATTGAATTCCATCATCTGAATAATTTTGCAGTTTTATGGGCATCAGTGCTGATATTGAGAACAGATGGAAATAGAAAGGAAAAATGGAAAATCCCTTTTGTGTCAACACAGACACATGCTAGATGAATGTGGTAAGATAGGTGGGAACCTCTGCTTGCAAATATTCTTCCTCACCTTGTATTTAATATGGCTGAGACTGCAGAGTATAAGAGTAAGATCAAAGAAAATACAGGTAAAATATTTACCTCCCTTACGAATCTGTGATTCAGAAAATATTTCCAAACTCATAAACAGACAGCAAACACTCAGGTGTCTTGGAAAAAAAGTTTAAGAATGACATGTCACACTAGTTCCAAACTTGTCTCCTTTTTTTTAAAAAAAATGAAACCTTTGACACCACAAGTCTTTGACAGAGTGCAGTTAACCAAGGCAGTTCATGCATGTGACATTTTTCAAAACAGATTGTGGAGAGTGCATAAAAGACAGCCAGCAACTCTGCTGAGGACCACATAAGCCATCTCAACAACAGCAGTGATGTACCACAAGGTTTGGATAGAATAGCAGGAGGTGGGCTTGTTGCCTTCAGGAGGTAGGCAGTGGACCATCTGTGTCATCAAGTGAAGGAGTTACAGGAGAACTTCAGTGGCCTGTGCAACGTAACAGATCACCAGAGGAAAAAAACCCACAAAACAAAACAAAAAAACCCACAACAAACAATCGGACCTTCTTGGAGACCCTGCAGCTCCAAGAGAAGTCTGAATTTCCCGCTCTCCTAAATGAGATGTGGTAGAGTCTGTACTTTTGGAGATCTAAAATGGATTTTCCTATGATAGTAAAGGCTAGAACTCATGACTTGGCATCAGAAACTGCTCCACCTGTTGCAGCTGTAGAAGAGATTTACTGCCCTGGAAGCAGGTGGGAGTCTGGGAGCTTTGTCCAGTGAAACATCGGAGCCCGAGCTGCACAGCAGCCTCAAGAAGTAGCCTCATATTTGTAGGCCCTATTTATGGGGAAATTGAGCCAGCCCAACATCAGTTGGAGGAAAACCACAGCAGGACACAAGCAATCAAGAGAATTTCTTGAGTGCATTTATGATAACTTGATGCAGATAGCCTGTGACAGGAGTCTGTGCTTGCAGGCCTCATACTTACAAACAAGGAAGAAATGATTGGAGATATGAAGATAAGAGGCAGGTTTGATTGCAATTACCATGATCTGATTCAGCTCAGAATCCAAATGGGAAAGAATAAGGCAAAAAGCAGGATCAGAACTCTGTACTTTAGGAGAGCAGGACTGATTCTTTCTTGAAAGAATCCCAGTAGAGAAGGTCCTGCAGAGAACAGAGCAAAAGAGCTTGTTGATTTTCAAAGATCACTTCCTCCAAGTTCAAAGTCAGTTCCTTTCAATGGAAAAATTAGGCAAAGGAGAACAACTGACAAAACACAAACTTAAACAAAGAGTACAGAAAGCAGAACTAAGGTGACATCACCCATGGGGAATATAAGGACTGTCTGAGCATGAAGGCATGGGGTTAGGAAATCTGAAGCCCCTCTGGTGCTGAATCTAGCAATGAATAAAAGAGCAACAAGAAGGGTTGTACTGGTATATTAGAAGCTAAAGGAAGGCTGAGGAAAATGTGGGCCTGCTGCTAAGTGTGACAGGGGATGTGGTGACAAAAGACATGAAAAAGACTGAGGTAACAAATACATTCTTCAGCTCTGTCTTTACAGGTAAATTCATCCTTAAAGTATCCCAGGCTTCTTGACCAGTGGAAAAGTCTGGTATGGGAAAGGCTTCTTCTTGGTTGGATCAGCATAGGCCATATTTAAACACATTGGACAAGCACAAGACCATAGATGTTGATGGGATACATTTAAAAGTGCTGAGAGATGGCTCATGTCACCACGAGGCCATTTTCTTTGGAAAATAATGATTGAAGAGTTTCCTGAGGATTGAAATATAGTAAATGTCACTTGTGCCTTCAAGAAGGGCAGGAAGGATAAGCCAGAAGAGTATAGGAAAATGGAAAAAAAAATAATGAAACAAATAATCGTGGTAAACATTTATGAACATATAAAAGACAAGAAGTTCATTCAGAGTGTTTAGCATACATTTATGAAGGGAAATTGTGCTTTGCCAACCTATGATGTGAACATCACATCCCCTTTGTGGACAAGTGAAGAGCAGTACATATAGTTTGACTTTCACAAGGGTTTTGACATTGTTTTCCACAACATCCCCAAAGACAATTGATGAAGTACAGAGTGGAAAAATGGACAGTGACATGGATTGAAAACTGGCTCAACTAGTTGGACTGGTGGGTCATGACCAGCAGCACAAAATTTCTTTCAAAAATACATGTCTGGAAAATGATTTTTTTTGTGAATTATGAGTAGGCAAAAGGAGCTGGTACCCACAAAAGAAGAGGACAGCTTGACTCAAGTAGAAGTTAACAATGTCCTTGACCACTATGTTTGTGTATAGAAGTGTAGTCCTTTCAAAAACGATTGATAATGAAAGCAGAAGTGAAATATGAGCTTGAAGGTTTTGGAATATTTGTATTACAGAGTAAGAATTAAACATTCCATTAAAAAATATTTGTATAGCTTTTATGAATTTTAGAGGATAGAGAATCATGCTTGTTACCTCTTTCAATATAAGAACTGGGCTCTCAAAATGTCACGTGTCAATCCTTTAAACTAATTACTCAAGTGACAATACTTGTGATTTAGCTGTGGTTGTCTTATTTTTTCCCAAATCTATCTCAGATAAGTATAACTAAATATGATCACTATGAATGCTGGGAGCAAAGGAACTCCCACCTTCATATTTTATTTTTATCTCAGCAGGCTCTTAAAACATCTTGAAGGATTATAACAGCTCCTATAGGAATTGTAAAGTTCTTCTACATAATTTATAAAGCCTGTAACAAAGCCAACCTTTTGCCTACTGACATCATTCAGATGCCAAACTCCTCCACAACTTATCAGACCCTTGAAAAATTGAATTTATTCCAAATATGGCTTTGTATTTTATACATAATAGATAAAATGAAACATAAGGTTTAAAAAAGTCACAGAAAAATCACTGTTAAAAATGGTGACAAATTCAGACCAGTGAGATGAAAATTACTTTGACAAAGAGAGAATATTGACCAAAGAATAGATGAGGGAAAGAATAACTAAATGTCAGAAATCTTTTCTGTCTAAGAACACCTACTGCACTGATAAGCTTTAGAGAAAGAATTGCCATTTAAAGTGGCTTTAAGTACTACTTCAAAAAGCTTGGAACTCTGAGCCTTGACCAAGGTTTAATAGACTAGAAAGAGCATTGACCCAAAAGGGATTATTACTAGCTCTGCTTTTGCTTTTTTTTTTTTTTATTATTTTTTTTTAAAGTCTTAAAAAGCTGCTTTAAACCTCCAGTTATAAACTGTCTTAGAATTCTGAAGTATGTTTGGATTTGAAGGGTCATGCTCAAGTGTAGTGCGTTCTTGATTCAGGAAACTACTGTAACAGGATCACTAATCATGACCGTCCTTTAGACAGACTTGATAACGTTTGGAGTACAGAAGGAAGGAAAAAGCTTCAAGATTCCTCTTGAGACACAGGCATATTAGTGTCTCAAGTGGTTCTTTGAAAAATGGCAAGTAAACTGTAATGCCTCTGACATCTTTCTCATGACGTTTTATAAACTCCATGGAGCATGTTCAGGTGAAATGAACTAAGTATTAGTAACTAGTTGGTAGTAAATCTAGGACTCCATACCTTTTAGATATTTATAATCTTAATGTTATCATCAACAACTGTCTATATTCTATTTACTGAATTAATTTTGAAAGAGGATAGCCAAATTATTACATTCTGTTTTAAAAGGAAGTTTTCAGTTTTCAGGAAATTAGAAAGAGAAAAAGAAATTGCTTGTTCTGTAGTTTTATCTGGCTATATCTAATGTCAACTCATTCAGTGGAAGTAACTACAAGCAGAATTTTCTCAGTGCAGCTCAGGACGGATGACATAGAATTTGCTTGTAAAGGAGCTTGTCATGCTTACCCTTTGTAATTTGCATCCAGAACATTTCATGAAAATAGATTCCAAAGACATCAAAATTGAATAAACTTGGATACATAAGTAGCTATTATTCTCACAACTTTGAATAATATATTTACTGAATGTGGAAAAAATCCATAACTGTGAAACCTGACAATACTACTAATTGTTCCAGTGTTTATGTAAAATAGTTCCTATGCCTTCAGTGAAATTGTCTGTAGTTTAAATGAATGCAGAATGAGATGTTTAGTCTTCTAACTAGTACTTGTCCCAAATTCAGATTTGGCAGTGCCTTTCAGATACTTTTAACAACCAAGACAGAAAAAAATATCACAAGATTGATCTTATTCTTATTTTCTTGTATCTTTTGAGTAACTCAACATGGAACTACATATGAAATTTGCAAAATAAGATAATAACTATGAAATAGCAGTAAAATAATGCCATGGAATATTCTTTTAAAACAAGTAAGGCTGATGAGCCACTTTGCTTGAATCATACATCTGTGTCTGTATTAGTATCTAAGCACAACAAAATCACTCACCTTCATGAACAAAGGTTTGGAACAAAAATCTAAACTATTCTTACTCAAAGTAAGTTGATCGAAATACAGGACTAACTCCTATATCAGGATGAACTTTTCTTAGAATACTTTTTTGTGTGTGTTTCTTTCAAGTTTTCCCCCTAATGGGGTAGGTAAATAAAATATTTCTTTGTAACTTATCTTTTTTCATTTTCATTTTCATGCAAGAGGTATGACACAATGTAGTAGTTGTACATTGTATAATTGTTTTGGAAATTATTATGCTAGTTCTGAATGAACAAGCTTCAGGTTTTTGAGAACATTAGGCATTGTGGAGTGTTATTGCCTAGTCCACCTAATAGACACTGCTTCTGTGCTACTTGTATTATTCATTATGTGAACTAGCTCATCTGGAGCTACTCTCAGCCTCTTCATTTTGCAACAGAGGTATGTTGGGTGATATTCTGACCAAATGTAGACAACTATTATATATATTAATCATCACAGTCTGTTTATCATGGGAGAAAAAGCTACTCGTATAAGACAATTCATCTTGCCCTATAATAGATGCCTAAATTAGGTCAGATGAACAGTACTCTAAAAGAGACAATTTCTCTCCAGTGACAGACTGACAGTCACTAATGATGTCTAGGGAGAACAGTGTAAATGGAATGTCCGTGTTCTGTACTGCTAAGTTGGTTGAGGTGTGTCCTGCATAACTTGTGGGGGCACAGATCCTTGGAGAGAACTTTCATAAGGCTGAGAACTTGTTTTGCACAAAGAAATACTAAAAAAAGACAATTTAATTACATAAATATTCCTCCTTGTTGTTGAAGGGGTGCTCATTTGTTTAAAAATAAATGCTGATATGAATAAGTAATCCATGGACCTTCTATAAATATACCCATTTTAATATTTTCAGCAATGAATCAAACAACTAGTACAAGAGTGGATGTCACTTTACAACAAAAGGTATTGTTACAGTGAAGAAAGGGCAGATCTCACTCTTGTCACTGATGTCAGATGAAGTGTTGCATTCTTAGTGTCAAGCCCACAGGGACATTTAATAAACACCATAGTGCAGCTGCTTCTATTTGGGGTAAAACTTTTTATGCCTCTTAATGTTTTTATATAAGTATTCATTTTTAAATACAGCTATATAACCAAGAGACAAGCAGAACTGTGTAACCCTCATTCTGTAAGATGAGGTGCATTCACATCTCTCATATAGGTCCATGGGCATGATAATTAATAGTTATTTGTGAACATTGAAATAAATGAAAAAGAAAAGCTAAATTTGTTATTTCATTTTCTAAGCAATATGTACATGCAGGACAAGTAATAGATTCCATGATACTTGTTTGAAAATATTATTAACCCTAGAAGCAAATAGAAGGAAATATGTTTTACCTGATGTCACTGTTTGGAGGCTGAAATATCTTGAATACAATCAATCAACTGTGTGCGAAGGCTAGTTAATGTAAAAACTTTTATTTTCATATTTCTCTGTTAATATCTCTTTACATTGTAAGGTAAACACCGAGAAAATATTCTGAGACACCATTAAATTTATGCAGAAAGTTTTAACTTGGCACCAATTTTTTTGCATATATGAATTAATGAATATTTAATTATCCCTACTTAATGCACTGAGTTTGTGAATTGTTTGATGTACGCTCAAGGTAAACATCTCCCAAAGCACACACAATTGTTCAGGCCCTCGTCAGCTCCTCTTCTGTAACCATTCATCAGCATTTTGGAAGTAGTGTTAACATCAAACTGTAGAGGGCTAGCTTACTGTTAATTGGGTTCTGTAATTGTTGTTTTGATCAAAAGAAAGGGAAAAAGAAACCACTTACAGAATATCTCAGCTTCATCTAAAGCTACTAAAATTACATGCAGAGCTTCTTTCCCTTTAAATCCAATATGCCCAGTATAACAAGTTCAGTATTATTCTGGGGTCTGTGTTCAAGCAGTTAGTTTGTGATGATATTTAATGAACCAATGGCCTAAGAGAACCAGAAAAGGCTCCAAATCCACTGCTAACATTATAAATATCACAGTTTGTGGATTCCGTGGTTTCACTGCCAACTATTTAATGTTACAATCCTGCTTTTAATGAGCATTGGGCCTAAATCCTTGTATCAATATGCACCATATTTCTCAAGTGTGACATATTACAGTCACAGTTGCATTAATGAGATTGGGAAACTTTGCAGTTCCAGGGAAGAACTTAACTGAGTTTGTTTTAGAGCTTGATATAAGGCCTGAGGCTTGAAGTCTGTGGAATAATTTCCCTCAGTCAATGTTTCTGTTTTAACATGTACACAAGTATTAGTTAGAGTAGGTAAGCATTGTAGGTGACAATGAACATTATTTCTACAAAGTTTGCTGTATTGGAATAAATTTTACTTAGCAGTGTAATTTTCAGAAATGGTATATACATTTAATGAATTTCAATTGGAAATTTTCAAATATCCTTTCAATCTACAGATACACAGCAGATACTACATTACTGCCTATGTTTAAGTAATGGTAGCTGATGGTAACTCTGCAAGAACTATTTCTAAGAGCTTTTTAAGTCAAATATTACTGGAATTTTGTTAAAAAGAAATTTTAAAGTTCTATTTCCAAATCACTACTAAATGTAATCTCCACAATGAAAATAAATAAATAAATAGAAACAATAATAATTTAGGAAAAAAAAAAAACAAAAACCTGCCCTAATGCAGTTTTCAGGAACTTCACTTATGGATTCCAGTTCAGGGCGGGGGGTTTAGATAATTTTTATTGCCCTGTAAAAATAGACAAAGATAATGAAAAAAGCCTATTCTATTGTTTCTTCTACCCTCTATTATCTATATCTCAGGTAATGTATGAGTAAATTGAAGATGACAGAAATGTGATTTTTACACTGATGTTCAAACAAAATTCTAGATCTACATTTTTCTTGTCATCTGACCGTGTGGAACTGCTATCCAAAAGACATTTATTATTTTTTCAGTCTAAATTACGTTGGAATAACGATGCTCAGTGGAAAAACCATTCAGAATGGGCATATCAAATATTTTTTTTGCAAGACAGATATATTCCACATTGTGCTATAAATTTTAATCAAGTGATCTGTAACACAGCTATAACTACTTTAGTTGCAATGCAACATCATCAGTAAAATGCTCATGTCATGTCATAAGAATACTTCTTCCTAACTTTTTAGAAGAACAACTTTTGGTTGTGCCTCTTCAGAACTAACAGTTTTTAATCAAATTGTGTAGATGTAAGCATCACTGTTTGCACCTACTCCCACTTACATATCCTGTTTTGTTTTCCCTTCAAGGGAAATTCAGTTCCTTTTAACTTGATATTGACTTTTTTCCTTCTATGCATTGGCAGAAATGTTTCTGTTAGACACTCTCACAGCTTTTATATTTAGTAGCTGAAAAGCAGAACAGTAGATGAGCTTCAGCTGTGAAATTCAGTTTCCGTATGGAGCACACACTGCTCTATCTGCAGAATTAAGGCACCCACAAGTTCAGGGTTGTGACATATGGGGTTTAAGTTCCAAAGTAGAGTTAAGAACTGAAAACACTCAATAAAATATTGTTGGTTCTTACACATGATTAGAAAATCTAATGCATGTTGAAAATCTTACAGATGATGAAAAATAATAATGGGAAAATCTACATGCCAAAAATATTTTTCAAGGTTAAAATTACTAGTATTCATGAGTACTTGAAGCTGGGGTGAAAGAGCTTTCAGGAGCTGGAAAATACAGTGAATATCTTTTTGCTACTTATATCTTAAAGTAAAAAAAAAAGTTCATTCTTGTCATTCACATTTCTTGATATTTTGAACTACAGAATAATTCTTTTCCTTCCTCAAAAATTTTGTATAGTAATGAAAAAAACCCTATCAAATCTGTCATCTCAAATCTCTATAAAGTCTGCTTGCTATTCCATTAGAAAAAATAATAAAACCACAACAGTCATCTAAAACAAACAAATTTTTTCCCCAGAGTCTTTGCACTATTACTCTCCTAGCCTCTAATTCCAAGAAGTTTATAAGTTGATTGTATCACTTTTCTGGTAATATGTAATCATGGTGCTAATAAAGTTGTATTCTGTACCATACTTAAACAAACCTTGAAAATCCTTACTCCCTAACAACATAACATTTTTCAGTCCTTCCAAGAGAGTCAATCATCGGTAAAATAACTCTCTAAATGTTTTTTAAAGATTTGTTTTCAGGTGCTAAAATGAGCTTTCAACTCATATGGGCACTGTGGTGTAATTTAACTGATTTAGCAACTATCATTTGTGCAACTACATTCATGGCCTCAGTACAAGAGAGGTATTGAGAATGTAAAAAGAATTACTTTTTTTTTTTTTTTTCAATTACTGTGTAGCTCATGCTGTCATAAATACATTAAAATATGAGTATGTTTTTTCTTTAGGGCAACCAAGTTTAATTTTAAATGAGCTATTATTAACAAAAGTATGGCAAAAAATACATTTCAAGTTATTAGTGTTTTAAGTTGATAAGTATAGATAAATAACAGGTCTGCATTCATCTGGTAAATAAACCGTAGAAAAATATCAACATAGATAACAGTCATCTATTGTGAGAGTTACTGATGCATAACAATTTCTTAAGTCCATTCAACAAAAGATGTGTACTCCACCGTGATTCCACCTGGATCGCTAGCTAGGATAACCTTGAAAAAGCCCAACGTTTCACCCTTCTCCCATAGAGAATAGTTCCACACCAGGTGACAGAGTTCTACCCAACTTCTGATAGCTGTGAATGTTGATTAGCTCTTTGACTGTCTTTGGGAGGCATTTTCTGGATCTGGTTCATATTCAGTCCTCTCCTGTGCTTCAGTGTTGACTGAAGATTGCTTGACCCTCCCTAATCAGAGAGCCTTCAACAAAGGCTCCTGGTACCCTGAATCTGGGGCAGCTGGCTATGCTTGCTAGAACCTGCTAGATCTTCCTTGGGCCTGCTCTCTTGTGTCTTCCCTTATCTCATCCTTACCTGAAAGCTGTAGTTCTCAAGTTTCTTTATAGTTTTCCAGGTGTTCTCTGATGATCCTGGACCTTGTTCACAGAAAATCCAGAAACTCACAAAATAGAACCCAGAGACTGCTGTACAAACTTCTTCTTCTCTTAGCATATATTTATCATTTCCTGAATATCTTAAACCCTATTTCTGACTTACCAGCACTAGAAATGAGACCAGACCCCAGTTTTATGCTAGTCTAATTTCCTTTGGATAAAAATTAAGTGAAAAAATAGGAAAAGAGAAAGGTCAATATTCTCCAGAAAAAAAATCTGGGATGATTTTCCTTTTTAAGAATTCCAGGAAAAAACTGTTATTTCCAAAGTGTATGTTTGTCTGAAACATAATAGTGTGGGCTTTACTTTTCTTAAGTTAAAGAAAAAGAAGGAGTCATAAGGTATCAAAAGTAACCTCAGTGATTTGAAGTATTGAATATTCAGGGACTTATTTAAATTTCAGGTAGGAAGGAGGAGTTCAGGATTCCTTTCACTGAATTGGAGTACGTTTAGCTTTTTCTTCCCTGATGTCTTGAACTTTTCAGGTAGCTGAAATAAAGTGCTTACTTTTTTGACAAAACAACTGAAAGGGGAAAAAAAAATAAATCTGTCCTCAGGGAATACTCTAATTTATTTCAGACAGACTTCCTTTCCCTTCTTGGATTTAATGCATGCAAATTTTTGCTTATTTTTTGTTACTCTGCAGAATCAGCTGAAAAAAACCCAAACAAAGCAAGAGCAACACATGTAGCTCCAGGCAGCATTTTGTACCTCCCTGAATATTCTAATTTCTACACATTAAGACTAACTGACACTCTGGGATAATAACCTGTTGAATAAAATTGGTGTGAAGTGCTCTCCTGTACTCCACTTCTGCCACACTCTGTCATAAACTACATCAACTATTATGACTTTATGGTAGCTGTGGTGATTCCTGAAGGGATGTGGGATTAAGTAATTGAATGGCAACTTATTTTGTTTGAATCATTTAATTTATAGCTCTCGGAAGTGATGGACATGGTATTTCATAACCTACAGATCTGTAAGTGAAGAGTGAAATACAAAGACTGAAGCACACAGAGAATTTCACAAAGGTCCACCTCTACTATAAAGGCAGACTTTTTCACAGCTTGATAGTTTGGTGGTGCAAATACACCATACACTACATTTACACAGGCAAATAAAAAAACAGTGTCGTTCTTTCAAAATATGTTAATTTTAACTAATTAGGAACCTAAGAGCAGGGTAGCTATGGGAGATAATAAAAAGTTTGATAGAGATGCTTAAAAACATCTATTAATTTTCCTCCTAATGAGGTGTTTATATATTAACTGTCTGATTCTGTGTCCAGAACTTTGTGTACACATTTAAAAAACTGGAGAGAGATTTAAAGGACAAGAAAATTATCATTTAAATGATATAGTCACTTTCTCTATTAATTATGATTTCTATGCAACACAAATATAATTTGTTGAAGCCTAAGTACCATTTTAAACAGCAACCATGATTTTGTATAAAGATACTAATTAGTTCATCTGTTATTTCAATATTTCCAAGAAACTTTCCTTTCTGATAGAAAGCAGGAATTTCCTACATAGTATTAAAAGATGATACAAATAAATATAGTCTGAAGTGATAATGTAGTTTGTAGTTTGACAGGAAAGTATGCATCTTTCAGGCCTAAGGTGTTTGAGCTATCACACAGTTCAAAGGAGAGCAACTTATTTTTGTACATAACACTTTACTCATCTGACATTTGTCAATTAGATTACCTCTAGCAAACTAATAATCTAAATAAGAAACAAATTGAATTTACATGCCATTAAATTAGATTTTTCTCATTATTTTTTATTTTTATAAATTATTTTGAAAGCTACAATAAATAACTTGTCTTGCATGAAATAAGACATCACACTTAAAATATGTATGAAATTTCAGCAGCAATCTGTATTTTTCATATTCCATTTCATCTGTTTTTCGCACTAGATGGCTTAACAAACTGAACAAAAATGCTTTTGTTTTACACCTCTGTATCAAAAGATACACACAGATTTCATGCTACACTTTCCAGGCTGTGACATGCGATTTTATAAAGCGTAAAATGACTCATAATGGAAAACTGAGCAGCCATCCCAGTTTGTCACAGGCTTTCTGTGTGACCTTCACTAAATTCCTTGTGCCAGTTTGAGGAAGGAATTTAACCACCTGATGAGTTTAAAACCAAAGTTCGGAGGAAATTTACTATTCATTATTCTTTGTTCCTTCTATTTGAATTGTTTCATTAATCCAAAAGGGTTCAGAAACTGTTGTGACTTAGGTGATCCATCACTTAGAATGAATAGTAAAAAGTCATTATAAACAACTCAAGGACAACTGTCAACAGTTAAAGTGTTTGGCATATCTTTGTTTCTTTTTTAACTGAACTTGCCTTAGGTGTTCCAGCTTTTTACTTGCATATGATTAGAGCTTAAATCTCACAAATATTCTGATCTGGCTTCAGGATTTAGCATACCACATCGTTCCTAGTCCTTTCACCAGTGAAGTTCAGGTACTAGAATTACTTACTTTTGAGAACTTTTGATTAATAATATGGAGTCCTACTTGCTTGTACATTAAACACAGGGAGGTAATTTGGATATATTTTACATACCTGTAATCTGTTATTTGGTTTATTGTATGTTTAATCTCATTTTTCTGCCCAAAATACTAAAAAGTAAGTATGTGTAAGGCTTGCTAGTCACTGCTTAGGTGTCATAGTTCCCTGAAGCAGAGTTTGCGGAACTGTATGTACTACAGTAAGCTCAGACTTGGAAAATTAATAGGAAATTCTCTGAGGATTTCAGTTTCCCAAAGGAATTTGTTTCCAAGAGAAAGTATTATATGTCTTCTAGCGACAGTGACAGTCATAATGAGTCCTCAAAGCAAATTTGAGGGAGGCAGATAACAACATAATAGCCAAGGTCTAATAGGAGCAATGCATCTACCTAACTATAATGCTGGTCAAGATGTGACTCAAGTCAATTATAGAAGAAGCTAACATCTGTAGTTGGTATGCAAATATGACAATAAATTAATTATCTTACTCCATAAATAGTGGACAGCCCAGGGCCCATTAAGTTTTCCTGCACAGCAGGAGGCTGCCCACCAGGATCTCCCCCAGAGTAGGGACACTTCTCAAGGTTACTTCTTGAGAACTCGCCTTTTAGTCACAACTGAAAAACAAAATTTGTCTTTTCCACTTCATTTATTAAAACATTGCATCATGTTTTAATGCAGCTCTTTTACTCTTTTCATTCTTTCCTTCTTTTTCATAATATTAGATTATATATCATAGAAATGATTTTTTTATTTTTAAAAAGCAATCTCTATTAAAAAAACAAAGTGTACTCAAGATAGTTGAGAAAGGCAATATCCTAAAAAAAGCTATAAAGAACCTTTATCTGTAGACAAGAATTTCCTTCACTGAATTCAAGACTTGAATTTTTTCCCCTTGCAGTTTAATACAGAAACAGAAATATTTTATTAAAAAATAAAACTGGAAATAAAGATGGAACTTCAGAAAAGAACCTTGTCTCCAGATACTGATTGGAGATTCATATTTGAAATTTATCTTGGCATTGCTTGCCCTGTCAATATAGTCAACCATATCCAGTGTACTATCCATCATCCTAGGGTTATGCATGGCAGACCTTCAAGGAGGAATACATGCCACATTTGAAAGAGTTATTCTTTATTCAGTATAATCATACACTGAATGAACACAGCTCCACTCCACCCCTGCAGCTGCACAATGTATTATCTACTGACTTCAACTGGAGCATTTTCACCTTGCAAAGCAAGGCCTGTATGGGTGCATATGTTGCATTACCTCAGCTACAGTTCTGGAAAAAGTCACTCCTCTCCCATTTCTGTTTCTCACACCCAGACTAAGAGATAGAGCAGCAACCCCATTTTAAGTTTAATAGCATGACATTTTTTATCTTTTCTTCATATGATCTTAAAGGTCTTTTCCAACCTTAACAACTCTATGATTCCATGATATTACACTCATTGCATTTATGGTCTGCATGATACCATAGAGATGTCTGTGTAGAGATACATATACATAAAGCATATTCTATAATGTGTTATATATGTATGCCTGTACATATGTGTTTCAACATATGCATATAACATACTTTTTAATGCACGCCCATATGGAAAAATATTTTGCTTGCTCATGATCTGTTTTGAAAGAACAGCCTCAGTCATTAATTGTTTACTGTTGAGGTAAAAAGAAGACTGGAAATTTATTATTTATATTATTACTTGCCTTTCCATGAGTTTAAAATGGAATAAAAGTTATGCTTCAAATACAAGTTTTGCATATTTAACACGTGCTAAAGAACGAACTAGACTCCACTGCCTGAAAAGGCACAGCAATATGCTCTTCGTTTTTGCATTAAACCCACATTTTATAACATTCTAAACCAAATAATTATATGCGCTTTCCATGGTGTTTCTAGCTGTAGATTGGAGGAGGAAGGTGGAACTTTCCTTTTTTAAGCTCTTAATCATGCATCTTCTTTCCATTAATAATGTAAGGGAACTTCAACAGTGAAGAAAACTGAAAAGGAAAAAAGTATTTACTCAGGTGGCTCACTACTGCAAGCTAATTTAGCATTTCATCAAATACAGATACACAGGTGGTGACCTCAGCTGGTTAAGCAATTTGCTTTCTTTTAAACTGCAGCTACAGATATGATTCTTTTCTTACTTTCATTAAATTTCTGTATTTCTTGATTTGTGATCTCAACCAATAATATGAACTTGAAGTCTGAAAAGGTCATAACAAGTATTCTGTATATTTCCATATCTGAAAACACTCAGATAACGCTATTGCTGACCCATTAGTAAGGTCAAGTTGTTCCCTTTTCATAACAACAAGTACCGTATTTCGAAGGAAATGTGTTGTTTCATTTTTAATGCAACTTGATGGTTTTGACAGGAAAAGATAATGACAGTCTAAAATAGCTTTCAAAAAAGTTCAAAGACTAAAAAAAGACATATGCATGCTACACAGCTTTGAAGTGTTCAAGAAATTGAAAGAAAATAATTTATTTATGGTGCTGTAGGAATGCAAATATTATTTATGTGGTATCAAAAGGGTGAGACTCCCAAATGCTAGTTACAGACAGAATAATCTGCTTTCACCACCAAATATAACTTTTTCATTGCCGAGTCTTTGAGCTGACCATTTCAACAAACTCTTGTATGTGGCTAACTTCCCCTGTGCTAATTCAGGTGTCCACCCTTAAATCTAAATGTTATAGATCTATGGAATTATCAATGTCTTCATTTTGCACATGTGGTTTAACCATGGTCAACAACTAAGCACCACACAACTCAACTGCTCACTCAGTACTGCCCACAGTGACATGGGGGAGAATCAGAAATCTAAAAGTGAGTTGAGATAAAAACAGTTTAAGAGGTGGTTAAAAAAAAAAAAAAAGGCAAACAAAGAGGGAGGAAAATAAGCCAGTACTGGACCAATGGCAGCCCCTGACAATCTCCATCCACCAGTTTTAATGCTGAGCATGGAATCATATGACATGGAATATCTCTTTCGCCAGTTGTGATCAGCTGTACCTGCTGTGTCCCCTCACAACTTCTTGTGAACCCCCAAGCCTCCTCATTGGTGTGGCAGCATGACGTACAGAAAAGGCCTTGACTCTGTCTAAGCACTGCTCATCAATAACTAAAAAATCCCTGTGTTATCAACACTGCTTGCAGCAGGAAACAAAGCCCCATCCTAGCTACTAGGAAGCAATTTAGCTCTATCCAAGGCAAAACTCATACAAGAATGTAGAGGTATAAACTCCTCTCTCAATCTATGGCAAGAAATAGTTACCAGCAGAGAGAAAAATATTAAAATCTATCTTTAGAGTAAGATGGGTTACCATCCAGAAATTCCTTCTCAATACCATAGATGATAGAGGTAGCTGAAGTTTTTTACTGCATTTCTATATATTAGAAGTCTGAAGCTAAGTGATATAACAGCAAGTAAATATTATTCACAATTATCTAGTGTAAAGACAGATCAATCTTTTGAAAATGCCTATCTTACTGGAGTTTCTAAAACTTCAAGTTTTAGCATTTCTTTTTCATAAATTGGGAATGTTGCAGTGGTTGGGATTATCAGAATTTTAGGTTTCGACTAGAGATGCATTTTCAAATATGAGTAAGTTTCTGTGTCTGGGACTTGAACCTGCTCATAAGCATACATACCTTGGATTTACTTTGGTTAGATAAAGCAAAAAGAAAAAAACAAAACAAAACAAAACAAAAAAAAAAATAAAAAAACAAACCAAAAAAATTGGAGGAAAAAATGGAAGGAGAGAAGTTAAATTTCTTCAAATATGAGCTTGAATGGTTAATAGTAAGAATGAAACATTTTGTAATTTTGATATAATATTACGATTTTACTCAGATTTCTAAGATGTTAGAATAATAAAATCACAGAATAGTAGAACAAAATAATACAATTAATTTGATCTGGCAGAGATGTCCTGAGGTTATTGGGGGAGCCTATCCCAGTATGCAACCACCCTCTTTTTCTAATATCCAACCTAAACCTCCCCTGACACAATTTAAGGACATTCCCTCAGGTCCTGTCACTGGTCATCACATAGAGAAGAGATCAGTGTCTACCTCTCCTCTTCCCTTCTTGACTAACTTCACAGTTCAGCCAGGTTTCTCAGACCCATGCCCAACTGAGATTTGAAAGTCTCCACTAGCAGTGAATCTACAAACTCTCTGGATGAACTATGCCAGTTGAACTGTAACTGATGCTGAGTACTCATGATGAAAGAAGAAAGAATTATGTATGAGAATACCTTCACAATAACTTTTCTCAGAAACAATTATCATAGAATTATAGGAACATTTACGTTGGAAAAGACCTTTAAGCTCATTGAGTGCAACTATAACATTGCCAAGTCTGCCACTCAATCATGTCCCTAAGTGCCACATCTATATGTCTTTTAAATACATCTAGGGATGATGACTCAAACCTGAATAGCCTGATCCAATGCTTGATAACCCTTTTCATGGAGAAACTTTTCCTAACAGCCATTCTAAACTTTCTCTGATGCAACTTGGGGTAATTTCTCATCCTGTCGCTTGTTACTTGAGAAAAGAGACTTCGCTACAAACTCCTTTCAGGAAGTTGAGAAGAATGGTAGTGTCTCCCCTCAGCCTCCTTTTTCTCCAGACTAAACAATCACAGTTCCCTCAGCCACTCCTTTTGAAACCTGGGCTCCAGACCCTTCATCAGCTGCCTGGTTCTTCTTTGGACATGACTATTACACAATTGTTATTTGATAAGATGCAGACTGATTACACTATTGTAAATGTCAAAACATAATATGCTCTATAGAGGAATCCTTAACCTTGGACTTAGTAGAAAACAGTGTCTACAGAGTGTTAAAAACAGAGAGGGAAAAAACTTCTATCAAAAGAAAGTGAATATTTTTTGTGTCATTTTGAAGAATAAACCATGGAATAAACCTTGACATGTCTTTACTGCTTTCTGATGGAAAAAGCAAGAGAACTTTATTGAAAATGACGCAGTCTTGATTAATTATTGATTTGGGCAGGTATAACAGGCCTACTGGACATACGGGTGAATTGCAAGTGTGTTAGAATGATATGTAATTGGTAATGTCAATACCATCTGATGCTGCAGGAACACTGTATTTGGCGGAAGAAAACTATACTCTTTTCACTACAGAAATGAATTCATTGTGGAATAACAACTCCAGGGAACTTTCAACTGCCCATCTAAAGTATTTGGAAACTCAGCTGCAAATATTTAAACTCTTATTTTAAAAATTATGTACACTGGGTCAAGTTCTGTAGCTTTCCCTGGTTAGTGTTCTGTAACTTGCTTTGCCTCTCTCTATATGAATATTGCTATCAGAATCTGTTAACTGGCAATGTGTTCCCTGAATATGACAGATATTCAGTACATGAGGGGAAACAGAAAAATTGGTCCCTCATTTAACTACCTGAATTTATTACCAACCACCCCCCCTCCCCCACAAAAAACAAACAGCAACAACAAAAAACCAAACAAAAATCCTCCCCATTAATTGAAAAAGGAAAAAAATCTTCTAAATATTTGTCAAACTTTTATTTAATGTTACATCTGCTTATTCTGATCCTAAAGAATTCAGAATCTAAACAGCATACTTTTGAAATTCTACTTGTTTTTCAGATAATTGGTAAACTATTTTCTTTATGTGCTTTTTTGTTTTCATCATCATCTTTACCTTAACCACTAGAGTAAATTAAATCTGCTTCAAGTAGAAAAATAAAATAATAAAAAACTAAATTGACCTTCTTAATGTTTTCTGCATTTTAGTATAGATGGGCCTAAATCAAACAACACTTGAGGGTTCTGAAGTGGCAACATATTGCTAGAAGCAATTTTCTCCTTGTATTTCTGTCTCAGCATGAAACAAGTTATACACTGCACCACAAAGAGAAAGTGTTTTTACAAGACTTCCAGCACAAGAGGGGCTAAAATCTCTATAGCAATTTAGAAAATACAGACACATAAAAATAGTACGCATAAAAAAAATCTGGTGGACACCTGGTGTCTGGTTCACTTTGTCCACAGTCTCCACAGCCTATGCCTAGTGGGATGCAATTCAGCCAGTGGTGGTCATGGGATGTCTAAAATCCAACTTAGTGCAGCAGCAAGATGCGAGCCCTTTTTTTCTACTCTAAAACCTAGACTTTTTAAAGCTTAGAAACAACTGAACAGTATCCAGATCATTGTTTTAAGGTATGATTTGTATTGGAGATTAAAATAACATTTAAAGCAGTAAAACATAGTGAAACAAAAGGAACTCATGGGGAGTCCAGTTCACGTGTCTTACCTTGCAGAATAGTGACCTAAATTTCAGGCAGCAGAATGTGAGGTCTCTACAGAGAGATGACTGTTCCACCACTTGAGTCTGGGCCAAAAGATATCTCTGATACAAATTCTCGCAAGTTCATGTAGTAATACTGGCCTTTTAAGTACTATGTGAATTTGCATTTAAGCATGCAAGCTGTCTACATGGTACATGATAAAACAGGATTATTTAAAACATGGGTACTTTTGTGTAAAGATTAGCTACCAAAATTATTTTAAGGTAAGAACACAAGGGAAATAGAATTACTATTTTTTACCTACCACAGGTTTTACAGAGGTTTCACATCTTTCAAAAGCAGAAAGACACTCAGGGATCCTCCAGGACATCTCAAATGGCACAAGACATTGTGGTTAAGGAGCTGAATCAGACTTCTACTGATTATTGAAAAAGCCAGATCAATCAGCTCAAATGGAAACATTTACAGCTAAGTTGGACACCTCAGGTTATAAAGAATTAAATTTCACATTATGGCTATCATTGGAATGGGTGGAGACCTTGCAATGAGCTGTATCAGGGCAATTAAAGTCTCTTTGAACACTGAGGGTGCAGACAGTCTACTCCAATAAGGTATCCTCTCTTTTTAAACGAACATGGTTTTGTACATGTTTATATATTTCATTGCAGCATGTGTGCAGCACACTTCAAGCATATTTGCAGAGTCTAGATACATGACATATGAGGTAGAGAGGCCTGATGGTTAGTTTTGTAGTTAGTTTATTCAGAAGATCTAAAAAACGTGCTAGACTTCTAATTTTAGAGATGTGCATACCCACAACTAGAGTTGTAGGCACCTGGGGAGCAAATATAACCACTGTATAAGGCAGCATCCAAGCAGTCAGTTTGAAGATCTCATGTTGGCCTGATTGACAAAAGAATCAGATAGTTATCTGAGAAGTTTTAAAGGACTTAAGTCTTACTTCACTAATATCCTGTGTGAATATGTCTGTGTATGTGCATGTGTGGCTGCTGAAATTTGTTGATATCCTAGAATTTTTGAACTACTTGTGTCAGGGGTTTATTTATGAAGGCTCGAAAGCTTTAATGGGAAGTTGTGAGCAGAAGATAAATTGGAATAAAATGTTGTCTATTTTAAAACTGAATGCCCCTAATTAATTTTCTCTGTAATCCCCTTTATTTCATTATGGGCAAATCAGACTGATCTTGGTAATCTGGAATTTAATTGAGAAACAGAGAATTCTGAGAATGGCTTAAGCAAGGAACATTAATCAAGATACAAGATCTAGCAAGTAAAAAATTAATACAACTCTAAAAGTTAAAAAAAGTAAGCAGAGTTAAAAATTGACTGCTTCTTCCTTGTTGAGTAAAGGAATTTATTACTGCTGCTGATAGATAGCTTGGGCCACGTCTATACTCTAGGGTCAACATAAAGTTTGGTGTGCTTTATCAGATCACCAGTTTGTCTAGACTGGAAGACGTCTTTGCATGTACTGCAGCTCCTATTTGTGTAAAGGTTTCTTTTCGATGGGGACCATGGACTACTACCATGATCAGGGCAGTATCTCAAAAAAACCCCAACAAAACCCACCAAAAACAAACAACAAAAAAATAAATCACCTTAGGAATAAAATTCCTAGTTTTTATGAAGCAGTCAGTTTTTGTCTCTAGTCAGGGTACTATTCTTGGCCTATTTAGCTTTATGATATGTCATATTGTTTTGAAAAACTCTGTTAAAGATGGCACATGTCAGTAAGTTAACTACATTTTTTCTTAACCTTTATTTTTATTATACATTTACTAGTTTTAGTCCAAGGCAGTCAAAGGGAGATTCTGAGTTGCAAAACTACCATATGTTTCTTTTATCACAGTTTCTCTTGGCAGCTCCTAACACGACACTTGTCTTAGTCTTAATATAAAATGTTTAGAAAAACTTGGGGTTTTCACTGAGAAACACAATTGAAAGAGATTTAAATGGAAGTACTAAACATCTTTAATTTCTTATTATTTTGCCGATGATAAAAATAATAATACCAGCAATAACTAAACATCAAAAATATAGCACTGCTCACGTTAGGGCAAAACATTTGTTGCCACCGGGATGCAAAATCAACTTAAAATGGGAAGAAAACATCTAACAATGGCTGATTACCTAAAATGCAGACCAGGAAAGGATTTCTGGAATATATAAATAATAATAAAAAAAAATAATAATTTTAATTAAAAATGTTTTCTTCTGTTATTAAATGAGAAGTCTCAAAAAGCAGGGAAATTTTGTCATGAAAGTATGCCACAAACACACAGTAATAACAAGTTCAGGCCCATAAAATTAGCAAATCATAAAAAAATCAGTTTCACATTGGTGTTAGTTCAGAAGAGTTTTTGAATTTATATTGCCCATAATTGTCTTTTTTTTTTTTTTAAATTTTGAAGGTTTCTTTTTCCTTCTGATATTTTATGATGCAAAAATTAGCTTTTTTCTTGCACTAGAGTATAAGTCATCATCATATCATGGCTAGGCTTCGCGAACGAAGATTTACAAGGGCTCTACCCACGCTTGCTACAAGCACGTTGGTGGCTAAA
>JAWWEW010000001.1:72303413-72321487 GCA_035583185.1 Anabacerthia variegaticeps | reverse complement strand
CCCGTGGACACACTTTGTCTGACCCTTCAGTTGAGACCTGACTAGCATGGGAGACCCTACCGGAGGCATGAACCACCCCCAGCACAGCTCGCAACCTCATAAGGGCACGCAAGCTTCTCCCCCACGACAAGGGGGTGTCCATGGAGAAGAGAGTATAAGTAGGTTTGTTATAATCTGAGCAGTTGTGACCATCCTCTGAAAACTTATGACAATACATCACAGTAGAGAGTAAAATGCATTCTACTAAGCATTAGTAGGGATAATAGTAATAAGAGATTGATTTTTTTTCTTTAGACAGGGTACAGAGAAAGTAAATCAAAGAAGTCAGCCTCCTGAGATTCAGTTCATCCCCAATTCTTCCTACTGTAAGGTTGAAATGTTTTGCTACAAAGCTGATAACATTTCATGACAGATACTGCACTACTTACAAATTTCAGCCTGGCATATTCAAGGTAGAATAAAAATCCTTCTCAGATGGAAGGAGTGTGAGAGAGCATTGTTATTCCCTATCACTATGTAAGGGTGTCTCTAGTTCTCATGACATTCTTTTTATATTTGGCATATACTAATATTCCTTTGAAAAGGGGCTTTTGAAATTAACTTGAAGTTGTTTTCTTTTAAAAAAAAATTAATTGTATTTCTGCAGTCCCTGTAAAATATTTTTAGTCCTGAGAAGATATTGAATATAATTAGAGTAATAAATTCTACCAAAAAAAAATAAAAAAATTACTTGCTCTTAGCAGCTTTCATTTCAATTAATCTGGATGATTGTTTTTTCTTTAGTTTTATGGAAGGAAATTAAACATTTCTAACTAGCTTTCTCAATAACATTATTTAGTATGTGTTTTTCATGTAATGTGATTAGTTGCCTCGTTAAATTAAATGAGACCAGATCATTGTTTCGTTGAGATCTTTTCCTTACTCATGAGGAACTCCTTACTTCCTAAGCAAGAAAAAAGTTTGTCAGGGAGACTAATTCTTGTGGAGACACACTATTTTGTCGAACACTGACTTTCTGACAGACTCATGGCTGATGACTAACCGTAGTATGGGCAGATGAAACACTGGAGGTCAGCAAAAACAGAAAAGAAAAAAGAAGAAAAAAAAAAAAAGAACCTCTATATTGGCAGCTCAGTCCCACCCCTGAGAAGCCTTCTGCTGAGTTCTTGCAAGAGAAACAAGTCAAAGGACAGGAGGATATAGAAACTTTAAAAGGTTGCCTATACTAACATCCAAAGGTATTTGAAATAGACCTATGTGTAGATGTCTCAGATTTAAGACTCTGCAGGTGAGCTCAATGTCCAACAACCCATCAGGATCAGTAGAATGACAGTAGACTGCATGAAACCTAGACTATTGAGTCTACACCAAAATGAGATATTAGGAGTGGGATTGTATTCTCTACATTAAGGCACCTACTACTTTCTAGGCACTGTAAGGTACCTTTCCTAGCTTCCTCCTGGCTGTAAAAGGAGGTAGATCTTTTAAAATTTCTGTGTATTAAGTTTATGTGACAAAGTTATGGTAGCACCAGGGTAAGAGGTGAGGGTGGTGCTTGTTGCAGGGGTGGTTTCTGGGAGAAGCTGCCAGATGCTCCCTCCATGTCCAACAGAGCCAATGCCAGCCAGCTCCAACACAGACCTGATGCTGACCAAGGCCAAGCCCCTCAGCAACAGTGGTAGTGCCTTTGGCATAACAGATTTAAGAAGGTGAAAAAAGCCCTACACAACTGCAGCCAAAGCAGAAGAATGAGAATATAAGAAAGAAACATTGCTGATTGTGTTATATTGTAGTATAGCTGTAAGTCCCACATATTGCAATCATACCAAAGCTGATAGAAGTTAGTAGAAACAGACATGTGTTTTATAAAAAGACAGTTAATGCCTCCCTCTGAAATTCTGCTATGAATCAGACATGGAGAAAATTACAGTGTGATAAAACAAAGAAAGAAACATGTTTGTGATCAGGCTGGGACTGGGGAAATTTGTAGAACTTGATACAACTTACATCCTGGTGTCCTTGTTTTAAGGCGATGTTTCCAGGGAAACTGGAGCTTAGGTGGACTAGAGAGCCCTCTTTCCCGGGCTTAATGCAAATTTAAAAATACATTGAGACTCAGGAGGAGTGAAGTAGAAACAAAGTAACGATGTTTACTGAAAACTAGAAGGCAAAAACCAAAAATGAACTACAAACACACAATAACAGAGAGGGAACATCACCCAGAAAAGCCTCTGCCCACTGCTGTGTTGTGGCAGCAACTGGTGCTTCCTTGGGTGCCCCTAGAGCTGCTGAGCAGGCGGTGCCGGTGGGCTGTCTCGGAGGATGCAGCACCTGGTGGTGGCAGCCGTGCCCCGGTGGCGAGGGGCGGGCAGGAGGCGGCGGCCGCAGCGGGAAGGAAGCTCCGGTGCGCAGTGCTGGGGGCGGGCGTGGGACGGGAGGGTGCCTCGCTCCGGAATGGTCCGCGGAGTGGGGTTTACCTCACACAGAAGGGACTGCCGCCGGCCAGCAGCTACGTGGGGTTTACAGAAGGAGGAGGGTAGGAGGAGCAGGGACCAGCTCGGACGGTGCGACAAAGAAGGGGACTGGCTCTGCTGGCACGTCGGGGATGGCTGGGAGAGATGGGGGGGCAGCAGTTCCTTCTCAAGAGCCGAGCAGGGAACAAAGAGACAGAGCATGTCATGGCAGGGGTCCTTATACCTTATTCCCCGGAGGGTTTCCTGTGATTTCATCTCCTGATCTTGGAGTGGCAAACACCTCAAAGTCCTACTTAAACCCTCCCGCCCGCTCCGGCCGGTCCTGGCGCCACTGTCAGCCCGCGCCCCCTCATGGTGGTGTGGTAAAATTACAAGGGACCACTTCAGACCTCCAACACCTGGCTGTGCCACAGTGCCTCGATGGAAGGAGGCAGCACCGGCCCAGGTAGGAAGGGAAAAACACTGACTCAAATGTAAATTATAATAAAATATCTTTGGATGCTGCCCAGTCTTAGAAATGCCGTGTGGCCTTACTCTTGCTATTATAATGTTAAATAAAAGGGGAGCACTGGAAATACGAATCTTTTGGAACGAGAAAAATAAGTTACACAGCTGAGGCCTATTTGCAAAGCAGGTTACTGAAATAATCAATATTGCAAGTATTATAATGCTAATCTGTGGCTTCTGTGTTAAAAGCATTGCTGTTTCTATTTACAAAACAAAACAGTTTTCTGGGAGAGTCGTATTCCAGAATAATTAAGATGTTAATTTAAGACACCCAGCTAAATATGACTACTTAATTTGGTAACATTTTGTTCACAGGACTTAATTATGTTTACATAGTAGATGTTGACAAGTTCATTAACTACCTTTTATTTGTTCAGCAAGTAGTGTGGGGGAACCTGCATCACGGGTTGGCTAAATCTCTAAAGAGTCAGTCTACATTGTGTATTTGTTTCCTGGAAATATATTATTTATAACTTTTAAAATACATTCACCACGGTTTGGTTTCTACTGTTTTGTTTCTTAGTTTCTTTCTTAAACTACCTGTCCTCAAAAAGTATGTATCTTTCTAAAACAATAAAATAGTAAATTAGAGCATAAAGGATTGTTGCAGAGTTTCTGCTGCTTTTTTTTTTTTTTTTTTTTTTTTTTTTTTTTTTTTTTATAATAGGCAATACCTTCTCTGATACTATCAACTTGTTCTAGGGTTGTAATCTTCTGAGGCTTCCTCAACTCCAAATTTTTTAGAGTTGTTTTGCACAAGGTTATGTTGGTTCTTTTTCTGTATTTCAAAAACAAAGACACAAACATTCTCAAGAAATTACAACTTTTTAATTAACATACAAAGACTAGAATCCTGCCTAACTCTCACTGAAGTAGGATAATGAAGACTACTGATGTTCAGACCTTGGATTCTTTAACAAGATGTGAATAAATAGTAATTCTTTACACTATTTATCTGTTTGTATAAGATTTCTTTGTTTAGTTGTATATCATAGTCCAAATTTTGGTGATATTTTAATTTTATTATTTTTAGATTTTTTTTTTCACTTTTTCCTTTCTCTAAATATTTAGATTACATAAAAAAAAATATTTCAAATTGCACTGTAAAGTAAAAGCTAGAAGCTCCTACTTGGGGTTTCATACACTCCAAGTATTTTTTAAAAAAATAGCATTATGTCTTTATTAGTGATATTTTTATTTAAAATTAGTTCAAGCAATTAAGTTTTACATAGTATTTTATGCATCTCTTCTTATTTCATCTTACTTTTTTGCTTAATATGTTGATTCATTTATTTATTGTTCCTGCATTTTTATAAGCATTTAAGAGTTCTATAAAAATGGTGATTGAACGTACAGAAAGTTATTTTAAAGTACCTAATTGAATCACATTTCAGTTCATCACTGACTTGTACATGTGGGACATGGGATTTTGGCTGCCTAAGTGGGTAACGAGTAGGAAGGAGTGGGAGTGCTCTGAGCTTCCCAGATCCTTCCAATTAATAGGTCATAGAGATAACTCTACTTTCCAATATCTTTTTGCAGAGTTTTGCAAGAAGTAATTATAGTCTATAAATAAACAAAAAGTAGGTTTATTATGCACTTAGAACAACAGACCTTTCAGTAATCCAATACAGTAATTTGAATAGCTAAATATAAAATAGGAAACTAAAGTATTTAAGTATATTAACATCAGCAGAGCAAGACAGTGAATATGTTATAATTAAATACATAGAAATGAGAAGATTTGAGTCTAATTTTAACAAATGCTGATGATCTAAGGAACAAATCTAAATTCTAAAAGAGGTATTCAAGAAGTTATTTTGCAAAAGTAATTTTAATGTTTTATTATTATACAAAGATACTGTGATGGTGTTTATTTATCAGCATTTTTATTCAGTTTTGTTCGCAAAAATATGTTGATTCTTCTTGATGCTCTGGGGATATTGCATCAACTTAGGGGCTGAAATTGGACTTTGAGATAATAATGTCTCAAAGTGTTTACAAATACATTTCCTTATCATTAACAAAGGAAGAATCTCTTTATGGTAGATAAAAGGTACCAGTTTAGCCTTGCAGATGGAATACTTAACAAAGTTGTAAATCTGCAGTCTAGACTGATTACAGTATGTGGAACTCAAAGAATTTTAATCCCTTTAACAATTAACTGCCTGAAAAATGTTCATATATCAGCTGTGTCAGAAGACAGCTTGTTAATAAGTGAATATCCTTTCCACCCTTTCCATTTGACCTTGTAGAGCACTTTCCAGTAAAATAAGTTGCTTGAAGCCTTTTCTTTTGAGACGTTTGAAACAGAAATAAACATAGCTGGAGAAACAGAAGAGAGGAAGAATAGCATACTGAATATAAGCTTTGAGACTATGAGTAGCACCAAGTAAGATAAGTGAGTTTGTGACCACATAAACAAAATTATCATCATATCTGTTATGATGCCAAGATGGTTTGCAGTGATATTAGTAGAATGAATGCAGAGCCGTAGGCTTTAAGACAGTATCTACAACTTTCTTTTATTTCAGGATATCTAGTCTAAGTAATATCAGTCCAATTTAATTAAAAAAAAAAAAAAAAAAAAAAAAAAAAAAAGGCAAACTCTGTGAATGTGTCTAAAAGAAATAGCAATACGAATTAGGTCCAAGGTGATGTTATTGACAGGCAGTAATTAATATACTATGTTTTATTTTTTTCAGAAAGCCCAGTCCTGTCTTCATGGGACTTCTTTAAAGATGACTAGAATTTGATAAGTGGAATGTTAAATGCTGTAGTGGACATACTTTCAGCATAAATACTGTGTGTAATCCAAGTGATTCTATTGATCTGTTTGAAATGAAGAAAATAATCTCAAAGACTGCAAATTTTCTTACCTACATAAAGTTATCATAGGTAAGATGTCTCCCAAATTCTATTTTGTCAGTCTAGCTTACAAACTATATTGTTGGTTTCTACTAAAGATCATTATGTTATTTAAACTTCAAATGCTTTGCTTTGCCTAAAAATATCACAGGTAGCTTTTGAGGTGCTATTTTATTTCTCTGTTTCTGGCTCTTTATCTCTTTCAAAGGAGGAAACTTGTTGAATTTAAAGAGTGAATATATATGAGACAAAGGAATAAAACTGAATGAACACAACAAAACCCCACAAATTATGGATATGTTTTATGTTCCAACAACTGTAGTTATGAGCAGAATATTGTATTCTTTGTGAGAGTTATGCCTTTCAGTATATACAAGTGTAATTCATTTAAGTGGATACAGGAATCTATTTGGAAGGAGAGGAAATGACAAATTACTGAAATAAATAGATTTTAAAACAGGGTAATTTAAACTGTACCCATGAATATACTATTTAGAAGACAATTTCAGTTCCAAGTGTTAAATAATGCAAGTGCTATTTAGGACAGCTCTGATATAAGCTTTATTAGTTCGTATCATTCTCTGTCAAGTGATTGCAGAGACACCACATATCTACCTTTTCAGGGGGAAAAAAAAAAAAAAAAAAGGTTAACACCACCAAGTATCCATGCCTGGAAGGGAAGAACTCCTTAGATAGCTTCCTAAGTGTCACACTAATATGAAGGAATGAAACAATAATGTGCCATGTAGAGATGACTTTTAGTGGAGCTTATAGGAGTGACATAACCAGTATTATACTAACTCAGAATTGAGGAGTAGGAAATCACCACAGACTGTTAGATTTTAGTTGAAAGGAATGTCCTTCTAGTTAGGATCCATTTCTTAGTCGAATCTCATATCTGAATAATTTTGCCTCACTTCACAAGCAAAAAGCTAAAAGTTTTCAAAGCAAAAGTTTTCAAGGTTTGGAACATGGACAATAAGATTGAAAAAAAGTGAAATCCCAAAGCAAAGTTTAAAAATTATGAAATGTTTGTACAATGTGTAGCTTCCACGTTTCAGTATCAAGATAATAAAATATTGTTGACATCCATTAAACTATTACATAGCTTGAAAATATGGTGGTGTTTTGTTGGTTTGGTTTGGTTTGTTTTTTTTTTCTGATCAGATTAGCACTGGTCAGAAGTGGTTTATTTTTAATCAAAATACTCTATACAAAGTTGAGATATGTAAAGGACCACTGGCAATTCTTTTTGATACTCCTTTTTTTCAAGAACTGTGATTCCCAAAATGGTACGATGTTGCTATTAATGTCAGTTTTCTGCTGGAAGAACAGTGAGCTTACAACAACAAAGATTTTCAAACACACAGATGAAGAGAAAAGCAATCAAGGAGAAACCATGTGTAATAGGGACAAGAAAGGAAAGCAGCTTTGATAAAGTATGCAGTCTGAGCTAACCAACAGCATTAGAAGGTGACCCTACTTTTTTTCCCCTACTTGTTTCGATTTCTACAGTTTCTGTATCATCAATTTGAGTAACTTTCAGTAGTGCCATTTATGATTAAAAAAAAAAAAAACCAACAAAAAAACTCACAAAAAAACAACAAACCCAAAGTTGCTTCATTCTTTTTACAGTAGATGAAACAACAGCAATAAAAAAGAACAAATTAAAAAAAAATAAAATTAACACATTTCATTTGGCAAATCTGTTGCCAAACCCAGATAGAGACTTTGTTACAATAATGGGTTGCAAAAAGATTTATTAACACAAATTAAAGAGGTAAATGAAAACAGTGATGTACACTGAAGAGATGTTCATTAGGAAAAATGGCTGTTAATTTCATGCTAATACTGGTGTTAATTTACTTTGTAAATTCCAAATAGATTCTTAAAAGGCTGCTGGTATGATCAACCATTTAATGGACTGGATACTTTTTGAATATGTTGTTATTACGTTTTAACTGTTTTTCAAAAATAGTCATGGAATTGCGCTGGAAAACAGATGTTCCTTTCAGAATAAAATTTTTGCCTTACAGAATGCAGAAAGCTTGGTGCCCTTGAGTCTTGGAGCCCTTGATTCAAATAAATGCTTTAGTGTTGCTTCTCATAGAAATGATTTTTCATGGCATATTGATGCAAGGAAGACAGCAGGAACAAGTAGCTACAAGAAGGCTAAAGGAGAGTGCAAAGGGATACCATTTTTTTCTTGCAGTCAGATCTAGAACAGTGCAATATTGCACTCTTTGAACAGTTTTAGAGATGTTAATGTATTTCTCTCAAAATAAATAGTATTACAGTGCTTGAGTATAGACTAGCAAGAGAAGGCATGAACAGAAGTCCTTCTGTTTTTGGAGTATTTTGCTATACAGGTCAAATGATTGAACTACCTTACTATTCCTCTACTATTAAGCCAGGGGAGATTTTGCCTTCTATTTGGGTGTGATATGAAACCTCTCTCATAATCCCATTAGGTCTGTGAAATAAACACGGCATCAAGGTCTGTGCATGAAAGTGAAACAATCACATAGGACTATGAGATAAGTGAATATGAGGAAAAGTAGAAGTGTAATCCACTAACCTGAAATTTAATAAATCTGATTTGGGCTTGGGTACAGATGTATATTTACATGATTGTTCCATGCCGATCAGTTATCTGTGAAGGAAATTAGTTTCTCAATTCAAAATATGAATCTCAGCTCTTTAAATTAAGTGATCATCCTTTTATACATGAGAGAATGTTGTGGTTTAGAAATGGTACTCACCAGTTAAATGCCTCCCACTGAGACTCTCCCAAATGAGATGCCACCTGCTTGCTCTCCCCCTTCCCGCTCAGGGGATGGAATTGAGAATTGGAGGTGAAAAAGGTGAAAATCACAGGCTGAGATAAGAAGAATTTTTTTGGGAACAGCAATGAGTTAGGAAAATTAATACCAACAGCAACAGTATTTATAACAAAGGTGTAAAAAAGGGAGTGATTTACATACAAAATGCTCACCAAGCCCAGGAGAATGAGAAAATTGCAGATGCACCCTACATCCACTAGGCTGCTTGCTCCCCTGACCAGAACATAATCTCTTGAGATGGACTTACACTCCAGACTGCACATGTCTAATTATAAGTGTCTGCACACATATATTTGAGCTTCCACGACAGATGTATGGCTCAGATGAATTGTCAAAATTCCCTAGTTTGTCTTAGCTTTCACTGCAATTTGGCATAAAATACTGTCTTGCCTGAGCTCCAGTTGCTGACCTGTGAGGGCAGAGGTCAGGTGCAGATCTAGCCTAATGAAAATGTCTCAAATACTCTATGGGGTTTCCATTGACATTTGATACTCATGTTTGCCTCTGAGGAACTACCCTATAATTGATAGTGTTGGGATCTGGTATCTTTCTTTAGGGCTATCAAAAGTTCCTCATGTGAGTAGCTCTCTGAATCACTGAGTTGCCAGCATTAGCCAATTGGATCCCATGACTAAGTTCAGAAGTCTGAAGTCTGAAGCTCAATACAACACCTAACATTTAAATACGTAAGTTAATGCAGATGAATCCTGTTCTTAATATTCCATAATGACATTAAAGGGGATGGTATGTTTTCTCTATTCTAGGCATTTGTAATGCAACTGTTTCTACTATTTGTTGCAAAGAAAGACATATATCGAGTCACAGCAAAACAGATTTTTTCAGTATGCACAAATATCCCTCACCAAAATTTCTCTAAATCTAAAGTTCAAGATAATATATGATCCAGCCATTTGAAAATAAGGAAATCATTCAGAGACTACTCACGTGCTTTGGGTTCTATGTTCTCAGCTTAGAGATCAAGGAGAAGAAATCATACTGGGGAGTTTTACTGAAGTGCACTGAGTCTTTTCTTCAGGGACAGCTATTCTTTTTTCTCATGCTTGTTGCCCAGACAACAACTTACGCAGTGATCTGTCATCACCAACATAAAGCATTATTATAAAACTGTTGAGATTTAGCATTAGATAAAATAGAATTGAATAGAACAGGATAGAACTATTTCAGTTGAAAGGGACGTACAAGGGTCATCTAGCCCAACTGCCTGATCAATTCAGGGCTGATCAAGTTAAAGCATGTTATTAATGGAATTGTCCAAATGCCTCTTAAATGGGCTTGAGGCATCAGCAACCTCTCTAGGAAACCTGTTCCAGTGTCAGACCACCTTTTAGTAAAGAAATTATTCCTAATGTCCAGTTTTAACCTTCCCTGGTGCAGCTTGAAACCATTCAACATGTCCCGTCATGGTGTAGCAGGGAGAAGAGATCAGCACCTCCCTCTCCCCTACAGTTCCTTTATCAGAAAACTGTAGAAAGCAATGAGGTCACCCCTCAGTCTCATTTTGTTCAAACTAGACAAGCCCAAAATCCTCACCTGCTCCTCATAAGGCATTTCTTCCAGCTTTTTCAGTTGCTTTGTTGCTGTTCTATGGATGCATTCAAACACCCCCACATCCTACTTAAATTCCAGGACCCAGAACTGCACACATTATTCAAGGTGAGCACTGTGAATGTGGGAGAATAATCAGCTCTTTTAACTGGCTGGTGATGCTGTGTTTCGTGCACTTCAGGATGTTTTTTCATCTAGGCAACACTGACTCCTATTGAACCTGTTGTTAACCAGAATCCCCAGATCCCTTTCTGCAGGGTTTCTTTCCAGCCACTTTTCTCCAAGTTTATACTTATGCCCATCATTATTCTATTCCGGGCACAGAATTTGTTATTTGGACTTCTTAAATTTCCTCTCATTAATAATTGCCCAATACCCTATTATAGCTATATCTCTCTGCAAGGCATTTTGTCCCTTAAAAAAATCAACAGCACCTCCTAGTTTCATATCATTAGCAAACTTGATAATGGTGTATTTAACTTCTGCATTTGGATCATTGATAAAAACATTTAAATGAACTGGCCCCAGAGTTGAACCCTGAGGAACACCACTGCTGAGTGGTTACCAGCTGGATGTAGACTCATTCACTAAAAACCTTTGAGCTCTGCTCTTCAGCCAGTTCTTTACCCAGTACAGTGAGCTTGTTCATCCCACAGCTGGTCAATTTGTCCAGAATGATACTGTGAGGGATAATATCAAAACCCTACTAAAATCCATAAATACTACATCCACTGCCTTCCCTTAATCCACTAGATGGGTGACCTTATCACAGAAGGATATGAAATTAGTTCAACAGGACTTTCCCTTTTTCAAAGCCATATTTACTGTGACAAATGATGACATTATTCTTTAAATGTCTTTCAATAGTACCCAGTGTAACCTTATCCGTATTTTTTCTAGGAACTGAGGTTAGACTAACAGGACTGTTTTCCCTCTACAGACTCACTATATGAGGCTGGGAGAAGAAGGAGGATGTGATAACGTTTTTCTTCCCAGGTAATGGTAACTCATGATGGAACCTTGCTTTCCTGGAGATGTCTGAACATCCGCCTGCCCACAGGAAGTGGTGACTTAATTCCTTGTTTTGCTTTGCTTTGCTTTAGTGCATGGCCTTTGCTTTATTTATCAAACTGTCTTTATCTCAACACATGAGTTTTGTCACTTTTCTCTTTCCCACATCACAATGGAGGCCCAGGGGTGGGATGGGAGAGATATGATTGAGCTGCTCTGTTGTGCTTAGTTGCCAGTTGAGATTAAAACAAAACAACAATTTATTTAGTAATTGCTTATCTAGTCTTTCTACAAGGCAGACTAATTTGGAGATCCTTCAGTAATCTAAAGATGTGAATGCATAGTGTTTAGCCCTTATTTTGAAAGCATGTATGTAAAAACCAGGGCCAAAAGATCACAAAGGAAAATGGAAGCTCACAAAATTAATTTCTGCTATGCACTCCTTTTGATGATGAAACTAAAACAAATTGATATAGACAGGTCTTTTGGGAAACTGCCCTACTGCAATTCCCCTGATGATGCCCATTACATAAAGTTATTGTATATGAGCTTATGTTTTCAACAGTAGGTCTTCCAAAGAGGTTCCCACATGAAAATTGATTTTTACCTTATTGATGATAATATTTTCAAGGAATCAAGATTCTCCATGGATTCCAGGTGTTCCTGGCTCACCTTGTACAGGAAAGTTAATACACAACATGTTAACAAATCTGCCAAAAAGCCAAAAACTTCCATTTGAGAGAGAGTTCAGAACTGCAGCAACACTAAGGAACAAACTGAAATAAAGGATTAGACATCTAATATTTGATACCTGAGCCAATAAATTAGGACAAGCTTTAGCACGACAGAATGACCAAAAAAAAGGTCAAAGACAGGGAATTTCTGCTATTAAGTACCATCTTTCTGGAGCTACATGAGGTGTATAACAAAATTCATCTCTATGTAATGGAACATGGATCATTTAGGGCTTCAGCACTCACTGGAACACGTGCCTGCTAGGTAATTTTTTGCAGTATGATTGTCTAGAAAAATGATCATCAGTGAAATTGGCAGATACTACCAAATATTTTCTGTCTTCTGTTTCACTGGGAAGAAAAAAAAAGTGGTCAAAGAAGTAACTTTAGCTTATTTTTTTACAAAGTCTTTTCCTGCAAAAATTTTAACCAATGATCATGTTATTTTAACTGATTGTGTTTTCTCTTTTCAAGTACTTGCAAATACTTATAAGGATTGTCTTGTCTGGTAAGGAACTGATGAGGGAGCTTTCTGGTTTTCTGGTATTTTGTTTTGGATCTCAAACTCTATATATATTAAACTTATGCTACAATTCAAATGGCCAAAAGTTTCATCCTACCTTTTGGAACAATAAAATATTAAATCCATTCACAAGTTACAGCAATCTGACTAGACTTTTTCCAGTATAATTAATAACTGCTGAGCAGCTCCTTTATATAACTGAGTAAAATGAAGACTTGCTGCAATCTAAACTATCTTTAGTACAGAGAGTTATCTAACATTGTAGGAAACAAGTAGTTTTCATACTCAGGAATTTTTTGTTTTCTACTTATGAGTAATAGTCTCTTTTATAATTGCCTTTTTATTAGTATGGGATTCAAATGGAGTTAATGGTCGACTCTTATTTGGTCAAATGAAAGGAAGCTTGTAAAAAATAGTGGTGGGGTGTTCTTTCTTCTGGTTAGATGCTTTTAATTCTTAGAAACATCAGTAGGATATTTGGCACAGTTGTGACAGAATCAGCATCTTTAAGAAAGAGAGAAAATACATGCTGAGGAATAAATTGGGAAAGTATTACAAGACAATGAGAAAGCACTGATATATCTGCTGCTAAGTCATAACTTAAGCAGTGTATGCTTATGTATCCTATCAGAGAACTTGCCCACATGAATCCAAACACATTTTGTTAGAAAATCACAAAATTTCAGCATGCATAGCCACTACTTTTCACTGAATGCACAAAGGTAAGTCTAGTGTCTCTCTTGGTCATTGAAGACAAGTCTATAAACTGCACTTCCCCAGTGTCGATGCCTATGTAGGTGGGAGCTAAGCTGTAAAATGAGCTCTCATAATGCAGTAGAACAGTAGAAAATCTCAGAAGGACAGAGGCTTGCAGAAGTTTGAGGATTAGATAAAATGTTACCAGCCCTTATGTTGTTTTATGGGAAAATTAAAGAAAGGGAAAACTTTTCTTTATGCTTTTCCTGGTTTCACAGAATTGATGATGACTAAATATATAAAATCCAATGTATTAATGGTAGTAGGGTTCCTCACTCCAGTAATGTGATGTTTATTCTTTCAGTGCTTTCTGTGGCAATAACAAATGCAAACCCCACTTGTCTGAAATAAAACTGATGAAAGCAAGCTCTGATATGTATAGGGATTAGTGAACTCAGGACACAGGGATCAAAGTACTGAGAAATAATGTGTGTGAAAGACAGAGTCCATAAGAGATGTGGGAAGAGACAGGAGGTCTGTGATTCTGCTGAGCAGCTGAGAGACTAACTTTTTTTGTTTTTTTTTAAGGTCAGACAGTACTAATGAGGACTTGTCTGTGAAGGGACTCCGTTTGTTTGCTTTTCGTGAGGGCTTTGAAAACCTGACTTTGTTTCCTCAGGAGATGTGCATGACTTACTGATCTTTTAAGTGACCTATGAAAGTCACATATATTTGATGGAGAACAAGAGAAAACAAAAACCATTGTAGCTGAAGGTAAAATTGAATGCCTAAGAGTATGAGAAATTGTGGCAGCCTAATGAAAGATCATGATAACAACTTGCCCTTTGGAATGCGCATATTGGACAAGAATATATGTCCTTTATGTACAGCTGCACATAAGGGTTTGTGCTTATGTTGTAGGTTGACCCTGGCTGGATGGCAGGTGCCCACCAAAGCCATTCTATCACTTCTTATCCTCAACTGGACAGGGGAGAGGAAATATAACAAAATGCTCATGGATCAAAATAAGGACAGTAAGAGATCACTCAGCGATTACTGTCATGTTCAAACTGGACTCAGCTTGGGGAAATTAGTTTAATTTATTATCAAAGTAGGATAATGAGAAATGAAAACAGATCTTAAAAATACCCTCTTTCTACTCCTTCCTTCTTCCCAGACTTAACATCTCTCCCAATTCTCCTTAATTCCTCCCACAGCAGTGGCTAGGGGGATTTGAATGGGAGCTGCAGTTAGTTTATCATGTGTTGTCTCTACCTTTCTTTCTTCCTTAGAGGAAGGACTCCTCACACTCTTTCCCTGCTCAAGTATGGGATCTCTCCCATGGGAGACAGTCTTCCATGAACAACTTCAATGTGAGTCCTTCCCATGGGCTACAGTTCTTCATGAACTGCTTCAGCACGGGTCCCCTTCCACAGGATGCAGTTCTTGAGGGAGGAGCAGACTGCTCTACCATGGATTCCATATGGGGTCACAGGACCTGCCAGCAAACCTGCTCCAACAGAGTGTCCTCTCTCCGTGGGTCCAAAGCTCCTACCAGAAGCCTGCTGGAGCACAAACCCTTCATGGAGTCAGAGCCACTTTTGTGTATCAGTTTGCTCTGGTGTGGGGTCCTCCACAGTCTGCAGGTGGCTATCTGCTCCACCATGGACCTCCATGGGCTGCAGAGGAACAGCCTGCCTCACTGATCTTCACCATGGGCTGCAGGGGAATCTCTACTCTGGTGCCTGCAGCACCTCCTACCCCTCCTACTTCACTGACCTTGGGGTCTGCAGGTCTGTTTCTTTCACATATTCTCACTTCTCTCTCTGTTTGCAATTGCTGTTGCATATTTTTTTCCCCTCCCTTCCTAAAACTATTCCTAATACCAGAGGTGCTGCTGCTGTCACTGACGGACTCAGACTTGGTCAGCAGTGGATCCATCTTGGAGCTGGCTGACACTGGTTCTACTGGACATGGGGAAAGCTTCTACCAGCTTCTCACAGAAGCCACCCCTGTACTACACGCAGACACCACTGCCATGACCCTCTTCACTCCCAAAACCTTGTCACACAAACCAAATACAGCTGACACTCATTTCAAAACAAGTTCCACATATTTTTTATTTTTTTCTGTAAGTACATTGTGCCACCACTGCATTTTATGTTATTTATATGTGAATAACTTTTTTTTTTCTTTACTTGGTACAAGTATATTTTATATACACTGAAAGTATCAGCTTTTGTTGAGTATTAAAACTCTAGTCATGATGCTTTTTCCCCTAAGTTTTGTTGGATCAGAGCTTTTCTGAAATTTCACTGTCCCTCATATTTACTTTTACCCATGGAGAATTTCAGTGTTACGCTTGCTTGTGTGGTTTCCTTTACTTTGTACTCAATCTAATTTTATAGTCATTTGAATACTGGCATTCCTACCTACCTAAATGCATATCCCTTAATATTTGTAACTGTGTCATGGATGACAAGCTTTATGGATGCAATACCGTACAAACCCTCCTACTGAATCCATTTGCAGTGAATCTTGCTCTTAAACATTGTTTTGTGTGCAATGCTTTTCACGCAAGTAAAAATCTCCTCACTTTCACAATTTTTATCTAGTGTTTTCCTTATCCAATATGGTTTTCTCCTTTTCTTTAGGATAATTGATCTTTGTGCTATGAGCACTGCATAAGTGACAAATAGACTAGGGTCACTGCTCTAAGAATTGCTCTCTGTGCTATCCCTTATCTAATTTCTAGTACCTCCTTCTGCAAGTAAGACGCACAGATTTGCAACACTTTTTACCTATCACACAATGGATGAGTTAGCCAAAGACCAAAAAAATTGTATGTCAGTGTAGAGGATAATATTTTCATGACGAAAAAGAATCTGTAACCTAGGATACGCAGGCAAAAAAAAAGAAGATGCGAAAGAAACCCTGCCTCTATAACTAAGAAGTCAGCTCATGCTTCATGGGGGTAGATCTTATATACTTTAAGTCATATGACATCTCTCTCACTGGATTCTTTTCCAATTTGTGACCCTCTACTTTTCTTTCCTGATGTGATATTTCTGCATAATTTCCTCTATACTCAAGGTTTCAACTCTTTTATTGTAAATGACTCAGAGTTCTCACTTTTCACTTCTGACCTCTCTCCTCTGTTTAATCCATCATCTATCATCTCCATTTTAACATGGCTCATCATGATGTTCCTATTTTCTTCCAATAATCCTCAGGAGGACTTCTGAATATAGAGTTATTCATATGAATAAGGCAATTTTATTTTAACTTGGAGCTTTTCTGTCTGTGTTTTAAATCTCGGAAGGACAAAGTGAAAGAATGTTCCAATCAATGAATTGTAAAATTGTTCCGTAGCTCATGCAGCACTGTACATTTTCTTTCTTGTTAAATATATATTTTTTTTTTTTAAAAAGGATGCAAGGTACTATTCTACATAAGTTGCAAAAGATCTTATACTCATTTGGTACAGACTTTTGCCACTGCACAAAATCAGGGCATATAATATTTTAAAGTCAGTTATTACCTTTCCCCATTTTTTTTTCTTTAATATCCTCTTTCTCACAAAGACATATTTCTAGAATTTCATTTCTCTGACCAGCATGAATTCTATGTAGTCTAAATTTATTCACAGCCATCTTGCATCTATTTATTTCATGCGTATATTGTCCCATAACCTATTCTTATTCCCAGTGCTAACATTTGAGTCAACAATCTGGTGCAAGTTACCCGAGAGTCTTTAGAAGCACAGTCTTACCAGCAGGACATGCATTACCTGAGTTAAATGCACAGAAGTGTAGCACTCATCCCCACTTCAGCACCAAATCATAAAAGCAGACACAGGTAGTGACAAGACCACAAGCACATATTCCTCAGCAGTGTATGGATGGAAAGAGTAGTGAAATCTGCACATCTAAACATGGTTAATGATTCTGGTCCCCCAGGTCAAATAGTGCTGAGATATTTGTAGCCACTGCTTTCACTGCAGGCTGCCATACCCACAATATCCAGTACTTACAAAGTATTCCTGTGAATTAAATATGATGGCCCTGTAGGCCTTCTAAGATATCTTAGCTGTTATTTTTGGGGGTGCATTTGAAACTGTCTGGAGTACTGCGAAGACTGTGTTGCAATTCATTAGGGTGATTATTTTAAAACCATAAAATGACCACTTAGTGGACAATATAGCATCAGGGCATGTGATGGTGCTGAAAAACTACTGGGATAATGTCAAAAGACTGCACAGAACACAGTGTATTTGAGACACAAATAATGCTGAAACTAGTCATGGCACTTAATTGTCCTCAGAATTACACCTGAGTTTTGTTTGAAAAAACTCTAAAGGTTTCCTCCAAAAGAAGTCCTGGGACTGAATTAAGACTTCTGCAGTGCACTTTGCTGGGTGAGCAGAACTAAGGAGTAATCTGTGCTAGTTTACAAAGTTTTTTTAGCTGTAGGATGTATGCTTCCTTAGAATAATAATTTATTCTGAAAGGTCAGTGATTTTATACAATGAATGAAAAATGTTATAAAGTAAATTAAACTTTTTATTAAAAAATATATCGTTAAATATTAGTGGTATTTTTTTAATATTAGCTCCCTTCATCCATTAATTAAGTCCTGTATTCTGACTTAATAAGATGGTACCAAGTTTGGGAACATTTAAAGGATATATTTTCTCTGCGTTTTGCTTTAGGGTTTTGTTTTGTCTCCTTTCTCTTTCTTTCTTTCTTTCCTTCCTTTCTTTCTTTCTTTCCTTCCTTTCTTTCTTTCTTTTTCTTTCTTTCTTTCTTTCTTTCTTTCTTTCTTTCTTTCTTTCTTTCTTTCTTTCTTTCTT
>JAWWEW010000001.1:72251456-72303313 GCA_035583185.1 Anabacerthia variegaticeps | reverse complement strand
CCCTCCCTCCTTCCTTCCGTCTGTCCTTCCTTCCTTCCTTTCTCTCTCTCTCTCTCTCTCTCTCTCTCTCTTTCTTTCTTTCTTTTTACCTTGTTTCTTGGTTTTAGGGTCCAAAATATTAGAACCCATCATTTCTAAGAGTTCACAGGGGTCTTGACTTTTTGTCTCCATGTGACTTCTGTGTATGAATATGGTACTTCTGACCTCTCATTCTTTAGTACGCGCACAACATAACAGACTAATCTATGCCCACTTTCAGTGGAACATTCATGACACCTTTCGGTGTTGTACATGTATTTTAACAGTTCTTTAGTACCATACATGCTAGATTCTCAGTTAAGGGAATCCTTTATTCCTCAAGGACTCTTTTGCATTTGCATTTAAAAGTTACTGAATAAAATTCATAAGGAAAAGTGGAAGAACATACCAGACAAAAGCGGTTTCCCTCCCAAGAAAGTCTCTCCGGCACTAGACTACAAAATCAGTCTTCCTTTTGCTTAGTTTCTCGCCTACCCAATAAATGTTATATTCTTCTCTGCATAATGGTATAGATACAGCAGAGAGTACTTCCTAATGCCTATCTAAACTGGCTTCTGAATTAGTTTAAAAGTCTGTGAATTCCCTCATATCATTATATGCTGATTGCACAGCAGTGTTAGAAGCCTCTACTAAAGATAAACTGTATTGTATTTCTCTTTTCAGATGTGTATATATGAATAAGAATTAAAACTTTTGACTACTCATTGCTTTCTGCTAAGACGTAACTTTCCACAATCAAGTGAAAACACATTCAAAATCCATAGAGAGAAAAGCAATGAACAATGGTGTAGTAGAAATTGGACTAGCACATTTTTTGCATGAATGAGGTAATGTAGTATGTCTCTCCATCAATAATCTTTATGTCTACTGCTTTTTCTTCAGCTTTTAATAATACTAGCTGTGGAACACATGCTATTAAATGTGGGATTCACCTTCACAACAGAATCAGTGCTTCAGTCACTGCATTTTATTTGCAGAAAAGAGCTACTTGCCTATGCTATAGATACCTTAGAATCAAAGAGAGAGAAAAATACCGAACTAAATACTTGTAGCTGTCTCGTAATTATGGTAAAGCATAGGAAAAAACATAGTTGGTGAAAAAGGGTTGACTCCAGAGTTAGTGGGAAACTTACAGGGCAGCCTGATAGATATTGGATAGTCTATAGTCAGTTGACAGAGTTAAATACAGTTTTTGAGAATGGAAAACAAAATAATATGACACCAGTTAATAAATAATTTATGAGCTTGACTGGAATGACAGTATTAAGGAGGACTTTCATCAGTCAGTGCAAGAGAGATCAGAATCTGGCCATTACACTGAAAGTCAGTGGATTCAGTGCACACCAGGTTTACAAACAGAGGTCTAGTCAGCTGATAAGTAGGCTTTCTAGTCTGAATTCTGCATACCACTCTAAGAGATTTATCTTCATCGCTCCTGAACTTCTTTTCTTTTCATAAGAGAAATAGTCCAAACTGTCTCTTACAAGTGTAGATACAAATTCAGTTTTCTGTAGGTCATTAAATAGAAGGAATGAAATTGTTACCTCACATTGCACATCCCAAAATAACATAACTTAAAAAAAAAACACAAAAAAACCCACAAAAGCCCCCTCCAAAAAAACCAAAAACCAACCAAACAAAAAAACCCACACAAACAAGCAAAGAGAAACTTGTAGTGTATGTGTTTCATTTTGCCAATTTAACTGTGTGGCTGAAAACCACTTTACCTTTTGCATAAGAAAGACATGCTTAGAATTATTATATGTCCATTTTTCTAGAGATCCCACTTCCTCCTCCTCCCCCAAATATAAAAGTGTAGCCTAATAAATATCAAGGTTTGTTTATTAAATCTGCAGTCTTACACAAACATTTATATATATGAGACTTCACTGTGCCTTCATATTTTTTTCCAATTATTTAAATCTCATTTTTAAATGCTGTAAGTAACGCTGAGAAAATATTATTATGGCTATGAAAATTACTTGTGCATTCTTGGGACTAGAGAATGATTTTTCAGATGATTACACATGCTTTCACTCTATGGTACCTATTAATCTATTGATTAGGATTAATCTATAGATTAGCTTGTCCTGAGGGAAGCATAAGTTGTTTTAAATACCACAGAGCTTTGTATCTCTAAAACTGTATTACTGGAATACCAACTAAAGCAAAGTAACTTTAAAATCAGATCTACTGCATGAAGCAAACAAATAAAATAAACAACTGCAAAAATTATTTCCTTGAAAAATGAGTTTGCTCTTTTGTTCTCAATTATGGAGTAAATAATCTTTAGGATTTTAGTAATCTCATTCTCTTTTCATCATCTTTGAGATATGGCTATGGGTTATTTCCTTGACCTTCTCCAGTGTTTTATGCTTCACTCATGCTTCAGTTTCATTGATCCTGGTAGCTTCCTGTCTTTACTTCCCTTATGCTGCACTCCAGAAACTTCCTTTGGCTTAGTATTGTCTTTTATTTAAGGACTGGTGATTTTTTTTCAATTTCTTTTTTCTTTCACAAGATTTTACCAAAAAGGAAAGAAAGTTAAAATTATAAGACTGCAAAGAAACACTTTTTTTTTCTTATTTCTAACACTCAATTATCATCTTCAAATACAAAATAATACCCACCTAAAATAAATTGTAAGCAAATATGTATCTCTTGGTACAATATGAAAAGAGATATTCGTACCTCATACTAATATATAAGGAGGAAACAGGATTGATATATTTAACCTATTATTGTGTCAATGTATCAATACAATTGAGATCAGACATGTTCATAATCAAGCATGTTAGGATAAGCAGAGAGAACTAGAGAAAGTGCAGGGAACCCAAAGTTGTCTTAATTTAGTGCCTCTAATGATTAAGATAGCATAGATAGGATAGCATAGCACAGCGTAGTGTAGGATATGGCAGGACAAGAGTGACAAAACAAGACAAAATAAGAACATTTCCTTTGAAGGTGAAAACAAATATTAAAATACTCCAAACTCCAATTAAAACAAGCTAGCATCCTAATATGAAAAATAATGGATATAACTAACGTAAAACTGTGGACCAGTAAAAAAATATGTTAGATTGAGTGTGTTAAATTATGAAGGTTGAAAAAAGTATACTCAGGACCAAGGAGGTATAAACCTTATCTCCAGCATCACCATCCTCCTTCTTCACATGCTGATGGCTTACTGTAGTTTCCTTCTGACTTCTTGGAAAAAGCTGGGAATGCTGACCTTAAGATACAGAGGAGCACTAGAAGATTTAACTTAAGGACAGAAAAAAAAAAAAATACAGACACAAAATAGTATAGCTGTTATTATGAAGGTCCTTTTTCTCTCTAAAAGGATTATTTTTGTATTGGACTTTATTTTTTTTTCCCCAATATGTAGGATTGAACTATTAAGAACTTTTCCATTAAACTTTTAAGATTTCAGTTAGACTAACACTAAGTTGTTTGTTTCAAGTACATATGCTCCCTTTTTGCTCTCAAAAATTTTGTGTATAAGAAATAAGGTAATTTTTTAAGTATAAGGTTCTCTTGTAAGCTTCTGAGGCTAATTGACTTCACTGTGAAACAAAAATCCTCTTTTGATGTTTAAAGTTCACTTAAAGTCTTCAAATTATAAATACTGTGAACAGTTTATGTAAGGGTTGCAAATAAAACAGATTTCATTACAAATTTCTTGTTAAAGTCTTCCACAACACTACAGATTCTAGACCCAATTCTGTGGTTCTAAGTAGAACACCAGTCAGCCAAACACATTGACTAGGGACAAACGATAATAATTTAATACACTAGTGAAATATCAAAGATGAAGCACTTGAACTGCTTAATAGCATGCAGCAACTTTAATTAAGGTATAGAGAGTGCAATTCCTTGAACTGGAATTTAGCCAGGATACAGGCATAGAATCCCAACTGTCTGGTATGGTTTCACTGACTTTTTAATTACTACAAATACACATAACCTCAGTTTTATACACCTTCAAAGCACTGATGTCTTCTAATGAAAAAAAAAAAAACAATCTAAGGTAATCCATGGAGACAATGTTTAAAAAAAAAAAATAGTACATTCTGCGTATCTTTTCTGCGTATCTTTTCATTAGGTCTTGGAGAAATGTGAATGTAGCTTTTCTTATTTGGACCATTTATTCCCTTGTTTTTTCAATGTAAGTGTTTCTTACTTTACAGGGAATAATGGAATTTGCCTCATACTCAGAGGAGAAACAGAAATCTTGGAACAGATATATATATAGAGATAGATATATATAATGCTGTGTATGTTATACAGCATTCTGCACTTGATTGCCCAGGAAATTGCTTATTCCAGGAAGGGATAAGTGAGTTGGGCAAATATTTAATAGTTCCACACCAATGAGTAAAACTGATTCTAGAAAGAGGAGGCAGTTGAAAGTGGAATATTTTAAAGACAGATGAACTAAATATCTTTATTTAATAGCATTCAGTCAAATTATTCAAACTGAAATATTTAGTAGTTATGCTTATGTGGGTTTTTTTTCTCAGCATGTCCAGTATCCATAATTTTAATCTAATTTACTGGATTTAAACATCTTTGTTTCAATTGTTCTCAAAGATTATACCTGTTTTTCCCTAAAAAGAATAATAGACCAAGAGTAACCATATACATTGTTTTAAACTTTGTTAAGTATGGGCTACTTACTGTCTTAGTTTTATTCTGCCTTTCATTGTATTTGGGTGTCTAGGATTTTATGAAGGGCATTTTCATCTTTTCATTTGTAGTTTTTCCAATTTTATTCTCTGTCTATTTAATATTCCTATGAAACATAAGAAAGTTCTGGCTTACTTCTATTATGTAGCAATACATTGCTTCTATTTTAGTGCTAGTAATGGTGAGAAAATATAAATAAACATTTATGGAAGTATCTATTTCTCTACAACGGTAAAGCCTCCTTAAAAAAAAAAAAAATGGTTTTGTTTTTTTGTTTGTTTGTTTTATACATATATTTATTACTATTAATGCTTTTGAATGTGACTGGTGATTCTATAAGTTTAGGATAGCCGTGATTTCTCACAGACCAAAAGAAGATAAGCCATGATCTATTTTAAAAAGTAATATTTTCTCTGTCTCAATGTATAAAAAGAAAATAACAGCTACTAATATTATTCAATTACATTGTCATTTCTATTGCATTTGCATCACATTCTCACTTTATAGAATAGGAATAATTTCAGATAGTTTCAATGTTGCTTTTGAAAAGCAGCAGCTGGACACTGTGCTACAAGCTATTTTAGGCTATTATAAGTATTTTAGCTAAGTAAAATGTTTATTTTTTTTTTACATACATTCAATAGGAAAGCTGACTTGGGCAAGTACATCCCCTGAGGAGAAAGGATAAATTAAATTCCAATCATAGGGAGTCACATTACTCAACTCCCACAAAAGCAAATCTGAATTCATATGAGATCAGGTGATTATATTCCTCCATACGTTTACTCTCATAGAAATTCCTTTCAAGGAGAGACTTTTTGCTGGTAGGAAGCAAGGCAGAGTCACAGATTATGAGCATGTAAATAAATAGAGGTCCAAAATGAACTGTGAAAATGAGTTTAGTTCAGTCTTTAGGACTAGAGAATAACACTGTGAGGGGTGGTGACTGACTCTTAGGAATCTTCTTTCTTTCAAATTCACGTTCTAAATGGAAATAGGACTATTGCAAAGAGATCAGAGATCAGTTATGAGGTAGAAGTGTTCACACTGTGTAACTTTTGACATTAGCTTTTAGCATGGAGATTTCATGATAAAGCTAGGAACCAATTTTTTCGGTCTGATTAATGGAGAGGTAGATTCCTTCAGAAAGTGATTATTAAGAAAAAAGTTACTAGTTTCTCCTTCTAATTTGGTTATATAGGAAGCCAAAAGTTAGGCAGAATGAGTAAATCTGCCATACATGTCCATGATTTGTTCTTTGCTGAGGATTAAGGCAGCTTCTTCATTTTCACAATGAGAAAAAGAGAAAAGAGCAAGGTTTTGGGAAAGACTTCTGCCACAGCACATATGAAACACAGAGGATTATCCAGACTATACATCGTGGAAAAGAAGCCCCTGGAGACAGGACCAGCCCTGTGACAACTTCCAAAGGACCAGAGACTTTATAATTCAACATTACCTGCGTCTTTTACATATGGGTTTTCCCCTGTTTAGATTCTAATCCCTAAAACCCCCTGCTCACATCTGAAGATGTTTTCCCGGGTGTCCAGCCCCGCCCCCCTCTCGACCTTATTGGATGTATCACCTGTCATTCCCCATTCCTAGGTTCCCACTGGGTTTTGGTTCTCCTGTTCCCTTATTAGCCCCGGTGCCCCCCAAACCACACCACTCCCCCTGAACCCTTACTCAGTCACATCCTACCTCGCAAATCCCACCTGAAGGGACTAAATACCCTGGATACGGTAATTAAAGGCTTTTCTATAACCACCCAGTTTCGGACTGCTTCATCTCTTCACTCCTGACCACGTGGGGATTTCGCAATCTCCTCCACACCCTGGGAGGCTGGGAAAGTAGAGGAGCTAGTCCCCAACCACAGCTGTTAGCAAGGCAAGAATCCGAATACTATAGAAAATCCTGAAATAAAAATTCAAAATATAGTGCGAGAAGAAAAGAAACAGTAAAGAGGAAGTCCCTGTTCTAAGATTTATAAGCTTGTTAGTTTTAATCAAACTTAACATTTTGTTGAAAAGCACAGTCAGTGATGAGGCACTGTTTCAACTCACCAAAATTTTCCAAGCACAGAACTGAAAAATGTTCTCAAAGTCAGAAGTGTTAAATACCATACATAAATCTTCATGTACTTTCATTTTTCATACAAGAAGCTTGAATACTTTAGTGATGGACCTGGTTTTCTGCTATTTATTCAGTACGTATTTTTGCTTTGTTTAAATATTTTTTTACAGCTTGATTGGAAAACTTTTACCTAATTTGTATTCAGTGTCTGTAAGACTCATTAGTGAAAAAAAAGGCTTCATGAGTGCACTGAAACAAAATACACACTGGTTAATCATAGTCTTGTACTAGCAAAAGCAGGTAATATCCCTACTTAAATATAGATAGCTCTCTAAATAAACCTTAGATATTACAGTAACTGGGGATAAGGCTGCAGAAGGAGACATGGGTTGCACAGCTGCAATTCAGTGTTTTGGGTTTTATTTACTTTGTTTTGTTTTATTTTTAAGTTCACATAAGTTAAACCTGCTTTAGCAGTTTGTTCTCCTTAAATTGAAATATAACAACTATTGTACATAGAACCAATTTCTCTCAATATACAAAACTTCAGTGAAGGTTTATGTGACTTTTATATATGCTATCAGTATAAGGAAAGCTTTGAAATACTTCACAGTCTTCCATTTTTCTTTAGTAATGTGTTCCTATTTAAAAAACACCGGTGCATGAATTTTTTCTAATAGTTAGTGTATGCACAAATGATCTGTCCAAAATATTTCTTCTGTTAGGCTGCCAATGAAAACAGGATATTAAAGGCCTTCAAGTTCCCTAGCTGAAATTGGTAGGTTTGTATTTGTTATGGCGTGTTACTGCCTATCATAGACTCCATGATACATTTTGTAGTCTAGATTAGCCAGTCTGCAGGATGATGGGGAAGCAGAAGCTTCTCTCTGCCTCTCCTGACCCTTTCTATCCAACTGGGAGACAAGGAACTAGTCATCTCTCAAATGACTGGAAAAAAGTAGATATACATATATATATACACATGCATGTACATATATACACAGACACATATACCTCTGTGTGTGTGTGTGTGTATACATATATATGAAGAGTGGAGAATTATTCCACCTGTTTCAATGCACTAAATTTGAGAGTCTAATAATTCCAGATTCATTCTGTATTTAGAAGAAAAAAAAACATGATTAATTAAGATTTGAATAGCTTTGCAGAGGTGCTTCCTCAATTCAATTATCATAGATAAAGCCCTAAGTACTTAATATAATCCAGCCCTTAAACCCATGGATATTAAATAACCATATATGGTGAATTAATATAGTAATTTGTATTTCAGTTTCCAGTAGAGAAACAAGTTTTTAAAGGTATGATTCAACTTACCTAATTTTAAATGTTTAAAAATTAGCGGCATGAGTCTGAGACTAACATTCTAAGTAAAGAAATAAATAAAATAATCTCCAAGGGAAAGGTCCTTTGAGTTTGCAAAATCCATTAGGATAAGAAAAAAACACTAGAAATACTTTTATTGAATATGAACGAAACTGAGACCAGATGATACAGCTTTTTTTTTTCAAATATTTTTTTTGGATTTTAGTGTATCTTAAATAATCTTACAGTTCAATACTATTCACCCAGATAGAGCTCTGATTATTTTTCTGACCTTTATTTCTAGCTGATGTAAGTTTTTATGTTGTTTACCATAGACCAAATGCACCTAATGTGTTATGCATGTTAACAGACTATATGCTAATGTCCTTTGATCATATACATTAACAGTGAAAGTACCTTCCTGCCCGAGGGGCTGAGCCAGCTCTTTGGGGTGCTGGGGGACCTTATAGCTAAGTTATAGCTAACATAGAAACTTTTTTTATTTCTATGGATCAAAATCGTAAAGAAACCCTGTAGTAGCTCTGTCTTTAAGATCACATTTAAATATAAACATTAAACCATCTGTCAAAATACAGTAGATTGTAGGTTAGTTCAGGTTGCGGCTAGCTTCTAGGGTTAAACCATTAACATTACAAAAATTAAAGAAAAAACCCCAGAATTTATAAATAAATACATACAATCCAACCAATCTCTGGAAGTACTACTTTTTTAAGAACTACTTTTACATGATTATTCCAAACCACCCAAAGAACAAGTAAACAGTACTATAGTTTGCATTATATTATCACTTAAAGAAATAGTGCAACAGTGAAATGCCAGCCTAGATATAGCCAAGCATTTTAATAGGAATTAATTACTATGCATAGGAGTTTGTAGGATCTGTAGAACGACAGGTTAGTCAGTCTGACCTTGGTGCTGTGGAAGGTCATGGAGTAGGTCTTCTTGAGTGCCATCATGTGGCACATACAAGACAATTATGGGATCAGGACTAACCAGCATGGATTTAGGTAGTCAGGTCGTGCCTGACCAATCTGATCTGTTTCTATGACAAGATGTTCAGCCTGGTGGGTGAGGGGAAGGCTGTGGATGTTGTCTACCTGGACTTGAGTAAAGGCTTTGACACCGTTTTTCACAGCTTTCTCCTGGAGAAACTGGCTACTCATGGCTTGGACTGCTGTACTCTTTTCTGGCCAAAAAACTGTCTGGATGGCTGACAAACTGTTTGACTGACATGACCTAATGAACGCTCCACCACCATGGTTGTGAATGAAGGCACAAAAGGCTCCTTTATTGAGGGGAGCACAGATATTTATAGGGTGCTGAGGGAAGGTGCTAGAACTTGGATGGGATTGGACAAAGGTGGGGGCAGAGTAAGTAACCTGACAAGCATCTAACCAATGGGGAATAACTCGCCAAAGGTGGGAACAAGGACCCATGAGGAACATGGGACTGGGGAGAAGGTGGGAAAACCATGAGGGGAAGAAGAGAGTATGGGGTGAACTGGGGATAAAATAACAAGGGCAAATAGCTGTGAGGGGAAAACCCATGAAGGGGGTGACAATAAACATTTTGAAACTGAAAACCATACAATCAGAATGCATAATCATTAAACATCAATCATGAAAATCCTTAATTCAACTTTTTCTGTCTGGTCTATTGCATCATCCTCACAGGTCTGTCTATAGAAGTGCTTTTTCCAGTCCTTGTATGTTGAGCATTCTCCCACAGATGGCTGGGCCCAGAGAGTGATAGGGAATGGAGTTAGATCTGCCTGACAGTCAGTCAGTCACATGTCACAAGGGGTGTTCCCCAGAGCTCAGTATTGGGGCCAGTCCTGATTAATAATTTTATCCCTGACCTGGACAAGGGGATTGAGTGCATCTTTGGAGGGCATATTGATCATCTGGGTGTGTTGGTCTGGAGGCTAAAAAGGTTTTACAGAGGAATCTGGACAGGCTGGATCAAGGCCAGCATCATGAGATTCAACAAGGTCAAGTGCCAGGCCCTGCACCTGGGTCACAGCAATCCCATGCAGTGCTACAGGCTTGGGGGAAAGTGGCTGGAAAGATGCCTGGTGGGATAGGACCTGGGAGTGCTGGTCAACAGATAGCTGAACAGGATCCAGCAGTGCACCCAGGTGTGCAAGAAGGTCTATGGCATCCTGGCTTGGATCAAAAATATTGTGATCAGCTGGACCGGGGAAGTGATTGTATCACTGTACTCAGCACTGGTGACACTGCATCTTGAATCCTGTGTATATTGTTGGACTCCTCACTACAACAAAGACAGTGAGGTGCTGGAGTGTGTCCAGGGAAGGGCAGCAAAGCAGGTGAAGGGTCTGGAGCACAAGTCTTCTGAGAAGCAGCTGAGGGAGCTGGGAGTTATTTAGGCTGAAGAAAAGGAGGCTCAGGGGAGACCTTATCGCTCTCTTCAACTACCTGAAAGGAGGTTGTATCATAGCGAATGTCAGTCTCTTCTTCCAAATGACAGGATGAGAGGAAATTACCTCAAATTGTGTCAGGGGATGTTTAGATTAGAATTTATGAAACATTTCTCTGAAAGGGTTATCAAGCACTGAAACAGGCTGCCCAGGGAAGTGTTTGAGTCCCCAGCCCTGGAGGTATTTAAAAGACGTGTAGATCTGGCACTTATGGACACGGTTTAGCGGAGGACTTGACAGTGCTAGGTTAATGGTTGGACTTGATGATCTTAAGGATCATTTTCTACCTAAATGATTCTATGGTTCTATGATTCTATACTGCTCATTGACTTCAATCTAAGAGCTCTTATGGAAGTGTCTGTGATACTATATAATTTTTTGGAAAGATGAAGGAAGATACTTTAATGCAGTTTCATTCTGTTAAAGCATTTCAGATGAAAGTTCAAACAATTTTACAGAGAAAAAATTGCAAATATATAAACCATATAGTATTAATGTCATGGAATATATTGAGTTGGAAGGGACACGCAAGGATCATTGAAGTCTAACTCCTTGCATAGGAATTGGTACCCTAAGAATCAGACCATGTGCCTGAGATCATTGTCCAAACACGGAGGCTTGGTGCTGTGACCACTTCCCTGGGGACCCTGTTCTGGTATCCAACCACTGTCTGGGTCAAGCGCTATTCCTAATAACCATTCTGAACCTCCCCTGACACAGCTTCATGCCATTCTCTTGGGTTCTATCACTGGTTGCTAGAGAGATCCAGTGCCTGACCATCTGCTTCCCTTCACGAGGAAACTGTAGACAGCTATGAGGTCTCTCCTCAGACTCTTCTGCAGTCTGAACAAGCCTTCAGTGGTGACTTCAACCACTTGTATCGCTTCTTCTCTAGACCCTTCACCACCTTCATAGCTCTCCTTTGGATGGTCTCTAATAGTTTTATACCTTTCTTATATTGTGGCACCCAAAAATGTACACAATATTCAAGGTGAGGCTGCTGCAGTGCAGAGCAGAGCAGGACAATCCCCTACCTTGACCAGCTGGTGATGCTTTGCCTGATGCCCGCCAGGACACGGTTGGCCCTCCTGGCTGCCAGTGCACTGCTGACTCATGTTCAACCTGCTATCAACCAGGACCCCCCGGTCCCTTTCTGAGGTATAGCTTTCCAGCATTTCATTCCCCAGTCTGTACAAACATCCAGGGTTGCCCCATCCCAGGTACAGAATCCAGCACCTCCCCTTGTTGATCTCCATATGGTTGGTGACTGCCCAGTACACTAATTTTTCCAGGTCTCTCTGCAGAGCCTCCCTGCCTCCGAGGGAGTCAACAGATCCTCCCAGTTTTGTGCCAACTACAGACTAGCTTAGTATCCCCTCTAGTCTTGTGTCCAAGTAATTTCTGAAGATGTTGAAGAGCACATGGCCTCAGATTGAGCCCTGTGGAACTCCACTAATGACAGGTCACCAGTCTGATGTTCCCCCATTCACTATTACCTTTTGTGCTTAACCCATGAGCCAATTGCTCACCCACCACTTGATATGCTTATCCAGCTGTGTGCTGGACATTTTGTCCAGAAGGATCCTGTGTGACAGGATCCAAAGCTTTACTGAAATAAAATTAAAAAAAAAAGGTTACATGAAGTGGCTTCCTTGATCAGCTAGGTGGGTTACTTTGTGTTAGACACCAGATCGATGATTACTGGGTCAGAACAACCTTGTGGTGTGTGGGGGTGTGTGTGTGTATGGAGGGGACAGGGATGGGTTGAACCTCACAGAAGCAGCGTGGTGTCCTATCCCTCATGGCAGCCCCTGAGCCCACACAGGGAATTCCTGGAGCAGCTGCCAGTCACAAACAGCCCAGGAAAACTATAACCCCCCCACAGCTCCTGGAGACTCTGAGCCATCTTGGATTGGCAGGGACAGTGAGAACACAGCCACTCAACTGGGCCTGGAACCCCAGAGTGGCCAGGGGGTCAGAGGCCCCACCTGGGGTGGTAGAGACCAGGGCAGATATAGAGGCAGCATGCGGTCTCCATTTTGCCTTTTGACCTGCTCTCCTGACCCATCAACCTGTGATGTTAAGTGGTAACTATTTTTCTTTCTCTCTTTTTCTGTCTTTATTCCTTCTTCTCCTAATCTCTCTTTATTATTTTCTTCCTCTTATGGGTAACCTAAACACCTGTTTTCTGCACCTCACTTAAGCTGCATGGAGTTTGTGATTGCTGAGGGTAACAAAAGTTCCTTACTAAGCAATGTTTGCTAGTCCTAGTAACCTCTTGTAATGTTTTTGCGAAGTTGCATGTTTATTTTTGTAAAATCGTTTTTGCCACAATGCCTATATTCTCAACAAATTAAAAGAAATCTCTTAAAGAAAAAAGTGTAGTTATTGTCCAGATGTGAATTTAAGGTACCAAAGAACAAATGGCTTTACAAGAGTTCATATGACTGAAATCTCTTGAAGCCTAAAATAAAAGTTTAACACCTGGTAAAGGTTGGGCCTTCGGGACCAGATTGCAACACCTTGTTGTAAAAGGAAATTAGATTTGACAAGCAGAACTTTCTCCTTATGAAGCCATGCTGGCTGTGATGATGACTGTATTGTCCTACAGCTGTTTTCAGGTGTGCCAGAATAATCTTCTCCATAATTTTACTACTCACTGAAGTGAGACTGACAGGCCTGTACTTTCTGGAATTATGTTTCTTGTCCTTCTTGAAACCTGGGACAGTGTTAGCTGGTGTGTTTGATGTTCTAATAATGTGCTTTTAGTGGGTTTTTAAGAAATTCAGAATTTTTTTTCACACTTTATATGTTCTCTAGTCAACAAAAGAGATGAAATAAGTTTCCCAATGTTCTGTATGAGTGCAAACCAAAGTAGAGGCAATCTGTGAGTCATTTATACCAGCAGGACTCAAAAAGTCTATTAAAATAATGTTTAGACAACATCAGCTTCCTTCTTTGAATAGTTTGACTAATATAAGATTTTTTCCATACCACTGGAAAATGAGGTAGAAACACTTGAAAGGAACAGTCTATTAAAAGAAGAAAATAAAGCACCAGTATTCCAATTTATCTACAAGCATTTTTCTTTTCTTTGTGTTATTTATTTGCATAACATTTAGTAATTAAGTCTGAAGAAGAAGTAGAGTAATAATAATAAAACAATAAAAGCAGCACAGCAGAGAAGGAAAGGAGTATTACTCTCTGGGGAGGATGTTGTTTTACTGTTTGAAAAAACTAGTATAAGAGATTCTGTGCACTCATATTTGCTAAATCATTACATATTCTGACTAAATTGAAAGTGGGGCACTAAAAACTATACTGCAGTCTTCTATTTCTACAGAATGTTACTGAATGCATTGGCAGGAATTTCTACTTAAACACTATTTTCTTTACCTAAAATTGTGGTGCACTGATGCCCATAGGGAATGCAATGTAAAGGTAGTGTAATGATCTTTCATCAACTTTTCAAGAATTATTTCTGAATGCTTACAAATTCAGTCCTGTAATTCCATAACAGTTCTGTATTGCACTGAGTATTTACTGATTGCACCAAAATGAATCTCACAGCTGTTAATATTATGTTCTACTTACTAGTTACAGTAACGCCAGAGTTCCATTCTTGACTCTTCCTACCACAGCCAGAAATGACACACCTGTAAGGTAAGGAGATCTATAAAGTATTTAATAGGTGTGTGGTGGTAATTCTACCATGTTTCCAGATAACTATTGTAAAATACTTCTCCTGAAGGAGAGGGTGTGTTCTGATTATTTGATAAACAAGGTCCTGCTCCAGTTATGACATATGAATTATTGGGTTTAAGACCTTATTTCTTCTTTTCTTCAATGGGATTAAAAAAAAAAAAAAAAAGGTCTAATGGATATAGAAAAGCAGTTCTAGTAAACCATAATAGCCCTAACCGTTCCTTTAGTCACATGGCTGATTCTCTTGTGATCTCTATCATGTTTATCTTTTTATTTTTTTACACCTTTTCCTGGCAGCAGCTCTTCAGCATTTTGCACCCTGAGGAACCCTGGACATTATCCAATTATGATACCATTGGCATCTCTGTGGTATAAAAGTAAATCAAGCTAATATTAGTCTCTCTTTCCTTTCCTGTTGCTTTCTTTTTGTTTTCCCCCCCCTCTGCCCTTTTGCTCTTTTCTTTGTATCATTTTCTTTTTGTTTTGTTTTATCCCATGCATGTTGATTAATTTTGTTCACCATGCTCATGTTGGTTTTGTGGGCAGATGTCATATTTTTTTCTGAAGGCAATACCTTCTCCTTTGTTGTCCCTGGGAGAATACAGTGTGTTTTTTGGCTATAGATTTTTTTTTTCTTGCTATTTCTATTCTACCCTTTCCTCTGTTGTTTTTTTTTTGTTTGGTTGTTTGTTTTTTTTTTAATTCTCCTCAATCTTTATTTTTCCCCTCTCATTTCCTTGTCCTTTATTTAGCTTCTTTTACAGCTTTAAACTATATAATGCTGGAAGTTATTACAAATGCCACCTTCTTCCCTCTACCATTTAAAGATTTTATTAAGTTTTTTTTTTCTCTGCCATTCTCTTTTCCAATGAGTTTGCTAACAGAGCAAAAGGTAACAACTCATGTTATAGGTTTGAAAGTATTGTTCTCTCTAGTTATATGCCCCTCCAGAAATATAACCCTCATGTATTACTAGGAGTCAGAGAGCAAGGAGATCTCATAGCATTGAAATTTTAAATCTACAAATGGTAGAATCTAATGTTGCTTATTCTTCAAGCATTAATGTTGCAAGTTCTTCAAGCCTCAGCGGCACATATATGATGATTATGCCCATTCTGCACACAAAGACAAGACCAGGGATGTGCCAGCCTCTGAAATACCAAGAAAGGGAAACATTTAATGCGTGCACCATAGCAGAACTATATCATAGCCCACAGGGTGTGTACAATGATGAAATAAGATTATGGTGTGAGTTGAGTCGCTCAGCAACAAGTGAGTGTGTGTTTTACACCTAGTAAGAAGGCTAGAGAACACTCATAAAATTATTGGGATCAAAAATAAAAGAAATCTGTTGGGTTTTATGCTATTGAAGCAAAGCCACTGTACAGACAGCAATGTAGGTCAAGAATTATGTAGGCCATAAGAGCATGTAGGGGACAGTTTTTATGTGTATTACAAGCTCTTAGAGCTGCCTCAGTTGTCCGTATCATTAGTTTAACTATGCCTAAGATCCTGAATGACCAATAAAATAGATATCTCACTTTAAGTAAAGAACATCCTCTTTCCTCTATTTGAGTTTTATAATATGAACAGATTGAGCTGTTTGAGAATAATGAAACAATAGACTGGAAATATTTCTTTTTAATGAATTCTGTTATGGAGCTCACTTTACAATTTATAACTATCAGTTATTCCAGGTTGGCTATCTAGAACAGTTCGGTTAATTGTGGTGTTGTTTTGAAGTGCAATTACAGCAACACTATTCCTAAGACATAACGTATATAAATGGTTTCTTAAAGTAAAACTCAATAAACCATGTGTGAGTAGGTGTTAAATATGTGCATGAATGTAGAAGGTAGCTAAGGCAGACTGTTTTCCCACAGCTGGAACTTTGATGAGCAAGTCCCTACAGGCTCTTATAAAACCTGCAGATTTATCTCGCAGGTCACCTTTTATAATTAAAGGTGATTTGTTACCTAATTTAATCTTAAAACCATATTCAAATACTGCCTCTGGATGGTCAAAACATCTCAGTGTGCCAGAAGCATTCTATTGTTTTATACAAGAAAAATCAAATCAACTCCATCTATATCAAAAACCCACTAAGAATTAGCTTTCTAAAAGAAAAATCTAACTTCCAAAATAAACCAGAACAATTCCTATATTGCCAGGAATGGCTGGAATTGCAAAAAAAACCCAATCCCATAGAGAACTCATGATTCTCAGACCTTGAATCAAGAGTTTATTGATGACTGGGATGCAAAATAACTTAAAAACTGAAAACTGATCATACAAAAGATATATATCATGAGCTAATTAAAAAAAAAAATCTTACTGCATATTTTCCTTCACTTATTGCTCTATTTTTCTCTTTGATTATTCCCTGAAAGTAGGGTTTATATTTAAATTTTCCTTCCAAGACATATAAAAATAACAAATTTTGCTAGTAATTAGCATTATGGAGTACAGAAATGCCATCAAAATCAAAGATGAATGTATATTCTTAATTTGATTTTGACTGGTTATTTATTTCCCATAAAGAATAATGATATTCTGATTGTAAAGTATGTATTTTAATTCTTATAGAATTTTAAGGGCGTGAAGTTGTATTTGCAGCATCTAATTATCAAATCTAATGTTAATTTTGTGAAAAATACATTGAAATATTAGTGATGTGACAAGAGAATGAACATATATTTGTGTTGTGCATTTCCTCAAGTTGCTGATTTATTTAACTATTTCCTATAAACTGTTCCAGATACTAATGTTTTGTTGACACAGAGAAGTGAGGCATTAGCTCCTATTCCATTTGCTCCTGCACTTTCTCCAAGGAGAAGAGGAGAACTGGCTCCAGCAGGGATTTTTTTTTTTTTTTTAAATTTCTCTCTCTGTCTCCCCCTACACCACCATGGGATGCCTCCAGACACGCATAACCCTTTCTTTGCTGATGTTTTTCACAGCTTTCATTGAGCTGAATATGTGAATATAAATGGAAAACAAGTTGGTTATTTCTCTCCCTTCTCTCATACTTAATAGATACAAACTAAAAGAATTAATGTCTAGTGAGGCTAAAGAGGTAGAAAAGACCTTGCTTTCAGTTGCTTAAAATATGCAGGGTTTTTTTGCCAATAATATAGGCCAGTAGGTCTACAGCCCTATCACCTGCTTAATTTTTCTCTGATAAAAACGTCATATTCTGACTGTCTCCATTTATGCCCTAACAGCAGGTTTCTCTGCAGCTAAAATCTCATTTCATATTTATCCAGTCACAGAACATGTCTCTACCCAACAAGGATTACATATATCTGCTAGCACTTGTTTTCTTGTCCTCATCTCCCTTCTTTCTACAAACATGGAACAGACACTGCCTGATGGGTTTTACAGGAGTGCCAGTTCTCTCTCAGCCAACTTAGTAGAACAGATCAGAGAGGAAACTTTTCTGTGCAAGCAGTAAAAACATTCTAGATAGAAAAATAATCAAAATAAGCTGGGTACATGATAAAAAGTTTACTTATAATGAGGAGCTGGAGATGTGTGCATTTCAAAAGACTGATTGTCCTATGCTGCTCCATGCAGAAAAGGTTACTAAATGCAAATATATATGGGACTTGAGGACAGAAATGAAAGGGTTAAAAGTGGGTTGCAGCTTTCTCTCTTGGTGATATAGAATATGTTTTGTAGATAGGAAAAAAAAGCTGTGGTAAACTTTGTGGATGCTCCTTTTAAGAGCTGCAGTCAGATACATTTCTTGCTGTTGTTTGCTTCTCCCAGGTCTGTAAACTCATTTTCATAAATAATTTTCAGAGGTGAGAAAAAAATCCTGACTTTTCTGTGCAAAGGCCTATAAATAGACTCAACAACACAAGGGACAGCAGAGTCATTTGTGGGCTAGACATGTAGCTCACTTTCTACCCAAGTTCCCTATAACTCTCTCTATTCTGTTAAATAAAAGAAGACCAGGGATTGTGTCCTTGCCCTGAGGCCATTTGGCAGCAATTGACTCACAGTCACGCTGTCTAAGGCTGGTTTCCTACATAGCAAAGATGTCTCTGTGGGCCTACTTGTATTCATCAAAACCAGAAGTAGGACGTAAATTTACAGCTAAAGTTTCTGAACAATCAGAGGTCCTGTGTTTGAGCTCATTCCCCTTGGCAATGAAAATGTGCTCAATGTCGCAGGAGATCAGAAATGTTTTGAGTGCATTATGGACTTCTGCTCTGCCAAGGAGTGCTTATGTCTTATAACTCATTTATAAAAGCACATTGTGCAAGACAATAGGAGTGATTGTGTGGGCTGCAAAGCTGCTTTTTATATCCACTTTATTGCAGTATCCACACTATAAGCTTCACACCAACTTCTCATCAGCTGCTTGTATACTCAATGTCCACTGTAGTGTGGTGGGAACTTTTGATGGGCTCCTAGCTCATCACAGACAAAGGGAATCCTATTCTTGGTGTCAAACACTGTGCCATGATGAGAACCAAACCCAGACCAGCAGACAATTAGATGATTCACTCCAAATATGCTTTTTTGTTCTAAAGTAATTCACTAGGAAAAAAACCAAAACCAAAACCAAAACAAAAAAAAAAACAACAAAACAAAACAACAACAAAAAGATTCCACTTACACAACACATAAAAAACAAACACTTCAAAACTCAAAAGGAAACCTCACTACTTGCACCTCTAGCCCCAGATATTTCCATCAGATTCCAATCTACTATTTAAACACTGAAATAATGGAAAAGTCCACTGAAACCTGTACTATGTTTGGCAGCAGTTGAGCTGTTCTAATTGCAATAATTTTTCTTAAGATCATTGAAGTGAAAAGGCATTTGGGTTAAAAAATCAAGCTGCGAAATTATGAGAGAGTTGGAGAAAGTGAGGTCCATGAAGGTGCCAAAACTGATGTACAATTTAACTAAGAGCTACAGACTATGTAGTAAAGATAAAATCTAACTTCAGAGTTCAGCAGTAGCATAGAAAGGTTGCATAGATGAATGTCACTGCTTCCAGGGGGCAGGATTCTTTCAGTCTTCTGACACTTAGCTTACCTTCTCCTCAGCAAGTTTTGCATTTTTCTTTAGTCACATTCAGGACATATTTAGTCAGACACTTAAGTGTGGTAGTTGCTACTTTTCTTAAGACCCCATCCCTTACCTCTGTAAGCTGCCAGTTGAATGAAGATTCCGGTTTGCTCTTCTCTTCATGCCATTCTCAGGCCTTTTTAGATTCTTCTGAGAATCTAGCTTGACTTAAATTTATAAAGAAGGAGCTACTGGTCCGGTCACTAATATCACACTAATACTCTGAATACTATTTAGACTAAAAATGCTGGTTTACAATCCCAGAGTCAATGAAGTGACCGTTGACGAGAGGTGAGAGTCAACACCCCACCACCTCCCCAAAAATCTCCTGATTTTTGGAGTCATTAAAATGTTATATACAATATTTTTTCAATTTTCCTATTATATTTGAATGTCACATTTTTCTCAGCTGGCTAATGGACAATCAATGAATACATTTACCTAGAGTCTCTAGGTACTTCTCAGCTATGCAGCACTGAAGTATTAACAAACTGTCATATTATCTAATCAAGCTGCTAAATAGGATCTTCTGTTTCACAGTTTGAGTCACCCAAGTTCCTAATAGAATAATATCTTTTCACAGTTGAGTTAATTATATTTATTTTATTGGATTTGTTAGTAATGCAGGAATAATTTCTCAGCTGTGTCAAATTGCTAATAGAGACCATGAGGCAATTTGAAATAGACCACATTTGACTGTCTCCAGCCTATATTCTGCAAGTCAAAAATTGTGAATGAAAGTGCTGAGCCTGAAGGGTGCTATGGGATAAAGTATAAATTGAAAAAGCCTTGCCTAATATAAGAGAATATGTGTCTTATCCTTATTTTATCACTAGAACAAGTTTATGTACATTGTTTTAAAATATAATTCTAAATAAGTCCTAGAAGTGATGATTAAGGCCTGTTCCAAAACTTTCAGGCCCTCCCAGGAAAAGGAAAATTTGAAATTGTAACAAGCAGTAAATATGAAGGAAAGGTAACTCATGACACAATTAGGATGTGAACCATCAGAAATGTAAGGAGTAGTCCACATAACTAGTCTACTGCTTGTGGCTCTTTGCAGTTCTTCACTTTAGTTGGAAAATACATATGATTTTGTAGTTATTTGCATAGCCAGAAGCACTGAACTCTTCCTCAAATGCTTTTTTTTAGATGAGCTGCATAATTTTTCTGTATTTTCTTACAAATCAGAATATTTCATATAATTCAGAGTCCTTGTCTAAGATCTTTAGTCTAGATTTTCATCATAAGTGATTACCAGGTGTCGTTTCTTTCAGATAAATGCAAGTCCAGTTTACTTCGGTGCTTGAAGTTAGGAACAAAGCATTTTCTGAGCTTTTCCATCATCCTATGAATGGATCTCCTTGGAGATATTTTTCTTCTCTCAGATTATTTGAGTTTTATTAAGTTTGGGGTTAAAGTTTCTTTATTTTTATTTATTCTGATGAAAATGAAATTGCAATTCTTTTCTTAGAGATTCAGCTGTTTATGAATCGTGACCTAGTTTTGATATAGCACAATGGTATAACCTTCGCTCAGACATCTGGGAAAACTGCTAAGCTGTGAGGAAGTACCTAGACTAGAGCCATGCAAGATAAGAAAATGTAAAATTGCAAGCTGTGGTGACATTTTTGAAGGGTTGGTACTTAAGCAGCTGAAGAGGATAAAAACTAATATGAAAAAAAAATCAAAAATTTTAAGGGAAAAACAGAAAATCAGAAGATGGAAACTCAGCAATACTGAGGATTATCCTCTTTGAAAGAGTAATAGGGCCTGACCCCTCCCAGACTGACTAACAGCTGCCTGGCCAGCAAAAACTCATTGGATGTGTTACAGGCATGGTGAACACACTAATGCTCAGCCCAACAGCTTGCTCATCTTAGCTATTTGCCGTTCGTATAAATAAAAAAGTCCTGAGACAGAGATTCAAAAGGTGCCTTTGAAATATAAAAGTTGTCAACAAAATGTAGTTTTGTCTCACCAATTTTCAGCAATGTTATTTATGTAGAGTGGCAGAATAATGATCTCTGCATTATTCTCCATTTAAACATATTGATTTGCTTGAATACAGCTGCCTAATATCATGGTTACATGACCAGCTCTTTTGTTGTTTCATCAAAATGAGCTTTAAGCCCATTATGAAAAAAAAAATATCAAAATAGCCCAGAATTCTTGTTTTAGAGATTTTGAATTATATAAAGGCAGAAGCAAGCATTGAATGGGATTTATAGACTTTAGAAAATCATAGTGAGTGTTTCAGAAAATGTGATATCCTTATAATTATTACATTGAAATTTCATTTAAAAATACACTTATGTAAATATTCCTCCACTCTCTGCTATTCTTGTTACTTTAAAAATAGGTTACTGTTATGGTTTAAACCCAAGCAGTAACTAAGCACCACACACTCACTCACTCACTCCCTGCTCCAGGAGGATGAGGGGAAGAGAACCGGAAGGGTAAAAATGAGAAAAAAAATTGTTGCTTGAAAGAAGAGCAGTTTTATAATTCAAATGAAGTGTAATAATAAAATTAATAACAATAACAACAACAACGATAAATTTTAATGAAAAGGAAAATAACCAAGAGAAATAAAACCCAAGAAAAACAAGTAATGCTAATGAAAACAAAGGTTCATCACCAGCCAAACCATACCCAACCACTGCTCAAACAATGACCTCTAGGCACACCTACCCCTCTTCTATTGCTGACCATGATAGCATGACATATGCTATATTATATCCCTTTGTTCAGCTGGAGTCAGCTGTCTCATCTGTTGCCCCTCCTAACTTGTGTACCCCCAGCCTGGTCATTGGTTGGGTGGGGTAAGAAGATCAGGCTTTGGCTCTGCATAAGAATTACTCGGCAATAATGAAAATATCCCTGTGTTATCAACACTGCCTCTGGCACAAATCTAAAACACAGACCCTAACTAGTTACTATGATGAAAATGAACACTAACTTAGCACAAACCAGCATATCCTCTACCCCAGTTCCATGCCATTTACATCATGCTCAGGTCCTACGCTATCCAATACATCCTCAACAACCACCACACCACTTCCCAATCTTTGATACTATACAAAGATATCATTTCCTTAGTCTATGGACAACCCCTGTGAAATATCTGTGAAGTGTACATAAATCATATAATCATAAAATCTTACAATCAGAGAGAAAGAAAAGGTAAAGTTTAAGGTTCACCTTCATTCTGTTAATCTTCCAAAGACCGTGAGAATAAATAAAAATTCTGTATTTTCTGCTTCAATTCTTATTCTGTGTATAAATAACACAACTCATCTCTCTTTATGAAATAGCACTGTATTACAAAATAGTTTGTGCTTTGTCTTACTGGCTTGAGTTACTCTACACTATTTCTCTAGTTCATAAACGTCAATTATTTGCAAGGTATTGCATTTTTTTGTGGATGAGACTAGAACTATTCATATGGAATCTGTGGAATGTTAATGGAATTCTGCACTCTCACTGAAGAAAGAATAGACTGAATAGACTGGGGTTTTGTTGTTGTTTTGTTTCTTTTTTTTTGTTTGTTTGTTTTTGTTTTTCCAGAAGTGACCTGAATTATATAATTTAAAAGGAAATGTCTATCCTGAGATATACCTCTGGAAAAAAAAACAAAAAAACACCCAAACAAAAAACAACCAACAAAACGTTCAAACAAAAAATACCCTCTCAAACATTTCCAGACATTGAATAATTGTGATTTGATTAAATAAACATTATACCCCATAAAATTTATATAACTGCAAGAAATAATTCTTACCTGTCTTAGAATTTGTTTGTGAATGTTGCATGGCATTGTAAATATGGCAGCTCAGTGCTGATGCTGTGTAATTTTGTTCTGTAAAAATAGAAGAGAAGGGGTAGATTTGGTACTAAGGATGTTGACATAAATGTTGCTTTCTTGAAACTGCAAAGCTAAATGGAAAAAAATAAGGGACAAAATTATAAAAATCTGGCAGTTATAAGAAGTATTCAGTGATTGGACAGATTTGGGATTTTAATTTCTAGTATCTTGCAATGTAATGAGGCAAAATTAATTCCAATTTATTGTCCAATAAATTAGATTGGAAAACACCTCTGAAATCATTGAGTCCAACCAATGACTGAACACCTCCATGTCAACTAGACCATGGCACTACATGTCACCTACAGTCTTTCCTTAAACACCTCCAGAGACAGTGACTCTAATACATTCTAATATGTAAGCACCCTTTTTGTGAAGAAATTATTTTTTAATGTCTAACCTAAACCTCCCCTGGCACAGCTTAATACTTTACCCTCTTGTCTATTGTTGTACCTTGGAGAAGAGATCAATGCCCACCTGGCTACAAACTCCTTTCAGGTAGTTGTAGAAAGTGATAAGATCACCCCTGAGCCTCCTCTTCTCCAGGCTAAACAACCTCATCTTCCTCAGCTGCTCGTCATTGGACTTGTGCTCCAGTCCCTTCACCAGCTTCATTTCCCTTCTCTGGACACACTCCAGCACCTCAACATTCTTCCTAAACTGAGGGGCAGCAAACTGTACACAGTACCTGAGGTGCAGCGTCACCAGTGCTAAGGACAGCAAAAATCACCTCCCTAGTCCTGCTGGTCATGTTATTTTTGATGTAGGCCAAGTTTCCATTTGCCTTCTTGGCCACTTGGGCACGCTGATGGCTAAATAAATTTTTTTTACTATCATATTGTAGAAAAAAATAAATTATTTACTAGAGACTATTAATTGTGAAAATAAGTTCCATAATAAGCTCTCCAATATTAGGTAGAAGCAAAGGTAGTTTCTAAAAATGCTTTTTTTTTTATTCTTTTTTTTATCTATTTAAAGTATTACGTTCTCCTGACTTATTTATTTGTGTAAACTTTAGTAACATTTTTTTTGTCAAGAATTTTCATGACAACTTCAATTAACACTACTTGAATTAAAAAAAGCACCTTGGAAATCATTAAACAAGATAAAATTGTGCGAAAAACTTTCTATGGAGTATACTTCATGCTGATGCTGATATTCTGAACTCAGTTAATCATGTGAGAATCACTTCTGACTGTCTTGTCTGTAGACTGGTTCAATCAGAATACCTTAATTGAAGAAGGACTGTAAAGAAACTACATTAGTTAAAATATATATGCAGGCATAACCAGGAGCAGTGTTAAATGAATAATAAATCTTGTCTTTTGAAATTCTTTGTGCTCCTCTAGTATACAAATGACTTGTGATTTCTCTCTGGGATTACAAGGTCTAGATTTCACTGATGCAAAGCCAGGTACATGAGTCCAAGTCAGTGGTCCCTAAACCAGCATGGTTTTGGCTATTTCCTTGTTGTCAGATTAATCTTTTGGAGATTGAGGGATTCATTACTTATTCTGAATTGATTAACACTAAAGTTTTCAGTAGTCGTTTCCCACATTAATGTCATGCAGTTTGGTTTTCCTGGTAATTAACAGTGTGTTCTGTAGGGGGGGTGTCTGGAAAAACTCAAAATGATTTTGGTGTCTGGTGCAAAAGAAATTTCTAATTTTTTTGAGAAACCATTAGAAAAATTAAATCAAACCATTGTTGGAACACTGAAAAACATTATTAAATAATTTTCCATCTGCTATAGCCAAAGGGAACAAAAGAATACGGCCAATAGTTAGGAGGAGTAGCTGACAGAATTTAGCCATTAGGATCCTGAAACAATACTTATAAATTCAATGATTCTTAAATAAGAGGGCTAGGAAACTGTGGATATCTAAAATATATTTTGATCTGAAAGTGGATTGTTAAGTGTAAAATTTACTAATATTCTAAGCAAAACTCAGAGCTATAGATCTTTCTACTGAGAGTGATGAATTTTGATCACCCATTTCTCATAGGTAAGCTAGAAAAAGATTATATGTGTATTGTAAGGGTCAGAGTGTTCAGCTATGGTTGTGACAGAGCCAGAGAGAAGTCTTGCGTCTCCTGTAGTTCACTGGGACTTGTATATTCAGCATCTCAGAGGAATGTTTTGACTGACTTGCATCCAAACCCTCCTATCAAATCTTTGTTAATAATTATTACATTTCCCAGAGAAAGAATATATACAGATAGCATAGGAGATTGAATATTCAGCTTTATAGAAAATATTTACTTTGCTGAATATTTAATAAAGATTGATTTGATGTGCTTTTGTATCTTATAGAGAATCTGAGGCTATATTTATGCTATTAAGCAAGAGAGTTAGGCTTGAGTGCCATGATTGTTGACACTGCACAGTTGGTGTCTTACTTTCTGACCTTCTTTGGGCCACTGAGACACATGTGTTAGAAAAGGAACCGTCTGAAAAGAAATGTGAACACAAGATAATCTGTGCTACTTATCCTTGAAGCCTAGGATATGTCCTTATCTCTCTTATCAACATAAAGATGCATTGTTCAGAGTCCTTTCTCTGGATAAGAGAAAACATATTTTAGCTCCCAGAATATACAAGCATAGTCTTGTTCTCTGACCCATGAAAAGTGAAGGTATTTCAAATAGGCAACATAAGAGAGAATAATCTTCTGGCTCTCTCACTATAATTACTTTTATAATCTTCTGGCTAAAGCATCCACCTACAAGATGTTGGGACAGACTTTCAGATTGACTGAGCTGTGTTATCCTGCAGCTTGAGCTGGAGTATTTGCTGAGGGGCACATAATGCTCCAGGTCACTGTCTCTTCAGTATTATACAAAAAAATTCAGTAACTTCAGATTTGGGGTTTTTTTCTTAGAAATTTCATTATTTTAGCATGTAGTACAGAGCAGAAAGCAAGAAAAACTTAAAACAATATTTCTGTCACAGCATGCCTCTTTGGTACCTGAAATGTGTGAAGTCACATTTACCTGTTTGGCATTTGTTTTTGCATAAGTAAATATTCCTGTGAAATAACAAAGCTTCTGAGCTCATTATGAGAGCACTTTGTATTAAAAAATAACATAATGAAAAAATACGGTAGTTATAAATCTACTTCCATATGTGAGACTGCAGTCCTTTTCATAGTACCGATTTCTCCATTGCTATTGGTTTCCAATCATAAGATCATTCAAGACTCACATCTTTCTTGATTGCTTCAGGTTTCTTAATTTAATGGTTATAGTAATACCATTCTCATTTGATGTCCTAAATATTATTCTGTAAGCACAAATTTAATTGAATTTTGATGGGTTTTAATCTAATATTTTGGCCAACCCTGTACTACAAATTTTGCCAACAGGTTGCATATGACAACAAAACATTTTTAATGAAAAAAAAAATCATAAAGCAAAGAGAAAATTGTTCACTCTTGTGGCAATTTAAAGACAAACTCTTACAATATGTCACATTGGATACTTCAGTTTCATTCAGGAACAACAAGAAAAAAAATCCACTACAAAAAGGCTCCTCTTTTTATAATTTATATTTATAATATGTATTTTTATAATAGTATATCCTTGAAAGAATAAAACAAACAAACAAAAAGTCTCAAGGTTAAAAAGTATACAACTGTTTAGATCAGGGTGGTTTGCCTTTGTTTAAGATTTCTTTTGTTTCTTTCTTTCATGAATTATATAAAATATATCCGTTGTCTGTCTTTGGTGAAATGGTCAACTGGTTTCTGTTTCTTTCACATAAATGTAATGTTTTCTTGCATAAATCCCCCTGATATTTGGAATCACTCTCTCTCTTAACACCAAAAGAACATTGTACATAGTATTGAGCATTACAAAAGCTACAATCCTCAGAAAGAAGAGAAAAAAGACTAATTGGATTGCTACATTTTAAGAACATTTTGATACAGGGTTTAATAGTTTTAACATGCTATTTTATGCCAACATGCCAAAGGAGATTTGATGCTATTTGTATTATGACAATGTTTCTTTAATTAACAAACTTGGATCACATAATGTTGCTATGACAGTGAGGCAGAACAGCATTTATAATTTAGGGCTGTAATCTGTGAAATCTAAATTTGCACTCTGTTCAGCGGTAGTATGGGTTATTTACAAGATGCTGCTAAGGCCACTGTAATCTCATCAGGGACACAGAAAATGCAGCTCCTCAAGCAGAGAAAAACATGGTTAAATTGTTAGTGGCTGCAATCTTAAATTATGCATGATTGTTGACAGCTCATAGTGTGAACAAATGCTATAATGTTCCTTTACAGATTTTCTTTTTTTTTTTTTTTTTTTTCCTAAACCTGCACGCTATTTGTTCTGCTCAGGGTGGTAGAGAGACCAAGTTGTGAAATGCTCAGAGTTTAAATTGCTTTGGTTAATTTAGCTTTTTAGAAGCTGTGTATTTTACCATACTTTATAACCTCACTTATGCTGCCTTTCATGTACAAACATTCCTTGTGTATGTATAGCACAGCAGGAGATGCAGTCTTACATAATTTCACTGTCACCAAGCATCTATCAATGAAGAATTTATTGTGCTATCTACTGCTTTTATATGCTACAGCCATTCTAGAAAAGTTAACTACTCTTTCAACAGGAACAGATTGGAAAAGCCTTTTTGATTAGCTACTTTTAATACCTTAGATACTGTGAGGTTGGAGTCCTTGGTTTCTGTTAGTCTGACAATATTTAAATAAAAACTACACAAGAATACTGCACAGGAACTGTCAGAATCAGAAAGCCATCCATTTCAAATATGCCAAACAGATTCTACACAGCTCTTCTATGCAAACTTTCCTTTCCTGTTTAGAAAAAGTAGGAAACAAGGTCTCTAATCCTGAAGTCTGCAACATAGAAAACTCCAGTAATCAAAGATGTTTTTCCATCTGTTCCAAGTGAATGAAGATGAAGCTATTATAAATACAACTCTGGTGCATGAAAATCATATAGGCTTCAGATAGAGAAGTTTTGTTCATTTTTAATAAATCAGATGAAAATTACACTAGACACAGCCTTCTAATTTAAGGAAAAACAAAACAAACCAACCAAACAAAAACAACCCCCTCAAAAAAACCCCCACCAAAAACTCCCAATAAAACCCTAAAACACAAAATAAAAACAAACCAACCAAAGCAAAAAAAACCCAATGCACTTAAAATAGAGTTTACTGCACGATAGAAGAAAATCATAGGTTAAAAAAACATCTTGGGTTGGAAGGGATCTTACAGATCATCTAGTTCAAAACCCCCTGCCATGGTCAGGGATGCTTTCCACTATACCAGGACACCAAGTTGCTCAAAGGCCCGTTGAACCTGGCCAGGAATACTCACAGGGATTGGGCATCCACAGTTCTCTGGGCAATCTGTTGCAGTGTCTCATCATCCTCACAATACAGAATTTATTCCTGATATCTGATCTAAACCTCCTCTCTTTCAGCTTAAAAACATTCCCTCTTGTCCTACATGCCCTTGTAAAAAGTTCCTCTTCAGCTTTCCTACTGCCCCTCTTGAGATACTGGAAGGCTGCTATTAAAGTCTCCTCAGAGCATTCTCTTCTCCAGATGGAACAATCCCAACTCTCTCTGCCTGTCTTCAGAGGAGGGGTGCCCCAGCCCTTTGTCCATATTCAAAGCCCTTCTCTGGATTCATTGCAGTGGAACCACATCTTTCTTTTGCTGGGAGCCTCAGAGCTGGACACAGTACTCCAGGTAAGGTCTCATTAGAGTGAAGAAGAGGAGCAGAATTACACCCCTCAACCTTCTGGCCCAGGATACAGTTGGCTTTCTGGGCTGCGAGCGCTGACAGATCATGTTGAGGTTCTTGTCTGCCAACACCTTCAAGTCCTCCCCATGGCTTCTCTCAGTCCTTTCTCTGCCCAGCCTGTGTTTGTACCTGTGATTGCCCTGACCCAGGTGCAGGACTTTGCACTTGGACTTGTTGAACTTCATAAGGTTCACACAGGCCAACCACTCAAGCCTGTCAAGGTCCCTCTGGTTGGCATCCCTTCCCTCTAGTGTATTGATTGCACCCCACAATTTGATGTCATTGACACACTTGGTGAGGGTGAACTCAGCACCACTGTGCATGTCACCAACAAAGATGTTAAACAGTGCTGGACCCAGCACTGATCCCTAAGGAACATCACTCATCAATAATCTCCACTTGTCTACTCCACTTGGACATTGAGCAACTCTTTGAGTTTGACCATCCAGCCAATTTTTTTTATCCACCAGATGGTCCATCTATCAAATCCATGTCTGTTCAGTTTACACACAAGGATGTGTGGTGGGACAGTATCAGATGCTTGGCAGAAGTGCTGGTAACTGATGTGTGTAAGATTCTATCACACAATATGAACAAAATGTGCTATAGATTCATAATTAACATCTCAAATGCTGTTGGTGAGGTCTGGATTGAAGGGGGTGTTTTTGGCAGGGTTGAATAGAAATCATTATTAAGTCCTATGCTATATAGTCTTTCCTCCAGGAACAATCTAGAAATAAATTTTAACTTGTTATTGATAGAATATAAGTATTATTTGAAGATAGATTGAATGGTCTTAAACAAGAATGTTAGTCATATAGAGTGATCTAATGAGTTCATCTCCTCTGATCTTTTAAGAAGGCTGAATGATAATGCAGTGGAGGGAAGTTAAAGGACTTATAATAAAGAAGAATGGAACAGCCATTGAAAATGGGGCCATATCCCTGAAAAATCTTCAATGTTTATAGCAGATAATAATTTATTCTTAGCTCCCACATGGCTTAGGGTTAGAAAGGGTTAATAAAATGTTTGACCACAAATACCAAGCATAGTATGTGCTTTTGTCAGAAAAATACAAATTTCTACTAAGGTCTTTGATCTAGAACAGGCTGCATCACAAACTATTGACTGAAGTGTAAACCTGGACATCCTCAGAGAAGTGTGGAAGATATATACTACAGTGAAATCTTCATTTTCTGAGATTATGAAATTTCTCCCACTTAGTGACTTAGGCACAGTGGGGGAACAGTCATAATAGATATAATGATTTATGTCATATATGAGATTTTAGAAGATTATCTAAACAAGAATGTCAACATTACATTCAAAATTCAATACTACAATAGAAATAAAATAAAAATTCAATCTTAAAAAAAATGTGAAAGAGAAAGAAAAATAATAACAAAAATTACTAAGGAAATCTATTGCTAAGATTAGAAGACTCTGATGCTCTCATCTTGCTATCTGTTGACATATATCACAAAAGATTTTTGCTTGAGTATCCATGGAAAAGAGTTAAAAAAGTGTTGTAAATCTTCATCATAACACACTTCTCAGTTGCTGCTTTGTGAATGCCAGTGGATTGAAAAGATGTATAAGGAAAAAACAAGTGAATGAACAGACACAAGGCAAAGAGATGAGGTATTTTACCTCTCTAGAACCTAAAAGAATATATTTTTAGTGTATACTGATATTAAATTATCAGCAGAAGGTACACTTGTATTGCCCGGGAGATTAACTACCTGATGCAATGAGCTTTTCTTGCCTAGCTTTCATGATTTTTGGGATACTGCATTTTGCAACAATTTTCTCCAAGGGGTAAAAGCATTTTGAAAATGGTCATGAAATAACCTGTGTAGGAATGGAATGACATCCTATTAGTACTGTTTCAGAGAAAAGGGAGCTAACCAGTATCAACTAAGAATATTTCAAGAACATTTCTTTCCTGCTACTCATTGTAGAGTAGATTGTACACATAGATACATTGTACACATAGATACATTGGTATCTATGTGTCAAAAGTGAAGATGAAAAGGCATATTTGTCTTAAACAGTGTCTCTAAAAACAAATATTGCATTATAAAGTGTTGGATTATTTCAGCATTATTTCAGGACAACTAAACCATATTTGATACCGTAATATTCCTTCTTATTAAAAAGAGCACTAAAATGAAAACTATTAATGCAAATATATGCAAATTAGTATATGATTTAAACTAAATCATTGCTACAACACAGAAAAAAAACAAAAACCAAACCAAAACAAAAAAAACCACCACTGTATTGGGGAACACACTCCTCTGCTGTTATCAATAAGCAAACATTAATTTCCATGGAATTTCATTGATTCTAGATGAAAATCTAGCTGTCAGTCTCAGATTTCTTTCAGCAGTGAACAGCAAGAGGTGACATTTGAAAATTCATAGTATTTTTGTGGATCACTTTTTAGTGAAGAAAGATCTCTGTGAATGTCAAGAATCCCAAGAACTTTGGGAGATCCACTGTCCTGCTTAACCTGAGATAGACACTAACCCCATCTCTGCATACTTAATCTATAAATACGGATTCCCGTCCTCTGCTCACTTCACATGTTGTGCTATCACAAGTGTTTAGATTATGCTTGCTTTAGCAGTCTATTTTAAAATGAGGTGAATTGCCTTGTGGAGACATGGATTTGCCTTCAGTGTCTAGAAAAGTAAGCAGAAGTGACCAGCTTAAATAGAAGTGGCTGCCTTTTCAATACTTACATGAGAGAAAATTAATCCCATCAATAGGAAACTACTTTCCTCTGTATCCAGTTACTCAAGGTAGCATCCTGGTTTTTGTAAGGGAGTGAAAAGGCTCTTTCTTCAGTGGAAAATTGGGTGAAAAAAATTATGCATCTGGCATTTCTAGCAGAACAATCAGGCAGAAAGAAAGATAGCAGGCTAGTAATATTGGTCCTGTCATTTCCTGTATGATATCACTTGAGGAAAAAAACACAAAGCAGTCTAAATCGTAGAGCCCATCTCCATGTCATGTACAGGAGCAGTTAAAACTGTGACATTCCTTAGATTAGTTTATTGAGTTGTTCTTTAAACAGGATTTTACTGCTTCATTGTCTGTGTAACAGATACATTCCTAACAAAATCTCTTTTGCTGTAGTATAATTTCATTACTTCTTGTTCTAAGTTGCATGTATGAATAGAGCAGGAGACATTTTTTCTCATTTTTTTGAAATCTTTCTCTGTGTGGTCAGACTTTTGGCATATATTAATCAGTTCCTTCAAATGTTTGATATTTGCCCTAGTGTAACAGACGTCTTACATCATTTCACTTGCTCTTTTCTGGACCTGTTCATTACATTCCAGATTTTCAAGGCTCATAACCCAGAATAACTCAAGACTGAGCTCTGGCCACCTATGCTGAAATCAGCCAGGAATATAAACTTCCTCCTATTTTTCTTCTATTACATGCAATGCGAACTGTTCTTTTTCAGTTTCTTGGGTGTTTTGTGTTTAGTTTGTTTTGTGGTTTGGTGGATTTTTTACTTTTTTTTTTTTTTTTTTTATTGACAGCTTGCACTGATCCTTCCTCTTGTCCATCTGGTCACTCATTATAGCCCACAAATCCTTCTCTGAAAAACTGTTACTTCCACTTTTTCCCATACTTATACAGTACAGTACAATCTTCCTTTGTACCTTTCATTTCCCCCTGTTGAATTTCTTTTCATTTTTCAGCAGATTAGTGGTCTTTCATGTCCACTTGGAATTTAAATCCTTTCCTTCAAGCACAGTTGCAATCTCTCTATTTGTATAGAGAGCTAAAGAAGAACCAAGAATCCAATAAGAAAATGGACTATGTTGTGGAAAAAAAAAAAAAAATGTTCTCTGCTTTCCTAATGTGAACTAGTATTTAAAATCAACCAAAGAGCATAAAAACAATTCCTGGTGAGTCTCTTTTCAAAAATCAAGGGAACAATCTGATTTTGATATCACAAAAAAATCCTCAAAACATACATGGTATAATAAAATTATACTAGCTATTCAGTATAAAAGCTTTCTGAATACACATAGATCTTTAAATTAAATTCAAAATGAGATCTTAAAATCAAAACACACACAAAAAAAAGGTTGTCAGTAAGAAGTTTCTACACCAATGTGGATTACTCTAGGGCATTTCTGATTCTTGGGAAATTTCACCTGCTCCCATAGTTTTACAGCCACCAAAGCACAATGAATAACTGAAGTACAGGCACTGAAGTACAGTGGTGTTTATTTATCACTGAACATCTTTGGAACTCTCATAATCAGAAAAAAAATTATGGACAATTCTTACTGCTGGGGTAGCATTAACCACTTTTTCTGTAAAACAACCATCAAACCAGCAAAGGAAAAGAACATTAGCAATTGAAAACTGATGAAGTGGAAGGAATAACATTAAGTCAGAGTAGAGACATGGAATTTGATTTTTAAGAATACCTCATACTGCAATATGGCACTTATTTTCAGACTATTTTATGCTGTATTGATTTTAATATGTTAAAAGTGGATGAAAACTAAGAGATTCTGGTCAAATGTGTATTTATCCCTAGAGATTATGTGTTCCATACTCTCAGATCTGAGAAAATAAAGAGAGATCTCTCACTTAGGAAGTAACCTAAGTCAAACTGACATATATTAGCATCAAAATCTAGTTATGAGCTGTTGCAGTGACTGTTACAATCAGTGATGACCTTTTTTCAGTAAATATGATCTGATGAGCTCACTGGGCTTCATCCAGTTGCCTGCATAAAGACAACGACTTACATCTAGTATTTCATTAAGCATCTAGGACATGTTCATAGAGCTGGTTAATATAGGCTATCCTTGTCTTTCTGGAATGGTGAACTCTGGGCTGGAGTATTAAATTAATCACACAACACATTTAATTTGGACACTGAACTATTCTCTTAACTCCACTGCCTGTATCTTCACTGACTGTAATGTGCACATATAACTTGAGGTTATCACAGCTGCAATGTGATAAAACCTACTCTGTTTCAATTCTAACTAACCAGTGATGCTAAGTGACTGGCCTGTACAGTCCATCCAACTGTTTTATGTCACAGAAAGAGAGTTCAATGACAACCTGTTAAGGTAATGGAGAGTATTTTAATGCAGTTGGTGGCTAGACAGTACTTTTTTCTCCACATTTGTAAAGCACCAAATTTAATGACTTTTTTTTATAATTAAGATGATAGCTAAGCTAAATTTTTCTTACTGTGGCACTACAGCTTTTGAGAAATATAGGTGTTTTTTTTTCTTTAGTGCAAAGGAGTATCCATACATGCTAATTTTTTGATTTTTTTTTTCTATTTGAAAAGTTTGAGTTTCTTTAGTATCCAGTAAAATAATTACTGATGAATTTTTTCTAACTCTAAGAAAATAATCTGTACAATTACATGCTATAACTTCATTTTTCATTTACATGAACAATATTCCAAGGTGAATATTAGCTTTAAAATTTGGAGTTGAGGTCACTGAAGTTTTAGTTCTTGAAACACAGACATTTTTCAATGGGCTTCTTCCTGCCTGAAAACTTGATTTTTAGATATAAGATTTTACTTATAAACCATCTGGTTATGAAGTAGAAAGTCTCTTGGATAATCTTTCATAACAGCAAGTGAGATAACAAACTTTGTCTATTTGGGTACTTATTTTTTTTCTGTACCAAATTTGCTGCTTTATGCATAGAATGAATCAATATTGGCTCATATGACAGTTTTTGATTCTCCAAAACACAGTGATGTGGTTTTTTGCTACAAAACTTGCACAACTTCATTGTGGTTGCATTGTAAATTATTTTGTTCAACAGAATATCTTTGGGAACTTAAAATCCCTTGTCTATGCTGATAAACTCTTAAAACTATGTGTGCCAGCACTTTGGCCCATATCAACTAACACTCTGCCGAACCAAGCCTGTTTGTAATACCAAATATCTAGCATCACCCCTGGTGAACATCTTGACGTTTCACCGTGGTCATAAAGGGTAAGAGGTCTAATGTGGTCATAAGCTATTCAGCATGAGCATAGTAATAGGTAAATTAGATTTATTAGTACGTTTGCTAAGCTGCTGTGCCTCAGAATGCAAACTTTATGCAGCAATTGCAGGGGTTTTGCACTAAATCTCAGAAATAGTGGTATATGTGAAGACAAATCAATATGGCCTATTTCTGTATCACTGTTTTATCCCTATGACAAATGTAAACTTGAGTCCAGCTTCAGATACACAGAAAGGACAAATGCAAGTTTATTTATGTAAAAGAAGCTGTAGGTAAACAAGGCTTTAGAAAAGGTTGCTGAAGTTAATATCAGGAAATTAATCTGCTGGAAGTTATTCTTGAGTTTATGGTCCCTGAATATTTAAGTATTTGTCTTATGTTTTCATAATATTCTAAATTATCACTTTTATTTACAGGTCTGGGTCAAATCTACTTATTTGACTACTTATTGACTTGGGTAAATTATCAAAGTAGTTCCCAAGTTTAACTTACAATTAATTGTTCTTTTTGTCTTTCCTGATGTTACGTTTTTTGAAAATAGATGGAACCTGGATAAGAGCTCAGAAAGCTGATTTGCATAAGTGAACTTATTAGACATATTTAACAATGCTTTATTGGTTCTGTCCTATCACCACTTAGCAAGACTTTTAAAAACCATTGTGTGTCTTTAATCACTAAATAGTTGGGCTGTTTTCAGCCATTTCTGAAATTTTTGTTATGCAAGACATAAAAGGGACCAAAACAGGAAAAATTCACCAGATGATAGTTCATACAATTTAGTGTAAAAGATTACAGGACAGAAGGTTTTTTTGTAGCTGACTCTACAAAGAGTCAAGATGACTAAACTAGATGTCTAATTTACAGACACCTAAACCTGGGTGGAAAATATCCAGTCTAATATTTATCATTAAAAGTGGATTTGAACACTAGAAGTTGCACATTACAATGCATTCAGGCAGTCATGGAATTAATTGACAGATTTAATTTTGGGACATGTAGCACTTCTGCCTTGGAACTGCAGGTTGTGCTAAGAGTATTACTTTTACATATATATATATATATATATATATATATATATATGATTCTTTAATACCTTATGAAATCATTCAAAAACGAGTTTCTTCACTAGTTAAGGGGAACTTGGCAAAGGTTCAGAAAGGACAATACACAAGCTAGGCACAGTATTTTCCCCCAATACCAACTCAGCACATATTAATCAACAACACACAAGGCAATATTCAACCAATTCACCACAGTTAAATACAATCACTCCAGTGCCAAGCCACCCAAAGTGTCAAGAAAAAGAGTAAAGAAAAAGAAGCAGAGGGAGCAAGAAAAGAGAGAAAGTGAAAGAGGGAGACTGAGACTTTGTGGCAGACCAGCTCTCACACATCCAGATGGCAGGGTCACAACACGTGGCACTCCCGTGCCTCTGGTTTTATCTGCTCTGGTCTCTATGCCCAAACCCCCCCCCCCCACCACCAGGTGGGGCCTCTGACCCCCTGGCCACTCTGGGATCCCAGGCCAGGGTGAGGGGCTGTGTTCTCACTATTCCGGCCAATCCGAGCTGGATCAGGGGCTCCAGGAGCTGTGGGGTATTACAGTTTTCCTGGGCTGTTTGTGACTGGCAGCTGCCCTGGGGCTTCCCCAAGTGGCCTTCAGGAGCTGCCATGAGGGATACGCAGCCACTCAACCTGCATGAGGTTTGACCCATCCCTTCCCCCTCCACACACACATGCACCCCCTCAAAGTGGTTCTGATCCAATAGTTACTGATCTGGTGTCTAACAAGGCAGCAGCCAGAAACCTTTTTATTCCGGTGTTGCTGAGCGTACTGAGTACCAGGCTTGCAGTCACCATCCCACTGGAACACATTCTGAAACGAGCAAACTGATCGGTACCAGGAGAGTTTGGGATGCATGCACAGTACAGATGCAAGATACTAGGAAACGTCAATGTTAAAAAAAAGAAGTGCCCTTGTAAATTTAGTCCTTTTCATGATCAGACAGATGACAAAGATTTAACTTTTAAACTTATTTGTGGAGATAGAAACTGAAGTCTGGAACTTCTGTCCCTTTCTGAATCAATTCCTAATTTGCATAACTTTTAGTGCTGCTTCTTTCAGTTTTGTTTTTCTGTGTGTGTTTTTTGGTTTGTTTGGTTGGTTGGTTTTTGGTTTGGTTTTTGTTTTTTCAGTAGGTAAAAGGTTGTTGATTCCTTGCTTTATGTAAGAAAAATTTAAATGTGAAGAGCCCAGAAGGAAGGTTTCCGTGGTTGTCTGTGATTTTAGATGCATAAATTTTCCACACAATAACATGCAATTTTAGACAGTTAGCTACAGAATTACTGAAACATAGGTTAGTAGACTTTGAAATATTCTCAAAATTTGATACACACAAAATTGCACATCATCTTCTCACACACTGAGAAAAATCAATTAACTACAAAAAATAAATTATTTACAGTCCTGTCTTATTTTATTATACATTTCTTTCAATTCTAAGCCTAATCCTCATACTGTCACTTTGAAAAGAACCTGAAAAAAAGAATTTGTTATATCATAGAATGTGTGCATACCTATAAGCGTATGTAGATGGCACATGTGCATCCTTAAATATGCATCTGCAGCTAGAAACATGTCTTTTTGTGGTCTTGAAAGTATGCCTTACAATGAAAGAAGGAGTAACTAAAATGACATAAACAGAATGCTAACAGGCATATTTTTCACAGGTTATGATTATTTTTATAGAACAAAATGTCAACTCTGATGTTAAAAAATACATTACTTGGTAAATTGAAAAAAAAAGGACAAGTTGAAGTTAGCAAAGTTCAAATTGAAAACCAGATATTTTTTCTTATTTTTCTACATAAGCTCAGTAAAGGCCAATAAGTTTTCAGCAATTTTTTCTCAAATGTTTTCTTTAAAGTGATGGTTTGTAATTTTCACTGTTGACATGAATAATCAGAATGGTATCTTCTTGTCCTAAAAAGGTAGCTTAAATCCTGAAATGATTGACATTAACTGCTATCCAATTTCCTCCCACCTCTCAAGGAAAAGCATTTTCTTTTAAGGTCCTGGAGGAAAAAAAACAGACCTTTATAGACACAGTTCATTGTCACACAAGTACTTGAGCTCAGTAAATTTAACTACTGAGGTCAGCTCACATTTTCTTTTAAATCATGTATAATTTAAATGTCCTGTTAAAATAAAGATTTGTTCACATCAAAATCTTATTATACCTGCAAAGCAAAAGTATCAGTGCTACACAATATTCATGTTTTGTATCAACCACAAATTGTGCTACTCTTAGAGCAGCGAAGAGTCTGTTCCAGTATCTCCATTTGGAGAATCTTTCAATAGATCTCAGGTTTGCAGCTATTTTCATTTCCTGAAGCAGCATCAGCTTTTTTCCCAAGAAAGTTTTAGAAGTGTCTATAATCTATGCAAATGAAGCATTTTAGCATTAATTTCAAAGGGCTTGTTTAGCTTTTCACTGGAATAATTCTGTTTGCATTAATAGGCTACTCATATCCTCAAAGTTCTGGACGTTCTTAAAACACTTCCTTTGTGAAATGTTTTCATTTTATTGGCCTCATTCTATCTTAACCATTTCAGCATGATGACTTTTTATATTATATACTTTAGGAACTACTTACAATAAATTAGAATTCTTATAACATACATACACATATAAGCATCACTAACCTCTCCCCAACAGTCAAACACCACACACTGCTATAATTAAACACAAGCTCAATTTGGGCAGTTTATTTTAAATAGATTTTTTTTTTTGCAATTAATGCCTGTTGAGTGTTTTTATGTCCTGTGTAATACTAAAGCCATCAGAAGTACTTATGCATACTGTGTCTCATGTAGCTGTCAGCAAAGAGTTGGATAAATAACAGAGTGAAAAAAAAGGCTTCCAGTCTATTAAAATGCAATCAGACTTGCCAAAGATTTTTGGGTGGTTCATAACTACTTCTTTCTAAAATGTTGATAAAATTCTGATATTATTTGCACTATTTTATTTATAAAAAAATAAATTAGATAGATAGATAGATAGATAGATAGATAGATATGTAGATAGATAGATAGATGGATAGATGATAGACAGAGACAGATTGCAGCTTGAACTGTGCGGAAGTCCTATCACACTTTCAGGATTATTAAGAGGGTTTATGCTAAAGACTTATATATCTGGAAAAAGTCTAGGATCTATTTCCAATAGTCTTCAATGTATGGGATTGTCACAATCTTCATCATTATTATCATCTGGTGTTTCAGAAACTGTATATTTCCAACCTGGTAGAAAAATTAAGTGACTCAGTCAGCTGATTGTATGTTACTCTATGTTGCAACCCCATATGCATGTTAAAGTAACACTTCTGAATTCATATTTTGTGGCAAATGTTATATAGGAGAAATTAATATCTTTTTTTTTCTGTATTTTTCATAAGTTACATCCTTATTTCTGTATAATAAATAGTTGTTTACATTTTTATTAGATTCTTTTTGAAAGAACTAAAAAGCTAAAACAACAGCCTATATGTGTCTCTAATAAATCTACAAGCAAAAGCTGGAGGTAAGTATTACACAATTTACACATGCAGATTCTTGACCTCTGCCATTTAAAATGAACACAAAAATAAATATCTGTTATTCATTTTTAAACAAGCTGGATAAGGTCCAAGTAGGATTACTTAAGGCTGTATATAAGTTGAAATTCTTTGCTACTCTGAGACTGGCATTTCTCGCCTTGAGGAATAAGTAGTATCCATGAAAAGAAATATTGGACTGACATCAAAATCTAAACCAGAATATATCAAAACCAATTTTATTGGTTTTGCTTGTTTGTTAGCTTTCTCAGTTTAAGAATTAATGAGAAAAGTAATGGCAACTGGGATCCAGGACTAAAATCTGGGACTTCTTTCTTTGAATTGAAGTTCTTTATCCCTAGACTATAGAACCATACTAGCCAAGCAGAGACAAGTTCAGTCAGTTTTCCACACACACACACTCCTTTTGCAGTACATATTTTCCATTCTTCCTCTTTTTCTGTGTTTCTCTCCATTTTCAGTGAATGTAAATTAGCAAAATCCTTGTAGATACTAAAATTAAGAATAATGACTATGGAATTAATGTAAAAAACTGGCTTTGACAGACCACAGGTAAAGCGAACTTGTGTCTCTGCAGAGGGCTCTTCAGTTTCAGTATCCTAGTAAGAGACACTGGTGAAAATAACTAGTGTCTTCTTAAATACTGTATTTAATTTATTTTCCCCTCAAGAAAAAATCCAATTAAGAATCCAATTTTTGCTCTTGACAGCTATCAGGCAAACTCCTATTCTTTTCACTTTTGAGGTAAGAAAAGTGCTTGAGGCCAATTTATTTCAAAGTCCTATAATATCAGGAATGTAGTTTTATTCTGCGCACTCTAGTTAAGGTAAGAGGTTCAGCATTCCTCAGGCATTGAGAAAAGTGTAAAATAGTGTTTATTGCTCACCATAAAAATGACTGATGGTTTTTGAATGCCAAAGACAAGGCACAAACTTTGATTATTGTCAAAAAAATTTCAAACTACTAAATGTAGCTTTGTGAAAACAACTTTTATTAAGTGCAATTTAAAAAAAATAATTTCCTAATACATAAAAACTACAATTTAAAACTTTTTTTCAATAAAAAAAACCCACTTCTGTATTTTTAAAATTTTCTATTTATTTCTGTAACAAATTTTAAGTTTGAGGGAATATTTGTCTGACATTATTTCCAAAGAGTAGTCATTATCAAAGTACAACAGTGCTTGATAACACAATCAAGAATCTCCATAATTCATGCTTCTCTCTTTATCCAGGAAGATATAATGATAATGTGCAGTAGGTAAGTAAATTACAGAAAATTGTTTAAATCTTCATACATATTTAAAAGATAGAGATTCCTTAGCTGATAAACGAAGCTCTGCATCACTTAGTCTTTTTTGCATGCCATTATTCTGATCCTGCTGTTTCTGGATTGTTTTTAACCTTGTTCTTTCCAATTCCCTTAATAACAAACAAGGCTATGAATGCTTTCATTTGTTATGCCATTCCTATCATATATGAAAGGACATCTATAATTAACCCAAGTAGATCAGATTATAAACTACTGTCACTTGATTTTGGTAGATGTTGAAAGAGACTTCAGTACCACTTTGTGGCTTAAGTTCATAGTCTTTCAGGATGTGGTTTGAAAAAAAACCACCTCTTGTTACCAGAGATATTAATGGACTGAGAACTCTCTTCTGACATGTTTTAGGTCATTTTAAATACCATCAAGAGTAAATTCGCTTCCAGTGATTTCCAAGGGAAATAATTTAATGCTTACTATTTCCTGATTTTTCGTATTTATTCTAATGCTTCTAATAAGGCTTTTTGAGTGTGTAAAAACATATAACAAAATTATGTCACTCCTTCTGAATAAAAATACAGCAATATTATCCTTTTTTTTCTCCAAGGTATTCCAGACTGCCTTCATGGACATCAGTTAACCACCAGTTTTAAAAGGTCCAAATTATAGTATGGCATATGCTGAAATGATTACAATCTCACTTCCTATATGCCAACCATCAAATGTTTTAAGTACTATGAGAGAGAGAGAGAGAGAGAGAGAGAGAAAACTCCCCATCTTATATACCCCAGATTACGTGAAGGAAATGGTGTGGAATACTTCCTTAGTTATAACCTGGTTACCAGGGAAGGTCTAAACCAAAACCAAGAAAACTAAAACAAAACCACCACAGTCATGTAAAAATAATGAAATATCAGATACAGATGCATATCTTCCCAAAAGTCTAAAGAAGCAGCAGTATTTTGGTTTTGCTGGAAGTGGTAGACATAGACAAAAGAATATTCATCTGCATTATCTTACCTAGGGAGTATTTCATCAGTGTGTGTAAGATCTATGTATGTTGCATACAGATCAGCACTTGCTGAGGGGGTTTAAAAAAATAAATAAAGGAAGAAAAACTAAACAAACACCCCACCTTCAACAACATCTAATAACAAATCCAAAAGCAAACAAAATAAACAGCTCAAAGAAGAGGTGCAAATTTAACATGGCATGAAGAACCGAGTTCTCAAGAGCTAGTGCTACACAGCTTTTCAAAATGCCTAGGGGTCAGTTTTCTACAGTTATAATATTCTTAACAATAATTATTTGGGGATCAAAGCAGCCAGAAGTTCTTTTATAAACACCTTGGCTTCATTAACTGCTATTGGTTTCATAGCATTATTGATCTTAATGAGTTTGCAGAATATTTGCAGTGGGGAGTTACATGCTGAAACTGTGTGAAATTAATATATTTTTGAATGACCACAGAAGATAATATATACTTTATGTAGGACATCTCCTAGAAGCCTCAGAGAGGAAAAAATAGCATGGAAAATAAATATTTTCCTCTGGAAAATATATTCATCCCTGAATTTCTGCTACCAAACATTTACATGAAAGAAATTAAACAAGAAAAAAAAAACAAAGTTGTGTATTTTCAGGCAGGTGCTGAATAGATTTAGGAGAATGCCTGCATTCTGTATCAAGTGATATAATTAGTCACCACTGAATCACTGCAATTATTAAAGATCTGTTAGAATATGGATGTATCCTAACATCTTCATTAGAGGGTTCTTTTTATGTGTAAATTCTTTTAATGTGTGAAAATAGCTGAATTATCTGAATCACCAATCAAACACCTAATCAACATTCTAATCAACAGTCAAGTCTATGACATAAAAAATTGGATTAATTGTCAACTGCACATCAGGAAAATTAAATTATTAATTAAAAAATATAATAAATCCCATGTCAGAAGTTAAAGGTTAGCCACAGACTAGAACTTCTAAAGTAAGTAAAAAGAAACATCTGAGGTGTTGCTTATGATCAGAACTATCTGAGAACAAACCATTATGTAATTATAGAAAAGTTTCAAGAAAATATTTGATTATGTCACAGCTAGGACAATCATGAACTTTTAACCAAATTTCAATAGAAAAAATATCTTTTAGTGTGAAAAAAATTATATTTAAATTACTAAGCATTTATACTTCTTAATAATTTAGCCATCAGAGACAAATACTAACCTTCATGTAAATTTCATTAAATCAATAAATACAGATGTTCCTGATTTTTGTTAAAGAAAATGCTGTTATAGCCATATTTATTATCATTGTTCAATTAACATATACTTATTTCCTCAAAATAATTAATTGCTATTACATATGGTGAGTATAAGTACATGTTTTTTAAACTCTGCCAATCTTTTCTAGTGATGACTATTAGACAGAATTTAAATTCTCAGTATACATTTGCTGAATGACTCAGGGTTTTTTAAGGGAAAAGACCAATTGTTCATCTTACACAGCTTTGCCATTTGTACACTCTTTTACTTCTGAAAATTGTGTGATACTCTATCGAGGAAGGTGAATATCCAAACACGAAAAAGTCTCTGGAGATGCACATGTAGACCCTCCCACAGGTCTGTATTTCTGCACCACAGCTTCCTCTCAATGACTCCTTTAGTGTTGTTTAAACTAGCAATCCAGTCTTTACACCACTGAGAATTTGGCACAGGGATTTAGTGAAGCATTGCAAATCTATTTCTCTGACTATGACAATAGCAGAAGTTTGTCTAATAGTCTAGGAAAGCCTATCAGTTCATGCTTTACACATTGGACTACTTTTTGGTTTTGCTTTTTTACATATTATAAGGCTTTGAGTGAAATTATCTTTGAAAACCTGAGACTTCTACAGAAGGACATTAGGAATGTTTTGGAGTCTGACCAGTCTGACCAACCTATTCCAAAATTATTTTTCTGACATTGCAGCCAGTGAGATAAGTTTGGGAAACTGTGTGAGCTTGGCTAATTTCTTCAATCCTTTTTCTTGGTACTTACCTCTTCAAAACCTGTGTAATTTGTGTCTGCTTCATCCTTCCAACTGTTTTGAATTTATCAGCCTTATGTCTTAGCCCTTTTCAGACTGGCACAAATGTTCAGTGTAGTTATCATTTGCTGACAGCATTTATTTCAGCCTAGAACACAGCTCCTACAGCTATTTACTTTAACATATGTTTTATAAAAAATGCTATTCTAAAGAAAACAAACGAACAAAAAACCCCACTATGCTTGAAAAGATGAGCAGGAGAAGTCATATATAGCTTCATTATTAGTCTTATTAATTTCTTGGCAATCTATTCACAATACAGTCATATTAATTAAAAATTATCCTAACACATGAGCCCAATTATCCACTTATTAGAAATTTCCATGAATGGTGCAGTTAAAAGTGTTATACACAGACTGTATGGTACCTAAATTTTTCCCTTATATTATGTTTATCCCTTCCACAACCCTCTCTAAAGGTCAATGGGATCATCCTTCTTTTAGAAGGGAAGATAAGTGTTCAGTCATTAGTATCCAGAACTGTCCACTGGGAGGAGTTAGATGGAGAAGGCAGTGGTTTTTTTCTCCTCATTCTTAGGTCCATCAAAGACTTCTTCTTTGTATTGTTAAAAAGAAAACTATTTGGTCCCTCTTTGGCTCACAAGTTAGTTGCTTGTCTACTATTTAGATTTATTAGCCCGTTACCACATTCAGTTAAGGCTTTCCACTGCAGAAACAAGATCAAGCAGAAGCAAAATGAGACTTTGCTAGCTTACAGGAAATAAGATGTTGGAGGACTGGTGTTCATCTGAAGGACACAGCCCTCTTGACCCTCTCATGACCTCCAGAAATCTTTGCAGTCACAGCTTAAAAAGTTCCACAGTCAAGACAAGCCTTGACAAGCCACAGGGCCTGAATTGCCAAGTCATCCAAAAGGCAGTGTCCTCTAGTGATTAGTAGAAACATAGTATTTTCTTGACTGCACAGTCTTCTGGTTAATCTCCTTTTATTATAGGTGGGAAAACCTGGTAAATAGGCAACACTCAGCCTACAGTTAAATTTTAAACAGTTCCTGTGAAATTTGTTACTATGTAGCAGTAACGGAGTCAAAGAACAAACCACCTTTCCAGTAGTATTCTAGTAGAGTTATTAGTCAAGAAAACAATAGAAAATTGTTTCCTCTTGGGCTTTTTGTGTTTTTGTTTTTCTTTCATTCACTCAATTTCAAAACTCATTATCCACATTTTTAAGGCTTTTTTCAGCACAGAATCTCAGATTCCTTTCCTCTGATAAGAGTAGTGCTCCTTGAGTGAACTGTAAAGTCCAAATCCTAATTTTTATTCTTTCCCAGTGTAAAATACAAAAATCTGTGGCTTTTCTGCCTGTGACTGGAGAGGCACCAATATGACTAGAAGTAGAGGCAAAGACTGGAAGGCAAAGACTAGATAACAACCATGCAGCAAATGTAAACATAGAGACTGAAGGTGTATTGTAAAAGCTTGGAAAGTTAGAGACAGTGTAGGGGAATAGCTATTGAAAGGATGAGCAGCTTAAGGGCATGTTAGTAGGGTATCTGAGAGCACACAAGCCTAGGCTAACAAAGAGGGGTTAGCTGAGTGGGTAGAAGGTGGTTAAATGGGGGGACATTAGAGTCACATCACTGGGAAATACATGGATGCATACTAAATCACGAAACTACCACCCTGTTGGAACTGCATCACAGCTCTTACAGTATTTTATGGCATCCTGAACTGAAAAAGGAGTTTCAAAGTACTACCTTAAGAGCACTATCTTAATACTATCTTAATACTATTTTAAGAGCTTAAGATCACTGAAGATACAGTAGCAAATATTATGAATTGTGGATAAAGTATGCTGCTCTAGGGTTCATGTGCTCTAGGACACACAAACTTTGCTTTCTATAGGGAGTGGTTGGGCACTGGAACAGCCTCCCCTGCAAAGTACTCACATCACCAAGTCTGCCAGAGTTCAAGAAACATTTTGGCAATGTTGTCAGGCATATGTTGTAATTCTTGGGGCTATCCTGTGCAGGGGCAGGAGTTAGACTTCAATGATCCTTATGGGAACCTTCCAACACAGGATATTCTATGATTCTATTATTTTCCTTTTTTTCAGAGAAGATGTTAGTTAATATCCTTATGTCACCTTCTCATGGCTACCGTTTTGGTAATATTTTCCACTCATGAAAGCTCAGTCCAATCAGGACGTTTTACATCTCTCTCATTTCCAAACAGAAAAGGTGCTGCGTTTGCATTAGGACTCACTCCTGCTACTTCACTGCTTCCCTAGAATTTTACTTTGTAATTTTAGCCTGGAGCTATAAAAATTTATACATACACATGCAGCTGTCTTAAATCCATTGCTCTCTGCCTGGTACTGTGTGAAAGCTGTGAGTTATCTCCTAGATAGCCTATGCACAGCTGCTGCTTTATTTCCACAAAGATATCTTATTATTAAGTTATTAGATGCTAGACCCTTACCAGACCAATGAATCCATGTTATGTATCTGTGCCATGCAGCCAGACCATGTTGAATATTATAATACTGCCTACTGGAGAGGACCTCTGAGAAAGAAATGTCCAGCCAACCAATTTTAGAAAGTTCTGTGTTTCCAAGGAAGTGGAGAAAAAACTGAGGGCAATTCAGGAAGTATAGAAATATGGTATGTTTTATGGTTGCCTTTTCTGCTTGCAACCAATTGCTGTATCTGATTGTAAGCTCATTGTAAGTGGCTGTTGATACAGTGCAGGAGTAGTAACCCGTGTTTGCTCTCCTAAAGGATATTTTTTGAGATAGAAATATAAGCTTGGATTTCAGCAGGGACTGGTAGGCACTGCTGCCTTTTTTCATGCAGTGTCTTATGTGTCAGTCTTGTTCTTTAGGAAAATAGATGGAATAGCTACATTTACAATGAAAGGATAAACTCTGTGAAGAACCAAGGAATGCATACCAGTATTTTTAATGTTTTGACATAGCAATATCATGAGACCACCATGAAATTCAACCATTCAGAGTGGATGCCTAGACATTTGTAAAGTTTTCCATTATGTGAATGGAAGCGTCCTTGGGTAAATGAATCCCTGTTAAAAATAGCTACATACAGTGGGAGAGAAGTGTCACTTGGACACCTGCTTTAAATGAATGAGCTTCAATTTCAAGTGCCCTAATCACTAGACTAGAATTAAGGTTCCTTCTTCTGTGATTTAATGCAAAGGCTCCTACTTGTATGTTCAGAGTGGGTCAGCTTCAAATGAAAAGGTGATGGGCAAAGACAATCAGAATACATCACTGCTTGGTGATTAAGTCACCCTCTTCAAATGAGAGAGGTGGAAATTCTGTCTTTTGCAAGCAGCAGAAGAATTAGAATAAAGGTCTAGGGATTAGCTTTATGCACATTAATGTATGCAAAATTGTGCTCTGTAGGAAAACAGGACTGAGATGTTGATATAATGGACCCTACCAAAAAAAAAAAAAAAGTTAGGAATGCTTACATAGTTTAAAGAATTTCTTGAGCTGAATGCTTCAAGTAATTTAGTGTTGTTCTTTTAATATACAGGTAGTATCAGTATACCTAACCATACTTTTAATAGCTTTTTCAAGACTTGAAGTGTTTATTTTACTTTGAATTCTGCTTCAAGAAATATTTTTTAGGAAAAGGTCACCAAGTAGAATATTACTATGAAAACCTTGTTCAGACCCTTGCTTACACATTAAAATAGTTCACATTTTCTAGTGTTTGAAAAGGAATCTGGTTTAGTTCACTCAAAATAGCTTTTTTAATGCTGTTATAATTGCAGAAGAAATCACAGTACATGAAAAATTCAAAAGAACTGCTTAGAAAGTCAAGAATATAGGGATTCAAAGTTCTTCATGTAGTGCTATTCCTTCTACAAGAAATCAATTTTACTAGTGCTGTGAAGTAATAAACATCCTTAACAGGGAAAAAAGGCAATAAAACAGAAATCCCTCAAGTCCTCCAAAAGCAAATTATTACAAAACATGCTTAGCCGCCCACTATTGGTCTGCATTTTACTTTGGTGTGTTACATTTACATATTTAACTCAGAACTCTAGTCTTAACAGATTCCCTATGAAGTTTGTGCAGAAATAGAAACCTTTCAGAATACTGTTCAGAAAATAAAAGTTAATTAATTATTTGATCTTAACATGGCAAATAAAAGCTTTTGTTTTAATATAGAGTACTCATGCAAGTGTGTATCTACATGTCAATGTCCGTGTCATTAAATATGCTTTAACTTGGATATGTGAATGATAGAAAGGTATATTTGATGTTTTCAGAGGCAGCTATACCACAGTAACAAGTTAACTCTATAATAAAGCATGTATATATATTTAAAACAAAGCCAAACAAGACTGTGGAGGTCAATACATAAGGACTAGATACTCATCTGGTGTAAATTAATGAAGCTCCATTGATTTTCTACATCACATACATTTCCAGAATGGTTTAGAAGCTCTTACTCAGACTGAATTATTGAGTGCACTCTCATTCAAACTCACAAGACCCAGTCAGAGAAGCACCCCCATTGTGGGTAAAAAAAAAGTCCATACATAGATGCCTTTAGGTCAAAAGCATTTAAATTGTTTCAGATCATTCTGAAGCATTTTTTTTTTTTTTTTACTAAGAATACACATGATTATGTGTCTAGATGCTTTTTATTAAATTGTTTTGGATTTTGCTTGGGTTTTTTTTTGTGAGGGTTTTCTTTTTTTTTGGTTTTTGGTTTTTTTTTGGTTGGTTGGTTTTTGGTTTGCTTTTTTTTTTTGTTTTGCTTTGAGCAAAGTCTATTTAGAATATAGGGTACATAAAAATATACTTTCTAATTTTACAAGAACTACAAATTCTAGGTTTATTGTGATTATTTAAAAATAAAACTTTGCAAAACTTGTTTTAAAAAACTGCTAATCTGGGCAGAATTGTGTCATTGCCTCCTTCCCTATAACTCTGAAATCTGTCATTTCACAAATACAAAACTGAGGGAACTGAGCCTAAAAATGATATCTTAAGGAATAAAGATGCTTTTAGGTAAATTGTGACTATCTGGTTTCACTGAAAATGTTAATGTTCATCATTCTGAAAATTAGTAGTTTGAAATATAGCCATTTGATCTGTGCCCTTTGGGCAAGGTACTTCTCATGAATGTCTGTATTCCTTTAAAATAGAAGAAATAAATTTTCTTTACACCTCTGCACCAATAATGTCTAGAAATTCTCCAAATCTATCCTACTGCACTAATAACTTCTCAGCCCTTCAAAAAGTCAAGCTTTGGTGTTTTGCTTTTGGGATTTTTTTCTGACAGGAAATGCAAAGTATATCTATATTAGAAATCTTTAATTTGTATGAAAATTCCTGAGACACAAGCTGGCTTATTTTTTCTGGGGGAATGAAAAAAAAATAAAATTATTATCAACTAAGGTCATGTCTCTACATATGATGTATTCCAGGTATACCATGCTACCCTGAGTTAAAATAACAGGGAAATTCAAATTCTGTAGTGTTTTGGGGCTCATACAAATATAATTCAAAGACATGATGTTTATTTTAAGTCTAGAGAGTTTTAAGCACACTGTAAATTTTTTGTTGACTTTTTGTTCTTCAACAACCTTGCCCTTTTAAGTGCAATATTTTTTTTCATCCTCACCATTTTTACATTTTGCAAAATGAAAAATAGTTTGTAATGTGAAGTAATAAAATCTGGAAGAAAACCAGTTTTGTAACAGTATTTCCTTTGTACTGATTTTAAAAAAGAGAAAAAAGTAAATTTTTGCATTTCAAATCATACCTATTTTTTAACCTACATTTTCATGCTTTAATAAATTACTCTTTATTTTGATGATTGTAGAATCTGATTAAGTACTTCACTTTTAAATAAAAACAAAGGTGTCACCATACTGCAGTTTGTATAAGCTGCTTCTTAGTAGTCTCAGAGACTGTGTGTTTCACATACATATCAGGACTATCAGAATGGTTTTGGATGCTTTGATTTCATTAGCATTAATGAGCTTTTTCAACACCATTGATTAAACTTCACTGGTGGTAGTAAGACAAGTATTTGAACAAACTGCTGCACAATGCACATAAGCTGAAGTAAGTAAGCCAACAGCAGACACAGTAAGCCCATTTCTTGTGATAATGTTTACAGACAACTACATCCCATTCTTTAATAGCATCAGCTGGACCTAAAGATGGAAGAATCTGAAATGGAAATGGGCTCCTGAAGTAGAGTAGGACACTGCAGTAAATGTCAGTGCAAACAGAAGCAGCTAAGGGATGCAGAAATTCATGAAACAATTTCTGGGCTCTCCTTCCTGAAGGGCGCCATTGCTGCTCACACAGGTGGCTAAGACATGTTTATTCCTAGAAGCTCTAGCAGTTTCTAATAGCCCCTGAAAAGGTGCTTACATCTGCTATTTTCAGCCAATTCTTAATTTAGATTTGGGAACTGTTGAGCACCTCTTCAGCTGGCACCAGGGAAAGCATCGCCAGCTGGGAGCACAGCAAACAGAGGCAGCAATTTGTGCAGCAGTTGGGGTGGAAGACATCCAAAAACTCTCTTGAGTGTGGCACTGCTCAGCACCGGCAGTGATGTGCTGCAGGGCATGGATCCCAGCAGCAATGGAAGCAGCTACCCCAGCACATCAGACACCTCTTGAACTCCCATTAAACTCTGCAAGGAAGACACAGCCAGCCAGCTTGGATCATGGTGCCTTTCTGTGGGCCTTGGGCAGGCAGTGGTGGTGGCCTTGCCTGTGGGAGGTTTGCACAGGCTGGGCAGTCATTAAGCGTGGCAGGAGGAGGTGAATGGAAGTCTGCATATGTTGGTTTTTAATATGTCAGTGGCAGATATAGATAATCAAACTTCATATCAGGCTTAATTTTTCTCCCAGTTAAAAGTAATTATTTCATACATCTTAGAGTCATACATTATTACAAGGTGGGGAATAAAAACAAAAAAAAACTCAAGTTTTTCATTGCTCAGATTTTTGTATTTTTTTTAATTAAGCAGGGAGTTTTATAAAAAAAAAATCAAAGATGGTGGAAGAAATTACTTTTTTTGGGGGTACATTTTCTATTCCATTAGACATATCCAACTCTAAAAATGTAAATCATGTAACCTTATCTGCACTTTTGTTTGTATACCAATGAGTTATGGCAATAACAAATACACCATCTGCTGGAAGCACTAAATAAAAAAACCAAAACCAACAAAACAAAAAACCCAACACCAAAATGCTTCCTACAGTTTTCCTAGAAATAAAATAACTTCTGCTGTGACAATTGGTGTCTATATTTTTCTTTGAAGAACCTTTACTAAGATATAAACTTATATGAAAATTTCCAATAATCTGTTTTAGTTCTTTGATCTGAAGGAAAACAATATTTTAAAAAAATTACCTTTTTGTCCCCTTAAATGAAATAAAAATTTCACCATCTGTAGTAGCAGAACATAAGAAACAGCATCTGCTAAAATTAACTAGGCATAGATAGACAAATTAACAGACCTAGGCAACTCATGTCCAAGAATCTTAAGGGAAGTGGCAAATTACTGTGACAGTAACACAATTGTTTTTACTGTCTGAACTGTAAATCTGTTATGATGGACTGAATAGCTTAATTATCTCCAAGCCACTGATTTTAATTTTTTAATAGCTCAGAAGGAAATTGAGACATTTCAAAGGTTGAGAGGACTAAAAACAGTAGTAATATATTTGAATTACAACAAAGGAAAGGCTCAGGGACCATAGACTGCTTGAGCAGATGTTTATTTTTGATAAAATAATGGATTTGTGGCTACTAAAGAAGAATCAGAAATAAAATCTCGGGGGGGGGGGGGGGGGGGGGGGCGGGA